>OW679196.1:131457479-131721669 GCA_940337035.1 Agriotes lineatus | reverse complement strand
GGCTATGTCCACGTGAGTGGGCATGGTGTATAAAATGAGAAACCAAATGTTGGTGGTAATTCAGTCGGTAAACCATTTTCGTATGAACGATTTTTTCGTACACGAGGAATCACTAAAAGCGGGGGAATGTGTTGACCCATTGCAGTAAAACCAATGTTCGCAGTAACTGTTGTTCTTTTCTATGCAGAAGTGTAACGTTCTACTTGCTTTTTACCCCTAAGAGAAACTATTGTGGTTGGTTTATTAGGAACCGTTGAGATCCCCCTCTCGTCACAGTTATAAACTGTGGTATCTGAAAGCACATATTTATCTATACGAAATCCCAGAAAAGTGAAGATATCTCCAACTGATACTCCTGAAGCACGAGCTTCCGATGTATTTTTAGGTGTATGAAGACAGAGATGCGAATGAAGCTTTAAAACGCCATACATCCAATCCGTTCTTGCCAGTTTAGTTTGTTTATGAAAATTATATTCAGTACGATTTTGGTTTGCATACTGATATGCAACTGCTCGCTGCTCTTATGCTGGAATGCCAAAGAACTTATTCTCTAGTTCTAAAATGTGTTCGCTCAACTGTTCTCGTCCTAGGATGTGAAAATAGTTGTAAACTTTCCCAACTTCTTTCTGTTTCCTTCCTGTTCACCTAAATACTAAGTCCTGCAGCTTCATTTTAACTTAATTCATGTGCCCTCGCTGATCCTATTACTGCTTTCATTGAACTTTTCGACCAAGAATTTCGGTTGGTTTTTCTCTTCTACTTTCGCATCTGTACCAATAAATTGAATGATGAGGGGTAAATTGGAATATTTTACTTTGCCCCAACATCAAAATTCTAGATGATTTCGTAGACTTTCACGGCCATTGTCATTAAGTAACAAACGACTTCCGGGATTGGATATTGTCATCATTGAGGTCGAAGAACTCAACGTTTTGCACACTCTCGTAAAGGACTTCATCAAGAGGAAAAACAAGATGGCACGGCAACACAACGTGTAAACCACTTCAGAGGCGAAACTCTTTTAATAATCGGAAGGAGAAAGGAGAGAATTTATAGGCAAATACCGTCCCGGTTCAGAAACTGCCGTCGCGATTCAGTGGCGGTGGGCGGGGCTTAGGAATTAGCACTTTCCACATATAAGAAAGAGGAAAGCTTTCGTCCCGATTGAGATTGTTAGGGTGTTTGTAAATCTCAATGGCTTCGCGAATCTTTCTGCTAAAGAAGAATGGGGATTTGCAGATAATGGAGTTTCATCAAAAACGATCTTATGGCCGGTATCGCGTTGGTGTTCGGCGATGGCTGATGAAGAAACGAGACCCGACTTGAGACAGAGCTGGTGCTCAAAAATACGAGTTTCACCAATATATACAGCATTACAAGAAAGTGACTCCATAAACACCTTTAGCTGACATAGTGTTTAATTTATCTTTAGGTGAAGAAAGAACCTGTGAGATTTTGCTCGGAAGTTTGAATACAGTTTTAATGTTTTGTTTTCGAAGAAACTTTCCTACGAGGTCGCTGACTTGGTGTATATAGGGAAGAAAGACTATTGCTGCAGGGGGAACAAGTTTTGGAGGTTTGGATGGCCGTGGATGAAGATGGCGATTGATGGCAGACTATATATATCCCTAGCATGGTAATCGTTGTTTCTAAGAGCTTCCCGAATGTGGTTTACTTCAGCGTGCACATTATCGGGTTGGGATATGGACACATCCCGGTGTATAAGCGAATTGATAACGGAAAGTTTTTGTGTAGGATAATAGTGGGAATCGGCATGTAGATAGCGATCACTGTGAGCGAGTTTGCGATATACAGAATGACCAAGTTTGCCATTGGGTTGGCGAGAGACCTGTACATCTAAGAAAGGAAGGGAGCCGTTACTTTCTATCTCTATGGTAAACTTAATGTCTGGTTGTTAACTATTTGCCTTTACATTCTTGTCTTTCTCCTTCCGACCGTTAGAAGGGTTTCGCCTCTGGAGTGGTTTAGAAGTTGAGTTACCGCGCTCTTTTGCTTTTCCCTCTGATAAAGCCCCTTACGAAATTGGGCGAAACGTTGAGTTCTTCAACTTCAATGATGACACGGTCCCAGCTCGGAAGTCGTTTGTTATCAAAATTCTACTTTACCCCATAGCCAACAAAATATATGAATGCTCCAGCTACAATTTCTGAATCTAACCTATGTGATTTTATTTTTCGCAATAGATAACAATAACTACAATTTTTAAAAAAAATGCTGATGCAAGTGAAACTACATAAACTAATAAATATGCCATCACAATTATTCTCACTATTTTAGAATGAGAGCAACAAAACCACATAAATTGTTAGCAAAACTGCATGCATTGTGATACAGTCAACATAATTCACCGATGGTACTACACTGCCCTAACCTATAACTTGGGACGTGAAAACCAAACTCGCGATAGGGTTTGTGTTCTAAAATTAGTTATATCGCTTTTCCTCGCTATTCTAATTTTCCCCACTTTCCCTGTCTCTATACCAATGCAGAGCAAGATAAACACAATAGTTATAATTTCATCGCGTGCGAAAGCAATCCACCAAAACCAATTATTCGCTAGCATGAAGGTAAGCATCCGTATCTTATTGTTTACTATTTTCAACCCTTGAGTAGGCCTGTACGCGTGTGCTATATACTAAAATAATCTGTTAAGAGCATTACACTGAATTTTCCTCGCGAGTGGAAATTCTAAAACTCAATATTCTGAAAATATTATATAACTTGAGCTATGTGTAATATATTACTATTATTTAACTAACAGTTTTTGGGTTAAGGGAAAAATATGCAGGTGGTTATTTTTTGAGATGCTCACCCTGTATATATGTGATCGAAATTCTCTAGTCTCTAGACATACAGACAGATGGACACCCTGACGGACAGAGAGACACATGGAATCGATATAACATGTTTTTCGTCATTTGAAATTTGAAGAGCAGTATAAATCTCCAAAGGGTATTTTCACGATTACAATACTTCCTTCGTCATTTAGACGAGAGAAGTAAAAAACTAACAATATCGCAGAAAGCATCAAGCAGTAATTGTCGTATAAAATTGATTGCGAAACTACCTGTTATTCACGAGCTGAATTTTGCCACAGCTATTGGTGCCATATTATTTTAGCGAATTGAAACTAGGATAATTCCTGAAAAATTGCAAACAAGCAAAAGTGGCAAGTGCTTGTGCTGAAAACCAAAAACTACATAAATTTTTGCAAAACGGTAGGTAGTCTGCTTCGATCTCAAAGATTCGCAAAGTACATACTGAGCTTATAGGGTGGAACATGAATTCCATTATCCAAAGTAAAAATTGCGGACCCGGGGGAGCGTAATTGTGTTTGGGAAGCTGGATATTCTACAACAGATGGAGCTGCAAACCCGTAGGATGCACTCGGCTCCACTTAGTGAAAGTTTTTCGCCAAGTATGAGTTGCATTCAGACGTGAGTGGTAATTGGGTATGAATTATGAGTATTGACGGTTAACGTAACCGGAACAATCAGTAACATATCTTCCAGATCTGCTTGACGAAGACGAAGACAAAATTGAAAAGTATCAAATTGGAAAAGCCATGAAAAAATCAGAAACACTTCAAATAATGTGCAAAGAGGACCAAAATTACTACACACTGAGAACGATAGGTGCCTACAGATAAGTTACTTCTTAAATACTGTTAGATCCTGGTTTAACCAGTCATATTTCAGCAAATCACGAAACCAACACATAAATGCTGAATCAGATTATGGACGACTTTGAAGGATAAAATCCACTCTTAGAGTGTGCACCCAAAAATCTCGGAACACGTGCCCCACCATTCAAAAATAAAAAAGTATAATTTTTTTCAAAATTGAAAGAGGAAACGGCTCTCTCTATATTATCACAATTTTCAAAGAGCAGAAACAAATATTCACGAAAAACTATTAGTTTGTCTAAGGATTTTCTGAAAGTATAAGCGCAATAGCAATGTAGGCAACCTAATATACTCCATAAACGTTAGAAAGTAAAAAAGCTCAAAACAAGTCAGTACAATCGGGACCATCTCCAGGATACAAGCGCTAAAAACCAAACTCTTAAGGAACACAACCACAATAAAACCCAGCACAAAATGAAGCGCCAAACGGCAAGCAGAAGCTAGCTAGCTCAGCGCTGAGAGCGAAAAACGAGATGTCATCGCTCCGTATGGTGATTTTCTCCTACATGACCAACCAAACACCTTAAATAGTAGTTGAATAGACAATAACTACCATGTTAATTTTATTTAAAATTTTAGACGTAACATGGTGTAGCAGCTACCTCAAAATCAGGCTCATCAGATTTGCAGATTACAAAGAATGTCATTGAATAAGCTGCACTGATAATTATATAATTAATAGCACGAAGCAAGTGAACGCATGTTAAATGTGGAAGTTGAACGCCTTTGTACTTAAGTGGTTACTGCAACATTAAAAACTTATTTGTGGAGAGGAGCCTTTACTAAAGTTATTCATTTGGATATACGTTATAACTTCGGGAAGTTGTCTTGTTTTATTTTGACACATTCTTGATGCAATATTGCTTTAGACTAAAATATTTGATTTAATGTACTGCATCTATGAAATACTTAAATCAAGCTTCTTGAATACTGCATAAACAGCATCTCTATGGGCACACTTCACTGCAAAGGAAATTAATTTACAATTTATCTTTGAGTGTTGGAGTATCTGGAACTTTTAATAAACGAGAACTAAAGTTGTACTCCACGAACCTAAAATTAGTTTGCGCTTTCTTAATGGAAGGCGGGCACCGGATTCATTACTGCTACCTTTGTTTCTGTATCTGCAAGTTTGCAGCTTGCTCCTGCAACATTTTTGCAGGTTTTAATAAACAGTCATTCGAGACATCAAACGCGTGAGATTTTTATTCAGCTTCCTCGCGGCAGCCGTAGGAAGGCTGGCACTTCATTCTCATTATCGACCTAAGTACGTGCTGCATCCATGTCTTTTATTGCGCATTACCAACGTCATTTACGTTCGGAAGAGGAAGACTTGATTGAAAGACTTTGTAATAAACCGGGCCGCCTTGTAATTTCTCGACGTGCTCGCGTTTGTCCTCCTCTGTTCTTGGATTTACGACGCACTGACTTACGTGGGGTGAAAATTTCACTTTCTGGCGGCTGCACCTATTCCACGGCTTGGAAAATTTAAGTTCGAGAAGTCTTTAGGCGCCCTTTGCTGACTACGCCGGTTTCATAAAAACTTCTGTATTTTATCACATAAATCAAGGAGTGCCGTTAGCTATAAAAATGTTCAGCAGATTTATGAAGAATGATAATGACGAAAGTAAATGTAGCCGTGGAAGACCCATGTTTTGTGATTGAGGTTGCACTTGTACGGAAATATTCCTAAATACGCATTTCCTTAGACAGCGCAAAAGCTTTTAAAGTTCGTAAGCTATTTTTACTATATTAGATAGGTCAGCGATATTAAGTTTATGCAAAGTACTATTACGCATTTAGTCTTTGGAGTACGTGCAAAAGGGTTATTTCCACATCACAGAATTCCTGCAGAAAAGCATTAAAATAAAACAGCACTTCCGACTTCTTAAAGCAGTGAGCAATTTATGATTTCACAATTCTTACTTGAAGTTTCGAATTTAAAACTAACACTCGAAGAACACGCAATTTTTGGGATTTGTTTTCAATTCCCTTTAGTGGAGCACTTATTAGATCAAAACTGTAGTTCGA
Source organism: Agriotes lineatus (assembly GCA_940337035.1). Taxonomy (NCBI): domain Eukaryota; kingdom Metazoa; phylum Arthropoda; class Insecta; order Coleoptera; family Elateridae; genus Agriotes; species Agriotes lineatus. Next base: position 131,715,932 of record OW679196.1, on the reverse strand, counting down.
TTACGAGTTGTGATATAAAGTTACTTGATTTCCGCCTTAATAAGCGACAGACAACTAGCTTTTAACGAATTCAATTTCAAAACAAATCTGTAAAAGACTTCACTTAGAACTTCCCTCGCAAGTTCCAATAATATTGAAACAATAAAAGGCAATACTTGGTAATGGAAATTTGGTCAATTTCCAATTAAAAAAGCATTACAGGCGGTCGAATTCAAACGGCAGCGACAAGCACATCGCCCGTTCCCTACACCACGGAGCACTCTTCGTGTCCTTGCATCGCGGCTGCCTTAAATAGAACCCAGTTTTTTTCTGTTTTACAGCATTTACCCTGCATATGTTGGGTTCCATTTTCATCAAGGGTAAAGCCCGATCTATGTGCAGATAGTCACTGTTAACTATTTCTCAGTTAGAGCAAAAATAAACGTTTTTTGTCATCTAGGGACACGTGAAACGTGAAGATCTGAATAAATGTCTAAAGATTTTTATTGCGATTACAATACTTTCTTCGTTCTTCGTTTGTAATATTAAAGATTTTATTTTAAATAATGCTAATTATGATAATGACAAGGATTCGAATTTGAAACATAAATTTAAAAATTCATGAATTTGCAATTTGATTAACGAGGGCGAAGTCCAAGTTAATCAAGCAAATGGATAAAAAAGGGACTTTCAAAACGTGTTGTACACGTAGTTTCATTTGCATAGTGTAAATTTAGTCGAAAAGGATTCCAAATTTACAGCTGTCTACACTTGGTACACTTTTGAGGATAAATAACACATTCATATAAATTTTTTTTAAATATTTTCAAAACGTCTAATTTCAAAACTTTTACTTGCGAGGGAAGTTCCGTGTAAATCCCGTTACACATTTTTTTAAATCAGAATTGTTTTATAGTTTTTACTTCCCTCGTCTGAAATACTAAGGAAGTATTGTAATCACGAAGAAATCACCTTCCCAGATTTCTTCACATCTTCACATTTCATGGTCCCTAGATGACGAAAACCCGGTTTTTTCAATTCCGTCTGTCTGTCTGTCTGTCTGTCTGTCTGTCTGTCTCTCTGTCTGTCTGGTGGCGGTATAACTCAAAAAATATTTGTCGGAGGAAGACGATATTTTGCATACACATAATATATATATATATACCTGGAATGAAACCGGTAAAATTTCCGACAAATAGATAGAGGGTGAGTACCTTAAAAAATAAAAAAAAGATTATTTTTTTATTCAACTTAGTAATAGATAGAAGTAGTGATGGGCATAACCGGACAATTTTCTTAACCGAATGATTTGCATTGGAATGACATTAATAACTGAATGATTATTTGAATAATCATTCGAATGAATTTTGGCTTTCGATTCGTTTCGATTAAGTTAGCCGGTTTGCCGGTTGGCGGTTCACCGTCATCTGCATCGACATCGGTTTACCGTCATGTCATCTGCATCGACATCGGTTCACCGTCATCTGCATCGACATCGTAACTTGCAGATAGCAGAGGAACCAAAACATAATATGTACGGTCGGCGCCTTAGAAATCGGAACACGCAATATGTTCTTCTAGTCTTTGGAGTATTCTTGCCCCGGTTACTTCATTAATGTGAAATGGCATTTCATAATAGACAAACAATAAACAATCTGACGTAACAATTAAAACCATAATAACTGTAAAAACCCAGTTTATACACTATATATCATAATATTGTGTAGTGCCCGATTTCTAAGGCGCCGACCGTACATTATGTGTTATGTATAGGATATTAAGAGGTATTTATTAAGAAGTTTAGAAAGAAAGAAATATGCGGGACTGCTTGTTAATCGCAATAAAAACGTTTATCTTTATCGATCGGGTGGGTTAAAGGCGCCGCCTCTTGTTTTGAACCTTTGGAGATGTAAGCAAATAAAAAATGGTTTTATAGCTTGATGCGTTTGCAGTTTTTAGGCGTTTAGGTTTCAGGTCCCCAGAATTTGATAAATTGATATTTTATGATAGGAGGTAGGCACGCGATAACCAAATGGTGTTTTCAGTACAACCTGCTTTGTTTATGAGTTATGAAGTATTTATTTTTACAGAATTTTGAGCACTGCGTAGGTCGCTGAGATATGGCACGTAGTACCTTTGAATAGAGGTTTTATATTCAAAGCGTAGTACGTATCAGCGTGAAGTTATTTTTCATTCGAATACTTGGAACGAACACCGAGTTACATAGGTTATTTCAATAACCGGATAACCGGTTATTTTTCATTCGAATAAGCCCATCACTAGATAGAAGTAATCATTTGTAGATAGTGCAGGCTTTATTCTTACCAAAAATGGAAACCAATACATACAGAATAAATTTTTTACAATACAAAAACGAGGCACAAATTAGCGAGTTACTTAATATAGCTACGAAGCAGGAATACGAGGAGTTGATGCTTCGTGGCGCATGTAGAAATTGTACGGTTCCTTAAAATCCCAGAAAACATTAGGGCTGCACACTCGGTTCGCCTGCCGTTCGAATTCGACCACCGGTAACTTTTTTTTTATTTGAAAATTTATTTAATTTATTAGAAACGTGAAGATATTTTTACTCCTACTTACCGGAAGCCGCATAAAGCGCAAATCCTTTCGCGAGGCTGTCGCACTGAAAATAGAGGAATTTTATGCATACATCGCATATAAAAGCTTAGTTTTAAAAATTTCTCGATGATTCTTAAACTAGTGGAAAGCTTACTCTACATTCAGTTGATATCAAATTACTCTCAAAATTACTTTTACAACTGCTACAGAAATTGTTTAAATAAAGGGTACGGGGAATTGGCGGGATAAACTTTAGCATCGATGTATTGTGGAAACGATTACAGATAATTGTATACATCCAGCGTATGAAATGTGTCAGAAAGAATCACGGAATTTTTAGTGAAAGGATTATCAGCATTGGCTTAATGATGTAAAAAATATAAATAGTTTTCCATTGATTGATTTTCTTAAAACGCATTTCACACACAAACTAAGACATGCCCGGCGTGAAGGTTAAGCCTACTAAAACGGAACGATATTAACAGAGCTGTATAGCGCTGTTAGAAGTTGGCCAAAGCGCTTTGTTCGCTGTTGCAAGCGACGCGGTTCAAACCCCTCCAGTAACGGATTTTTTTTATATGAAAATCGTACGACACTCATTAATGACCAATAGAAAAATTAGTTCACGAGCCGTAACCAAGACAATAAAAAAATTTCTTGGAAATTTTTTGTAGGTAGACCAACCTACAGTGCCTTTATATAGACAGTGGCGACAATGGGGTGTCCTATTTTTGATTGGCTCCCTAGATCACGTGGTTTTAGCCGCCATGTTTATGCTAAATCACCTGTGATTCGTGTTATACTTTTGGCAGTACTGAAGTGTATTGTCAGTCTATGTCAAATTCGAGTTTAGCAGGTTCGGTTTTGCGTCAGTTTTGACACAAACTGACGCAAATCTTAACCTGCAAATCTCAAATGTTTTCAGTACTGCCAAACGTAAAACACGTATCACAGTCGACTCTGATCACGGATTTAAATAACCACCCGTTAGAAATTTGCCAAAATATGGCGGCGGGGGTGTGGCTTAGTTGTATTGTCGCCACTGTCTATATAAAGGCACTGTAGACCAACCTAACTGTGAGGGTTTGTGGCGTTACGATTTTCTTACCGAATCTGCATTCGAGCATTAATTCATATCCGGAAATTATTTTCGTGCATTCCAACAACGTCCTAATTTGCCCTCGCGTCCCGCTCGGGCAAATTAATACGACGTTGTTGGACCGCACTCAAAAAAATTTCCGGAAAGAATTAATGCTCTTATGAGATTATATGTGAAAATTTATTTAATTTATTAGAAACGTGAAGATATTTTTACTCCTAACTTAATTTCATTTTTAAAATTATTTAGTGTCACAACGTCGACGAGGGAAGTTCTGAGTAAAGCCTTTTACATATTTTTTTGGTCTTATTTTATTTCTGTTCTATTTTGTTATTTAGGACTTCTATTTAAAAATCAAGCAATTCTTTTCTTACCAATACTGCCTCTTCATCAAATCCTATCTTTCCAACAGCTACTTTCAAGTAAAGTTCGGCAACCATGTTCCGGAAATCGAACTCATTAATACAGGTGTGCCACATGGCAGTGTTCTTGGGCCCCTTCTCTACTTAGTATACAGTGCAAACCTGCCTACATCTGATAGAACAGTAACAGGAACCTTTGCGGATGATACAGTCATTCTTTTCTGTCATGAAAAATCCATTAATTGCAAGTCAGTATGTGCAAGAGCATATAAACCTAATCAACGAGTGGATGAAGAAATGGCGTATAAGGGTAAAGAAAACCAAGTCGGACCAGATCACATTTACATTGCGGAGACATCAGTGCGCACCTGTTTTAATCAATGATATTGAAATACCACAGGCTAAAGATACAAAATACCTGGGGATGAACATGGACAGTCACCTCACATGGAGAACTCATATTGCCAAAAAAAAAAAAAAAATAAAATGGATCTGCGGTTCAAAAAACTCTACTAGCTTATTGGTAGAAAATCTAGCATCTCTCTTGAAAACAAAGTTCTACTGTACAAAACGATTATTAAACCTATTTGGACATATGGTATTGAACTATGGGGATGCTCCAGCACCTCAAATGTTAACATCTTATAGCAGTTTCAATCTAAAACTCTACGTACTCTAACCAATGCCCCATGGTACGTGTCAAATCGTACCCTCCACGAGGATATAAAAATTCCTTACGTCAAAGAGCTGATAACCCAAGACATAAACAACCATATGATAACTTCAACCCGCCCTGTTCCAGATATTACTCTCAAAAACACTTGCAAAAGAAATTGCCAACAGATTTAGCAATTTAGACCAGTAACCTATTAATTACCCCACAATCGTATTATACCTATATTTATATATAACTATTGTAAGCTATAAATATGTTCTTATTTAAGGTGTCATCCTTAGTATGTTGTGTAGTACTTCCTTGAAGACCACAAAATAGCTCATGGAATGATATGTATTTATACATATTTTGTATTCCGATAGCTAATAAACTTAACACAAATATGTTTTTTGTTATTTTAATATTTAGTGTTTTTGAACTGTTCATTTAAAATGTTACATTTATTCTTTTGAATAAATTACATCATATATAAGGAAATAAATGCTTAATTCATACAGTAAAATTAGTATTTTTTGTAACAACTGTCGTTAGAATACTGGGGGACGGAAAAATGTTCACCTGGCTGCACTGAAATTTTACCTAGTTATGCAACACGTAATTTGAACAATTGAAAAACCGTTAGTGCCTTGCTACCGTAATTAACAAAAGAGAAAATTAATCTAAAACAATATACTACATAAGAAGAATATCTAATATAATGCTTGGCTGTTATCTCAAATGAATGTTCAATGAACGACAACAAAAAAGACTACGAGCGATGGAAATGAAGTGGATAAGGAGGATGGGGAAATTTAAATAAACCGCGTCAGGAACGAGGACGTTAAGAACATAATGGGGGTACATTAGCTGACTGAAATATTTGAATGGAGACACCCACGATTGATAGGACAGACGGTACCAAAAGAAAATAGTTAAAGACAAAATTTATACTAAATTGTCTAATTTTTAGAAAACTACAACTTCAAAAAAGGTAGATTATAAATGCTTTTTTACAACAGTGTAAAGCCGTGAGGAGCTTTCCCCTCCCCTCAATTCTCCATCAGATATCTTGGATAACGAGGAAATAGAATACCACATGTCCAGTGCAAATCAAAACTACCATGGAGCAATTGGCAGACGATGCCAGTGTTGGTCAATCTAGCATGGTTTGGTTTAAGATGGAATTCAAAAACCTTCACGACTGTGGAAGATTTCTATTAATAACAACAACATGAATGGAATCATCCTCAGTCAGAAAGACTACCGACGAATCAGAAATCGAGTACTCTTTCACTCCGGACATTCCTTTGGCCAATTCCATATTTTTCAACCACCGTTAATACATACATTGTATATATATCGTCTTCTTTGCGCTATTTTCGTAGGTGCATACACCTGCATTAGGTTAAGAATTAGTGGTTTGTAGTTAATTTGGATAGCTATTATTTATTCTATAACTGATGGGGTTGTTTACAACTGCTTACTTGCTGGTGGGTTCTGATACAACAAATACCAGTCCACTTTAAGTTCGTTTTTCGTGTCTAGAATAAAATATTGTGTTTCCATTCGCCGTTGTAAAGTAACTTCTACTTTTCTAGTGGATTTCGGACAGGTCGACGATAGTCATGTTGTAGCATTCGAGTTCCTTCTCTGTAATAAGGGTTGTTTTCCAGTTGGTAAGAGTCCACCGACATTCCAGATACGGATGGTAGTACCGCTCTAAGAACAACTATATAACTGATACTGAAAATGGTATTTACCATCGCTTAATCTTATCGGTTAAAAATATACGAAAATGTGTGTGCTTTTTGTGCAGTAGGGTCATAATTATTTTATATTACTGTATGATAAAGAGTGTACAATCGCCACTTTATTGTTTATATAACGGGTGTTCATAAACAGTCGTCATCCCAGTTGCTTTGAAAAACAAAATGTTATGTCTTTGATTACTTCGTGCAACACAATGAAACGTCATTGAGTAATGTCATACAGCATTTTTTCTCAATTTTAATAGACCTACGTTTCTGAAGTCAAAACCTACTGGGATGACGACTGTTTATGAACACCCGTTAGAATTGAGTTATTTCAGTTAATTGAAACCTATACCGGGTGACCATGAGACTAGGGCCATGCTTATATCTTCTTTATTTATGAATCGATTTGGATAAAATTTTCTAACAAGATATTACACACAATTTCTGATTGGCTGATAGATATGGTCAAAATGACTGACTTCCGGTTTTACCGGTAATGATACTAACTTTGATTTTTTAAATGGAACACCCCTCCATTATATTATATTTTATGTTTTTCTGAATGTACGAGTCAAAATACATAATTATAATAGTCTTGCCAAATTTAAATGTTTTAAAGAAAAAAAATATTTTTTCAATTTTTAATTTTTACCATAGAAGGCCTTGACGTCCGTCCGTCCGTCCGGGACGCTGTTTCAGCAGCCAAACCGTAAGATATAGAGAAAAAAGTTATTAAAGTTATATGTTTGGAATGGTCATGTCAGGTCAGGAACCGAATTTCAGTCTCTAGCACTAATTATTATCGTAATTATCCTAATCCGAACTTTTTAGGTTAGATTCTAGGCAAATTTTATCAAGGCGAATGCGACTGGTAGTTTGCTACCAACAATGACGTCATATACGTACGTGTGGTGAATACGCGTTCTATTTGCAAAACGGTCTTTTTTGTTTTATTAAATGAGACATTTGTCTATTCTAATTGACTCTAGCAACTATTAATAATAGCTATTTTATTAATAAGGTCAATAACAAGCCTTTAATAAAAGAATATAATTTGCTAAACTCGTTTTTTAAGAAAAAGTCACTTTTTTTAAATGGCATCTACCAAGGGCCATCTTGCCATTAGATATAAAATGTAATTACCAATCTAACGATATGTATCATGCACTACTTTATCTTTATGTGAAACTGAAAATTAATTAATTAATTATTTACATGTGAGGAAATAAAAATGAAATCAAGCTTGGCTTTGAAATATTTGTTTTATGAATAATATGTTGGTGGCACTGTAAGTCTATGTCAAATTCGAGATTATCAGGTTAGGTTTTGCGCCAGTCTGTATCAAAACAGACGGAAAACCTAACCTAGTGGTATGGAGACAAACGTTGTCCAGCCATGGACCAAGTGTTCGATATACATTAGCAAATTGTGTGCACGAGAGTTACCCTTTTACGAGGTATGTTCAAATTTAAATGATTATTTGAATTTCCCGCCCAAATGAAAATAAACGGACAGAGAGTGGATATGTCAAAATATATTTTATCTACTTTGCGTTCGTACTGAGGCTATAATAAAAATACTAAACATTTTCATTTTTTTGCTTCACTGCACTGCCATTAGTACACAGTTTGTAGATCAACAGCGGGAGGCACGAAGTGTTATAGCGGCAGCTGAATCAATTTGCCCGAATTTCTGAAATTCGAAAGGTCTGAGACCTTATTAACTCCAACAAGGGTCATAACCAATACATCAATCAACTTCTGTGCACATAGTACAGTGCGGTGGTGACGTAGGACTAGTAGATATTAAATTCCAGTGTTGATTAAGCAAACACCGTATGACAGCGGTAATTTGATTATGTACTTGCTCACGTACTAAAACTACGCGTGAAATTAATATCTCCATATCTATGCAAATATACATAGAATAGAAGAAAATCGACAAAACCACGTTCAAATTAGGAACTCAATGAAGGGTATGATAAATCAGATTGAGAAATACGTAAGCTATTATCGCAGACGATATCGTTCCTCTATTCACACTACAGAGAATATCTAGAAAAAATTATGTTTTACGTCCCAAATTCAACAAACACAGTTGGATTAAATATATTTCTAGGCCGAATATTAAGACAAATTAATTAATTATTTACATGTGAGGAAATAAAAATGAAATCAAGCTTGGCTTTGAAATATTTGTTTTATGAATAATATGTTGGTGGCACTGTAAGTCTATGTCAAATTCGAGATTATCAGGTTAGGTTTTGCGCCAGTCTGTATCAAAACAGACGGAAAACCTAACCTAGTGGTATGGAGACAAACGTTGTCCAGCCATGGACCAAGTGTTCGATATACATTAGCAAATTGTGTGCACGAGAGTTACCCTTTTACGAGGTATGTTCAAATTTAAATGATTATTTGAATTTCCCGCCCAAATGAAAATAAACGGACAGAGAGTGGATATGTCAAAATATATTTTATCTACTTTGCGTTCGTACTGAGGCTATAATAAAAATACTAAACATTTTCATTTTTTTGCTTAAAAAAGTGGCAAAGTAGATAAAATACTGTATGATACCTCGTTTATAAGGAATTTTGTAGCACTTACTCCTTTAGGGCACTCCTCGCTTCGCTCGTCGTACCCTAAATCCGCGCGTGCTACAAAATGCTTCTTATAAAACTCGTATCATAATATACTATTATCTACTTTGATGTCACAATATGGTTATTATAACACCAAAAACAGTGCTACAATGGAATCCATTATAACACCGTCTTTGCATTGTTATTTTCATATGAAAAGAAAATTGACTCAGCCTACTTGTTTCAAATAACTGACAGATTGTTACATACATTTATGAAATGTCAAAATTAAAAGTTTTTTTATGGTTTTTTTATGCAAAGTAAATAAAATAGTATATTATACTCGTTTAATAAGAGGCATTGTAGCACTCGTTCCATTGGAGCACTCCTCGCTAAGCTCGTCGTGCCCCAAATTCACTCGTGCTACAATATGCCCTCTTGTTAAACTAGTATAATAATATACTATTGTCGACTGCCATTTCCTAAAGAGGACTATTATTTGGCACTATCCATATGTCAAAAGCATGCCGTTATAGCACACTACGCAATAAAAATTTTATTATCGCCACGCCGTGTTGGAAAGTTCTTGGTCTAAATACTTACTGATACTTGCCTGCAAAGTAGTACAATCGGTAATATCAGGTAATACTTTCTTTATCACTTTTTGAGCGACTTGTAAGCTTTATCTAAACCTGAACGTCATTAACTAATAATCTTTACCGCAAACAGCACCAGTTAACGTGCATGTTCGTACCAATAATCCAAGTCGTCTTTATATGAGGACGTAATATATTTGATTACGAACCTTGCCATCATATCATGTCCAAATATACCTACAAGTCAAGCCGATATTGTAAGAGTAAAATACTTGCTGCAGTAAAGCCGTTAAAATTGTATTAATCGTTGACATTTATTACTTCGAGCAGCATATGTGATGTCAAATGTTTATTTAACGTAGATCCACATTTATATCGCTATAAAATAACATAAATTATTCGAACAATTAAACTAAAATCATTGATCGTGAATTCAGCACAGGCCCTTCTCCGCATAGTATTTGAAATAGTGCAAATACTGATGGGGCCACAATTATATATAACAGCAATGAGATAACATGAACAAGAAAATAACACATATTGCTTGAGTAAGAAAGAGATAAACATAGCAGGAAATATACGAGTAGGCTTGATGTACACTGTAATTATGACATATGTCAACTAATTATGGCTACTAAAATAATTTTGTTGTATGGTCATCTCTTTCGTACTCAAGCATTCTATTTGGTTGTTCATGTTATCTTATTGCTGTTATATATAATTATGGCCCCATCGGTATATTTCTAAGAAGATGTAAACAATTGGCTTATTTTTCAAATTGGGCACAAAGTAGACACAGTATCGTACTAACAAACAGCTGGAATGACACACAAAGGAAAACTGTTGGATTAATAAAATTGCCAGTTGTGTGATCTACAATTTCTTCGTGAAATTTTTAACACCGTCGAGTGTTTGGTTGCGTGTTAGCTGACATGTAGTTTATCCGTAACTGTCTAATGCCCAGCTACTATAAAAACTCCACTTCAGCTAAATTGTATGATAGCTACAATTTATAGTTCTGTACAGATAAACACGGCAGAGGTTTGAGCGTTTAATTAAAAGCAACGTTACTAATGAGCATCTAATTTTAGATAGAAGGTTGTTTTATCTACATTCTTTAGTACAGATATTTTTTTTTATTACAAGCAATCACGCCTTAAATTGCGGTTTAAGTTGTCAGCGCTCAGAAACACAATATGAATGTAAATTCAGTGTATTTAGAATGTTTTTTAGAAATATTAATAAAATTGGAAGTTATTAGTTGACCCTGTCATAAACGATTATACTCAAAAACACACTTTACATGCAGCTTTCTTTGCTTATTATTTAGAAATGAGCTTTTCTCAAATAATTAACAGCGTTATATTAGTTTGCAAAGTTTAAACACCCAAATAATTTTTTCTCCTTCAAAGCACCGGTAGTTCCTAGTGATACATACATATACCTACTCCCTTGTATACAGACAGTTTACGCATTTACTTTTAATTCATTCCGATTTCTCATTCCTACAACAGTAAATCGTAAAGTGACAACTCAATGACAAAGCAAGCCGGAACAGCGTCAGTGTGGGCAACTAACTGCGCACCGAAAATTAAAACCTGCCTGCCTAAAGGTATAAACGAGGAACAGCTTCTTGAGCTTTTGAATTAACTCTCCGGTTATTTTGTAATTCAAAAGATAATTGGTAAAAAGGAAACTATCTGTGTTTCAAAGCAAATTAATTAGAGAACTCAGTTTTAAATTATCTCATGCAAGAAAATGTTTACAGTGTATCAAAATTTGTTGAGAATAAGCTGAGATGACGAGCGCTTTCGAAAATTAAATGCGTAATTAAAAGTTTCTGCTTAGTGCAATAAAATTTGTATAGATTTCCCAGTGGACTAGCATACATCCAGTTATTAAGTGTTTAACTTATCCTACACTAGGCGTTTAATGCTCGCAGATGTAATTTAAGTTACTAACTTTATTTAGTACATAAACTTGAGGCCGGATATTTATAGCCCCCCAGGAAGCATTTAGTAAATGATTTATATATGAACTGATACGTAGTGCACCGTTTAAAAGCTGAAGTTGTAACTGCACTGCCATTAGTACACAGTTTGTAGATCAACAGCGGGAGGCATGAAGTGATATAGCGGCAGCTGAATCAATTTACCCGAATTTCTGAAATTCGAAAGGTCTGAGACCTTATTAACTCCAACAAGGGTCATAACCAATACATCAATCAACTTCTGTGCACATAGTACAGTGCGGTGGTGACGTAGGACTAGTAGATATTAAATTCCAGTGTTGATTAAGCAAACACCGTATGACAGCGGTAATTTGATTATGTACTTGCTCACCTACTAAAACTACGCGTGAAATTAATATCTCCATATCTATGCAAATATACATAGAATAGAAGAAAATCGACAAAACCACGTTGAAATTAGAAACTCAATGAAGGATATGATAAATCAGATTGAGAAATACGTAAGCTATTACCGCAGACGATATCGTTCCTCTATTCACACTACAGAGAATATCTAGAAAAAATGATGTTTTACGTCCCAAATTCAACAAACACAGTTGGATTAAATATATTTCTAGGCCGAATATTAAGACAAGCGAAGATGGTGCACTTGCAACAAATCTTGAAGGTGGTTGCGAGAAGTATCTTGCTCAAAACTGTCTTTTACGACAGTTACTTCGACGACAGAAATTTAAAGGAGAATCATTTTGGCTATGGCCTAAGGAATAAGAGCAAATGCGTATAAATTTAAATAATAGCTTCAATAGTGTAAAGCAAATGTTACTAATCTTTCGCAAGCTCAAATAATGTGGAGATACCTAGTACCTAATAAAAACATTAATTAAAATAGTAAAAATTGTGCGTACCATATTTGAGTGTGTTGTTTACTCATCATCCCCCTATTATTTAGTCCACTTTCTGTCCACAAGCATCCCAGACTTAATTTTATTTTTTTTTACTGTTTTATTATTCTTTTAGTCTGAAACTAAATTGTATGCGTAAAGCACTGTGCTTTTAAATTAAGTGTATGGTGAATTGACCACCAAACTTCACAGGCTATTTAATGATGGTAAATCGAGTCGAATACCATCTCATTTTTGCCTACCACTTATGTTTTTCAAGAAAATCTAGAAAGAAGCGGGATGATGCACTCTTTGAGAATTTCTTTTACAATAGAAATCGAATACTTGAGAACTTTTGGATTTATGTACTTCTCTGCTTTATTTAAGGCGACTAAGTAGGTTGCTGTTATTAAGTTAATCATTATTCTACTGTCAATGTCAATGCTTTGCCAAATCTTAAAATTAGAATTGGATAATTATCAAATTAGCAGATATACATTTAATGTACAGTGAAGCTTTAGGACATTCTAATGCTGCAAATTCCGTATAGAAGCACTTTTGTAGCAGTAAATCAAGGATTAAGAAAAACAGCAGAAGAAAAACCGTGTCCTGCAACGCACTGTATATCAGAAACTTCCATCAAAAGTGTTATCTGGACTTTTAGAAGAGGTGCCATTACAAATCCGACGAAATATGTAGTTGCTACTAGGGTTTCCAGTCAAGGGATTCGGTCCCGGAACAGTCCCAGGATTCTACCACTAAAACCGAGTCCCGGGACCACAGCCAACCCAGGCGAAGTCCCGGGACCATGTCAACATGCGTGCGTATACTCGATACCAGAGAATTAGGACGGGTATTTACCGGCGTCCATCGTATTACTCATGCCTCTTGCACATTCTGCATTATTTGCGTTTGGTGTAGGCAGGAGAAGTATTGTTTTCAGTAGGTTAGAATTAAACCTGTGTGTTGTTTCAGCCACATTTGCATATCTTCTTCTATTTATGTATTTCTATATTTTTTGTTGGATTTAGATATGCGCGAAGAAGCTGAATAATTTATATTTTTGGGTTTTAAGTGTTTTCGTTATTTGTCTGCTAAAGCGTTACAATTAGAATGAATTCCGATTCGCAACCTACCTTCATTCTACATTTAAAAAAAAATAACGATTTGAAGTCACTATGGCAACAGTTTTATATATTGAAGATAAACAATTGGCTAAATATAAAGTTGTTTCCTACAAAGTTATCATAATCAGAGGCAACTTGACGAAAGGATTACACACGCAATTTGCAGTTCAAACAAAAGCAAAATATGAAGAGCGACAGACATTTTTAGTACCAGAAGAAAGCAATGAAGTTGTAGACGAGCCCCAACACAAATTATCAGCACATAAATACTTTATTTAACTTAAAACACTTGTTTTTCTTTGGAAATTTCATTCGGAAATTTTACCTGTACACTATTTCTCTTTCGGGACCTTTTTCGGGATCTTCGGAAACACTTTTGGTCCCGGGACTTGGAAACCCTAGTTGCTACGTTGCTACATAATGGTGCATTTCAGTTACATGGTGACTGATTATTTAAATGCTGGAATTTCTCAAAGATTGATTGGGCGTAATGGACCTATACGGACATATACTGGTCACTGGTGTACCAAACAGAACAAGAACTTCGGGAACGTATTTTTGCTGCTGCCGCTACCATTGGGCAAAACGCTAATATGCTAAGAAGATTGCAGGAAAATTGGTTAAGGTGTTCCAATACTTGTATTAATATGAACGGCGGTCATTTTGAGCAGTTATTACAGTGACTATTCAACACTATAACATATAAGCCAATCATATTGCAGCCATTTGATTTTTTCAAAAAATAACAGCAGTATATCACTGAATATTGGGCACCATGCAAAATATTCACAAAACAATGTACGTACTCAAGAACTAAACAGCCTTGTTGCGAAATATCGCTGATGTCCTGTCCTTAGGGATATCGCTAGGTTACGTAAAATTAAACACCAACAAACTGTCTGAACAAAGTTTGGCTTGCGTTAAAAATTTTAAAATGTTGTATTTTGGAAGTAGTGTGCTGATTTAATTGCGGATGAATATTAATTGTCGTTCCAAATACCACTCGAAGTGGATATATTTTTTAAAAATATTTTGCCATTTCCGTAGAAATTATTGCAAATTTCACTCAATAAAATCACACAATTTGATATTATTTTGTTTCGTGAAATTTATACGCAAAAATTTACATGGAAAACGACAAAATATTTGTCAAAAATATATCCACTACTTGTGGTATTACCTTTGATTATACCACTCCCTCTAACATCAACCAATGAAAAACGACAAAATGCATAGTTACGCATGTACTAACTTTTGATAATGTACATAGCAACTGACAATCACATACCTTCCTGATTAATAGGCGATAATCACACGCCTTCACAAACATCACCTTACCTGCTGTCAATACAATTGTCATAACAACCACATACATTATTCAAACGTTGTTAAAATTTAACTCTGCTTCTTGACCTTCATGCTCCGATTACTTTTTATAAATTTACAAAACCTTTTTCGCCATGGCTCACAGAGACTATCAAAGCAATGATGGATATGCGTGATCGGGCACTAGTTCGTTTAAAAAAAACTCAAAATCCTGACCACTGGGTTTACTACAAACAGCTGCGAAATCAAACGAATAGTGCAATCAAACGCGAGAAGAAAGCTTATTTGAATTCAAATTCAAAAATAGCGGTAATATGCTTTGGAAAGACCTTAAACATTTAAATTTAACGAAAAAGAGCTGTGAACTAACATTACCATCCAACCTATCACATTGCAATGAAATAAATCAACACTTTGTTAACAGTACACCTCAATTAAATATAAAGAATCATGACATAATTGACTTTATAATAATAATACCAAAGAATCCATTTCAACTACTTTAAGTTTCAAATCTGTTGACGAAAGCGAAATTTTAAAAATTATATCTACTATTAAAACTAATGCTACAGGTGTGGATGGTCTAAATATAACAACTATCAATCTTTGTATACCATTTTACTTCCTATTCTCACACACTTGGTTAATTTTTGTATAAATAAGTGCGTTTTTCCAGACGATTGGAAAAAAGCATTGGTTGTGCCATTACCGAAAACTGCAACACCAAATGGGTATAACGATCTGCGTCCGATAAGTATTCTTCCAGCGCTATCAAAAATATTTGAAAGGGGTAATTGAAAAACAACTGCGAGAACATATTGATAAATATAATATTTTACCTGAAACGCAATCTGGCTTCAGAAAGGGCTATGGCTGCAATACTGCATTGTTAAACATTACCGATGATATAATATTAGCTACTGATGAAGGAAAATGACTGTACTTGTTTTACTTGATTTTTCAAAAGCATTTTGATACTATTGATCATTCGGTTTTAAATTCATTATTTCATTACATTGGCTTACATGAAAATGCAATAGCTCTACTATCAAATTACATATCTGATCGTTATCAAGCAGTTAAATTAAATGATCAAGTGTCATGAGTTCCTTAATATTAAATTCTGGAGTACCGCAGGGCTCAATTTAGGTCCTCTTTTGTTTACTGTCTATATTTCGTTATTTCCGTCAGTATTGCAGTTTTGTCGTTCCCATTTCTATGCTGACGATTCGCAAATTTATAAATCGTTTAAAATGGAAGAGACTATTGAATCATGTCATGCAATAAATGTTGATTTAGAGAAGTTAAATGCAATTTCGGAAAAGCATGCTTTGAAACTCAATGCTAATAAATCCTGTGTAATAATCTTTGCAGGAAAAATGATAGATTGAGGGCTATTCCGCTTATAAATATTAAGATCGGAGATAGTGCACTACGCATTGTTGATTCAGCAAAAAATTTGGGATTAGTGCTCGATCACACTCTGCGCTTTAAAGAACATATATCAAAATATTTACAAAGAGCTTACTGTTCACTTAAAGTAATTTTCCAGCATCGGCATGTTCTGAATCGCCAAATGAAGGCTATTCTCTGTAATTCCCTTGTTTTGTCAAAATTTGATTATTGTGATGTGGTGTATGGGCCCTGTTTAGATAGTCGTGATATTCTAAGGATTAAAAAACTCCAAAATTCATGTTTGCGTTTGATTTTCGGTATAAGGAAATATGAGAGGATTTCTCATAAGTTAAATATGTGTCTTGGCTTAATATGTATAATAGACGAAAATTGCATTCATTGTGTCTATATCACAAAATTATAACTACACAGAGCCCATCATATCTGTACAATAAAATAACATACCGTACTGACGTACATAATTTAAACTTAAGATTTCGTGGAAAAATAAGTGCGCCTTTCATTAACCCTTATGTGGCAGCAAAAATAATACAACGTACATGGCGGGAAGTGGTACCTGGGTACCACTGTGTATTTTGAATGGTGTTTTCGCGGATTGTTGTATGTTTGTGTGCCTGTGCGAACCTAACGGTAACGTTGACTGTTTTTTGTGCTTAGTCATCTCTCATGTATGGTCCAGTCGACGTTGTGATCCTTTTGAATTATGATCAGTTTAGTTCAAATGGGAAAAAAGAATGCCTTCTACTCGTGCTAATAGTGTTGCTGCACCATATAATTCCGAATGATATCTGGACTTAGATAAATATATTTGTTTATTTGTTGTAATGGACAAGGTCTAAGCATGCGGAGTACCAAGTACTTTAGACACCGACTGCTTTGATCACATGATCAAAGTCCTACTTAGAATTTTGCCGAGAATAAGGAGTTCTAACCCTAGCAAGAGATCTTTTACATGCTACACTTTGTAGCAACATGAGATCCATGGCTTTACATCACTTCCAAATGATGGCATTCTGTAGAGCTTCCAGGATCGGGGATCGAACTCTCGACCCTTAGATCAGTAGCCAGAATGCTTAACCACTGAGCTATGAAGCCCGGCCATATAAGCATGTTGCTTTATTTTTGTGTTTGTTATAGTTAATGGTTTCGATATAGAGTGATGGCTGAAGAAGTCGCAAGGTTGTATGAAATGTATGATAAAGAATTTAGTGATTCATTTGAAGATAGTAACGACGAGGATTATGAGCCACCAGTAAATGATACAGAATCAGACGTAGAAGATGTTTACACTGGACAGTGGAGCTGAACAGCGACGACAATGAGAAATTTATTACAGAGACGGGGACTACTGCAACTCCACCGTTTATCGTAGAAGTAATTTGACCATCTGGAATAAGACCCCATTACCCTAGTCTCAAATCCGGTTGTATATCGTTCGAGAATCAAGCAATGGCTTTAACATTGACAAAACAACTGTACTGCAATTATGTTGGTATTAAAAAGTTTCATATGAACTCATTCTGGTTGGTACGCTTATGAAAAACAAATCCTATACTCCCAAAGACCTTTTAGCTGAAATGGAACAACCGCCTTTTCAACAAACTTTGCTTTCAACACAGATGCCATGTTGTGCTCGCATGTCTCAAAGGTAAAGTAAGTCGTAGATGATTTCGAAGGCTTTCACGGCCATTGTCATTAAGTAAAAAACAACTTCCGGGATTGGACCGTGTCATTATTGAGGTCGAAGACTCAACGTTTCACCCACTTTCGTAAGGGGCTTCATCAGGAGGAAAAAGCAAAAGTGCACTGTAATGCAACGTGTTAACCACGCCAGATACGTAACTCAGATCGAATGTTGCCTCTGGCGTGGTTAACACGTTGAGTTACTGTGCTATTTTTGCTTTTTCCTCTTGATGAAGCCCCTTACGAAAGTGAGCGAAACGTTGAGTTTTTCGACCCCAATAATGACGCGGTCCAATCCGAAGTCGTTCTTTATTTAAGGTAAGCCTTAGTTTTGTTATCAACAATACGCTTTTATGCAACTGATGATACCCTGAAGCCAAAGTCTGAAGTAATCTCGTTTTATAACGAAACTAAGTCAGATGCTGCCGTTATTGATAAAATTTGAAAATATACACGTGGCGAGCAAGCCGTCGGCCAGTGGCCTTTTTTTCAATATATTAGATGTAGTAACTCTGGCTGCCTACATTACCTACACTAAAAACAATCCCACGAAAAGCATCAGAACATAAATAAGAGGATACATTTCTTAAAAGATTTAGCTCGTGATCTGTGCTTGCTAGCTGTGAACCAACGAAGCGAAAATTCCATGGTATTGCAAAATCGGTTTATGAAAACACCAATGAAAGTGTTGTAGGAATTTCTGTGGAAGCTCCTAATAATTCAAATCTTGTCCAGGAACGGTGGTACCCAGGTACCACCGTCCGCCAGAATGTGTTGGTTTTTTATCAAGGCCAAATAAACCCGACATTCCATAGCTCCCAATACATGAAATTTTCAAAATATACTTACAATTATATATTTAGAGATGTCCTAGAAGCTCAAATTGATTCGTCTTCCCAAACCAAAATATTCTATATTTTATACCCTAAAAGTACCCGGGTACCACCTTCCGCCACATAAGGGTTAACAGTGAATTTGGCAGGCGGTCTTTTTCTAGCGTTATTGCAAAGTCTTACAATGGGTTGCATCAACAGTTTAAGGGTTTGCCACTGTCTCAGTTTCGGCATCGGCTAAAAGAAGTTTTGTCATTATAGCGCAATTTTTTATTTTAAATTTGTGTTGTTTTTTTTTCTTTGTATTTTTTGTGTTTGCACATTTCATTAGTTCAGATGATTACGTAAAGATCAAGTGGGTTAAGTGGAAGAACAGCTGACAATTTATTTGTCAAAGCTGAACTGCGCCCTTTTTTGTATATTTTGATATTTTGTTTTTGTTATATACTAAATATGATAAGATTCTATTTATATACAAAAATAAAGACAATTATTATTATTATTATTATTGTTTATTGACTCGTGATATAATGTAGCCGAATGCAACTCGTGTCTTCTTGATTATCAATCATTCTGTTTCCACTCGATATATTGTTTTAGGCAATCACTCTCATCCTTATGTAAACAGAACTGATTATTTTATAATCAAGACCCACTAGCTGCATTATATATGATTACTCCATGCAGAAACCAGCTATGGTTATTGTTGTTAATTTTAATAATGTTTAGACAATTGTTGTAGCTTAAAAATATAGTTCTATTGTTATACTCAATTCATATGTAGAATATACCACTCCCTTTAACATCAATCAATGAAAAACGGCAAAATGCATGGTTACGCATGTACTAACTTGTTGTTAATGTACATAGCAACTGTGATAATATATACTTTCCTCACTAATAAGCGATAGTCACATGACTTCACACATCGCGTTATCTACTGACAGTACAATTGTCACAACATCCCCATTAACTGTACTTTTAATATTTAGAAATAAACTGTTCAAATGTTGTTTATTGACTCGTGATATAATCTAGCCGAATGCAACTCGTGTCTTCTTGATTATCAAATCATTTCTGTTTCCACTCGATATATTGTTTTAGGCAATCACGCTCGTCCTTCGGACTCGCGTAATTGCCAAACAATATATTTCGTGTAAACAAAAATGATTATTTGATAATCAAGAACCACTAGTTGCATTATATATGATAATCGGGCTTCTCAAACATTGGAGATGTATAATTTTTTGAATAAACCGTTTGTGTAAATGAAAAATGAAAGACAGGTATTCGATTTAGTTAAACGTCCTTTATTATCCTGTGAAGTTTGGTGATCTATTTACAATACACCCTGTATAAAAATGCGATTTGAGAAAGTAAGCATCTGTTTTACAGAGGTACGAATTTTCGATGGTAAATAATTTACTTTCCATTGCCTCTTTTTAATCTAGCAGCAAAGCTTAATAACATTCACCTTTCGATTCATTTGAAAAAGCAAGTCACTTTCAGGACAAATACAACTAACGCTGCACATTTCAGTGCCTCTAGCAATCAGGTGATCTGAAGAAATATTGTACCATATCTGAAGAGAGTTAAGTCGTAACTTTTTACAGGAATTTTCTGGGCTTTATCTTAAACGTTGTTCTTAATGCTTTGTCGACAAAGGACTCAAATCTGGTTTGCTTACATAGTTTTTAACCTTTGGTGTTTATTGCAACAAAATTGTGCGTTATTTTCAGTCTCCATTTTTTATCGATTTATCGTATCTACATATTTAAACAGAAACTATATTATGATGTACAAATGTGAATTAAAAATAAAATGTGTCAATAAATTCTCCAAGAAAATACTTCGAACTATATTATCTGTTATTCATAGGCTAATTAAAATGGATATTCATTGTTGTTTCACAATAAGAAGTGAGTAACGGTAACTACAACAGTAAACACTCACACGACTTCTGATAGAGAAAAAACTCGGTCCAACGTCGCAAACCTTTTTTATATGGTGCTGTCTATTGTCCGTTACTTCAAAATTTAGAATTGCAAACAAAGAGCAGTCTCGGATGTCGACATCCTTCGAGCGATTGCTGCAGATTGTAATACCGTAAATGTATTTTAATGCGCGGTCTGGTCTAGCCGTTTCCATGAGGATTTGGTGGTTACGTATTGGTTTCTAGGGATACCCCACGCTCACGCAATGAAAATACGTCTACTCTAAAATGAAATATATGAACTGTAATTTTATTGAGGAATGAGCATCACAAATAACATCAGGGAATGTAACATGTAATAACTCACATATTTGCTGTAAACTAAAGTCTTTATACCAGTTGATGAAGAGAATTCCTTGCTCTGTAGAATATTTTCTTTACCTACTCAGTAACGTTTCTATATTTCATTTTAAAATAAACGCCTTTACACGTCGCGTGGGCGTAGGGTATCCTTAGAAACCAATAGGTAACAAACGAATCCCCATGGAGACGGCAAGATCACCTTGCACCTTGAAATAAATTCACTGTATATTAAGACAGTATTACCGGTATTTTCATAACGTAATTTCCTCGTAGATGATTTACAACAGTTGCTTAAAATTTGCATTTCTAACAACCACTAACTATTTCAATATCTTGTTCATTCAAGAAGTGAAAAATAGCACATTAATGTTTTAATTTTAGTATCGTTAAGAGCTTCATTAACGCAGTTATAGATGATATTACCGCACTTTTTTTTACAAGACAAAGAATGCATTAAACTAGAACTTATTGATGAAGATAAAATATTGAACAATACACGTTTGATTATTTCACTTAACGCCCCTCGTTTCGTTAAGATGCTCATAATCAAACTTGTATCGTTAGTTACTATTACTGACACTATTTTCCTAACATTATTGAAATTATGCCATTAGTTACCTCTACTTTGGACGCTGCAATAGAAATAGTGATCGTTAATCAAAAACAAAGGTGGAATTAGTCGAGCTGTACCTATTAGATTATTTATAACTTTATCTACGACAGTGTGTAAAATTTACTTTTAGTTGGCAGTTTTCAGTTTGTAAAACGACTGCTTAATAACATGATTCCATTTGTCACGTCGTCAGTAGCAACTTGGTTAAGATTTTTAACCACCCAAAATTATTACCGGTTACTATGGTGAAGTTTTTCTTATCAAGGCAAGCCTGATATTTAATGCAGTAATCCTGATTTATATTCACAATACTTTTTTATATTTGCCGTCGCTTCTAGATTCTATAAAATACATAATACATGCGTAAAGTATATTTTTCGACGACTGACATCGAAAGTAGATTTTTCTCACTGTCATTTGGCAACAGAAAGTTGACATTTGCCGCTGAGCGTGCGTTTTCATCATTTTGCCACTCGCCGAGCGTTTTGGGTTTCCGCGTGAACAAAATAGGTAGCCACGTCCGAATGTTTTCTTGACAATGCCCGTCATTTGTCGAAATAATCGCGTCACATGTCTAATAGACTGCGCGAGTAATGTTAACTTGATTGTCAATTAATTTTTGCGATAAAACGAAATTTGATATTTTCCTTTAATAATATGCTCAGTCGTCGAAAAAATAGTATGTATGTTTCTAGCTAAAAGTGCGCTTGCCGCTTTTGCATGATTGCTGGTTTCGACTTCGTCTCAACCAGCAATATTCATGCGCAAGCGGCAAGAATGCACTTTCAGCTCTTAACATACAATATACTATTAGTCACCCGCGGTGCTTAAAACGCACGATCACTCGCGTTTTAACTTTGCCCCACTCTTGACTAAAGACTAGCTTTACGCACTTGTATGGAAAATTATTATTATTATATCTCTATTCTTTTTACATAATTTGTTACTACGGTTAATATGCAAGGATTAGTAATAACATCTATACTTAGTAGTTTGAACATTTAATCAGTAAAGTATTTGCTGTATAACATTGTTTTCTTTGTTTCAGGTAAGTTACCCACATTGGTCGCCTTCACAACTCAAAGTCAAGGTAGCGTAGGCTAAGTAACTATATATTTGCTTATTAATATGTGAACACATAAAAAATAACTTCAATCCCCATTCCAGTGACTGAACTTGACAAACTGGTTATATTTTATTCAACTCAGGCAATTTCTTGAAGCTATATATATATATATTATAATATTATAAATAAGTTGTATAATGGAAATATTACCCTGGCGCAAAAACAACTGCCTATTTCTAAGTTTAGTTAAATCATTAAATATTTCAGTTTTTATAACAAATTATGCACGGACGTTTGTGTAGTTTCAAACGTCTCCTTGTTATAAAAAATCTGGTGTGATACACTCACACAACTTCCTTTTACAGTGTTCTTATAATTAGTCAAAAATTTCATTTTTAATTTTTAGCCATTTGTCAAAAATTTTCAAAAATTACAAATACTACAAAAACGGTACAAAATAGAGTGTTAGTTGAAGAGACAAATTTTCTCTAGAATTTTAAGGTGAATTCAAAAATGTAATAATATACCGGGTGTTTTATTTAAAATAGGAGTTAATAAAAAAAATAGAAAAAAAAACAAAAGAAACCCACTTTAGAAGTATTCAACTGGAAAATCACCTATTTCACATCAATACACATTAAAAATGTAGTAAAAATGCAAAGTTTAAAAAAAATCGTTAGAGCCGTTTTTGAAAAAATCGAAAAAAAACTGAAAAATCACAAGAGTAAACACCTACTTCCGGTTATGCGATTTTCTTCAAAAGCTTGCTGTCTCATCTACATAGTACACAAAACTTATATATGAAGTTTCAATGCCATACCTCTTTTCGTTTTTGAGATATTCTGTTCACAGACAGACACACACACACACACACACACAGACAGACCAATGAAAAAAAATATGTTTTTTGGGATCAGGGGACTCTAAAACGTGAAGATCCGTTGAAAACTCAATTTCGAATTTTTGGGGTGAATCCAATACTTCCTTTATAGTAAAAGGAAGTAAAAATATAATACGTTACAACCCTACAAAAAGTACGAATTCAAAATTAATCACTTCTATTATATTTTAAGGGTGTTACTGCAAGTATGTAGAAATAAAAATCATACTTCGCAGATAGAAACTATCGATAGAGTTATCTTAAAAATAAAATCTTGAATTTCCTGGTAAAAACGTACTTGAATACGTATAAAGTAATGGTTTATTTGGAAAGAGTACTTTTTTATGCTCAAAACTAGTCATTCATTACCAGACAAATTATTTTCCATATTATCTTTATCTTTGGAGTTCCATTCAGTGATTTATGTTGTTCTCTCTTCAAGCTTTTAATCTAATTTAGATTATCCACGAAATTATTCACGAAACTGAACACCAACTTTGAAAACTTGTTGATTATACGTATTTTTTGTGTTAACTGCTTTACGGTCAGCGTACATTTTATATCCCTATTATATCAGGAATATACTTTAACGTCCAAAGATCGATTTTACTTTTGACCTTAGCAACTCTCTGCGACATATTTTTCATATATTCTCTATCGGACGGAAGCTCTACCTCCTTTCTTCAATTTATACAACGTACTCCTTTCAGGTTTTATGCACTTGAAACTTTTTCGATTGCTCGATGATGACTATTTTTTCTCATTTTCGAAGTATTCTCCAACATTTAAAATAAGTGTTCTTCATTAAACCGAAATTCACTTCATTTTGAGTTGAAAATGAAAATACTAACAATGCCAAGTTAATAATTGTCATTAATTATTTTAATTTACGACGAGCAGTTGTTCTGGTGGTTTTTTGTTTCTCCCAATTAGATTAAGATAAAAAGAGTTAAAATTTTCTGCTGTGGTAAGAATTTCTACAAAAGTTTCTTTTATTAAACCTTTGTAAGGATCATATGGCTAAATACACTATGCTACCAAAATTAATGGTGTAGAAACTTGCGTTGTAAAATTTCCTAGTTCTCCAGAGGGCTGGGGTTTCATTGTATTATTTTACTTGGAAACTCAGAAATTCCTTGCACGAAATTGATGTATGAAAGAATAAAACAACAATTTAATATAATTTTTGGCGTTCAATTGTTCTTCATTTACAATGCAGTTATATATCCCTAGGTTTCATGGCATATTGTATGAATTTATCATCTTGGTAGTTGTCATACCGACAGGTGCATGATAGGATGCTGACCACCGGATTGCATGGTCCTTGAATGGCTACTGTGGACAAATGATAAATGTTACATTTGTCAAAAAATGGTGTAATTGTACTTTTATATGGAGGCCGTCTTGCACCATACCTATTTGGTCCGTTAATCAAGACCTCGCACAAAAGGTGGTACGGTGTGGGGTTTGAGATATTTTCTTATCGCCTAGTTTTCATTTCTGGCGACATTGTGTAACCGGCAAGATTGCGTGATTTAACAGATACTAATTTTGTCATTTGGGCTTTTCTCGAGTCAAGAGTTAATCGGGCACAACTTAAACGCATTATACTGAATTTCAGAAGTAAAAAGCAGCAATTCATAGAGCTATAGGGGACACCTTACCCATAGTGTTCAAGTAGGTACACGCTAATGATCTCGCCCAGTGAGTGAGAATTTCTTCTCACTGAGCTCGAAGTAGCAATCAACAAACGCAGCTCTTCGCTTTTCAATCACGTACATTACCTTGAGTAGTCTCACGCGTGGATATCGCTGTGAGCATTAATTGAGATCAATTAACATCGTTCTGGGCTTGAGGGCAGAAGATTCAATATGCCAGGAAGCTCATATGTGTGTTCTTAGCCACTTCCAATTGCATATTGAGTTTTTACGCGGTGTGATATTTTGTCTACGGAAACTCGTCACTTTATCGCCGGTATCTCCGGACTCTAACATCCGACTTTATATCGGAGTCGTCCTATGCATCTCCTGAAATTTGAATAAGTTCATATTTTTGGGTCAGCTTTCATCGTCAGCTTCCAGCGTTTCTGCCGTTAAAATCACTTACTTTTTGGACCAAGTTTTCCCAGCGCAGGTATTAGTATGTCTGCCACCCATGCAAAATTTTCGTAGGTTAGATCTGCTCTCATGTAACACAGCTGTTTCGTTAGAATGCGTGCTCATCCTGGTTTCAACCAAGCTATTGGATGCTCCATTTTTTATATATCTCTTGTTTTCTGACTCTATCAAATGAGCGTTTGTGGTCTTCATTTTGGCTCTTTTTCGCTACACATTATTAATTTTTTAGTGTTTCTTTATGGCGTAACTTGTAACTCAAGATTACTCTTTTTATACGATGTCACCTGGTGCTCTATTGTTCTTCATCTCTTTAATTTTTACTTCTCTGGCCGACGGGACGAAGGAAGCATTGTAATCGCAAAAATACCTTCAGATCTTTACGTTTCAGGGTCTCTGGATGACAAAAAACAGGTTTTCTTAATTTCGTCTGTCTGTCTGCGTGCCTGTTGCCGGTATAACTCAAAAACTATTTGTTGGAGGAAGCCGATATTTTTCATGGGGGAATGTTTTAGTAAAACCAAGGTAAAATACGCTAGGTGATCCCGTTTTTAGCCATACAAACAGCCAGCAACCGTATAGGGCCACGTGTTAGCCTTAGTGAGCACAGAATAAAACACTTTTGTACGTTAGAGTCCTCACTTCTAACTGCGCTGAAAAGAAATTAAACAGTGCATACGGTTAAAGTGCTTGTAAAACACCAGAAATCACACACTCGGTGCACTAGAGAAGCAGATGCGGCCGTTGCTGTACGCTGGAGCTGCTATCGAAGCTGGCCTGGGGTCTATTGGTGGCCGAGGTTACCGGTAACACAAAATTGGAGCTGCAGCTGCAGAATATAAGCTGAGCAGTATGTGCGTCGGGAGGCCTGCAAGCACAGAAAATTAAATATTGTGCACATAAAGGCTACGAGTTTTAGAACCAATGAAGTAAGAGCTATTACGAACCAATTATTGCACCAAATATGCTCCATGAGGAGGGCATGCAGTCTATAAAGTAAGCACATATAGAGAAGGTGTTGTTCATTCACTGGAAGAGAGCTGTTGGACTTTTCGATTTCCTGTGAAATTGCATGAATTCAAAGGTCACGTCTAGCTGTGTGTACATCTCCGTTAATAAAATTTCTTTCTCCTAGATAACATATACACACGTGCAGCAAGGCTATGAAACCATTTTTCAGGCAACACATCTAGGTTTAGTGTGCGGTGAAGCCCTATCCATGCTAAAAACTCTTCGAAATGGCACCAGCTCGAATAGATGTGGGGTTCGGTACAGTTGTGTTTCAAAATGCGACAAAAACAATGGTACAATTAGTTTTGTGTTTAAACCTAAGGTTTTTGTGTAATTAATTTAAGCATTTTTTCAAATTAGCTTTTACTCATTTTATTTCTAGCGTCTCTTTGCAATTGTTTTAATTAGTGATTTTAGAATATTTTGTTTTTCCGAGGGTATAAAAGGAAAGGACGTCGAACTTTCGGAGGCTTGATAATTTATTGCGACGGTAAAATCTTGCTCCGTTTGGGACCGCTTTTTTTGTTTTTGGGTACGTGCTGACTAGAAGATGTCACTTATGAATAAGAGCAAACTGTCAACTATGCAAATAATCAAAAACGTTCGAACAAATTTTGAGAAAAAATAATTTTCGTTTTTTCGTAATTAGGCCTCCTCACACCCTATACCGGACAGTGCATCCTAGTGAAACCAAAGTGTGGTACCATTATTCCAGAGCTTCATAAAACATCGATGTAAATTTTCATGAACATTTTTCTGCCCCCCCCCCCTCCCCCAAGATATAATCCATGAAATTTTGGGTAGAAAAAAATTTTGGGAATTTACCGAAAAATTTCCACTATTGTTAATATCATTACAGAAAACCGTAAAATGTTAGTATTTACATAGTAGTTTCGTTATTATTTGTAATAACTTTTTTATTTACTGAGATTTTTATTCGTCATATTTTCTACCAAAACATAAGTGACGCATAAGAGGTTTCCTTTGGATATATTCGTATTCGTGCATGTCGTCATGAAAACATTATGTGTGTGGAGCAAACGTACATAGTACATTCACTGAAATTAATTTTCGTCCAGTTGTATCAAAAGCTCTGGCTTCACACGGTCAATTAAACTATATTATTGTCCATCTCTCTTTAATACAAAATTACCATAAAGAATAAGTCTTTAATCAATGCCATATCTTTGTCTTCCTTTGATTAACTTACCTAGGGATAAGAAACTGGCATTTCCTTGTAACAAATTTATAATACACTTAAATCCATATATAATCTTAACAAACCCTAGGAAGTAAAATAGCCATAAGTAATTATCTCGTAACGCATCCTTTATTATTTGCAATTAGTGCTACGTTTTCTGAGTCATAAACCTGCACCTATATTAATATTTAATATTTTACGCCGAGTTTAATGCTATGGCGCAGTTAAAATATCGCGTAAATAAGCAAGCAGGACATAAAGGCAAAGCCGAAGCTGTAGTGTAATGTAAAACGTTTGTCGCCTTATTGCATAAAGTACACAATAAAATTAGCGGGAGCGGTTTGCATTATACGTTTTATGGTTCTACGGTTGTGTGGTTTTAGGTTTTAGCTCTAAATTTGTTGCTTTATTGGCAGCGTGCTTTATACAGGCAATGAACTCGTTCTCAGGAAAGTAATTTGCCAGGAGATTGTTCTCGTCACTAACGGAACGCGCTTGACCCCTAATGGCGAAGTCTGTTTATTTGCTATAGTAACGAGTCCTTTATCGTTAGCTTCGTGGAAATGGCCACAAAAAATTTGTTTGTCTTTATATTATACTTTTGTTCATTCCCACACTTCGTAACATTTTGTTTTTGTTTCATTCTCATGTCATGGCATTAATTTTAATCATTTGTATAGTAAACGAACATTTTCGCCTAGAACTGTCCATACTCTTAAGTTTTTCTATTTCATAAATTAGCTTTGATTAAAAAAGTTCATATTTTAGTGATAGTGAAAACATTCAAAATTTTCCGTGCGGGATTTAAATAGAATTAAAACAATTATGTGTTGAAAATGTTGAATGCTTTCAGACCTATACTTAAAATATAAATTTTAAAATATAGAGAAGTCTCTGATATTACCCATTTTTAACAATGTACTACAAAACGTACATGTAACACATGTGAAGAATTACTAAAGTCAAAATGACAAGAAGTGCTATATTCCAAAATATAAAATGATAATATGATAACAAACATATCATCTAGGCAAAGTTGGAGAAGTACAATTAGGAAATATTTGTATTAAAAATGAAACTGAAGCACTTATTGCTACCCTAATTGTGAAAGAGACAGCAGCTGAGGAAGACATCACCTTTACAACAAAAATAGAAAAAACAAGATTCTGATGAAATGGCAACCGGCAGGCAGAAAATTAAGTGGAAGGCCAAAGAGGAGGTGGCAGGGTAGTGTCCTTAATTATCTGAAAAAGATGGGAATAAGAAACTGGAATACGCTAATAGAAAACAAATCCGAGTGGAAAAAGATAGTAGAACAAGCTAAGACCCATCGTGGGTTGTAAACGTTAAAGTTAGAAGAATTGTGAAAAATAGAGCAACTGAAGAAGACAGCGCCTTTACAATTTCTAACATATACAAAATATACACAACTAATACACTGATAATACATATATAAGTGTTACTGACAATTTAATGCATACACTAAAAATCCCATAAGCAGCGGATTTTTTGTCACTATGACAGCGGCAAAAGTTAGCCCTAACTTTTCCAGCAACAAAACGGAACCTAACTTTTAAAACGGTCTAATTCTAAAATAATTTTTGCCTTAATTTAGTGACTTCTAAATTACCTAATATGTAAATTAAATATGTATTCATTAAATTGTCGTACCGAATTACACTCAAGCTTTTTTTTATCGAAGTAAACTTAAAATTTATAATTCGAGTTTCCTTGCTTTTGGGCAGTTCAACTCAAAAAACTTCCAGAAAAAATTACTCGTCCTTCGGACTCGTAATTTTTTCGGAGGCAGTTTTTTTCGTTAAATTGCCAAGCAAGAAATTCTCATTAAAATGTCAAGTTTGCTTCGACAAAAAAAAGCTCTCGTGTAATTATAAGTGAAAATATATTATAAAAAAGTAATTCAAATAACTGACATTTTATATGCAGATTATTCTGTAGCATATTTACCCTCCATTTTGGTATATTCAAGTTTCGCTGAAACATACAAAATTTATTTTTCTTTCATACTCCAGATACTGTAAGTATTTTCTTCAACATTTAACTTTCTTGGCCTGTATAAGTTTCTACTCCTCAGCTGTTGATTTTGTTGTACTTGTAACCTATTCTTCTAGTGATTATGTACGTTGTCGATTTTGAACTCTTAATTCTTCCCGTGCAAATTTGAATAAATATCCTCAAAGCTAAAATATTTCCCCAAAATTTTCGCCCCAGATTTTCTTTAAAGTGGTTTTCATCGTCTCGCTTTGAAGTTTTGGTATTTTCAGCGGCATTGCATTTTTGTCGCTAGTAATACTTTTTAAAATTCTTATGCGGCACACTTAAAAATTTTCTACATATAAATGCTTATTAACGGGTACTCACCTAGGTATTTGGTAAAACTTGAGTACCAGAGAAAACGGCTACAGTCATATTGCATAAGTAAGATTTGTCTTCCGTTGAGGCTTATTTCTTAGATAAACGTTTACCCTTTACCATTTTTTAATTTCAAATAACAATGAAAATTGCACTTCATATTATTAGACCACTCATGTTTTAATATTTTTAACTTAGTGACCAATTAGAATTTGATTATGCGGAAATTCTGCTACACGTGGTGATTTCCAGAAATCACCACGTGTAAATTTGGTGGAAATCATTTATACCTATATAGATACTACACGAATAAACACAACTTCAAATTCTTTAATTGTGAACAGAATGGTAAAAAATACAATTTTGGTAAATAACTTTCTCGGAGGCTTTGTCCTTTTCTTGTTGTACATTACTGCTCTCAGCCGGTTCCTCAGTTCGGAGTCTTTGAATCAGTTTTGCAAGATGTTCACTATCAAGTTGAACGTATGGTTTAATTGATGTGATACTTGAATGACCGCTGATTTTAATTAGTTGCGTTTCACCCACTCCCCTTTTCGCCAAGTGCGAAATGGCAGTCGATCGCAATGAATGATTTGAGATCTTATTTGTTTTCGTATTAAGCCCTATTTCTTCGGCTGCATGTTTGACCCATTTTGCCATCTCATTCACTCCGACTGGAGAGTTTTTGTACCATCCTTTTGAATTTTCATTGTTCCAACTAGGATTTGCAGTGAGAAATAATCTGTCTGTCATTACATGGGCTGGTCTCTTTAATATAAGTTTTCTAAGCAAACTGAAATACAATAGTATATTTCAAACCAAGGTAAGAAAGTGCAGTCTTGCATACCGAGCGCAAAGTTTATAAACCGAGCCGAAGGCGAGGTTTGTAATTGCGCAAGGTATGCAAGAGCACTTTCTTAACGAAGTTTGAATACTATTTTTTTCCCAGCCGGCCTCAGTGGAGCAAAATTTGACACTAGAGAAATACATTAACAGACTGTTAAAGTTGTTAAAGGTGACAATATCCTGCAAAATATGCAGCATGTTTTCCGATTTTATGCTGTTCGAAAATGTTTCTAAACAGTTTTATTCATAAGTAACTCTGAAAACTTAAAAATTTTGTCGTTAAAAAATCGCTTTACTATTTATACTTTTTGAGGTTATGTCCACTGAGCTCAAAATGTCAAAGCAGTTTTGGTTGGATTAAAAAATAAAGCGCGGGCGCGCACGCGATTTTTAGCCTCTCCTGTCGTGAGTACGCATACGCGAGATGTTAATTTAATTCCTTCGAATGAAGGGCCACTTAAGGTTTCGTACTCACCTGCATCAAAAGAATGTGAACACTCACAGAATGCATTCCTAATTCCTCGTATAAACAGACTGTAACACAAGTCAATTATCCGTCAACTATCAATATGTCAGCTGTCAGAATCAGCACGCGTCAGCAGTCAGCTAACATGCGGTACAGTTTGTTCATAAAAATTGCATGATTTACTTTCTTACCTAGGTGAGAAAAACGAACTTTCTTACCTCAGATGAGGTGAGCAATGCCTACTATTCTAACCGGCTGGGAAAAAATTGTTTAAAAGTTTTACTTAACATCCTAATTTCTTACCGGACGGGACAAACATCCGGATTTGCAATATTTGTTGCCAAAAATTTGCTCTGACTAATCTTCTTTGCACCTCCTTGCTCCGTCTTTGAAAACAAAGGATTGTATTCATAACGCCCTGTGGATTGTCCTGAGTTATCAATTTCTTCTTTAAAATAGTGTAAACGGCAGGCCGCACCCTCTCCTCCACGCCAGCAGAGTTCATAGGCTGCTATACAATAGAACTTTTTTTGAAGACCCGAAGGAGAATCTTCGTTGTAAAGGAACTGTATTTTATTATACTCTTCATCTGTTAGCGAAGAAGAGCTGCGCTTTCTTTTCTCTAGATTGGCTTGAAGTTCTTTTCTTTTGGCATCTCGCGCTTGTCGTGCACGAGTAAATCTTACGTCAGTAAAAGGATCAAATGTAATACCATAATTCTCAAAATATCTGCCAACCAGCTGCTTTGCTACACTGTTCCACAAGACTTTGATAACTGTTTCTTTATAATCAGTACCGTCGTTTTTCTTCATATTGTAGGCCCAATCTGTTAAAACAGACGCAATTTCTTCAACAGAAGTGAATTCATTTAAGGTGTATCTTCTTTCCTTGCAAAAACTATCAAACTGTTTCATAACATACGCTTTTGAACGAATTGTATTCACTGGTGTTGCCTTCTTAATTGATTCTTCTATTTCTCCGATAGATTTGGTCGAGAATCTAACCCCAGGAACCGACGAATTCATCATTTTAACCAGTTACAGATATTTGCTTTAAATTTGTGACAGTTGAATTTGTTTGTTTATTTTCTGTTTTCATGATAACCAGGGCCCGTGGCAATATGATTAAAAAGGTTTTTTTTCGTATATTTTCTAATCTAATTAATTTATTCATGCGATTTTCTAGTTGAATCGACAATTTGTGCCAGTACTATTTGCTTCCATGGATACATCTTTTATTTGAAAAATTACAAGTGACATAACTAGAAAAATTTAATTCAAAATCACTTTGATATGTTAAAATTGGTAGGACATAAAACGTTGAAAGCATCATAGGCACTATGAACTAAGCACCTGCGGTTGTTGTACACACCTCGGGCAAAAGGACCTTGATTTGTACACTAACAAGCTTAGGCGTTTATTTTGCTTATAATGCCATTGCTTCCTTAATAACTATAATTTGACATTTTGACATTAGTAACTTAGTACGTGTTGAAACCAGGAACACATTAAAAACGCGATTGCATCACTCAGGCATATAACCTCAAAATTAGGGTGGAAGAACACCAAAACAAAAGAGGGAAGGAAAAATATCTAAAACCACTCATATTAAAAATTAACTTAATTTAACGATGATACCAAGTACGTTCCACAATTAGAAAGACTATATTATCATTCTAAAAGAAAAAGCAAAGGAGGATAAAAAATAAAATTTATTTCCAATAAGAATTATAACAAGAATAATAATCTGGTAAAACCCAACTATGCCGTTCCGGACTAAAAACCAAAACCAGAAATTTAAAATAAAATAAAAATTCCCCTATTTGTAAAAAAAAGATAAATCGTTACATGTGCCCTTTTTAAATGTAATTGTCTTAAATTTGAAAGTGTCTGTTGAAACTAAATTAAATTAGCGAAACTTTACGTTAAATAATTTGTTTTCTTCTGATATTATTTAAACCCTTTGACACAATTAATAAGTTATCACACAACTATCAGTAAAGTAAAACAACATTTCAATAAATTAGCTGAAAAATTGTTTTGTCTTTTTTTCACTCTAAATTTTAAATAATAATACAGCTGTACTCAAAATTAATAAAGATTAATGTACGTAATATGCACCTACTACTCTGGGGTTGAGTTGTGCACCATGCAATTTTTTTTCTTGGATCCGCTTTGCAACCTATTAATATCGTATTATGTTTCAAGCATTCTCTATAGTAAGGCAAAAGTAACAGATTGTTTACAGAGATTTTCTATAAAGTTAAATTGGACATTTTTTTAAAAGTAAGTAGCTTTAACAGTCAGTTTGAATCTGAAAGATCCATCATATACAAACTAAACTTCCCCATAAGGTGTACTAATCGCACTTGAAGATTTAGTTTGAACTTTAGCTGACTTACACTTGTTGCATCTGATTCTTGCTACATGTTAGCTTTATCAGTGTTTTTACACCAACTCAGCTTGCAATTTCTGTATAAATATTTAAAATTATATTTTCACAGCGCTCAGTGATGAACTGGAAGTAAATTAGTTTAAGTACACAAAAGGTGGTTGCTTGTTGATCTAAACTTCTCCAAAGGCGAACTCGGTGTAAATAATGTTTAACCGGAATTATGCTTGGTGTGTATTTATAAAATAAAGGACAGAAAAAGTAGGTCAAGCCAGCGCAAGAGTACTTCCGTTAATTTTCTTCGAGTGTATTTTCTTAAGGGCTGTGTGTCAAACCGAAATGTCAACTGGGAAATCCTAATTTCGCCTTCTTGCGTCACTAATCCACAAATCCGTGAGGAATGCCTCGAGCATATCTGAAGTTTCCCTAATTTCCGTAAGCAGAGATAAGTGCGTTCTAAAACTCGGTTTCTGACTTAATTTGCGAATGTTGGCAGCGATTATTGCATTATTCCGTGAGTTATGGCGCCCTCCTGTAATTGCCAACGCGCCTTGTAACTGCAAAAAAAGCTTTGAGGGAATCGCAAACGCAGCTAGGCAGGTGTAAATTACAAGGGGAAGAAAGTTTGTGCCCGCTCGCTTCAAAGAATGAGCAGTTCTCGAACATTAATGAATTAACTTGACAAAGTACTTGTAAGTTTTGCACATTGTCATGTGTCAAGTGTCTCGTAAGATTTGCCAAATTATTAAGTTATATTTAAATATTAGAAGGCCAATAAATACTCTATTCAAATATGTATATTAAAATGTACTAATGTGGCTCAGAGTAAAATAGTTTGATTATATAAGGTGGTTAAAAAAAGTGTGGCGAAATGAATTAACTTTTTTTAAGAGCACGCCCTATATCTAGGCACTTTAAAAGTTTTTCGTCGACATAATAATAATATTAACTGATTTGAAGATAATAGCGATTTTATGCGAAAAATGCTGAAAACGCGGCTGCTGAAACAGAAATATGGTGTTTAAATAAATGTTTTAGCTTCAAATGATTTACATACCAATAAGTCCAGCTTCGTTACATGCTAGACGAATTCATTTTTACAAAAGCTTTAGTGAGCAAACAGTATAGGCAAATTATACAAAAACAAAAGGATTTTACTAACTAAGAGCGACTGGAATTCTTTCGACGAACTAGAAATGTTCCTAATTGAAAAATCATCATCTATATTAAAACACGATAGAACAAAAGAATGCCCAGGTTTCGTCGTACCACTAGACTTCACCGAATGGATGTAATTATAGATATGTTATTGCATATCGTATTCAAAAGGAAGCTCTTCGCTCATTCGCCAGGTAGCGCGCATATATCAGCGAAACCAGCTGTTCTTGATAAATAAAAATTACTGCATAATTCTAAAAAATACACCAAACAATATTAAATGATTTGAAGACCTACAATAACTAATCTCCACAACGAGCACTATTCGATGAGTTAGGCGGATTCAAACACAGCGGAAAACGCTAGGGTAATGGCTGCGACTTCTGCTACAAGAGGAGGTTGAAAAAAATACTACCAGTTGTTAAGGTTTTCTCTGTGTATGATTTTCAGTCCACCAGATAGCGACATCAATGTACGGCTTTTCCCACTTTAGACAATTTCTGGTAGACAACATGACAACTACTGAGGGGCTACTCGAAAAGGTAGGCTTCAATATAAATGCGAGAAAAGGTCAGCCTACGTGAAGGTAAAGCGAACAGTCCCATACTTGGACAGGCAGCAGGTGGATTTACTTCCAAAATACCATAAAATTTTAACCCAAGTAATACTGTAGTACTATAAAGAGTACTCTATTTGTCGATAAGTAACTGGTATTACCAAAGTTAGTTTTAAAAATAGTTATATTTGATAACTGTGCTGAGAATTTTAATTTGTTTATATCCCTGCAGAGAAACTGAAATTCAACTAAAGCAATTTTGTACCAGCTCTGTAATATGGCGTGGTTTATGGTTTTTCTTGCACAACCTAAAATTAACATCCACTGTAAATTTGACCATCATAGTTTTTATATCAAAATAAATGATTGTAGAAGTTCCATACTGCATTATTTGCTATTGCAATTAAATGATCGTCTTTCCTATTAATGGACAGACGTTTATTTGATGTCAGAGACATAGATTTTCACTATACTAATATCTAAAAATGTATTCCTCTCACAAAACAAAAGTTATTAAGAATTTTGCGATGATTCATTCTCGTCTTCAAAATTTATAAATTGTCTCCAATTTGGGTTTAAAGTTTTGAGTATTTTCCATGTATCTTTAGAAGTGAGCGCCCCTGGCCATCTACTGTTATAAAAAATACCACCAATTATATGTGATGGACACAGGTAAAGCTAATGTCAACGTCCACGTACCTCTTTAGAAACTATAAAATATCAGAGCAGTGCCGTATACTGTCCCCCTCCCTTATTTTTGGTACACATGAAGAGAACGATATGAAACCCGTTTTAGAGAAACCGAAGAGAGGAACTGCTACTCAGTAATGTGGGGTACGCCAACGTCATTATGATAATAATAAAATAGGACTTGAGCTACAGCTAAATAGAAGCAAAACCAAAAAACCTCTTCAAATAGCAACCTTTCAAACATCAATGAAATCCCCGGAAGTAGAAGTTGTAGATCATTTACTATAATTAAGCTCTTAAATTGGTAATACATGTGGGTGTACAATTAAAATACGGGGGCTCACTACAATCGCTAAAACAACAGTAACTAAACTCAGTAAAATATGGAGAGATAAGGATAGCTGGAAAAATTAAATTAGCGCAGACACCGATACTTTTAAAAGCTTTATACGCAACGAATTACTGAACTCTATAATATATCTTTTTGAATTACAGTGTTGAATAAAGATGATAAGAATATCGTCTCTACAAAAAATTTATATGGTGGCCAGATACGGCAAGAAACTAGATTGAACAAATTTGAAACGGGGCCTATCAAATACAGAGCATGTAGCGCATCTATATCGTCCTTCGCAGTAATCTCCTTCGACTTGTACGCAACTTTGACGATATAAATTCTAGAAAAACTGTTGATCGTTCAGTTTGGCGGTAACATTCCATTGAACGCCTTCAACAAACGCTTTATGATCCCTTTCAATAACAAATTTCTTATGAATGACGCCTTGACTCGAAGAAATAGGGAGTATGGTATTTACCTTTGATTTTCGGAAGTTACATTTCGTTGGTCTGGGAGACGTCTTCGATCGTCATTCCATGTTTTGTTTCTTGGTTCCTGGATCATACTGAAAGCACGGTGACTCTTCATATCAATTGAATTCAGGAAATTTGGATCACCGGCGAGCGTTGCATGAACTCGAAAGAGGTGTCCACCCGATACGACTTTTGCAAAGCAGTCCGTTTGTCTACCATGAATATGGGCCACTCCTCCTTTTTCCACAAACCCTGTACCAAAATGGCCTTAATGCACGACTGATTCTTAGTTCCTACTCTACTATTTTCAATGACAATCGTCGGTAGGCGGTCACAAATTTTGAGAATTCTTCGATAGTTTCAAGGTTTCTGGTTGTGATTGACTAAGCGGCCTTCTCCCACCCTTTACGAAACCACGCAAACTTTTTGAAAACACAAGTAGGGAACAAGACCTCGTCGCCGTATAGTGTTTTTAACATTTTCAAAGTCTCCGTGTCCTTTTGCTCCAGTTTGAAGCAAAAGTTAATGATCGGTGTCGACTTCATGTCTGCCTTGAGTTACATGTGACACCAATGCTAGCGTGTTTACCCGCATGCACATCTTGCCACAGAAGCTCTGACAGTACGCCGCTTTACCTATATGTAGACGGCTGTTCCAACAACAATTTTAATATCATTCGTGAACATGCAGTTTCTTATAGCGTCCGTAGTGGTGTCAGCCCCGTTTTATATTTGTTCCAGCTCGTAGCAGGTAAGCTATCAAGAATGTAAGCATAGGCGGATTTAGAGGGGGGGGCACGGGGGCACGTGCCCCTCCCAGACGCTTAAAAGTAGACAAGGAGTTTAATACGGTCCCGCTATAATTACGTTCGTTTTGTTTTGTGTGCTATGGAGTATGGAGCATCCATCACAGTACATACTTATTATGGGAATATCAAATTATCGCAAAATTCGCAAATTGTCAAAATAGCTTTGAAGGGAGAGCTAAAACTTTTGGCAAGGGATGAGAGAAAATATTATGCCAAGTCTCCAGCAGATGCCTACAA
Source organism: Agriotes lineatus (assembly GCA_940337035.1). NCBI lineage: Eukaryota > Metazoa > Arthropoda > Insecta > Coleoptera > Elateridae > Agriotes > Agriotes lineatus. The sequence continues at coordinate 131,677,571 of OW679196.1, read as the reverse complement.
AACAGCAACGGCGTTTCTAAATATTAGAACTCAGTGTCAATTGTTGTGCACGTTTCTTGTGACTACTAGCACTGCCGAGCGATCTTTCTCCACCTTTCACCGATTAAAAACATCTTCCCAGCAGAATGACAGAAGATCGTTTGAATGGACTGGTTTTAATGCATATCCATCAAGACATTGTGTCAAAAATGAACATTCACAAAGTACTGAATATTTTCAGCAGGGAACATAAAAGAAAACTGTGGTTATTATACAGGGTGATCCAAAATTAAACCGCCAAATGTTCAGGGCTGATTTTTCATGTAAAAATAAGACTTTTTTGTCTATAAATATATTTCCAATAATGCACCCCCTCCGACGTAGAGTTAAAACAAAAGTCTCGACTACAATTTTGCATGAAATGAGTGCTCTTTTTTGTGTGTCTCAAACCTTGACAGTCATTTTTCTGAGTGAATTGATTAATTGAAGTTGTAGTGCATTTTAAGTGTGTTTTTGCGTACTTTAATCACAATCATGCCAAATATTTACACTGTACCTGATTACGGTGATATTGTGTTTATATACGTCTGACCCGTGTGCCCCTTCCAGAAAAAAATCCTGGATCCGCCCTTGAATGTAAGTACTGAAGAACAGGGACGAAAGAAAATGATGGGTAATCTTCAAAAATATAATAACATACTGTCATAGATTTAAAGTAAGCTTTTATCAGCTTGTTAAAGAAACTCAACACGTTGCTTAGAACACCGAAATAATATGTTACACACAACCTTAGTTAAGAAATATTATTATCTTCCATACAACCTATGTGTGCTAGTAATACACCAAAATAATTTAAAAAGAAACGATAGAATGGGCTACTACTGAAGCAATGGAAACATTTCCATTGGGGACAGGAATTTATTGAGCAAATCGTTCGCCTGACGCTTCTGGGATTTGAACCCAGTTTCTAATTATATTTCCCTGATACCATTTTTTAAAATGTCTTGAATTTTGCAAAATCATAATTTTATACCTCTCCTCTATTTTACATGTTACAAGCGGAATTAATTTATTTGTTTTATAGAGGACTTAGGAAAAACTGCAGTAGTGATATTTTCATTTCGTTGAAATCCTGTACCTTGCTAAGGAAGTACCTACGTTAAAAATTGGATGTCTATAGTTTTTCCGGTTTTATGGTATCATGCTTCTTCTGAATCTAACTTTACACCTTTGTATGTATGTATGTAGCATCTGTAACTTCTGTTACCTACCAGTGTAAAGGTTGCTGTTTTGAACGCTGGTATCTGGCGGTGCAGTGCTTAACTTGCCTCGGTTTCGGGTTACAAAGTTGGAGCGCGCCTTTTGAGCTTGCGTAGCAACCATTGTTTTAGGTGTGTGTACTGGTGACGTGTTGACCTTGTTACTTTATCTCTTAGGTCTCCCTTTCTACCTTTGTTTATTTTTCAATTACCGGGTTGAAGGTTTCTTTCTAAAATTGCCTTTTATATCCCCATTTCCTTTGGCCTGTTCATTTTTCGTTTTTTCCAAGAAAATTTAATTTATCATTTGTCCAAGTATTCATTTTCGTTAATCGTTCTCACATTGCCATACCGAATGATTGGACTTCGTTGGACATTTAAGATTCTTTGATTCGTTATTCTTTGTAATTCGCTTAGAATCCAGTTTGCTAAGATGCAACATGTTCATCTCTTCGGTGAGAATTTTATTCTCTAAACGCGTTCTTAAATGCCACGTATCCCACTCATAGAGCATAATACCTTTGTGGAACTCACCTTCTTTCCATCGAGATAGATTTGCACCACAGGGTGAAATTTACTTTTTTATTTCCACTTTCAATTCGTCTAAATTTTTTCAATTGTCGTTCGACGGTGTAGTTGCTCCACTGATGCTGATATACTAGATTCATATAGTTCTATCCATAAATGCAAACTCTTGAGCAACTACCATTTCGTCGTCCACAAAATGGATATATAGAACATCTTCTGATCGTTTAATTGTATACGCATGGCGCAACATGCTCTTCTTCATTCTGTAGCATAAGTGGCATGAGTGAGATTTGGTTGTACTTGACACGCTACATACTGAGTTGTTACACAAAGCTGCTGATTTCTGAGAGGGGCAAACATTCTATGTCGTAATTCTTTATAAACAGTGCAGCCCCTATAATTGGCTGGGTGGCTTCCGTTACAATTGACACACTTAACGTAATTACTTCTTTCTTTACGTGAGCAGGTAGAAGTGAAGTGGTTTTCTGGGCATTTGACATACCTAGGACTTCTGGTATATAATTTTTTATCTAGCCATACCTCTTGCAAGTAGCGCATTGGGATGTTTGGCGTTTTGGATAGGGTGGTTCTACTTTAACTACGGAATGGGTAAGTCCTGTAATATTGTATATACCTTTATTATTTTCAGCTGGTTCCAATTCGATGAAGAAGAGCGGAAGTTCTATTTTTGTAGTTCTTTGTTTGACATTACAGCTGTTAGTGACCACATGCCCATGACTATTGAGTTCTTTCTTCAATTCTTCTACGTTGGTGGTAGGGTATAAGTTTCTAATTGCTGTCCTAAAGGATTGTTTGACACCTGCACGATATCGTTTATAGAAAACAACATGCACGAATTGTTTACTACAGGCTGTTGTTGAGTGTATTGTTAATTCGGAGGTACTATATATTGTAGCTGATAACCCTGATCTACTTGCATGGCGCAGTGTTGTTGACTTGAGCTTAGTGGTGTAGCTGGGGATGATAATAGACCATAGTGGCCTAAAAGTTAAGCTTTCACACTTACTATGTAGTTGATAGTACGAATTGAGATTCATCAAAATGTTGCTTCTTCACCCTAAGGTCGTACTTTTATCTTGTCGTTTAACACTAGTGCACACTTTCACTCACGACCTTCCGCTATGAAAATCAAACGTCAACTCAGTTTAACCTAAATTCGGTTTTATCGCCATTGTGCATTTGTACAAATTCATTCGAGTGACCGTCAAACCGTTTAAACCAATACATTTCACAATTCTTGGTGGGATTGTCTACCCTTACATTTAATGGCCATATTTATGGATCACAAGCTAGGTATATTGAAATGTTATCATATAACTTGCTCATATAAAAAAATAAAATATATGCTTTCCTGTCAGTTCCTACCTTTTTTTCATCGAATTAGGCTTAAGATGATGTCCACGCATGCTCGACCTTCCCTAAAACCCGATTGTTCTTCAATTTCTTGCAACTGGTATTCATTTTATTATCTCCGTGAAGATGTTCCTATATATTCTTGTAAAGATGCGAGTGGATTGAGAATTATAGCAGTTGCTCTTGCTTCATTTTTAGCTTCTAGAGTAATCTAGGTTTCTCTCCAATTCTCTCGAGAGTTTTTTCCATTTTCGTATCTCTTAAATAGTTGTTTCATATTATCTGTTTCTATGTTCCACCCTTCAGCACTTCCGCTGGAATACTTTGCTTTTACGTTCTTCATGAATTCTTATTGCTTTAGTAACTTCTATTTTAACTTCCTGATACCTTGTAGGTGATTGGGTCCTATATTTCTCTTTGTGTTCTGTCAGCTGTTGAAAGTAGTGTTGAAGTTTTTGTATCTCAACTTGTGGATTTTTTATAAATCGTAGTTATAGATCGACATTTCTTAGGTATTTTATGTTTAAGTATCGTATACAAAAGGCGAAATGTCTCTTTTATTTTCACCTAAACTTATATGACACAGTACTACTAGCACCAGTAAAGTTTAACATTTTGTTATGTTTTGAAATCTTACGTTAAGCATTGACGGTCGTGGTTTGTCTAAATTTACTGCCGAAAAGCAGTGCAGAAATGTAATTCAGGCTAGAATTCAAGGGTTGGAATTCAGGACCGATTTCGCTACAGATCCTCCGGGATGTTTAATACTTAATTTGATTTGTATGAGCCCAAGGCCCGTTAGTTCAGCCCTTATATTTAAAGGAGAGCACCTCACCTCACCCTTATCGTATTAAAGAAAAACTTGTTACGAAAGAGGCGGCGGGTACAATTCCAAACCGTAAACACAAAACCGCCGCCTTTCTCTGCTCCATAAATCTTGTGTGTTTCAAAACTAATTTAGGTGTAAACTTAAGGAAAAAGGAAGAAAATGTAAATTTCTAAAGTCTACAAATTATTTGCCTTAAAACTTCGGATTCTCTGAGTTTAGATGCAAATTACTTTTGAGGGTGCTCCGTCACACGGAGTTCACAAATTAACTTGAGAACTGAAAAAGAAAATCTGCTGGAAGCAATCAAGCATGGCGATGCAGATGATTTGCTTGAAGAGATGTTGCGAATATTTTCTTGTTTACTTTTGTAGCAAGTTGCTGTTTTTAAAACGATATTGGCTGTTCTGTTCTTGCTGGATCACTGACGTTATTAGCTTCCGATATGTAACCTGTTATTTTTATTCTAAGTGAATAATAAATGATATTATATACCTACTGTACATATATATATAAGTGTTCCCTATCTTGCAAGCAATCATTAATTACTTTAATTAGCCCTTCAAAGACAAACTTAAAATAATTACAGATAACGAAGGTTTTCTTGTGGACGTGATATTAACGGCTATGCTATAAGGCCAACCTTAATTATCTTTTGAAATTACACTTTTAGCAAATACACAGTGTAATAATAAGCATGGAAAGTCAAGAAATAAAAATAGGTTTACATTCTACAAGGAAGTACTTGGTATTTCCTACAACATAAGTTCTCAAAACAAATTAAAGATAACAAATAATAAATTGGAGACCAACGAACCCTTTGAATAGCCATATTAGCTGCTCCCTAAGGAACTTTTATTTTATTAACGCCAAAAGTACTTACAACTTTCAAAAGTACATAGCTAACGCTGACCTTTATGCTGACTATAGCTTTTTCAATTAGGAGCTGTTGTGCGGGACCTCCCAATTGACATACTATTTCATAACTTAGTAGAAAATTAAGATTGATATAAAAGTTAGAATAGTCGCCTGAAGAAAAACATGCATTGCATTCTTTATGTTGAGCAGGCTTTGCCTATGGTTTGTTATCATAACAAATCTCCGTTTGCCATTATCTCAAGAAGTATACACAAATTTGTGACTACTTGGATACAATTGCCGACCGAAACTAGCTCGCTTGGAGACGGCGGCGTGTAGAATTCTTTAAAAATACTCAAAAAGGGCGCCAACGGATTTTTATCAAATAACGATAAGTGTATCCAGGCATTCAAAACGAGATTTCGTAAACTCAAGTAGCACAAAATAATCTGAAAGAGAAGCTCAACTCAAGTACAGGTAACAGTAACAAATAAATAAAGCCAGAATGCAAATATCACCGTATAATCACAGTATATAATCACAGTGTAATCACAATTTGAATTTGCAGGTTGATATAACTTAACAGCTATGATTAATAGGTTATAGTTACGAGGTACCTTAATCAAATGCTTACGATCTAGTACATACTTACAGGTTCACAAAACAGTAATAAAATGTTATTCCACACATTAAAAATTAGAGGGGGGGGGAGGGTTGGAAGAAGAAGTTGCAGCAATGTCTATATCATAACTTGGAAGGAGACGCTTTGCGTGCTCCAGGTACGGTCAACCCTCAAGCTCACGTCGGTGATTCAGACTTTAAAACGACTGGACACGCTCGAGCGACAGAACACTGGTCGCGAGACGAAGTTTCAACACAAAGGGGAGACTTAGCCTTAAAGGTAGGCTTCTAAGTGGACTCCCTTCCTACGCAGCAGGGTTTGATGGGTAAACGGGCCACTACGATAGCACGGTTCGGGTTCATGCTCTAAGCGGCATTCCGAATCCCAAAAGTGGTAGAAACGACCACCTATGCAAATATTTCTTTAATGGCTCTCCGGTGGTATCTATAAGGGGAAAAAGAGTTTACGACAGAATACAATTGAAATTAAATACAGCTTAAAAGAAGCTTCTTACTCGTGCGACACTCGGCAAGCGTAAAATCCTCCGAAAATGGGGTGCAACCAATGTTCCGTCATTAATGCTTTAGGAATTCGAATCTGCCCGAAAAGGAGCAGGTAAACATCCACCAAAAGAAATCAAACTACAGCCTATACATTCACTCAAATTTTCTACTAACGCTTACGCCGGCTTCATGCCGTTCACCGAGCAAGGCGGAAAAGAACGCTCAGGTAAAAAATGCAAACTTTATATTTCTAGGATGCAAGGCCGATAAGAAGGCGTGGCACAAGCGCGCGAAATACAAACTAAGTAGCGTAGACCTTAAAATCGAATAGATGCGCAACTGAGGTGTAACCATAAGAACCAAATACTACAAACATCGAAATGGAATAGATGCGCAATAAAACAACTTTTTAATGAAAAATTTATAATATTAAGACAAACCTTCATAATTGGTCAGTTTTTGGAATGAACTATTGAAGATAACACATCTCCCTTCAATGACAATGAGGGATCTGAATGTTAACACAGAAAGATTCACCTTAAAGTTTTTCGATAATTTTCTTGTAAACAATGATGGAGAGTCTGATCCAAAAAAAAAATAAAGTGGGTTGCAGTAATCTTTTAGCTATTCATTATAACTTATTAACCCCTAGATTAAGTAAAGTGAATAAAGGTTTTATTAGATTTCTGTTAATAGGTATTCAAAATGTTACAACATGGGAGAAAAGGTATCGACATTACAAAGTAATTCAAAGAGGATAATCATCGACACGATTTCGAACCCCACTTGGAGATGGTTTTCCAAAGTAAATATTCGAAACCTTAACATTTTTGCTTTGGAAGATCTCTTAAATAATTAATGCAAAAATTATACTACAATTTAAAGGGTAGCCAACTATATTACGTGAATTATTAATCGATAGGGTATCAGAAAAAATTGGAAAATAACACGGTCTTGTGAGTATTAAATATTACTATTTGGCATATAGCTTTGCTTCATAGCATTATACAATATTGTTTCTACTGTGACGGTAATTACCCGCATTATACGAAATTTACACAATATTAAGGGCCGATTCTACAAACCAAGGATAAAGTTATCCGGGGAATAAATACCCTAGAAACGATTGCTGTAACAAAGGAAACTATGACAATTGTACCTCGGATAGCTTATTCTAAGTATATACTTGTATTGTAGAACCGGCCCTAAGAATAGTTTTATATTGAATTCGTACCATAGTTACCGACTCGTTGGCTCTTATACCTTACGGTTTTGCGGTTCTTACTGTTGACAGCTGCTAATGCGGGAGGTACGTAGAAAGTAGTTAACGACAATTTCTGAACGCCACTGAATTGTAACTACTAATCCAGAGAAAAATTGGCATGCCCCAACTCAAAAGAAAATGGCCTCGTCGAGGAGGTGTAGTTGAAAACTTTGCAGCTGCTTACTTACCTTGACCCCACCTATTAACAATTAAATTCCTCATAAAATCATCAGCATGCAGCTGTAGTTACAGAGTACAGACAAACACGAAGAAATAATAGTACATTGAACACACAAGACCACTGGAAACTATTTAACGACCGTTGGAACTGACCGATATCTTATTTATTCTTTTCTAAGGAATTGGGCCTAAGATGACATCAAGTTTAGAGAGCTCCAGCTCACTGTAAATTAACCTGGTGCAATTGGAAGACTTCCTCTAGACGTGGAACACGATTGATTCGCGTGGATGGTAGCCTGGTCGGCAGATATACAGAATTTTAACCAGGTGAACGACTGGCCTATGAAGCCGGTATGACAGAGATGCGGAAATCTGGGGATGAATATTTTGACCTACGCAGTTCGTCGTTCGGCGAGCCCGAAGTCCACAGGTATTTGAAGGTGGTCCGAATGCGATAAAATAAATTTCCAATCAGTTGTAGGCGGTCGACGAGGATACTTCGACAACATGGCCCCACCAACAAAATAAGCAGCTGTAAGTTAAGTAACAAACGACTTCCGGGATTGGACCGTGCCATGATTGAGATCGAAGAACTCAACGTTTCGCCCACTTTCGTAAGGGGCTTCATCAAGAGGAAAAAAGGCAAAAGAGCACGGTAACTCAACGTGTTAACCACTCCAGAGGCGAAACTATTTGCAAGGGAAGGGACAGAAGAGCACGGTAACTCAAAGTGTGAACCACGTCAGAGGCGAAACTCAGTCGACTTAATGTGTGAGTTAATGTAAACTCGTTCAATTGCGGATAATGTTACCACGGCCAGCTTTCTACACATCCATTGCGTTTTTACATCGTGAACCCTACGCAGAGAGGCTTTTTCCTCCAATCACACCATTTGCTGGTCCCAGTTTGGCATTTAGCGGGAACATCTCCAGCCACGGAGAAAGATCATAGGCGTGCGCGTGGAAATTCCGATAGTAAGTTTAACCCTTAGGCTACGGAGTTATTTTGGCCACTGCAAATTACGGCATGGGGTAGCTGACCGATCCCATGTTTTTGCAAATAAGAAAAATGCCATTCAAGTTGCTAGATCATATTAAAATAAAGCTTATGTATACAATATTTATTCTGTTTATTAAGTAAACATTAATAACTTATTTGTAACATATAAAAGATAATGAAACTGTATGCAACTATTAACAAGTACTGGACTTCTAAAACTACTTTAACATGAAGCACATAAATTGCGGTAGCACGATAGATTGTTAAAAACTCAACACATTATTATCGATATTAAAAACACCTGACTATTGTCATCAGCTACCCGTCCAGGACCCGCAAAACGACTTTTGGGCTCGAATATGAAAATTATGCAGATAGTTACAGAAGAAAACACGCCACCATATGAGTAATTAAATAAAAGTCAAGTAGATTATCTTTTTTAATTATCTGGAAAGATATAGAAACAAAATCCGTTTCTAGGATCGCCGAGTGAAGCCACGCCGAAGTTTTAAGAGTTAAAATTTAAAATAGCATACCGCGTTTCGTTTTGCTTCGGGTCTCATTAACATCATTTTGCCAGTTTTTTGTGTCAAAATGTCATTTAATATTTTGACCTACTTTTTAGTCTCCTTTTCATCTCCTTTAGTTTTTCGATTGCCGTTGGGCACATTCTTTCCATATTGGCATTTGACAATATCCCTTATTGTTGTTTAGTATTCTGCCTATACTACTAATGCCTTCGACTTTGCTGTCGTATCTCATTTCGGATGGCTGTACCCTAGATTTTTGCCTTTCCGTGATAACCCCCGCTTCGTTGCTATACGTTATTGTGTGTATGTACCTACATGGTTTTGAATACTGCCATCTTGGTATCGTGTATTTAAAAAAAAACTCATTTAGAGCAGGCTTTGGAAAGACAGATAAAATCAATACCTTTTCAACTTCAAATTGCGACTAATCAATTTCAAAATGGAAATAAACAATTTCAAAATGGGAATTAACAATTTCAAAATGGGAATAAACAATTTCAAAATGAAATAAACAATTTCAATTTGAGAATAAACAACTACAAATTGGGAGTAATCAACTTCAATTTGGGGTAATCAACTTCAAATTGGGTCTCATCAATTTCAAATTGGCACTAATCAATTTCAAATTGGCACTAATCAGCTTTAAATTAAAACTGATGATAAAAATCGAATTATACATAAATTCAAATATATAAATGTGAAACAATGTTTTGAGATAGAAATGAGAAACCTTACAAGTCAAGGCAAAATCTAATAGAAACTGTATAAATCAACTTTTATTTATAATATATTGGTAATAAATTAAGTAACACAATCAATTAATTATCCTTTATCTAATAGACGTGTCTGTCTGGGACGCCGTTTTGTCTGTCCGGGACGCTGTTTCAGCAGCCAAACCGTAAGAGATAGAGAAAAAAGTTATGAAAGTTATATGTTTGGAATGGTTATGTCAGGTCAGGAACCGAATTTCAGTCACGTGACACTTCTGGTTTTCGAGAAATCACAAAAAAGGCCGTTTTTCAAATAGAACGCGTATTAAATAAAAACTCTTTCAGCAGCCAAACGGAGCTGCGACACTCTGCGCCTTAAAACGTCGATCGGTTAGGCAACCACTTTGACACCTTCCATGTCTGGGTACAGTTTTTATTTAATACGCGTTCTATTTGAAAAACGGTCTTTTTTGTTTTTTTAAATGAGACATTTGTCTCACTGGACTGCTAGTTTATCACTATTAAAACATTCAAACTCACCAAAAAATTATGAAAATGAAAACGTTATTTATTCAAAATACCATGTCTGCCAGATTCAAAGCATCGGGAATAAATATTTGGATGTGTGCAACATATCTTGCACAATTCATGGCTATTATTTTGGTCATAATATTTGATCTAATTACTTCTTCCAGTCGCTGTAAGCGATATGCAGCTTGTGTGATGTTTACCCTGTCTTCACCGGCTATGATGTCGGGCAGTTGAGCTGCTAGATCAGACTTCACGCCAACTTTAAGGGCTGACCAAGCAGCTTCAATTGCATTAAACAGCGGACTGTATGGGGAAAGTCTCAACAATTCTTCTTCTTCAAATACTTGTTCGACTGAGGCATGGCAAGGAGCATTGTCGATTAGCAACACCACTGTTGACTGGTAGATTCCCTGAGCATTGCGGAGGCACTGCCTAACAAATTCATTGGCTTCTGGCATTTTAAAGGCGCCTCTTCTTAGTTCGTAGTGTATCAAGCCCATATTTCCTATAGCCCCAATTACATGAATGTTAGATACTTTACTGCCTGCAGCAATGTGGGAACAGCGGGTTCCTTTTTTTGATCTTCCTTTCTTTCGCGATATATACAAATTGAAATTGGTTTCAATACTTCCAACTTTGTCAAAAGTACTAGAAAGAATAATTGATATACAATTAAAGACTTTTTTGAATAACAACAATTTGTTACCAGATATGCAGTCAGGTTTCCGAGCTGGATACAGCTGTACGAGTGCCTTGTTAAAAATAACGGACGATATTTTCCATGGTTTAGACCGGAAATTCCCAACAATTCTTATACTTCTTGATTTTTCGAAGGCCTTCGATACGGTTGATCATGAAATATTACTATCCCAGTTACACTATTATGGTTTCACGGATAAATCTTTGACATTTAAAAAAAATTATTTAACAGGCAGAAAGCAAGCAGTTGTCTATCAAAATGTGAAATCTAATTACTTGCCAATAGATACAGGAGTACCTCAAGGATCCATTCTCAGTCCGACACTTTTTGCAATTTACACATCAAGTTTTTACTCAGAATTAAGTTATAGTACCTCTCATTTCTATGCAGACGATACTCAAATATACCTCTCCTTTCCACCATCTGAAACTGCACAAGCCTGTAAAAAACTAAATCATGATCTACAAGCTCTGGTAAATATATCAAGATTACACAATTTAAAGTTAAATCCCAAGAAAACCAAAGCAATATTATTCTGCAACACATACCATTACGATTTTGTCTATAATCAAGTTAATTTAGAAATAGATGGTGTAAAGATTGAGCTTGAAACAGAAGATAAAAATTTAGGAGTTACAATAGATTATAATTTAAGATTTAGATCACATGTAAGAAACTGCATAAAGAGGGCCTTCTTCAATCTAAGAGGTATATATCAAAATCGGGAAGTTTTAAACATACAAACAAAGAAAATGCTTTGCGAAACACTAGTTTTATCGCATTTTAATTACTGTGACATATTATATGGACCCTGTATTGACAGTAATGATGCTAGACGAATACAACATATACAAAATTCGTGTTTGCGCTTGATATATGGTGTTCCACGAACAACCCATCAAATTTCGAATAAATTGGAAGCTGCAAAATGGCTTAACATGTCGAACAGACGATACCTGCATGCAGTTACTATGTTTTATAACCTACTATCGACAAAATGTCCAAGTTATTTATATCAAAAAATTACATTTAGAACCGATGTGCATCACCTAAACTTAAGACTCAAGGGATTAATCTCACTCCCCCCGCATCGAACAAGTATGTTTAAGAGATCCTTCTCATATGTTATATCTTCCTATATAAACTGTATATCGACGAAATTGACACAGTTAAGCAAGTTAAAATTTAAATCAGCCATGTTCTCCATCCTTTTAGAAAAACAAAATTCAAATTATATTAAACACTAATAATACATATAACAATTAGAAACTCATACCTACCATATTGAATTAATCACCTTTTTCTTTGACTATTGAGAATTTCTTTAATAACACGCGCCTCTCCGCTATATATATATATTTTAAATATATTTTTACTTTCGATGAAACCGTGGGGTTGAGTGGAAGAGCAGTGCATAAACGCACTGAACTCATGAAGACATTTATTATTATTATTATTATTATTATTATTATTATTATTATTATTATTATTCATGTAGATAATAGGAAGATTTTCTGCTTGGTACTGCAGAAGCTGCTGTACATAGTCACACCTCTTCCCTTTATTTTCATCCTCTCAGGCTCTCTTCGAACATCTTTCAAGGTATACAATAAGCCGTCTAAATGTTTCCGGACACATTCAGTGCATACCTCAACATGATAACTGTTTTGTATTTTTAGCTTCATTTCTTTCAAAGTAATTTTAGGATTTTCCTGAATGCGCTCCTCCATAAATAGGTGATGTTCATATAGTAATTTGCTTCTTCTCTTACCTCCACGTTTTTTCTCTTCTCCCTCTTGTTGGTGTTTCACCCATCGATAGACTGTCGATTTTTTGACGTTTAATGTATCTGCAAGAGCTTTCCAGTCTCCATTTTTATTGTATAACGCTCGAATCTGCTTCTTTACATTGTCAGCATCCACTTTCTTGATGTACGGCATTTTCTATATTATTAGATTAATGAACCCCAGCAAGAACTAACAATAATTAATTTTGTCCTGTCAAACAAACAACCATGTAATTGTTATTTTCCAAAGCTTACTATTAACAAAAAGCGTTTCTCAATTTTAAATTGATTAGTTCCAATTTGAAGTTGATTAGTTCCAATTTGAAATTGATTACGCCCAATTTGAAATTGATTACGCCCAATTTGAAATTGATTACGCCCAATTTGAAATTGATTACTCCCAATTTCTAGTTGTTTATTCTCAAATTTAAATTGTTTATTTCATTTTGAAATTGTTTATTCCCATTTTGAAATTGTTAATTCCCATTTTGAAATTGTTTATTTCCATTTTGAAATTGATTAGTCCCAATTTGAAGTTGAAAAGGTATAGTCATGTCTGAACTTAAGTCTGGAGGTAAATGTCAGATTGCATTTTGTTTATAACAACATTTGTCACTATGACAGGAAAAAGTTTACACTGCATTAAGTTTACTTGTATCAGGCAAAATTAAGATGGCATTTACACAACAACAACGAGTGTATTAATCATAAGAGTCAATACAAATTGCTTTTATGAAGTATTTTCTATATTTTTAGGAAAACGGTTCAAGATCAATATAGTTCTTTCTGACTTATGGCAGTTCATTTGCTTCAATGGGTATTCATCAAGTTATGACAAACTTGAATTTGACCATGGCATGCTGCGAATGAGTTTTTTTTTAACACACGATAGTAGATACATCCTAATACCCTAAAAAGTGCCTGCTTAGTATTCAGAATAACCATCCTGCCGTTCTCAATGGATAGCTAAGTTTCTCTGTTATCGATCCTAGCACCTAACTACTTAAAGGATTCCACTATTTCTAGCACACTCACTTGCCTTTTTTCTTTCCCTATTCTTGCTGCTCACTGTCATTCGTTTTTTGTTATGTTATAATTCCGAATATCGAGATTTCTTTGAAATTTTTGTTGATTACTTCGTCCGCATGGTTGGCTTACAATATGTCGTTCACTAGAATTCATCAATAAACTGAATACTTGGGAGATTAGTACACCTACTCGAAAATGGAATTATGAACAGTACGTAATTGGGGCTTTTCTTATCGATAGTTTAAATTACTAAAATAAATCATTGTCGACTCTTTGGCTTTCCAACATGCTCCAAATCACATCCGTGTTAAACTCATTGAAGTTCCGTGCAACACATCAATACCTCTCTAATGAATTCAACTGCCATTTACATGGTCTATCTGACTGTAAAGGTGTTACTGTGGCACTTCTGTTAAGCCTAACTCGCTCTGGATTTTTACTAAGTATTTCGCAGCTATAGATCTCAGGTTTTTGTCTTAAATGCCTTCGTATATCGCCTATTTTGTAGATAGGTAGTATCACATAAGCTTAGCAATCTTATACTACGGTTTACATGCTCATGCTTTATGTAGAACTTACAGCAGCATTTCTTTGTATACGATTTCCAGCAAGTTGCCTTAACTATTCTGCCAGAAACGCTATCCACACACACAATTGTCATTCTATTATAAGAAGTGTAGAGAACTACGTTGAAAGACGAGCCCAATCGCGATCGGTGATGATCCAGCGCAGCGTGACGCATGAAACATGAAATCATGTGTATTACCTCACCAGAAAGTATGAAGCTGTCAATTGACATTTGTTATAAAGTGAGGTTGTGATCTTCTTCTGTAGGTTTTGAAAATACATCCACTGTGTTTATTACTTGAAGTTTTTATCACGGTTATATTCACGTTGCTATGCTAGCCACTGTCTACAAAATATCAGTGACAAGGATTAGGTATACTTTTCTGATGTTTCTGTTAACTTCGATGAACTTTTTTTTGTTCATACTAGTTATATATGATTATTCTGTATCATTTGTTTTCGTATTACAAATAACTTTACTAATTATTAGAACATTCCAAAACTAGCAATGTAAATTTTAATGAGCTTGTTTAGCAAATAGTCTAAAACAGGACTGGCCGGTCTATATAAAGTATACTGAGTTTAAGTACAAAGACTGATCATTAATATTTTGGCATGATACGTTCTGATCCACATCATAAACCTCCAGTATTTTGAATAGAATCGTTGACAGTGATATTGTTAACATAAAAAGGTAACAAAATTTATTCGTTGGCAAATCTCTCAAGACACCAAAAACCCTTAACTGCTTGAGCACGCTTGTCGACAGCGATTAGCTTCGCCGCAGACCGTCGGCGTCGTGCGGTACTCGAGTACTACAAATAAATTAATTACATAAGACCGGTAGAGCGCCAAAGAATTTTGACGATAACGACGAATGTGCTCAAGCATACAACGAGAATTCATAAACTCCAGCAGTTCAAATCTCCTGAAAGAAAGCTTCAAACAATCATCGGTAGCAGTAATAAATAATAATAACCACAATTAAGTATCACAGTATAACAGGCATTTAAATATCACAGTACAATCGACAGATCATTAAATGTACAAGCTCACTCAAGCACTCGTAGTGAACTTCCAAAATTTCGAGGGCGCTAATAAATTCTGGAATGTCCAATACTGGGTAATCTTAGGAACGCCAATAATTAATACAAATGATAAAATGCTACAGTTTCAAACTCTTACATAATTGAACAATAATTTATTGGTAACTGCACAACAAATTATAAGCGGCTGAGCGATTCTTACTCGCCTTCTCGCAATGCTTCGGGAAAAGCAATGCTTAAGTTACACAACGCCGAAATGCGGCTGCACATAGATAGTTTCGAATAAAACCTGATAGCGGCTTCCGTCGAGCACTTCTCAAAATGCTTATCGAGAATCCAGGCGGCCTGAGGAACTTAACCATCGAAGCGTGGTAACGCCAGGTCGCACAGATAGCGGCGGCAAAACTGTTTTTCAAATTTTGAACGAAAGACCGAAAACTGGTTACTTGCAACTGCTTTGCCCATAACGACTTTTCCCGAAACGGCTTGCTAAGCGAAAATGAAACCCAAAATAAATGCATGCAAACCTTTGCTAAACGACAAACAATATAAAGCGGAACTCACCCCATATGAACTGGGCAATCGGGCATCAAAGGTTAGATGCATCACCGTGTCGAATAATCTTTCCAACATAATGTGCAAAATATAAAATTCTCCGCTCTGCAGCGGGGCCCCAAAATTTCCATAAATACCAAAAACTGACAGCCCGTACAATGGCAGGACGAAAAGAATCTTCAAATGAAAACTTCAAACACCTCCACGGCACTTTGCCAAATGAAAGGGACGCACGCAACCAAAAGAATGCGAACATCGAGAGCGTTTCGGGCGCCTCGCGGAAAAACCGTAACAATATCTTTTGTGTCTCTTTGTGTCTTCCACTGTTGAGAAGACAGAAACGCATGTATCTTTTCCATGTCGTCTTTTCCTCCTCCTTATCCTGGTTTTTGTTCATGCTCTTATTACCATGTACAAACAAGGTATAGCTTCTGGGGTTTCATATCGTACAGGATTGAGACGTTCACACCATGAGCCAAACCTGCAGCGCCATCTTCATAACTAAAAATAATCAATGTGCCTGCGGTTAGCTTTTTTGATCACCCATAATTCGGAGGCATAGACGAATTTAGAAAAGACCAAAAATTAATCTAATCTCTTCTTTGTATTTATGTGGCATTTCGGCTTTTTCCTAGTTTTGACAGTTGCGTCACTAGAGTTGTATTCTTTGTTTAATTTCGTACTAGCAATCCCCTATGTTGCCGATCAAAGACCCTAAGTATACAAACTGTCCCAATACTGACACCATTTGATAGCCTGAACAGATCAACAAGAAACTTTCTAAATTTTTCATTATTAATAGTGAGGGAATATTGCGAGTTTATTTGTTGGTTCTGTAATTTTTTCTCCACTTTCAGCGATGAGGAAAGTGTCATCAACAAGTTTGAGATTAGAGATTTTCTGTCCAGCGACATTTTCACCATTGTGCCCATTATTTAAAATTAGTCACATTACAAGTTCGCTACGTATGTTCAATAACATAGGGTACAAAGTACAACCCTGTCTAACACTTTTATTCAACCTATAATCGAAAGGTGCTTATCGATTTTCAGTATGGCAAGGTTATCTTGATATAAGGGAGGAAAAAATGTTTTTAACTCCCATCGTTAATGAAACTTTCCAAACTATATCTTATTTCATGTTTTCGAAGGCACTTCTACGTACTCGTATAATAGGCAAAATACCAATAAGTTACAACATAATATTCAGTCTTTGTATAAATTGGCTTAAAGCGATTATGTGTACCCTTGTACAATGCCTGTTTATGAAACTGTCTTGTTCTGAAGCTATTTGTGCTGATATATAATGTTACAAACGGGTCTATATTATGCTTCTTTGGTCATTTTTATGCAATGGTATGTGAATTGTCAGGGTCATTTTTATCAATTGTGAATAATTACTTACCATACCTTCGCATACCCCACCCAAAAACTGTAGAACTTTGGCAGATGTGAAATGGCAACCAGCTGCTTTATGTTTTAGTTGACGAACAGCAGGTTATAACAATATTGGTGGTGCAGGTTTCCAATCTATGTCTGGCAGTGATGGAGTATAGTTATCCAGATATAGCTTCTCACAGTAATCGCTCCACACATTCAGCACTTTCTAAATGTTCTGGTGTTCGTTGTACTTCTAATACTTCAGCTTTTAACCTTGGATCTGCGAGTTACTATTCTTATTTTATTATTGTTCTTGTATCTTTTATAGGAGAACTGAATCTCCCGAGATGATTGATTGCATTCATTAGATTTGAGGTCTTGATTATTTGAGGTTTCTATCCATCTTTCTTCTGTATTAGATTCAAGGCAGCAGCAATCATCCAATATTCTTTAGTAAGACAACGTTGCTTGGGTTGGGTATCTTCTATATGCAGGGTGTCCTATAAAGTTCTCTACATACGAACTTTTTTAATCATCTATAAAAAAAGTATTCTTCATAAAAATCTGCATTACCCAAGAACCAAAACGCGCTCATAAAATTCCAAGTTATCTGATATTATAAGCATGGATAAAAAAATAATAATTCGGCGAAGGGTTCTAGTACCCTTATTCTGAAGATAACAAAAAATTTTACTTAGGAAAGTGATTATAGTTTCTGGATTAAATAGTTTAAGTAATTTTCCAACGATATGTTGCTTCGCTGAATGGAATTTATATAAATTGATTCTCTGGATTGAATTTGTGTGACGCATTATTTTGAAAAATAAATTAACTACAGGAGGCCGCCTTTTGATAATTATGCATAAGTTTTTACTTCCTTTTACAATAAAGGAAGTATTGGATTCACCCCAAAAAATTCGAAATTGAGTTTTCAACAGCTCTTCACGTTTTAGAGTTCCCTGATCCCAAAAACTATGTTTTTTTCATTGGTCTGGGTGCCTGTCTGTGCGTCTGTGTGTGTGTCTGTCTGTGAACAGAATATCTCAAAATCGGAAAAAGGTATGGCGTTGAAACTTCATATATGTTTTGTGTACTACGTAGATGCGACAGCAAGCTTTTGAAGAAAATTGCTTAACCGGAAGTAGGTGTTTACTCTTTTGATTTTCAGTTTTTTCGATTTTTTCAAAAAAGGCTCTAACGATTTTTTAAACTTTACATTTTTATTACATTGTTAATGTGTATTGATGTGAGATAGGTGATTTTCCAGTTGAATACTTCTAAAATGGGTTTCTTTTGTTTTTTTCAATTTTTTTATTAACTCCTATTTTAAATACAACACCCGGTATATTATTACATTTTTGAATTCAGCTTAAAATTCTAGAGAAAATTTTTCTCTTGAACTAACACTGTTTTGTACCGTTTTTGTAAAATTTTTAATTTTTGAAAATGTTTCACAAATGCTTAAAAATTAAAATAAAATTTTTGGCTAATTATAAGAACACTGTAAAATAAAGTTTTGTGCGTGTATCACACCAGATTTTTATTCTGAATAACACGTATAACTAAAGCTCTGTTATCTTTAGAAATAATTATACTTTACTCTAAAAGAATTATTATTTTTTTATTCATTCTCTATATGAGATAATTTTGGAATTTTATGAGCGAATTTTTGGTTTTCGGGTACTGCAGAACTTTTTTTGGAGAATACTTTTTTCTATAATCAGATAATTAAGAAACTGTTCCATATGTAGAAAACTTTATGGGACACCCTGTATACATTGATATAGTCAATTTGAATCTGTATGAGGTACAAAATGTTAAGTATAACATTTATTACGTTCTTAAATAATTATAAAACCTTTTGAGGAAGAGTTAGTGTGTTTACTTTTTTAATTGATACTATGCTCCATTGCTCAAGTGTATAATTATTATAAACTCTCGATGAGTTTCGATCAAGATTCTCGGTACTTCAAAGTATTTTAGGTTTAATGCTTGTGGATTTCCTGAATGGGTTCTACTAACAATATGTTTGTTACATAAGTAAGGTACTAATAACTTTGTGCACGCTGTTATTAATATATATTATTGTTCAAATTTAAGTTTAGAAATTTTATTTCAGTGTTGTAAGTGCATAAGTTCTATTTGCACCATAGCAATTTATAAGGAGTGTTCAAATACCAAAACCACAATGATTTATGTTTAATAATGTAATGCATGACTGATAGCGTACTGTTAATTTGTATTAGAATATCAGTTTGTAATAGTGTCGTGACAGCAAGAGATTGATGAACGTTTATACGTAATACTCTATGCATGTCTGTAGTTGCTAATTGCAATTAAATTAGCAATGCACACCGGTGATAGTTACAGTAATTGCATGTAAGCAGTGCTATTATATCCATGCATTTACAAAATAATATATTTTTAGAAATTGTTTTAAAAAAATATGGGCCTTTCTTGCGAAAACAAAAACCTTATCAATATATAATACAAAACCTATAAATTATTTTTTGCCCGGAACAGCTCACATTGGAATCGTTAACCTGTAACAATATTATTTTAGAAATAGGAAGGATTTGGAATTTGGGTTATAATTCTGTGGTCCCATGCAAGAAAGAAATAAATAAAAATACCCAACTTTACCGTAGACGCTGTTAAACATCTACTTACCTTAGATTTGGTTAGTGTTTGAGTTATACTCTTAGTGCAAACGTACCCTAATCTGAATTTAGCAATAAAGATACAAGTTGACGTATGCCTTTTTTGCAGTTGCAGTATATGTAAAACTTGGGTAAATAGAGTATAGGTATAGTAATAAGTAAACTTATTTTTACTACATTCTAACATGAAAAACATAAACAACTAAAAAGTTGTTTTTTAATAGTAAAAATATATGTATGTAATACCGGTAACCTTATTTACTTTGCGGTGTAGCGGCTGGTGCTTTAAACGATTGTTTCCGGCGGTACAATGCTCAACTTACCCAGCAACCATTTTGTGGAGTGTGTGTCTTGGGGATGTGTTGACTTTGCTACTCTATCTCTTAAGTTTGTGGTTCTGAGTAGAATTAATTTGATGCCCAACTCTGAATGGTCTCACCGAACCCGATTCCAATCGCCAAGGTTGCGGAGAAATTCCGGCCCCCACGGGATTCGAACCGAGGGCATGCTTAATACAAGCCTAGCGCTTTCCCAACTGCGCTACCCGGATTGTTAACTAATAGTAAGAAATAAAAAGCAATTTTACTTTATTCAAAACACACGTGATCTAAAGTACTCATCTGCTAAACATGTATACACCGTTCTACAATTTCTTATTTCTCTTCTATTTCTTTATCATTTACCGCCAAACGATCCATACCAGGATTAAGTTCCGGTAAATTGCTAGCAGTAGGCTTGTGCTGATAGTTTCTACAAAATTTTCTATTTGCAACGTTCTAAAGTTTCTAAACATTTTTTAAAAAACACAAATTTTACCACATAATATAAACACTTCTATATTGTCTTCACTACTACAAAATTATGACCAGGGATAGATGAGTCAAAATTTTAGTGGGGAATGGGTAAGGACCTATTAGTTAGACATACATTTTTGCCTCTACGAAGGTATCCGTATAAAACTAGAAACTAGCTCAGAACAATCTCAACTGTTTGCAGTGAGCTGTAATTTCCTGACTTCTCGCCTGTTCCATTCGCCCTGGTTCTAACTAATTCCAGATGGAATATGTGAACAGATTAAAACATTTTGCCTAGCTGCTGTTTTACTAAAGGGATATATTGGAGAAGAAATGTGTATAGCTGAGCTGGCTATATAAAAATATTCCATTTTTATGAAATATAAAAAATTATTAGTTATTCTCCTTAGCATAGAATTTCGGCTTAGACCGCGTAGTGTTTGTATATGAACACCCAGCATTTTCTGGCTTAATGTGCCTTGCACCTTGTGAAGTCGAGTAAAATTATTAGTTACGCTACTTTTTAATGATTTATCAATCATACTATTTATTTATTTTGCTCCAACTAGCCATTAGGTTCGCAAAGCTCTTATCCCAGGGTTGAGTTTCTACACAGTTGAACATTTACGTAATTGTATGATAATTGCACGAGTATGGTAAATGCTTCTTAAAAAATTTTAATCTCAAATAATGGCAGCGAAATGAGACAGAACTTTGTGTATAATTTTACTTTTAATCTAAGCAAGCGTCACAGATAACTAACAATGAAAGTAAATGCAGCTCCGTAACTATGGAAACCTGTTTATCGGTAACCACGGACGCCGTTTGATCCAACGCTGTGTCGATCCGAATTTCAAAAGGACGCTAACCTACTTCAGTGCCTTTTGGTCCCCCAGATGCTGGAAACTGCTTAAAATGCGCCTTTTTCTTGCACTTTGCTCCGTCGTCTGCTCGCTGGAATCGGTTTGCTCCAAGGTGCCGGAATCTCCCTCGACTGCGATGCTTGGGTGGCCTGCCTGCCTTGCTGCTTGGATGCCTTCGCTGGTACTGTTGCTACTAGTCGTCGTATCTGCTCGCAGACTGTTTGCTGCACCAAATCGTCACTGCGCTTCTACAAAACGTGGCTGTGTGTCGCAGTCCGGAGTTTTGCTGCTCCAATCTTGATTGTATTTGATTACCGGAAACACTGCACATACATATACTACCCCCGTCTGGATAACAATAATAGAACTAGTTGGAACTCAAAACAACTTTAATTAGACAAAAATCTGCAACAATTTTATTTTGAAGCCAGCACAAAACCTTCTACTTGGCTTCGCTTCGGCAAGCTTTTTCTTTTCTTATTTATAAGCGTTGCTTCGTAACCTACTACATTTTATTATTTGTGAGTAGCCATGCCTGATTTTTAAATTAAATGTTTGTTTTGTTAAATTGTCAAATATTGTTGCGCTAAAATCACATTTGTTTTAATTCACATAATTTTCACTTTTCTGGTTTTAGTAAGCACTGTCACTCTTAAATTGCTGACGTTACGGGTTGCTTTACGCGTTTATGCATTTTACATACATATATTCGGTGTATCATTACCGATAACTGCATTGACCAGCAGCCTAGCATGTCCTCTGCAGAATGCCATCATTCGGAAGTGATGTAAAGCCGTGGGTCCCATGTTTCTACGATGCGTAACATGTCAAAGATCTCTTGCTGGGTTGTAACTTCTTAATCTCAGCAAAATCCTAAGTGGGAGTAAGGTATCTGGTACTCTGCAGGCCTAGATCTTGTTCACGGGGTTGGAAAAAGGAGGCTACGAAGGCCTACTTGTTTGACATCAGTCTCTCCACAAATATTACTAACTAATAATCCTGATATTTCCATGTGTAGCTATTAATAAACTAGAAATTCTCTTCATGTTTTATTTCCATTTAATTAACATTTATTTAATAACAATAAAGGAACCAGAATTGCCATAGGTACCATACAATCTCAAT
Source organism: Agriotes lineatus (assembly GCA_940337035.1). Lineage (NCBI taxonomy): Eukaryota > Metazoa > Arthropoda > Insecta > Coleoptera > Elateridae > Agriotes > Agriotes lineatus. The sequence goes on along the minus strand of OW679196.1, from coordinate 131,654,904 downwards.
ATGTTCAACGAAATTACAGATTTGTTCAATTTTACTCTACTTTAAGGGTGTAGGTACAGTTATATCCTTTAAGTTTATCTATTGTTCGTTTTTTTCGGAAAATTCGTTTTTTAGAAGGAGATATAATATGTACTTTTACTCTATAACGGCGGTTGGACTAAAACAGTTTATGAGTAAGTCGATTTATTTCTCTAGTACAAAATAAATAAAACGTAAAAATATCGTTTTTCTGAAGGGTCAAGTATACCTATGCTTTTTAAAGGGTCTTTAATTGCCTAATTTCTATTACACACAGATTGATCTCCTTCTAGCAGCACTTGATAGCTGTTGTTATGAATCCATTTCTTCTAAAAACCGCATTGGCTATAAGTTGACTTATCCCCTTATTGCATGTGATCACAGAAATATAATTCTAGTATAATAACACAACTAACGATCTACGTTTATATCAATCAATAGAAATTGCTTTTTTACATTTCTTAGGTTAAGCAGTAATTTTAGAATAGAGTGTGTATGTCCACCAGGCCGACGTGCCTTAACCAGAATGTATTTGAGGCACTTTTAAAAAACGCTTTAAACAAAAACTCTATTTTGAAGGTAGTAGTAAATTTCAAACTAAACTTGTCACTGTTTTAGTTTCTAGACAACTAGAAAGTATTGCTAGTGATTTTTAAAATAAGTGGTAGAAAATGATATTTTATCTTTGAGAAGACGTGTGCAGTGTAGCGAGCGCTCTTATTTAAAAAAGGTTTTAAGCTACATACCTAAAACTTGTTAGAGCAATTTTACTGTTTATCCTAGGCCTAGAAATCGCTAGATAGTTCAAAAGTTTCGATTTGCAGTTATTATAAAACTAAGGTGCAGCTCTATTTCTACAGCTAAGTAGAGTATTGTCAAAATAAGGAATGACTATAAGGCAAACATTTTACTATAAATAAGGGCCGAAACTGTTAGTATAAAATATATAAAGTATCAATTAGTGTTGGCATTTATTATATTCTCTCAAGACGCATTCTGATTATTAAAACTCAGGGTAATTGATTTAAGGAAAGAGTAGAATTGAAAGAATTCTCGCTTTAGCAAGAACATTAATCAAGCTCCATATAATTGGAGCTAATCAAATTAATCCCTGAACAGAGCTATTAGTTAGAAACGTTATAGCAGCTATATTGTCGAGTTGTGATATGCTATCACCAACCTTATGGTATGCATCAACCCTTATTTTTAACTAGTGGCAATTCTATAGCATATCTCTCTAGAGGATCTTAATGTCTTTAAAACAGCATTGTTAGCAAGTAAAATTAAAAGCAAGCTGCGGGGGAGATTAAAGACAAAATAAGGCTGAACGCCGAACGTTTATGGATTATCGTGGTGCTCAGCAAACAAATTTTGCGCAAACTAGGCATACCTTAAGGGGTAAAACCGCGTTAAATGTGTTACCGAAGAGAATGTTACCCGGCATGCAGCGGGAGAATTGGAGGAATTTTTGCTTCCGTGCTTTCAAAAATTAAAAGCATTATTGAGTTCAGCGCCGCGAGCTAGTTTAAACAATTGATTTGTTTTGAAATTTTAATCTACCCACGTTTTGTTGTAGGTTTTCGGTTAGCAGCTTTAAACGGGAAATTGTTTTGGCAACTGCGGCTTTCAAACTCAACTTTGTGTATTCATGGTGTAATAACTTTCCGTTTGATATTTTCAGTAAATATCTCATTACTTACGAATTCAATATCTAAATCCCTTACTATACGCAGTGCACCCACCTTTAGTGGTATTTATTTATGACTTTCCTAAATTTCTCCATTTTCGGGCTACATAGTGGGGAGTTATGAAATATAGAATTCTGTTCAAATAATGGTTTTTGTAGCAGCCAATTCGAAAACTATATCTAAGGTTTGATCTTTAAGTTTTAAATTAAACTTGTTGAGTTCTGCTGTAGCTAGTTTGGTTGCTATATTTGCTATATTTGTTTGATTTTTAGTTGAGTTGTGTTTTCCATTTTTAAAAATTTACTCCCTTTATTTCGAATATTGGTAACCATTGTTGATGAAGAATACCAATAACTAATTATAAATATAATTAGCTGTATATATTACCTTGTACTTCTAAAATAGCCAAATAGGCTTTAATTAGCGACCTTTCACAAAAGAAAGCAATTTGGAAAACTTATTGTTGTGACACCTGAAACTAATATTTTATGAAAAACCTTGTAATGACAAAAACTGACGGAGCAAATAACGTCCAGTAGCTACTATAAACGATTCCCTTTCGGACTATTAACTCTACCCTTCCTGGGGATGTCACTTGGCTGATTTGGTGTCGCTTCTCCCTTATTCGATTTAGCTCTTGTTATATTAGCCTCAAGTAAATACAATATAACACGTGTTTTGCTAGGACACATTTAAGAGTTGAAGAAGTAGATTTTTAATATGAATGTACTTTTAATAGTTTGGCTCAATAAGAGCTTTATCTGCGTAAATAGACCTATCATAATATGGAATAAACTTATGGAAATTGATATCAATTTCAAATAGAGAGATTATAAGATTATTCGACAAAATATCTCTTAGAATCATATTTCTTAATGAATAGTGCAAAACAATTAGCATGTAATAATTTAATTCTTAATAAATAGAAAACACAGAGGATAATCAAAGATAGGATTAACGATGTCAGCATCACTATCGGGAACGTCACTAGAAAAAACAGTAAATCGCCAGGTATAGACCTTATTGCCAATGAGATGTTCAAATATGGAGGCGAGAAGGTGGTAAAGTCCTGTTCACAAAAACCAAAATGTATTACTAAATAAAGGCATAAATCAAAAGGACAGCGCTTATTCGCAGTATGTGATTGTTATAGCTGAGAGCAAACACGATCTATAGCGCTTACTAAAGTATGCTCAAAAATTATTTTCTTCTAGTATGGCCATCGAATAGATTCTAATTTATAAATGAAACTATGTTTATACCTAGCGTCCAACCTGACATTTGATTTTTAAGTGACTTCTAGTTGCATTCACCAATTAGGAACTATTCCATGGCCATACTAGATGAAAATAATAAATAAAAATTATATTTAGACTAAAAACAATATCAGCGGCATTGAACTCAATATTATCTTCTTCCATAAACTTTTTCATCTAGGTTTTGCAACTCTAAATATATATCGGCCTTATCTAACTTTTTCCATTTTTCTCTATTCATTGCTATCTGTCTCGATTCTAACTCTGCAGGTTTATTCGAGTCAACTATACAACGCAGGACTTCCTCTATTTATTTTGCCATTGTAAGGGCGGCAGTTCTGAATTACATGATTCTAACGAGATGCATGGTGTCTTTCGTTATGTCCTGCCCATTTCCATTATGATTTTGACCTTATAGGGTGGTATTGCTTAACCAGGCATATTTCTGTTTATTTTTTAAACTACTATTATCCCAATTAATTCGTTAGCCAAAACTTTCAGAAAACAACTTGATATTCACTCGGGTACAACTGCCGGCCACTAGCACAGACGAAGACAGCGTGACAGTTCTCTACAATAACTAACGGTAGAAACAAAAGGGAGAGATGCCCAGAGTGCTAACGAAATTTTGTTAATTCACGACAAGTGTAACCACGTGTCCAAAACGAGAATTCGTAAATTCACTTAGTACAAAAAATCCCGTGAAATAGAGGCTTCAAATAACACAGGTAGCCGTAACGAAATCAAACCCACATAGCTGGTATTACAGTATAATCATAAATTCTGATTCGCAGGTTGACATAAATTAATAACTATATCTATAGGCCGAGAAGTTACGAGGTACCTAAAAAAAACCATATAGTCTAAATACATACTTACAAGTACACAATACGATACAATATGATCACACACAGGCAATGGTTTGCAAGGCGATGGTATCTACTCCGTGGATTAGGAAGATACGTTTTGCGTGCCTCCAGATACAAAACCCGCGGAGCGAACGGTATACCCCCAAGGTCACGTCGATACCAACGTCAAGATGCCTGAACGGAGCTCTAAGCGACAGAATATTGGTCGCCAGTAGATTTTTAAAACAAGGGGAGATTTTAACCTGAAGGTAAGTTCTTGACCCGGGTCCCTTCCTGCACCTTAAGAAATGCATGCCACAGTGAGCCACGACTGGAGATAGCAAGAGTCAAAATCACGCTCTAAGAGACATTTCGCATCAAATGTTGTGGAAACTAATCCACGATAGAACACAGGTAAAATTAAATACATCCCAAACAAGGCTTCCTACTCACGCCGCGATGTTTTGGACCGGCAAGTGTAGAATTCGCCGACAATGGCGTGGAAACGAAAGTTACCTAAATTATAGTTCACAAATTGAAATCCGCCGAAAGGCGCGAGCAACCATCGCCCAAAAATCAACTGCTTGCAAATAAATTCACTGAACACTTTTACTGACGCTTACACCAGCATCATGCTGTACATGAACGCAAGGCGGAAAAGAACGCTAAGGAAACAAACGCGACCTTTCACTTCCTGCTCTGCAAGTCAAACGGAGATGTGACACAAGCGCGCGAAATATGAACTGATAGATGCGCAACTGAGGCGTAACAATAAGGACTAAATACTATAGACACCGAAATCAATTAAATCGTAACACAACCATTGTCCATTCCATACTTTGCTGTGTCTTACTTGATCTGTCAGTTTTCCTTGGTGAATGTCCAGGTTTGTGTGGCGTAAATTAGGACGGGGAGCACCCAGCTATGAAAGATTTAGATTTGATAGGGACCTTCTTGTTTTTGAGCATATATGAAGGTTTGTCGAAAGCCATCTACGCTGTACTAGATCTATGATTTGCTTGAGTTGTCTGGTTCCTTTTGCAGAACTTGATTAATTTCTCAGCTGATTTTAGCGGAGTCGCCTTTATCAAAACCGACACCACGACACGACCATCGGTCAAATCAGAAATTCAGTTGGTTGGGCGCCATCATATCCAATAGTGGAAATATAAGTAGCAACGTCCGCGCACACGCATCTAAAGCGGCAAAGGTATGAGGCTGCCTATTCGAAATAATATAGCGAAACAAAGGTAACAAAGGTATCAATTTAACATACATCCTGAAACGGCAAAGACAAAAATACTGTGCAAAACAAATGAAAATCCTGCCGAGTTATAACGGAAGATACAATATTTAACAGAATTAAGAATGACAGATGAAGCAGATCAACACGATAATTTTGGAGATAATGTCAAAAGAATGTATAACAACAGACTCTAAACGCAGATATAACCTAAAACCAAACACAAAACAACCACCTGGAAGATCACATAAGACAGGAAATTTTCAAACAGTGCTTTATCATACTTAATCTGGGTTAATTTTAGGAAGAATGCCTAACATTTAGTTTATAATCTCTCTGCGAACCTGATTCAAACTTTGTGCTGGCTAAATCATCTACTATAAAAAAATACAACCTGGGGAACAAATTTGGGGAATTTGAATCAACCTTTACTACTATTCAAGGTTCCTGAAGGACTCACACCGAAAGTTAGATATTCGGATCTACAGTACTATGACGCAACTGGAAGCCTTGGAATAAGTACAATAATCCTGAAGAACTTCAGGCAGGGTTTGAAAGCTCGACATCGGGATCACAATATTACATCCAAGAGACAAACTGTAAAATACAGAATGTATAAAGTATGGTCAATAACTTTTTTCATTTAGCACGGCTATGGAATAGTTCTTACTATGAATGCACCTACGTATAATTTCAAGTGTCAAACTTGACATTTGATTTTGAAGTGACTTATAGTTGCATTCATAAATTAGGAACTATTCCATAGAAACACTAGATGAAAACAGTTTTTGATCATACTATATAATGCCTTTTGTAATGTCTGGCGAAGCCTTCCGATTTCCCTCTTCCAGCCCTCTCTGTCATTCCACATTTCTTTGTCCAGGTTCATTTCTTATACAGATTCGTTTATCATTTTTCGCCAGCTACGGTTAGGCCTTCGCCTCTTCTGTCCTCTCGGCGGTTTCTAATCAGGAATCTTCTTGGGAAGCGTTTCTTCATTTATTCGCGAGAGATGACTATACCATATAAGTTGTTTAGTTCTTATGTCGTCTTTAATTGTAGTTGGGGTTTTCATTACCTGTTGTATGTCGTTGTTTCGTACATGGACCAATCTAGATTCTTACTGATCTTTGCCAGAAGTTCATTTCTGTGGCTACTAGTTTCTTTTTCTTTTTTTTGCCCAATCTCCATACTTTGCAACCATACAGTATAATGCTTTTAACTATACTGTTGTAGATGTAAAACTTTTCTTATTTGTAGCTGTTATGTCCTACAATATTGACTTTATTCTTGAGATGGCTCATCTTCCATGTACATTTATTTGTTTTATTTCTGTGTCAAATCAACCATATTTTATTTTTAGCTCTAAATATTTATATACCTAACAAAAGTCAGTTTCTATAATGTGTTCTAGTTGTAGGTTGAGATGATTTTTTCATAAATTATGGCGAAGGCGAAGAATAATAGAAGAATACTAATATTTGAAGGTATCTATTGGTTTCTGACTAACTCCAAATGAACATCAATTTGTCACTGCTCTTATAATGAACAAAAGTGTGTTTTACTAAATTAGCTGCTTACAGTAGAATATGTGAATTTTTTTATAACAAAATTTATTAAATACAGGCTTGAGGAGGTTCTCACCAAAATAATTACTTCACAATTTATAAAGGTAGTGAACGAAATTTTAATATGCCTTCCGAAAGACGTGTAAACATGGGATAATCCTTATATTCTCTCTTTTTTTCTAGTTGTTCTCTGTCTATGTTTCGATATACGTCTATTTCTCATTCTGTCTTTGATCTCCTTTATGTGCCCTACGTTATTGCTGAATACCTTTAGTTTCATTTAATTGGTTTTACCATCTCTGCTGATGTCATCCGATACTTCTCCTTCCTCTCCAAGGTCACCATTTGATTACCTTCTTGTTCAATTTTTCTTTATTTTTAGAAGATGGACTGTTCCATTTCACTTCATGTACGCATTCCTACTGCAATGTCGACAAATCCACTTCTTTGTTACTACTCATGCACCGTGCTTTATAACAGGAAATATGTTCGTGTCTAATTATAAAGGTATATTTTAATAGTGCTTTTGTTAACCCGCTGTTCTGTTTAATTTGTGTAATTATTTGCTCTTTCGTTGATAGTTAGCTCAAAATACTAACTCTTACCTTACATTACCAGTCGAAGCTACGGTTACTCAATGCAACAAAGCTTCGAAAGTCTGCCCAATGTAACTCTAAACGCTGAAAAGGTACACCTAAGCTTGTATTCAAATAAAATCCAATATGCTCACAGTCAGTGTAATACAAAATTTATTAGTTTGTAATACACACAACTCAAACAAGAAATTAAACAGAGTTGCACATAAAATAAATGTTCATTGCTAGATCAAACGGTCTTAATTAATAATATAGAACTGGGAGTGGTGCGTTAAGTTATACCCTCAGACTTATGACTCAGATACATTTATATTTAAACAATGTTAAAGCAAACCAGAGTAACTGCCTTATGTGCAAAACATTAAACCGCAGAAAAGCCTATTCTGCATGAAAGCCGGTTCTGCCCGCCGTATTTTTCTCAGTCTTGCGGAGTAATCGGTTACACTAACGATGAGTTGACGATTGACGTCACAAGTCGTAATAACGACTATGTTGCCTTAGATCACCTTGTAGTTATAATACGCAGGATGATGAAACACCATATTCTCTGAAATTCCAAGTCGAAAAAACCCAAACCCGGTTTGCATTTACAAATGCCAATCAGTAGTTTTGAACTTGGCAGCCAGCTTCTTCGCGGTGCCAAAATGCATTACTGGAAGTCGTAGGCTTACATCTCGGGGATTATGTATACGCCTGTTGGTAACCCCAAGCCCTTGGTACTGCAGCTTTCTTGCAGAATCCAGCACTGAATGCAATTTTTGAGGCGTTGACTCAATTTCGCGGCACTATTGTTTCTGTACGCGGTTGACGCACTTATTATGTCTATATAGTTTTTTCAATTGTTTCTGGTGATACTAACCAAATTCAGTACATTTACTTACAGGCAAATACTACAACACGCCACCGTATTCTCTATATATTGAAAGATTATTAATTACTGTTACTGATCTTAGCTGTAGGTAAGCCAAATACCGTTTTAATATTCATATTCATAATTCCCCTTAATTTGCTGTAGGTAGTTCGATCCTTCGGTTAATGTTTAGTTCTGGGTTTTCGTTTCAGCGAGCAGGACATTGCCAACTGCACATTTTAAACTATTTAGCTATTGACCTAAGATATTTGCTCTCTTTTTTCCCAATGCATTTTTTAAAAGACATCTTTAAACGCTAAGATATGACATCTCCTTGTCTAATGCCTCTTTTTATTTTTCCTTAGTTTGTACATTTACCTAAGTGTACTTCGAATGTTACTTTATTACGGACTTTTTGTTTTAACTATGTGTATCTATAACCGATCGTTATCGCTTGTAATTTTGCGCAGTCTATACAGTATTAAATGCTTTCCTAAAGTCAACGAAAGTCATGCATCCAAGTCGATGTTCCATGGTACTAAATGCTGTTCTAAATCTAGCTTGTTTTTTAGGTAGCTGCTGTTCGAATTTATGCTTAATACAATTCAGTAATATTCATGATAAGTCTTCGTGCGTTTGGCAACACAATCGTATTCGTCAGTAGTCTTCAAGATCCTTTGGATCTCGTTTTTTGTATACCACAACTACAATAACATCTTTCTATTATTCTGGTATATCGCATTTTGCCAAAACTTCATTATCAAGTCGTCCTAGTTGTATCAGAACCGTTCCTCCATTATTTCTTTGAGTATTTCATCTTCTGCTGCTGGTTTGTTACGTTTCAGTCGTTCTATGGCGTTCTTTATTTCGTCTTTTTCAATGGGTGGTAGTTCTTCCGAATTTTATTGACGGTTCTTCTTTATTTACACTTGGTTTTTTCTACTTTCTTGTTTTCAATTTTACGATCAAAATGTTCTCTGTATGAGATTTCTATTCTACTCAGGACTCCGCTTCCGTCGTTTAGTTTTCTTATTTCTTTTTTGGTGTATTAGTTCTTCTAAACACATTTTTTGTATGCTATTGTATTGTTTGAAATATTATTTTATTGATTTTTTTTAAATATACTTCCTTCGCCAGTACTATTGAGCGAGTTTGAATTTATTACTGGTCTGTTTTCTTTACTTTTGTTTTCCAGTATTTTACTGACTGCTCTTTAAAGCGTTTTTTTATTTACTTTTTTATCAATTTTGATTTTCGCTCTTACCTTCTGTGATTAATCTCGATTACGAACCTATTTCATACTTGTACATCTTATTATATGGTTTTGCTTCATGAATGTAAAATCAATCTCATCTTTTATTTGTCTATTTGGACTTATTCACGTCTACTTTCTTTTTCTTTCTCTGAAAAAATAAGTTCCATATTGCCCTTTTTACTATTTCTAAACTAAAGTCACCAACTAGTGTGTAGTGTAGTCTAAGGGACTGCTATCATGTGAAATTCCTTCACAGAACAGTTCTAGCTGCTCATTGTCGTAAGTGATCGTTGGAGCATAAACTTGTATAATTTTTATGAAGCTTCTTTTATCTTCAGTATTAAAAAAACTTGACTTCAAATTGCTTTAATAAATTTATTGGATCAGTAGTTCTACTGCTACTCTATCTTGTTTACCCCTATAACAATATGGTTTGAGATGGCAATTTAAAACAATTTTTACCTTTTTTTCTAGTTTCTTAAGTGCCAAGCCATACCACTTTGCAGCTTTTAGTTCAAATTCCAGTTCACTCAGCCTTTCTTTGTTTCGTATTGACATTGCGTTATAGTTAGCAACAAGGGCTTCTCTATGAGAAATGGCTACTCCAAAATGTCATAACTGGGTTTCCACTGTTTTCAACGTATCTTTGGTGCAGTTTCCTTTTCTTTCAAATTTCCTGTCTTGGACTCTCATGTGTGAGTCATAATTTTTCAGACCATTTCGTACTTTCATTTGTCTTCGATGTATGTTAGAGTATGCACCATACAGACATTTAAGAGGCACCCCAAGTTTTGCAGCTACTTCACTTTTATCATTTTGGAAATTCCAGGAATATTCCATATTAAAAGTGACGGCTTTAAACAGCATTTATACCCTGCCTACGGGCAATACTAAGAATTCGTAAAATTCCGTTCAACCCTATTTCCCTATTTCTATTCTCAAGCTAAATGAAGAGATGGATTCGATCACATCCAATAAAGAAAATTAAATCTGCGAGCTGAACTGAATTTAACAAGGATGTTAATTTTCCCGCAAATATTTGGTTACCCTTTCAAAACTTGGAAACGTGCGCTCCGGATTTGTTTAAGCGTTTTCATTTGAATCGAAATAACGGGGCTTAAAGATTTAATTGTTTTATGTTTGAAATAGTCCCAGCCCACGTCGTCCCCGTTTCGAAAGTTGATTTATCTGCCGTTCGCCGCCCCTCCAATTCTAATATCGATGCTCTTGGAAGGGCACAAACATCGAAAATTGGTCTCGGAATTTGTTTGCGTTTTGTTCTCAGAACTAGGAATATTTTACGCAGGCCAGGTGACCACAATATTAACCTGGTAAGCACCGGAGTAAACTACTTCACCATGAATGTTTTGTAGCGGGTTTCAATTCCTACGGAACCCATTTTGCCAGAACTCGCTTATCAGTTTTCAGTTCAATTTTCATGCAAAACAAGCGCAACAGTGTAAGATGGGGACACAATGGTTATATATTTCAGGACGTCGGCATGTGGGGATTACTTCGTCATGTGAGGGAACGCGTAGGAGCGACTTAGCACTCAATATCAAGGAAACAGAACCTAGCAGTATCTAAATTTATAGCACAACACGACTAAAACCGCCCCATTTGCAGGTAGTCTGCATGTAATTCATGTGTGGGATTTGAGGATGATGTGTGTTCGAACTAGGGGATCTAGCGATGAATCAGAAAGGTAACACTAGCAGCCTAATTGTTAATAAGACTAATTGAATGGAGTAGAATTAGAATGCCGAAGCTCTATTTAATTGGTTCCTAATCCACTTTATTCAACCGCTAGTCGACAAAATTGGCCTTAGAAAACAAACCCGCGCATTTTTTCTTGGAATACAAAACACCCACGTGCATGTTCTAACAAACTCATTGCATAAGCTTCTGTTTTTTCTTTGTTACCGATTTAATTGTTCCATTTTACAAGAAAATGCCTTACATTTACCTTCAACACTTATAATCTACCTACGTGCTACTACAGATAAACAAAAGTAATTTGATATTGCCTACATTTTTTTAGAACTTCTAGTAACTCTGATATAGAGAGAAAGAATGTTTGTTAACGAAGGCTGAATACTCCAGCACCAACATATGGTGGATTTTGAATTGTATGCGGATTGTAGGTGTAATGTGAACCAAGTTTACTCGTACTTGAACTTGTTATATAACCCTTTTTCGAACGGTTATTACAATTAGTAAATTGGATATCTACCCTATTGCTTAGTTAACAGAAGCATCGAGAATAATGTATTAAACACTTACCTTGTTGCTTTTGAATTACTTTCAAAATTGACATATCTCACTTATGAAAATATATGATTGAAATTATGTCACTTGACTATTATTTAAAATTACCTCGGCTAGTCAGTTTATTGAGCAAATAAGAATCTATCTTCCTCAGCTGAATGAGTAAAAATTATATTAATGAATCTCTTTATAATTGAATACTGAATTATAAAATTATTATTGTATTGACTTCTTTGTCAATCACACTCCTTACTACTTTTAATAGAACCTTCTTTTAAGTTAGATTGTATTATTGTGCTTGGTTTGACATTACAATCAATCAAAACTAATTGTTGTCAAATTATTTAATCAAATTACTTTTTCCAAATTGAGGTTAAAATTAATTAGAGATACCTAGACCAAAATGATATAATTTTTACTTATAATGGCCGAAAACGTCGAGTACCCGAATCAAAGCAAATTTACAAAACTTAATATTCTAAATTGCCCTCTAAACCTAAATTACAATGCTTTCCACTAATTTTGTCGTACCAAACTTGTTAATAAAATTACACTAACCTTCACGAAGACTCACTTGTACCTATCAGCTACTAACTGATTGGCAGTCGTCAAACACCTCCCTTGAGTTGTTGAAGACCCAAAATAGCTCGTTGCCACAATCACTCTCACTTTCACTTACTGATGGTTTAAGTACCAATTACCACTTCAAATGGTTTCAAACAATCTTGAAATTATAATATGAATAATAATTGTGACCTTTCGTTAAATTTGATCGTGAAGAAGGCTATCTTGCTATCACGTACCAAATATACAATATTACTCTCACAATTAAAGGAAAGTTAGCCCTTTAACGTGACTTATTAAACGTAGATTATTCAAAATTAAAGAAGTTGTTTCACTTGCAGTAAAACAACCCCCTGGTTGCCTATTGCTACTACCACCAGCAATATATCACCAACTGTTATCACATGATACCCTTTAGATATCTGGATATTAATATTGAATTAATTAAGCATCCATAGAGCATGCTACATTACAAACTTCAAAGCGATTGTGATACTTCCAAGTCACTTGTGTGTTTGTGTGTAGTCTCGTTGTTCCTCTTCATTTATTGGAATTTTTGGATTCCATCTGAATATAATGTGACTGGCAATGCAAAATTATTTATATCCCGTGTGCTCTAGAGTAATATTTGTACATGCCGTCTCAAAGTCGGTAAAACAACTGAATTAAATTAGAAGAAATATGTAGCGTAGCGTACTATTTTCCACATTTTTTTAAATTTCTACGACAGAATAAAAAATTTCCAAGACTCTACCTGATTGAGATGTTTATATGATTTTTTTAACTGTATTGAAAGTATGTAGAATAACTTTAACCCGCTTGAGCTTAGAGCTCCTCCGCCGGATGGAGCTGAACTCGCAACTGACTTTTACATACCGGGCATTGTCTTCTCATACCTTTTCGAGCCATATCTCCACCTGGATCTTTTTCTGAAGGAACAGAAGTGGTGCAAACGATGGGAAAGAGTGGGGTTGCGTGAACTTGTTCATTGCCGGACTCCCATGTGAATCACCTGGATCTATCTTCGGCGAAGAGCAGACATATATTGTGACTTAAGATGTGGGTGTAAATATTCACATTATTATATAATCTTCAGGTTTAATTTGTAAGGACGCAAACGCCCCAACCTCACTAAATGGTTTAAACAGTTTTGAAGCTGTGGGTAGTACGAAAGTTTTAATAGGGTATAGGTAATTCACAAACGAATGACATCACCTCCCCCTTTATTGTTATTCCTTTCCTTTAATTGGAGTTGCAGCTGGATGAAGGCAAGGATAGTAATAAGGACTATCATTTGATTTGTTATGTGCGGTTTGTAGATGGCAATACGTTTATGTACCCTTCCCTTTTGTAAAAAACATCACTGTAGGTACAAATTCTCAAGGTTATTCGAAAGCCTGAAAATACTGGTTGCATATAATGTGGAGTTAATAAATTGCGTTGGTGACTATATTGATGCTGGTCGTTCTATGTTCGTCTGTTATGGAAGGTTGCAGACGCTTACTATGGATTCATCGCGTCATTCGTAGAAAAGCACTCGCATCAAAGTATCTGACTTATCTAATGAATCTAATATTAGAAGGTCTGGTAAATGTGGTAAAATATTTCCAGACATTGAATGCGTCGAATCTTTCCTTGCATGGAAGCTATATATACTTTTGAAATTAGTTGAAAAGATTTCAGCTTTTAGAGAACATGCAATCATGGAGGAAAAAAGTTGGTGAAGACCGTGGCAAAGCTACTTCCCCTTGTTATACCAGTTTGTGACCTCCAATTACATGTATTTTTTTGGTTACATAAAATCTATTTTTGAATAGCACCTGTCACCTTTTGAAACCAGTTGAAAAGTACCTTCAAGAAAATAATACCAACAAGCTCGCAGCTATTCAAGGCCCATTTAAGAACATTTTATTGAGCTGTCTTACTACAACGGCTGTATCTTATTAATGATTGCTCATTCTTTTCTGGTTCTCGTAATTACAACTGTTAATTTTTGATACGACTTTGCTAACGCATAGTCAGATGCCAGGTTTCGATTTGTCAATTCAAGTATATATATCGAGTACACATACAATTAAGGCTTTATTAGTTTAACTATTTACAAGATAACTAGAAATTAAAAATATAAGATTGCATGTAATGTACAATAAAATAAATGATTAAATAATTCGCTCAACGGACTAGCCGGCGCCTGGCTGGTTAGACCACCCACTTTGCTCCCTTCGTTCGCTTGCCTTCGGCTATCCGATTGTAAACGCACTAACGAGAGCCGTGGTTCGTGGCGTCCTCGTACAGTCGGTGCTAGAAACACAAGAAAAATTTTGTCAGTTTTGTTATGACTTATAACGAGGCGGTAACTTATTGCTTATTCAGGGATCAATTGTTTAAACTTTATGTGTGACTGGCGGCAGGCTTTACTGGTGAGAAGCTATAGTGTCCGCAAGATGTTCGACAGTGAAATAACATAACAATAAATTTAGTTACTTTTCGTTAAATTGCAGCCATAACCTAGATATCAGTTTACGAATCAAAGTTGCTTCAGGAAGTTTGTATTTTGATATCAGTGCACTGTAGATGGTTCAAACAGCACACTACAGGTGAGTGAAGCTCTAAACTAATTCTCTAAAGTAATTTATTGGACCTAGAAGGGGGGCGTGACGCAAAAATATTGCCGGTTTACTGCGGGCTCGCCAAAAGCATCTCCGCAACGGAGTGAAGCTTTTTAATTCTTGCTATGGACCTGGTGAATCGTGGTACAATGGTCCAACAAGCTACTGGAAGCTGGCAAATAGCGGCCCAGCGAGTGAGTCAAGCTCTTAGTTCTATGTTGAGGAACTTGATGCGTTGCTTTATAATAAATTAGCGGGTGATTTTTGGGGTTCGGTTTTAAGGACGTGAAGATTCGAAAACCACATGCGCTTAGTCGACGAACCACTTTGATCTTCAACTGGTATCGGTTTCAAAAGAAGTATGGAAGAAGACCACAGGCGCCTATTTGACGAACCACTTTAGTCTTTGACGGAGAGCGGGTTCAAAGAGGGAATTGAGGGCCTATTCGATGAACCACTTTGGTCTCCAGCGAGAATTCTGATTATTTCTAGGAAATGCTGGTCTCAGGAATCAAATGTTTTTAACAGGATGCGTTACCTGGTTTTATACCTTACCGGGCCTCCTAATTTGGGCTGGAACTTGGGCAGGTATGCGCGGATCTCGACTGGTCGAGTACTAGCTCAGAGCGAGACTTGTTTGCGTTATCTTCATCCTCGCGTTTCGAGATGTGTTTACCTGATTTTTAATGTGTAGAAATACTAATTTTGGCCGGCGCTAACTTCACATTATGAAGACAAAATGTGGCAGCATAGAACCAATTATTGAGTTTTGAATATTAATAAAACGCGAATATCCGCTGCCAAGTGGTAGGGCTCAGCGAATTTTACTTACATAAATGAAACTGTTAGGTACATTGTGACTTTGGGTGGCGTGATAAATCCCGATACAATTTGTTTTAGAAGTTTATAAAGTGAAGAAAAAGTTCAACTTGTAATTATTCTAATAAAATCTAAATGTTTCAACAACTTGTATTGATGTCAGTTTTTATTTTTCCCCAGTTTAATTACAGCTTTTATTTTTTTACAAATTATAACAGTCAATTACTCAGGAAATCAAACCTATATAGAAAACTGCCGTTTGAAGCGTGGGAGGACAACTAAACCTTCATTAATTGCTTTGCGGAGCATTCACAAAGTTAAATGAATGTGTCTGGTATTGCTAGATTTCAGACTTTGATTACGTTTCTTAATTTGTGGAAATTTCCGCTAGAGCTATTAGAGTAATAGATATTATTTAAGACTCTTGCTAGACGCTGAAAGGTGCTATTTATCTCGTTCCGAGTCAGTGAAAATTGTAGTTTTCCTATGGAGGCAGTCTTGGTTAATTTGATTTTGAATAAATCCCAAGCATTAGTCAGCAGCAATAAGAAAAACCCGGTACATTGTTTTCTTAAGGAGTCGAGCTCAGCGACATAAAAATAAATAAATTCAGTTATCCTTTGCAAGAGCTGCGTTATGAAACATATCTCAGACGGGAATCCTCAACTGGCCCATATTGGAGACCCTGTCGTGCGATATTACGAAATCCAGTTGAAGACAGAAAACGTAAGGACGAGAAGAGGCTCAGCTAACTAATACATATTTTATATCAGCCGCGTTTGGTCTTCTAAATAATATAGCGCAATGTTTCACGCCTTTCCTTTATTGTCAAAAATTGTACTAAGGATAGTTTCCAAATCACATGTGCAGGATTTGATTGGTATGCATACAAGTTGACATTTTATATTCCATTGCGTTTCTCATTGATCTAAATACCGTGAGAATGTTAAAAATAATCACAGTAACTTTCGTGTCTTCCCATAATTAGCAATCGCCTACAGCAGAATGGCTCGAAACCATCACAACATAAAGCGTGACGGACGAGCCAGTAATATATCTAAAAATAAATGAATTGAGAAAGGATTCGCTTTCGAATGCTGCACAAAGCGAACATAAAATGAACTTAGCGTAGGCGTTTAAATTACTTTATTCTTATTCCATTATAATTCAATGTTACGAGAAAATGTATAATATTCAAAAATAAATTCATTGCGTAGGACTAATTCCATTTGTTTCTCTGGATTTGAAATTATCATCTTCAGGGAATAGCAAAAGCACAAAATGTTTAATTAATTGTTTAGAAGTAAATCCTACAAACCCATATATTTTCACAACGATCTACTGCTGCAATACACACAATTTATTAAAAGTTAACTAATAAAGTAAATACTTTACTGTGATTAGTTGGAGTCGCACTAGCAATATTGGTACCTATCTTTAAAATATAATTATCATTAGCTTTTTAATATATTTCCATCCGTCATAGAAGAGGCGAATGAAATGCACACGCCTACAGAATACAACAACTACTACCGAAAATAGTAAAGACGCAAATCGCATGTGGAAAACCTCGTCTGGTCTTCCACCAAACCGATGCGTAGAAAGGTGGTTTTTGTCCTCGTCAGAAACACAACTTAGAACAGGAAACGAGTAGTGACAAAGATAAACAAGCGAAATGTGCAAAAAGAAGAAGAAGAACTTTATCAGAAATACATTGGTGTCATAATCATATGCCTTTTTCGCCTATCTATTCCAACAATTGTTTCACCGATCATCTACGAGGGAAGCGCCAAAATTTCCCGGCCTGATATAGATCTAGGTAGCTCAGCCTGTCAAAATTTTGTTAACACATTGGTTTAAGTCTTATTAGCCTTGGAAAAAGCAAAAATGGATTTTATGTCAATTAGTTTTCTTATAACTCACACTCGATCATCACGATGTCAGAAGTCACGAAAACTGAGTATGGAGCTGTTATCAAATTCCTTACTCGAAAACGTATTTCTCCTCAAAGCATCAAAGATCGGCTGGATGGGGTGTACGAGGTAAATTCCCCGTCATACTGTGGTAAAAGATTGGTCAAAACGGTTTAGAATGGGGCAGGAATCCTTGGAAGATGACACAAGAACAGGAAGGACGGTGGAAGTGGTGACGGAAGACAAGGTTGCCTTGTTGAGGATCTCGTATTAAGCGATCGACCTTTGAAGGTGAAACAAATATTAAAAATGTCGGGGGTTTCAGATACAAGCGTTCGCCGAATCCTCCACGATCATTTATGCATGAATAAAGTTAGTGCAAGGTGGGTCCCCAAACATCTCTCAGAAGTTCAGCGCCAGTGTCGTGTTGAATGTGCTCGATGCTTTTTGGAGCTCTGCGGAGAAAACCCTGGGACGTGTTGAAGACAATTGTCACAGGGGATGAAACTATGGTTCTTTACTATGATCCTTTGTCCAAAAGGGAGTCGATGGAATGGAGAAGAAAAGAAGAAGCACCGCCAAGAAAGTTCAGGGTCCATCAGTGGACAAAAAAGGTGGTGGCTACGATTTTTTGGGATTGGGAGGGCATTTTTCTCATATACTTTAAAGAACGCAATACCTCAGTCAACGGGGCATATTATGCAGCAATCCTAAATTACGACAATACATTCGGGAGAAAAGACGTGGGAAACTAACCAGAGGCGTGCGTTTGCTGCACGATAATGCATCCGTGCACACTGCTGGAATTGCGAAAGCCGCAATTCGTGACTGCGGTTTTGAACAAATCGATCACCCTTCGTATAGTCCAGATATGGCCCCCAGCGACTATTACCTGTTTGGAGATTTGAAAAAGAACTTTCGCGGGCGCCATTTCAGTGACGATGAAGAGGTGAACGCAGCAGTTTGGGCACATTTTGAAGACAAACCAAAGGAATATTTTTTAAGGGTACTGATTTGTTGTTGAAACGATGTAATAAGTGCACTGATGTCAGGGGGCAATATATTGAAAAATAAATTTTAATTGTGAGTCTACCTCGTTTCTTTCATAGTCAGGCCGGGAAATTTTGGCGCTTCCCTCGTATGTACTATTATTACATTCGAATGCAAAAGGTAATCAGAAAATAAGTATTGAACGTATATCTGAAAGATGTTTCTCCGCTTGATGGTTACATGGAGGCTATCAATAATATTTCAATATTCCCCAAAAGCTGTTTGAAACCTCTTATAAAATATTTAATCATGATTATTTCATATTGGACGAACGAGTCTATTTTACCACCAGTGACGTCGCCTGGTACTATAGAATAGATATATGGTAGCAAACCAATAGTCAAATCGAAAGTTATTTTAGGTAAATGTTCAACCGTTAAGGTTTTTGTCCAATTGGAACTTCAGAAAAGGTTGAAGAGATAAACATGTCTCGATAAATTTTGACAGTTAAACTACAATTGAAACTTTGCTTGCGTTTGACATCTGATCCAGACTAAGCAAAATGTTAAAAGTTTTCAGTCAATTCTATGTGAAGAATTTAGAAAAAATCTTTTCTTATGTTAGGTCTCTTAATCTGTGTTGTACTGATTTCTATTTTCTATATTTTCTAGGGAGGCTAATGCCCATCTCTCCTCTGATCTTTTTGGAAGTTTTTCTGATGATCTAAAACTTTCTGCTTTCCCTTTTGCTAGCCTTTCGTTTTTCATTCTTGAAATGTGATAGTTACATTGTCTACTCTTTCCTTGTCCCCATCTTACGACGTTCTGAATATTATACTGTTATCTGATGGGTTGATTTCTGATACGATCGCGTTTTGTCTTTCCTGTTATGGACCTCAAAACTTCATTTTCAGTTTAAGTAGCTTACGTAAGTCTTATATATTCTTGTTTTGCATTCTAGTCTAAGATGCATATTCCTCCATAATATCTCATTCAATGCTTTTGAGACTATGGCCTCTTTTCGTACTTAATTAGTCGCTTCTCGATAGAAGTTGCGAAGAATTACCTTAATATATTATGGATACCAATGTTACTTAGAATTCTTCATATAAGGTAAAATAAATTGCAAGTTCAGGAAATGTCCTGAGCGGCCCGCGATTCCTGACTGTATATTTGGTTGCATACCCCCCTTTTTTATTTTTTGGGGTATTTTGAAAATCTTTGAGCTTTAAGGGATTATACTAAATTGAATGCTAGTATGATTTCCGGCAACCATTTTATAGCACTGAGCTGGTTAGATATGATTTTCTGGGGTTGTATATGTGATCTGAAATTTTCACTTCATGTGGATATTATAATCCTGTTGATCATGTTGAACAACGATTTCGATGTTGTGTGTTATTTTAGGCCTTTTTCGTACCCCCTTGTGGCTCGTTAGTGCCATGCTCTCTATATGTTCCCTCTTGAACTCTGATGTCTTCTATAGGATCTGGGGAACCAATTTGTAGACAGTTCTGAGCCTCTCGGTTACTGTAACTGCTCCCGAGAACTGAGACCTACATGGCCTTTACCTCATGAGATAACTAGATAAATCCCTGCCACAGCCTACTTTGCACATTTGGACGGCATCTTAGCAGGATCCCCAAGCCAAACACCCTGCATAGCCTTTCCTAAAGAAGTTACTCTGTTATACATCAACTGAAACGCAAACTGAAAATATCAATGCGTGTAGTTTCTGTAATTTAGTCAGTGAATGAGTTTAGTTCTTTTAATATGTACTATATACTAGAGTGGCAGCACTGTTAGCGCCTTTTATCGCTCTCAGATGGGGAATGGTCACGTTCCTCAACGTTTAGAATTATAATCTATGCGAGGGACTACTGAAGCAAACTAGAAACCATCTATTAAAACTGAAACAAGCCAATTAAAGTGTACAATAGACCTTAGGCGCATGATACAATTCCAGAGGTTTCGTGTCTTAGTAGTTGGGATCTTTAAGCAATTTTATGAGTCTCCCGTTTTACGCTATGGCTGCAATTTTATGTTAAGTAACTCGATAGTTGAGTTACGTGTGTTCAACACAGGATTGCAAAAAAATCTCACAGCTTGTATTTTCACTCCCTTTATTAACAACCATGTTACTGTACTTAACTATACTTAAAACTAAATTAAACTTAAAATAACATACCGCAGATTCGTTTTTGCCTCTATTGAATATCATACAGAGTTATACATAGTGTAAATAAACATTTAGGTTACATCAATTTCTGGAATTTTCCTTTATCTATTGTTTTGTGAAACAGCTAAGTGGTTTAGGGATTTACACTGACACCTGTAGATTTTCTGGTTTTGGACCGTCTCGAACCAGTGGCGCTTCCGGACAACCCCCTAATCCTGCTCAGGAGCTAAATGGCAAAAATTTGCTACACAGTCTACAGTGTTGTTATTTTTGTATAGAGAAATTTCCCGTGTAGCACCAAACTACACTTCAAAGTCAATGGCAACGAAGAAACAGTAGTTGTGGCTGCGTGAATATAATTGCGGATTGACAAGTTGTCAAGGCAAGTGCAACTCTTTAGTATAAAGGAACTAGTAGCTCTTCTTTAACGAATATACGTGCCGACACACTAATCACAATCACCTGAAGAGACATCTTTGCAGCAATAGGGCTGCAGACAACCTTTAACCCAAAAAAAATTATTAACTTGATAATAATAAAGAGCAACTACATTGTCGTTCCATGTCTATTGCCAGAGGATATCCAGAAATTATCACTAAACGGAATGAAATCTTTTGGTGAATACCATGTAACTGTTGGATATATCTGACACCACAATAAGACTCACCTACCTGAATAACAGGGCCTTCAATGACCAGGTTTAACTATGAACTTAATATTATATCTTGCCACCTTTACTGTTTGTGTAGGAGTCTGTGCTCTATGTAGTCGCAGGGACTGTTATCTGTAAATGATAGTTCAGAAATTACTATTTTTTCAGCTTGATTGCCAATTTCCACTTAGAACGTTTTATTCACGTTAAAATTTCCATTGTATACGTTTGTGATTAGTAACGCGGTAACGCACTACTAATAGATTTTGATGTGTATGCCCATGCGGAGGTACCCTTAAAGGTACACTCTCAAACACTTCCATTTCAGATATCTGGCTATGACAAAAGCATATAATCGCGAGGTAAATAGGATGCTTCACAGATTTTCTGAATATAAGCAGTGAAGATGTAAAAGACCAGCAAAACTATCGGGATAGACGAAAAAGAAGAAGAAGAAGCAGAACCGGAAGACGCATGTGTCGGTATTAAAAGTAGTATTAGAAAATGAAGAGAAATAACACACCGGGTCATATACCAGCACACTACTAAAATCATTGAAAGAATAGGCAAAATAATTCTGACAATATGGACGAGCAAAGGAATGTCCCAAACATGGAATATAGCGTTCATGTGCCAAACATTTCAAATAGGGGTTTATGCAATATGCTCCAACTGCTAAGTAATCTGTCGTCTCAATACAATGTGTGCAGATAGTTCTGCGGGAAGTGCTATTAGAGACCATATGAAGAAACAGACTAGGAAGCTATCAAGATAGTTTTAAGAAAGAAAAATTCACAATATAACAGATATTCAGTATATGACAAATAGCAAAAGATCAAGGGACTACGAAATTAACACACCATTTTTGTGGCCTATCACAAACATAGGTAAAGCGGGATTTAAGTAATTTCGTTGCGCCGAAATAGTTAAAAATCTTGGGATAATGACCGTACAAAACATATTTAATATAAGAACACGAAAAGATACAACGCACCCCATTAACGCAAATGTAGGGTTACGGTAAGGGAATGTGGGCCACCAATATTCTCCAATTTGACGGTAGATGGAGTCATACAGATAAATCCTAAGAGACAGTAAAATTACTTATTCAGAAACGAAAAATCAAAATCAGCTGTGAGCTACGTTGAGGCCATAGACCGTAAAAGACAGCACAGCAAAAGCTTGCACTGAAACTAAACTCTGAAAAAGTAAAGAATTTCAAGATAAACGGAACAAGGAAAATCTCAAATAATTATAAACCTAAAAACAGATGAAGTAACTAGTTAAAATTACCTAGGAGTAAAAAATACCGATAACAACTATATAAAATTTAGCTTCTCGGGTGACTTACATGAAAATTGATAAAATACAAATTTAATATTTTAATTTCATTTAAGTACAAATTTCTATAAGCAACCGCAGTATCGCTAACACTATTGCCAATGAATTGAGCGAGAGTCCAACTTTGCAAACCCTTTTATACAGTGCTACTCATTATCCGTTCTACTTGGTACAATTTTAACTGCTGTGTTTTCTGGACTTTCCAGAGAGTGAGTAATAATGAATATGGATATTCTTATGATTTAGTTATTTTGCAAGTCTATAGAGTCTCGAACGTGAATATTCTTCGAAGTATTACGAATTCCGTGAGTGGTTTGCAAAGTCTGCCACAAAACGAAGATACCAAAGGCAGAATTTTCGCAGCTAACAGGATTTATTTCGCTATGCGTCTTCAAACCAAGCTGAGGGCATTTGAAAGTAAACTACTTCACAGATTTTTTGAACGGATGCAGGGCAGGGGAGAATGGAAACAAACATATAATGAAGAAATGCGAAGACTATAATAAGAACCAGTTAGTAAGTAGTGCCCAAAAGACGCTACTTGGGTGGTAAGAGCTGAGAGAGAGAAACAGGAAGAATGCTAAGAAACTAAACCTTATTTTATACATGGTATTTATAAATAAACAATAAGAAACTGATTATTCTAAACCACATCAATAATAATAATAATAATAATAAACTGTCTTTATTGACATAAATATAAAAAAAGTTTTATACGTCTAATATTATTAGTGCAGGGCGAAGTTCAGTTGGGCAACATAGTTGCGGCCCGCTCCTCCACTTAACCCTGCACAAAAACTAAAAGCTAAACCTAAAACTAAGTAAACAAATAAGTTAAATATTGAATAAAAATGAGAATGCGCATCGAAACAGCGCCACAAGTTATTTTGAAAATTTTTTCGTATTAATTTACCACAAAATATATGTATAGGTAAGTCTAAGAATCAAAAGTTCAAAAGATGATGAAAAAAACACTCATTTAATTGCAGCAGGTGTAACTGGACAAAGAAGTAGTTGTTTAAGCCGGCACTGAAACCTAGAAGGTGGTAGCATTTTAATATCCAGGGGCAAACCATTGTAAAGTTTTTCAATACAGTATAAAAAACATCTTTTACCTTGCTCGCTAGAAAGTAAAGGTATATTCATTTTACCCCTGATCTTAAATTTAAGTTATGGACATCGGTGCGATATGTAATAGTGTTATACAGATATGGTGGACATTCAGTAGCGACTACTTTGTGATAGAGGGAGGCAGCGTGAAAGTAACGTCTGTTGCTCATATTAAGCCAATTAATTTCTTTTAATTTATGCGAAACTCTTTCAAACCTTTTAATGCCAAATATTAAGCGTAAACATGAGTTTTGAACTTTCTGAATCCTAGATTTGTCCCGTGCATCTAAGCAAGAACCATATACTGAATCACAAAAATCAAATTTTGATAAGACAAGACTGTTACACAGCATAATCTTGATTTTTCGATTGAGAACTTGACGATTTTGAAAAACCAGTCGAAGGTTACAATATGCACTTTGCAAGCATTTTGATGCGTGCTGTTTAAACCGTAACCCGCTATCAATTCTTTGCGGATTCAACTACAGGTAAAGTTTGATTATTGATCTTAATATTTACAAAATTTTTAATTTTTAATTGGTCAGTTCTTTTACCGAATATTAATACTGCTGATTTACCTTGGTTGAGTGTCATAGCATGCTGCTCAGATATTTTTGCTAACTCTGCAAGATCTTTGTTTATCGCTTCACACGCTTCGACAACTTCTTCAGGTTTAAACGATTTATAAATTTGTGAGTCGTCCGCATAAAAATGAGAGGTACATGACTGCAGCACAGAGGGAAGTAAAGAAGTGTAAATCGTAAAGAAAACTGGTCCTAAAATAGAACCTTGCGGTACTCCCGACGTAATATTAGAAAATTCAGATTGTTGACCATGCAAACTGACAGCTTGTTGGCAATCGGACAAATAATTGGTTAACAGAGTGATTGCAGTTTGACTCAAGCCAATATAATGAAATATAGAGAGTAAGACGCGATGATTAATTGTGTCGGAGGCCTTAGAATAATCGAGCAGTACAAGAACCGTTACTTTTCCCTGATCAGTTGCCAAAATGACATCATTTGTGATTTTTAATAAAGCCGTGTTACAACTAAATCCCCTCCGAAAACCTGATTGCGTATCTGGTATTACACCATATTTGTCAAGATGTTGTCGTAGTTGACGCTCAATAACTCTTTGAATCACTTTTGATAAGATAGAAAGAATACTAATTGGTCTTAAGTCTTTAAATATGATTCTAAAATAACACTTCACTTATATATTTCGTTATTTATGTATTTAAACAGAGAGTATTTAAAAGAAATGAAGGTAATAACTAGAATTAGGATCAGCTGCCTTTGCGTGTATTTATCTTAAAAACTAGGACATTCGTTGTGAAACAGGTGCTACTTTATTGATCTTTCATCGTTTCAATGACTAAGACAAACAAAAATAACGTCGTAAATTATTCGAGTGTAAAGTACGATACTCCGGAATATTACCAGGACAGCAATTAA
This sequence comes from Agriotes lineatus, assembly GCA_940337035.1. Taxonomy (NCBI): domain Eukaryota; kingdom Metazoa; phylum Arthropoda; class Insecta; order Coleoptera; family Elateridae; genus Agriotes; species Agriotes lineatus. The sequence goes on along the minus strand of OW679196.1, from coordinate 131,629,681 downwards.
AATCTCGTGCAGGTAAGTATAAAGTAAAAAAGCAAGCAGAGAACATCATTAATTTACGAACCATTGGGATTCATTAGAGGCCCTCCGAAAGTAACTCTTCAACAAAAAATGTGAAAAATCAGTCCAGAAATAAACAACGGCAACCAAAATAAACACCAAAAATATTTGGCGGGAGTATTATTCAGCCCCTGCTTCTTAATAAGGGGTCTGCAGGGAGCGTTGCTCGATTTTGGAGCTACACGTTCATGTGAACTATGTCAAACATCCCTTCAGCCGGCTTTGCAAAATGTGCCGGTAGTTTCGATGTTAATTTATCGCAGGCTTAATAATTGGGCCCTCGGGTGTGCTCAGTTCGACGCCGAAATGAACAAAATTACTAAACGAAATTCGCGAAATGAGGAAGTATTGTCACGGCCAATACTGTTTCGGCGTTCATGGAAATGCGCGAAAAAACGAGGTTACACTTCATTGGAATTTACGAAAGCGTGAGTAAATTCGATCAAGTTTGTGTAAATGCCAAGCTAATTGACAGGCAGAAGGCGCTGTGACTGCTCTAAGGGAGGGTAAAGCTCGAACTGAAAAATGAATCAGTTGTTCTTAGCTCGTGAAATTTTAAACCGAAGCAGTTTCAGCTCACCAGCACTGTGTATTCATAGTTTGAATGCTTCAGTTCTTAGCAACACGTGATATTCGTGTTAATATTCAACATAAATTAAATAAGATACGGCTGCTACGCAATCAAGAAGAAATATATTTTTTTCGGATGTTCAAAGGTTTGATACTCAAAGGACGCAATTACGGGGAATTGATTTTTTAGGAACACTGTATAGTAAACAAAGGTTATAAGGCAAACGCGCCTTGCTTTCATCAAAGCATTTACCTTCTCCGGGCATGTACTAACAGTGCAAACAAATGCTGCTAAAAAACTTCCATACTACACGCTATTGGAAGCATCAAAACAGCTTTCTCTTTTATTATTTCAAGCAAAACAAAATCATGCATGAAAAGCAGTCTACAACTCTAGATAAACATCCTTAATACTCTGGCTAACAATATTCGTGAATAGACCATTATCAAAGAAAAGGTTGGTGTAAGGAATTAATATGCTAGTGCAAAAGCAAGTTACATATTGATTCTACTCACAACAAAAGTTACAAAAATGTAAGGATAAAAATGTGAAAGAAACAGAAATGAAATAGCACTTTGTGTTATAAGAGAAACAAATTATAACGACTGTGTCTCAAAGAAAATATTTAGATAGAATTCCCGTGGTTCAATAAAGGTCACATGCATATTTACACATAGATAATAAAATCAGATAATTTATTAATATTCAAACATGTTTCCTTGTAAGCAATTAATGTAGACGTTGCAGGGTAGATACAAATAATATAAAAAAATTGTTACTTTAAGATGATTTAAGAAACACATACATTTTATATTTTCAATTCTCGGGTCCTTCAAAATTGAGCGAGCCACGATTTTTTGATAATTCTTTTAATTAGCGACGCCTATAATTGGCCTAACGGCTGTTGGCTGAGTGCGAATTAAATAAAAAATAAAATAAAAATAAATTGTTTATCTGTTATAAAGCGTTTTTAGGTTGTCTTCAGTTAAGCACGTGTTTATTGAAACTAAATAAATGTAATTTATGCTTATAGTCAGTTTCATCTGATTGTGTCACTTTTGACCCGGTTTTCGCTTTCCGCTTGACAAGTTTGTAAGGTGCATATGGGGGTCATCATCTCAGGATTGCTTAATTTTTATAAAATTGGGAGTCCTCATTGGACGATAGCAATCATTTGACAGTTGAATGTAATACATTTGCTAATTTGAATATAGCTATTAATAAATACCGTAAATTATTACTACTATTTACTGAGAGTAAAGGACACGTAAGAAATCTAAACATCTGGTGTGATACATGCACTCGACTTCCTTTTACATTTGTTTTTTAATTTTTAAGTATTTGTCATTCTTTTCAATTATGAATTCTATAGAAACCTACAGATTTCTCTAAAATTTTAATCATTGCTCAAAAATGTACTAATATACCGGGTGTTCTATTTAAAATAACAAAATTGATAGCGATTTTCCGCATAACCGTAAGTGAAAGTCACAGTCAAAGTATTGCAGTTGTAGTTGCCCTTTTATTAGTTCTCTATAATGCCCTGTAGAAACCCATTTTAGAAATATTCAACTAGGAAATCAACTATATAACATCAATACACATTAAAAATGCAATAAAGATATAAAGTTTTTAAATAAATCGTTATAGTAAACGCCATATTTCCGGTTATGCGATTTTCCTCAAAATTTTGCTGCATTTAGAGTGTACACAAAACTCTTATACGAAGTTTCAACGTCATATCTCTTTCCGTTTTTGAGATATTCTATTGACACATACACAGACACACAGATTGAGAGGCAGACCAATGAACAAAAACATGTTTTTTGGTCGAGATAGTCGAGATTTTAGGCAGATTCAGATGTCTGATTTTAAAATGTCTCTCAGATTACCCGGGGACACCATCCTAATCTGATTGATCTAGATTTGCCTTAAACAAATGTACTGATTTAGACTGCAAGTACCATTGGATTTGTTTGTAATAGATGTTAGTACTTAAACATCGCCGGTGTCTCCTGCTTTAGAAACGAAGTATGTCTTGAAAATCAAACCCTTGTAGATGTGACTGAGTAGTAATCGTTGAAACTAATACTGGCTTTATTAATTAATCAATTATTACATAATTAGCTAAAATAAATATACACTGGTAACACTTTTGATGAATTGTGTCCGCGATGCTCCTTAAATTTATGCAAGCCTTCGATTTGTGTATTTCCATGGATTATTTCTTGCATTCGTTCAGGGTGCACTTCGGAACATAAATTGTATAACTATATCACCAAGTTGCTTTACTGAAGCGGTTTACACTTGATGAAGGGGATGAAAGGTTTTGAGATAAGTTGTGAATGAAGTAGCCAGGCCTAACTACCCCTTAAGACAATTATAGCCTATGTCTGTGCACAAATGAATACACTTCAGAGTTTAATAGTGCGTAAAGCTAGTCTTTAGTCACGAGTGGAGCAGAGTTAAAATGCGAGTGATCTAGCGTTTTAAGCCTCACGAGTGACCAAAGATACTTAACGCATGTGTATCCTACAATATTTTATTTACGATAGAACCTAGAAAACACAATAAATATTAAAAAATATTTAAATGTTAATTAGGATTACAAGGAAACGGTCGTAACTTTGCGTGGTTAAAAATTTTAAACAGTTGCTACTGAGGACGTGCCTAATGACATATTTTAAACACGTTGCTACTGACGACGTAAATTACTGAAAACATGTTATTAAACAGTTGTTTTACAAACTTAAAACTGTCAACTAAAAGTCAATTTTACACACCATCGTATATAAAAGTATATTGAGTAATTAAATAAAATACAAGGCTTTATATACAATTAAATTGTGTCGTGTTTTGCTGTTTGATCTGACAAGCTACTATTGATATAAGCGCAAAACACTACGTTGGAGTAAAATATCCTGCTGGTAAACAATGTGTGTGAAGTTTGACCTAATGATATAACATTCTAATGCCGCTGTCTGCATAAAGGCTCCTTATTCGTAATAATCATATTGCAACGTAACCCAGTAAGCTGACATCAAAGCTGATTCTTGCGTACAGACAGTTTAACTGGTACATTTTATGAACTAGTTTTATATTCTAATATTGTGTCCGTTAAGACAGTTAGAACGTATTCGCCAAAAAACCGAATTCTCAAATGCATAGCAATATTTTTTTATATGTTACCTAGTTTACCAGATGCAATTAGGGCAAGTATTTTTTCTTCTACCCACTAATATTCATAGTTCGATTTTATCTACCATTATATTGGTTTTTTAGCACAATACATTCTTTTGTAGATTCATGTGCAGATCTATTTTTAAGCCCCCCCTCCCCTCTCTCTATATACCCGACAATATTTATTGCAATTATACAGGATTTTCTGAGATAAGGACGATGTCGCTGGCATATCGGTGTATCCTTTTACCGTTTTACAATATTAGTAAACTGTTGTTGTTTCAATGTATTTGTTCAAAAACTTTGTTCAAAACTACTGTAAATAGTTTCGGGGATAGAGTATTGCCCTGTTTCAAGCCCAGCTCTATGGAGATGGGTTTACTGCCCTCATTGTCTTTTAAGCACGATACCCAAACTAGTGGCAAAAATCATAGCCGACATATTAATCAGTAAAATTGGGATATCCGAAGAACAACATGCTTTTCATCCAAATAGATCGCTATATTTGTTTTACGTCAAATCATAGTAAGATAACGAGATAGTTAGAAAACCGCTATACATAATGTAATTATGGATACAATTATTTATAGCATCATAGCATTAAGAGTATGGGAGTGTAGGAAATAACACAATTAACACGACGTCGTTATGATGGTTGAAGATGAGAACGATCTTCAACGCCTGCTCTTTAAGTTTAACACAACAGTTTCACATTTTAACACGAGAAAACTCAGTCCATAGTTATATCCAAGAATCCAGTGCGCTGCAAACTAGTATTTAATTGTGACGTTAGCGCCGGCCGAAATCGTATTTTTACGTATTGGAATACGTTCGAATTTGACCGCCGCCAAAACTTCGTCACAAATTGTCCGAAAACATCGCCGAGGCACGAAGAAACAATCGAGGTGCGCAGAAATTACGAGCCGCCGGCGCCGTCGTCTTCCAGCGCATCCCTGCCTAAAATCCTGCACAAATTACGGCGTATGGTAATGTATAAATAAGAGGTATCGTACGTTGTGAAGAGGACTTGACTTGCATCCAGCGAGCCGAACCAGCTTTCTGCCTGGGGCCCCCCTGAGGGCCCAAATCCTGGTCCCGCCAGAAAAGAACCTCTTGACTTTTAGTCCTAGAACCAATCTTTCCCAGAAATCCCCGAAAGATCAAAGTGGCCCATTGATTTTCAGTGCCTATTGATCTCCGTCGAGCCTATTCAGGAGTTATCTTGTCTAAAATTCAGACGTGGATCATTGTTTATATATGCCTGTCTGGAATTTATATAAGTTTGCTCTTCGAAACCGGTGTGGTCTAGAACTCGTACGTGGTTCGTTGTACATATACGCCTGATATGAGTCTTAGACCTCCTCGAAACCGCTTCCCGACAACATTCACGTAATTCATTCAGAAAGCATTTTAAAAACGTGGCCCTCCAGGTCCGTGCATAAGCTTGAACAAGAATTGCGAGGTTAAGAGCCCGCAACGAAACTCCCGGAATTAACGTACTCGTAAAAATTCAAAGCTTCACTTACCTAGAGGAATCTTGTCCTGAAGATTTCCCGTGCTTTCTGCAGTGCCGCAATTCATAGTACATAATCTAAACCAAAAATTGTGTGAGGTTAGCTTCAAGCTAAAAGTAATTCATGTAGCTTAAAGGAGGGTTTAATCACCTTGAATAACGTAATTAGAAAACCCCTAGTTATCACCTAGACACCCCTGGAATTTCAGTAACAGCTTTAAACGCAAATTTGGCTTAAAAGTTATTAGCTGACACACGATATGTAATTCTACCGTATTTTCACTTGTCACACCAGGTTTTTGCAGCACACGAGGTTTTGTGGGCACTGTAGAATAGCGTCGACGTAATGGGATTACGCCTTATATCAAGTCCAATCTCAACACCCCCGAAATAAAAGCAAACATAACTTTATTTCATGCCCCCGATAAAAGTAAACAAACTTAACCTAGATTCTGTTTCCAGTTTAGCCGAGTAGAGGACGCTCTTCTAACTACGAATCCCTTCGTCCTGCCGCCGACAAAGTACGAGAAGAAGTATCGTGGCTTGCCTAACCCAGTAGGCGTCAGCCTGCCCGTGATACATTGAAATTCAAATCTTTTATTTGAAAATACATGGAATATTTTAGTTATTATTTTAAAAGGTAAATAGGTATACAAAATAAATCGCTTTGTTTGATGTGTACTTGATTGTATATTTGAGTTAACCAGACTGAACCCTGGCATCTGTGGCTATCCGAGAGTAAAAAGTTTATTAACATTGGTAATCATTCATAGCTCAAAATTAAAGAATTAACGTAGAAAGCCAGGTTATTACATGGCCAGCCCGAGCAGAGACATAAACTCAAGTATATAGTCAAGTAATTCATCGGCTTCACCAGCACGCGATCCAAGTGGCGCTCGAGCAGTTTTACCTGAAAAATAATTAGTTATCAGTTAAAGTATAATTAATTATTTTAAATGTTGTACAAACCGCGTCTACAGACATGTACCAGAACCAGATGTTACCGCCGCCAGAACCGCCTGTAACTACCTGCAGAAATGTTGGAAAACGGCCCCATAGAGGCCACCAGCTTGTCCAACACCAGAAATCTAGAAACCGCCAGAAGGGTGTTGATTCCAAGTGCGGAAAAGAGGAAATCCAGTACATAGAGAGCTCCTGTTTGAAGTCCAGGCCGTTGGAAGATTCCAACCGTCGAAGGCCAGGGCGTTTACGCAACTAGGTCACCTCCAAGTGGCGCCAGACATTCCAGAAAGTACAAAAGAACCAGCTGAAGTCCAGAAATCAGCTTTGAGCACAGTACTAAGTTTTGGAGTCCAGATCATCCCCGTGTTCGTAAGTTCCCTCCATAAAAACTTCCCCCCGAGACGTCTCCTGGTATACAGCTTCACCCTGAGAAGTACAGCCAGCTACAATAGACGTGGAGCATCGTGCTATCCTGCAGCACAACCTCCCTCGCGAGAAGTTTTTGGAACGCGAACCCTTCAGGGAAATCACATCCAGTGCAAGATCTTCAAAGTTGAAGCCATCTTCGCAGAACCGAGGTAACCTGCAAACATACAAAATGTCCATGAAATTGTAAGTTGGTCTCCGCAACCTCTACTAATTTCTTCCAGTTAAAGTTCAAATATTGTGAGAAAGTCGGTTAATCCCGTAACCTAAATACTTTCCCGCGATTGAACAAAACCTGAATGAATGCGAGTCGATACCGCGAGCTCAGCATCAGTAAGTAGCATTTCTTCTAGAATGCACCCCGTAGAATTTTATGAGCCCGGAGAATGAATGTACGAAAAGACAAATGATTCGATACCGCGAATATTTAGTCTCATCTAGCCTGAAACTGCTTTCACGTGGTTGATTGCAGTACATGAAATTTCATTCCGCTTATCCAGAAAATTCTAAAAAATTACCAGTCCTGTCCATGCCCGTTGTACCCGCCAGTATTATTAATTGCATGCATGTTGGTGAATGTCTCCTGAGAATGATCACGCTTTCGCCTTGGTGCCTATAAGAAAACGTGCATTTGTAGAGCATGAACCTATGGAATTGTATGCAACCCGTACCGGAGTACAACTGAAATTTTTCCTGAATGTTCCCCGTGAAATTGAACCCAGTGAAGATCCAGGTGGAAATTAATGCCACAACAACCGCCTGTTGACCAGAAACTGCAAGCAAGTTTCCCTTGCATATTAGCAGTTGCCTGTCCTAACTTTCCGAACTTGTTTTTGCCGAGAAATCCTGAAAGGAGTATAGGTCGAAACCGCGATTTTTATATCTCCCCCAGTTGAAAGTATTACAAAAGTATACTCACCTAGTAGACACTGCCAGAAGAAACGCCGGTTACTTCCATAACTTCCGCGTTCCCTAGAATGTATGTTGTCCGAGTTGTGTGCCGAGAATTCCAGGATCCCCAGGTGTTTTCCAAGCCGAAAGGGGTACTTCCATGAAGAGGGCGTCCACCCACCGGCTGTTTCCTCCATAGGAAGGGGCTTGTGTGACGTTAGCGCCGGCCGAAATCGTATTTTTACGTATTGGAATACGTTCGAATTTGACCGCCGCCAAAACTTCGTCACAAATTGTCCGAAAACATCGCCGAGGCACGAAGAAACAATCGAGGTGCGCAGAAATTACGAGCCGCCGGCGCCGTCGTCTTCCAGCGCATCCCTGCCTAAAATCCTGCACAAATTACGGCGTATGGTAATGTATAAATAAGAGGTATCGTACGTTGTGAAGAGGACTTGACTTGCATCCAGCGAGCCGAACCAGCTTCCTGCCTGGGGCCCCCCTGAGGGCCCAAATCCTGGTCCCGCCAGAAAAGAACCTCTTGACTTTTAGTCCTAGAACCAATCTTTCCCAGAAATCCCCGAAAGATCAAAGTGGCCCATTGATTTTCAGTGCCTATTGATCTCCGTCGAGCCTATTCAGGAGTTATCTTGTCTAAAATTCAGACGTGGATCATTGTTTATATATGCCTGTCTGGAATTTATATAAGTTTGCTCTTCGAAACCGGTGTGGTCTAGAACTCGTACGTGGTTCGTTGTACATATACGCCTGATATGAGTCTTAGACCTCCTCGAAACCGCTTCCCGACAACATTCACGTAATTCATTCAGAAAGCATTTTAAAAACGTGGCCCTCCAGGTCCGTGCATAAGCTTGAACAAGAATTGCGAGGTTAAGAGCCCGCAACGAAACTCCCGGAATTAACGTACTCGTAAAAATTCAAAGCTTCACTTACCTAGAGGAATCTTGTCCTGAAGATTTCCCGTGCTTTCTGCAGTGCCGCAATTCATAGTACATAATCTAAACCAAAAATTGTGTGAGGTTAGCTTCAAGCTAAAAGTAATTCATGTAGCTTAAAGGAGGGTTTAATCACCTTGAATAACGTAATTAGAAAACCCCTAGTTATCACCTAGACACCCCTGGAATTTCAGTAACAGCTTTAAACGCAAATTTGGCTTAAAAGTTATTAGCTGACACACGATATGTAATTCTACCGTATTTTCACTTGTCACACCAGGTTTTTGCAGCACACGAGGTTTTGTGGGCACTGTAGAATAGCGTCGACGTAATGGGATTACGCCTTATATCAAGTCCAATCTCAACACCCCCGAAATAAAAGCAAACATAACTTTATTTCATGCCCCCGATAAAAGTAAACAAACTTAACCTAGATTCTGTTTCCAGTTTAGCCGAGTAGAGGACGCTCTTCTAACTACGAATCCCTTCGTCCTGCCGCCGACAAAGTACGAGAAGAAGTATCGTGGCTTGCCTAACCCAGTAGGCGTCAGCCTGCCCGTGATACATTGAAATTCAAATCTTTTATTTGAAAATACATGGAATATTTTAGTTATTATTTTAAAAGGTAAATAGGTATACAAAATAAATCGCTTTGTTTGATGTGTACTTGATTGTATATTTGAGTTAACCAGACTGAACCCTGGCATCTGTGGCTATCCGAGAGTAAAAAGTTTATTAACATTGGTAATCATTCATAGCTCAAAATTAAAGAATTAACGTAGAAAGCCAGGTTATTACATAATTACAAACCAATCACAAAAGTAATTGACTTTAAATACCTTGGAGGTGAAGCGTATAAATAAGGCATCAGCTGTCTCCGGATATACACCGGACATCATAAGGTATAATAAATATAAGAAAGTCGAAAGTAAGGACGTATTTATAAAATTTGCGTACGCCGCGCCGCCGAGGCAAGAGCAGAGACGGCAAAGTCTAAACAAAGATTAAAAACAACCGAAATGAGTATTCTTAAAACTATGTCGTGGCATATTCTCCATGATAGAATGAGAAATAATGTCACCTGAGAAGATTGTAGAGTTCAGGATATTGCAAGGTGAATCAGAGTGCGGAGAAGGAAATGTGAGATCATATAAACAATATGGGCAAAGAGAGGATAGTAAAATGAGTCACAGTACACAAGACTAAGACAAAACGAGACGTAAAAGGACCACCGAGGAGACGATCCAGGGTTCGACAGAATCCCTAGAAGAATACAAAATAATGCATATTCACAATACAAAAAGGAATCCCACATGACACTGTCCACGAGCTTAATGCTGAATCTACAGGCAATGTTTAAATTTCGTAGTTGAATTTACGAATAGGATACTAACTCTAATAGCTTGAAATCAGCTGAAGTGATGTGTCAAGAAGATGGGAGTCATTGGGAGCATTCTGGCTCGTTGAGGCTATTGCACAATGCGTTGCAATAGCAGTTAATTCCTTATTATTGCATTGTGTTTTTCCAATCCTCCTAGGCCATACATTCACTCGTAAAATGTAATTGTAGTAACTAAACGTGCCGTTATTTCGTAGCAATATGGTCAAGAGCTCAGCTCCGGGTGTTGGCAAAGTCAACTGGTTTCCTTAAAGCTCGAATATGCAGCCGACATAGCAGCTTCTGGCTATGAACTGCTGTTTCTCAAAGATGCCTCCCCAAGCTGGCACTCATAATACTTCCCGTAGCGTTCCTTTGGCATCGGGTGACAAGCACCGCTCGCTTGTTGTCAAGCGACCCCCGCCCCGCTCCTCTAAGCGAGCCCATAAATTGTTCTATTAATTTGCGAGTACAAACTCACGAGCGACACTTAGGTTTTAAATGCATAATACGTTTTAATCTAATTACTACAATGTACAGAAATACAGTTTAGTTCTATACCTGGCATAATAATGGTTAAATACGAATGTGATTATTAAATTCAAATGTGTAACGTTACAACTACTATAAGAAGCAGAAGAAGAGGATGGGCGTGTAGAGGCTTGTTTTTAAGTAAGTACAGTTTTTAAATATGGGCGCTGCAGCGCTGCGGTCGCCGTTCCTCATAATGTGCGTATTTAAAATGTCTCGGACCATTGAAAATCCCGCTGATTGTGAGATACGCGCTGGATAAATGTGCACGATGAGGGACGAAGTGGGCGACCGCTCATCATTAATGATGACCTGGTTCAGAAAGTCGATGAAAAAGTTCGAGAAAGCAGACGCTTTACTTCATCATTATCTAATGAGTTTCCTCAAGTTTCGAGAAGTGTTCTTTATGAATTGTGGTAGAACGCTTAAATTATCGAATTTGGGCTCACGCTGGGTAACAAAAATGCTGATTGATTAGCAAACCAGGCGGTTGATTTCTATGATGATTGGATTCAGAAGCTGGTGGTACGATATGGTAAGTGCCTTAACATAGGTGGAAATCACGTTGAAAGGTAGATTAAGGTCCAGGCTTTCATGTAAAAATAAAATGGTTAAAGTAAATTGTCCTTGTGGTTTTTTAATATCAAAACGGTACTTACTTTAAAAACATGCGTTGCATATAAGAAGTTACAGTCTTATATATACAGGTTCCCTAGAATTGTACGAAACATGGCAATTCCACTAGTTGGAAAAGGTTTAACTAATATTTTCCATAACAGTAACTGAAATAGCTAGCAACAAGTACACTAGCTACTAAAGATGCTTTACGCATGTGTATCGTACAATATTTTATCTAAGCTAGAATCTAGGAAACACGATAAATATAAAAACATATTTAAATGTAAATTAAGGTTAGTAGCAACCGGTCGTCATTTTGCGTGGTTAAAAATTTAAAAATACGTTACTACTGACGACGTGCTTAATGAAATCTTTTAAGCACGTTAAGTTTGTAAAAACGACTGTTTAAATAACATGCTTTAATTATACTTTCATATAAACTGCCAACTAAAATTCGAATTTTACACACTGTCGCAGATAAAAATCTTTTGTTTGCTGCTTTTTCTTGACAACGGAACTTAAATTATTATTAGGTTCCTAGGATAATAAAATTAGCAAAGCAAGATGCAGATTTAGACGTTTTGTTTATAAATTGCAAGTGTTTATGTGACATGTGACACTCACAGGTAACACGACTCACGAAAACTAATCCCGGTGACAGGTGACAAACTAAACGATATTTTCAAAAATCTAGGAAAATTTCGATAAGCAGCGGGAAAAATATAATAAGTTAACTCGGAATGTATCGCCTATTAACATTTTCGGCAGGCAACAAGTAGCGACTTCGTCTTGGCTTGTACTTGCCTACCTCAACTGTTAATAGGTCCTTACATTCCTTGTTACTTAAATAGCTATTAAATGACTGGACATATTTTTAATGTGCTTAAAACAAATATTATAAAAATGTAATAGTATTACAAATAAAGAGCAAGTAACTGAAGTCTACATGTTCGGACTTTTATTTTGTTACTTTTCTCTCTTTTTATATTAGTTGCTAAGTTCGTCAAAATATTTCCGCGAGAAGTAAAGGCACGTCTAAAAAATCCACATTAGATAGATTTTCCTTGCTGAATATTCTAAAAAACGATTGCACTGTACATTTCGAGGTTCTTCTTCTTTTTCTTCTTCTTCTTCTTCTTCCTTGCATGGTTTGGACATGACTTGCCCGTTCCGATTTCACAGATCACTCCATCTCTTTCTCGGGCGTCACTCTTTCCTTTCAGTTTGTAATTTAGAATTTGTTTAGGTATTCTTTCGTTGTCCATTCGTTGAAGGTGTTGCTTCCAGTTTCCTCTGTATTTTGTTATTTTTTCATTGCTGGAGAATACTTTTAAGTAGCTACGAACATCTTCATTTCTTTTCTAATTTTGTGCATCATTTAACTTTTCTAAGAAAAGCCATCTTTGATGCTTGTAATCGAGATTTTTCTTTTTCGAGGAAAGTCCAGTTGTCACTTGAATATGTAGGAATGGGAACAGCCTTGGTTATATATAATTTTATTGTCTTTTGTGGTGCAGTTCTGCATGGTTCTATGTATTGTTCCACAGATATACTGGAATTTACCTAGTTTGTTAAAGACATATTTTTTTCTTTGTAGCTTACGTTATGGCCTAGGTACTTGAAGTTCGATATTTGTTCTATTGGTTGGTTCTATAAGATACTCTAACTTCTTATAGTTTTTTTACCTTTAAATGCTAGTACCTCTGTTTTTTCTATCGAGATTTTAAGATTATATTCTTTGCATAAATTGTCTAAGTTGTCAGTGCTCGTTGCAGATGATTTTCTTTGTGCTGTAAGATTACTAAGTCGTTTGCAAATAGTAGGAAGTATATATGTATTATTATTTATTTTTATTCCTGGGTTTATATTCGTTTTCCAATATCGAGCTACGTCATTTATATTTAAATTAAACAAAGTTGATGAGAGTCCGCACCCTTGTCTTAACCTTTTATTGGTTTTTATTTCTCTTAAAGCGTTAGTACCTGATTTTATCTTTATTGTGGTGTTATTATAGATGCATTTAGTTGCGTTTATAAGATGTTTTGGGTAGCCACTATCTTCCATTATATCATATCATTTATTTCGATTAATATTATCAAAGGCTTTCGTAAGGTCCACAAATGCCATGTAAGTTTCTATATTAAATTCTCTGTGTTTTTCGATTATTTCCCTTATTGAAAATATATTGTTGTAGCATGATCTTTCTTTTCTAAAACCACATTGTTCTTCCGTTAGTAGGTGTTATTATACAGTTTGTTTTCTTTTATTTAGGATCTTTGTATATATTTTATATGCACTGTTGATCAAGTTTATACCTCGGTAATTTTCGCACTTGCTGCAGTTTACTTTTTTGAATATGGATACGACTTTGGCTGTTTTCCACGGCGTTGGAATTATTAGCTTCTGCCAACACTGATTTAGTACATGTAGGAGTCTGATATAGAAGAATAGTCCACCATATTTGAGAACTTCATTATTAAGACCATCTCGCCTTAGTGCTTTTCTGTTTTTAATTTGAGTTAGACCTACGTTTAATTTTTGTATAGTAATCGAATTGCTGACTGTTTTAAAAAATGAGTGTACTGTACAGTGTACATTTCAAGCTAAATAGCAAATTTTCAATTTTCGATTCAATTTCCAGAAAATAATCACAAACGGGGTCATTTTCAATATTCAAAGTACTTGCACTATATGAAACAAATATGGACGTACACTTATGTTGCATCTATTTTGCGATATAACGAAATTTCAGAACAAGCAAGGGTACTATACAGGGAATTTATTTTAATAGTTAACATAAGCGTTTTGTTTTTATGCCACCATTTAATCATACAGGTCATTTCCATAGTTACAAATAAGACCAATAGATTAGAGCGTGTATTTTACGAGTTAACAAAGGAATTATTACTTGTGAAAAAGACAATTAGAAGTTATCCTAATGTATAGCACTCAAAAAAAGATACAACACAAGCTGTTCCTACGTATCTACTTTTTAGTTGCATACCTACATTCCGGTAACAAAATTAAAGTTTCTTATTAGCAAGTACCTAATTCAAATTCGTATGTTAACTCGTAAAATAAACGCTCTAATCTATTGATTGCATCGGTAACTATGGAAGTGACCTGTATGATTAAATGCTGGCATAGAAACGAAATGGTTATGTTAACCATTAAAATAAATTCACTGTATATTGCTCAGTATGCTAGTTACAAGTAATCTCTGAAAATTGCCTCAACAAGTATGTTTCTGCAGAGAGAGTAGTTAATATATATTCGAATATTGACATTCAGACCGAAAGACCACCAAAGCTAACCAGGTCCATAATTATTACAAAATAATATTTGTACAACGAATATTTATTACTTTGAAGCAAATGTGTTCCACCCAGGATACGATTAAAATGATGCAGAGTCATTTTAGGCCAACTTTGTAGGATAACCGAACCCTTGAAGACAGAATATGAAATTTGATATATCCACATCAAAATGCGCTAGTACGCATATCACCTGAAAGCTCCTCTGTACAACTTACTTCATAATAACCCACCTGCGACATCTATATTAAAGTCTATTCATTTCTGCATGACTGTATTTGTATGACTAAAATGCGAACTTTGCTTTCAGGGACATCCATACGGCAGCAGTCAAAAAGCTGGAGAGCGGAACACAAAGCAGCAAGAACTTTAGGAATAATAATGGGGGCCTTTATGCTGTGCTGGCTGCCATTTTTTCTATGGTAAGGATACGGCTATATAAAATCCAGCGTACACTACGTACATTTCATAAATTCTAAAAGTAGCAAAAGACAAAGGAAAAGTCTCGTCGGAAATATAATTCCGCCAAGAAATATGTGCTATATATTAGAGCCGGCTTACAAAGCGCAACCCCTCATTTCAGTTATTCTTATTCATAACACCCCCAGCAAAGCGGAAATAAAAAGTTTTCGGGCTAATGCCTTTCCTTGGTCCTTTTAGGGAGTGTCTCTTGTGAAAGGACCCGGACCAAAATAGAATTCGCCATCTATAAAAATATCTGCAGTAGCTTATATATCCCAATCTATTTATACTTTAATGTTGTGTGTTCTTCTGACAAATGTACTTCTCGCTTAATTCACTGATAATAGATATCTCTTACCTAGACATGTATTTAGAATGAATCGTTATTATTCAGTTGATTGTTAACCAACTAATTTTTAGAATATTCGATACAATTAAAACATTTTACATTAATTAAATGAGCGAACTACAAAGTTAGTTGAGGTAAGTAGGTAATAGTTTAGATCTTCTATTCAAGGTGTAATTCAGTCTTCAGATAATGGACTTATGGTACATTTTCGGCTGGTAACTGTATAGGTGATACTAGGCGACCTACAATAGTATAGTATGCAACAAGTTTAAAAAAGTGTTGTTTTACTAAACACTTATGGCTGGTTTGAGTACGAGCTTTAGCGAGTACTTAAAAGGCCATACGAGTTCAGCAAAACCACTTTTCTAACGTGTTCCGTATACTATTTTATCTCATTTCATAATAAATCACAAAGATTAAGGTTTGGCAGTACCGAAGGGTATTGTTAGTGACTCTGTAATTCTATGTCAAATTCGGGGTTAGCAGGTTAGGTTTTGCGTCAGTCGGTGTCAAATCTGACACAAAACCAAACCTACTGATCTCGAATTTGACATAGGTTTACTCTGTCTGGAAAAGTAGAGGGAGAAATACAGCCCCAATAAGATTTACTTTGGTCGGCGAAACCTTATTTTAAATTTAGATATTCATTCAGATATATTTACAACGAGAGTAGAGTCTAATACTCTCCCGTGAATTTTCAGGAAATATACAGTTTCTATTATTAAAATTTAAAATTGGCATGAAAGAACTTTTGTTCGTCTGCGAGCCCTTTCATAATTTTGGCGTTTTCACGGATTGGATGCCGTGAAAGCATTCAGTCGGTATTGATCTACTCTATATCTTTCATTTCAAAGGACTTAGATAGTAATTGATGAAATTATTTTCTGTTCTACTGCATCGAACGGCTATCAATTTTGGCAGAAACCAAAAGCTCCTAATTTTTTATACTAGTAACGTTTACTTTTCGGCAAAAATAACCATAGCAACAAAAACAACCATTTACATTGGTCGAAATCAAAATAGACACTCCCATTTTGCTGTATCATCATGACCTCCTCGAATTTGCCCGACTTCTTCGATTCAACTTTCAATTTATAATTAGAAGAAACACTTCCAAAGTAGTAGAATTAAAAATTATGTATGTAACTCGCACGAAAGCGGATTCTTATACTCGCATTATTTATGTGCCTCGTTCGCTACGCTCCCTTCCCATAAACTGCGCTCTTACAAAAAAGTCCTAAATTGCCTACTTGTAATGTTTTTTTTTCGTACTATTTAAGGATGACCAAGCAAAATTGAGTTGATTATAGAAATGAACAGTTTTAAGGTGGTGTTTGTGGAAGTTAAATAGACATAAGAGTTAGGTACAAATTTGTATAATCCTAGATCTCGTAGTCCGCTATAATACCTCTTAAGAAAAATATATCTTATAGTTACGAGTATAGTTTTATAAAGTAATGAAGATCAGTAGATATATGCCTTTTTTTGCAAATTATATAGCATAACAATGTTTATACCGGGTGAACATAAATGCTTTTCCATCAAGTTGCCTTTGGAATATTTGCTGTATGAATAATATGTTGGCGGAACTGTAAGTCAAATTCGAGTTTAGCAGGTTAGGTTTTGCATCAGTTTTAACATAGACAGATACAAACCCTAACCTGCTAACCTCGAATTTGACATAGACTTACAGTGCTATCAACACATTCTTCATACAACAAATATTTCAATGGCAACTTGATGGAAGAGCATTTATAATCACCCGGTATAAAAATGGATTTCTTTGTATTCTGTCATCTAATAAATATCTCTTCAGAAAAACTGCAGAGAATATTATGGTAACGCATTGTAGCATTATCGGCAGTAATATATTAAGTGCATCGTGACTTGCCGATAATCTTTGTCAAGGAATCCACTACTGCCTGTTGCTATGAAATCTGCATTCGAGCTCCGCTGTCGTGCAGATTTTCTAAAGCAAGAAGCAAAACTGATTTCCTAGTCAGGATTATGGAAACAAAGGAAATCTCCGCACAATATACTTTGCTTGACTATTGCATAAATCCTATAATGCATAGGATAGGTCTATAAAATGATAAAACTGCCACAACTTCGACTGAAACGATTGTGACAAATGGTGCAATAGTAATAAATTGTAGTAATTGGGCATTTTAATAAATAACGATTTCCAACATAAAAATAGATGTTGCATTTGGCTAGATCAATTCAAAGTGCATAAGTGCATAATCATAATCGCATACTCTGCGCATCACTTAATAGTTCTGGGATTGGTTAAACATTTTAAACACAAAATGGATCCAATAGTTACTTTAATTTTTATTAAAATGTACCAAAACATTGTAAATGTTTGCAACGTCTATATTACATTAGCGAAACCGAAAGAAAGAGCACACAATAAACATGTAAACAGAAAGATCATTAGACAAGATATTTAGTTAGTAACACAGAAAGAAAAAAAAATCTATCCCAAGAATATAGTGAA
Source organism: Agriotes lineatus (assembly GCA_940337035.1). Lineage (NCBI taxonomy): Eukaryota > Metazoa > Arthropoda > Insecta > Coleoptera > Elateridae > Agriotes > Agriotes lineatus. The sequence continues at coordinate 131,611,972 of OW679196.1, read as the reverse complement.
GGCACGTGAAACACATCGCCAGAAATTTGAAAATTTGTTAATGAAACCGAAAACGAACGAAACATAAGGATTACATTATAGCTATTGTTACAGGGGAAATCCTATTTACAACACGTAGTAAGCCTAAAAGCTTCTCGAATTAGTTTTATGGGAAGGGTATACCCTGAAAAAAAAGCTCGCACGCGTCATTCAAAATAACTGTACCTGGAAAGATACTGGGACAAATTCGTGTAACTATTGTGGGCATCACCTGATATGTTTGCTGGAAATTTTCATCTTCGATACGGAAAGTGTGTGCTCAGTTCCGAGATATGACTTACCTTGCGGCATTTTTTCCTTGAAGACTAAGCGTAACTGCACTTCGCTTTACAAATGAAATTGCACCGTGAATTTGAGGACGTTGCAGTAAGAAATTTCTCGTTCACCTGTGATATAGTGCCATAGGGAAAATAATTTTGAAGAAGTGGCGACAAGCCAACACATGACGCTTAAGTGTTACTACAATCTAATGAGGATAACCAAAAACACATATTTCCCAACATGCATTATTTAAAAAATACATATATAAACATTGGAGGCAATTTACGCATAGTCATAGTCATCAGCGTGAATATCGGTCTCTGAATGAACGCCTCCCTAATTTTTTCAACTTTATTGGGTCAGAGCTTATTACCATCCAATACATTTTAGCTTTCTGGGTGATATCAGCCCTCTACCTTCTTCTAGTGCGTGCATAAATTCTTCGTCCGGTTCTTGGCTTCCACTCTGTCACTTTCTTAGTCCATCTCCTATCATATCTTTTCATAATGTACCCTGTGTATTTCCACCTTAAACTTGCAATTTAGTTAGCTATATCTTCCTATTCAGTGATCTTTCTGTTTTGTATCCATATCAACCTTTCAATGGATTTCTACGCCACTTCTGTATAATAGTTTAGGTTGGGCTTTTAGTATACTTATTTAATTTAAACATACTTTTCAGCCCTCAAATCTAATCATTCTATATACTTCGGATGATTATATGTTTGTTTTAAAGGTTAACGTTTGACCCAGGTATACAAGTATTTATCCATCACTTCTACCAGATTGTCTTTTATGTGGAAAGTTGTTACATCGTCCTTGTTGGACATAATATTTATGTACTTATATTCAATTTCATTCCTACTGCTTGCGCTGCATTGTACGTATCTTTTATCATTGTTGTTCTTTACTATTGTTTAATAGAATTATACTGTCGGCAAAACGAAAGGTATTGGGATATTCCCCATTGACATTAATGCCCTTTTCTTCTCATTCTAAGTTGACACCTTATATCTTCAGGCAGGGTTGTAAACAGCGAAACCGTGTCGTCTTGTCTAATACCTCTTCTTATACTCACCGGTTTCGTCTTTTCAAACATTTTTACTTACACATGCAATACTTAATTAATACAATAAGTTCAACTTAGTTTGAAGCAGTGATTAGATATAATAAAATCCAGAGGTTAGCGGGTATGGAGGCCGTGTTGTCGGCTAAAATATTGCAGGGATCCATGGAGTCGATGAACCAGCAATGATCAGCTTTAGCTCTAAAAGAGACAACGGAAAAATTTTCGCTAATCTACACTCTGGCAACGAGAGCTTTCTCCAGGGCTGCATCCGGACAGATCGTCGATATACAGAGTGTTTCCGAAGCGATTGCTGGCGGGATGTAACCGATACAAGGATTCAAATGAAATTCCACCACACATAGCGATATGGAAAGAAATTTCAAATTCGTAAGCTCCACTTGAGAAACTTGATACATTCGTCAACGTCGTCGTTTACCAAAATTGACCGCTAAGGCTTCAAAAACTGATATCTTGACGGAAGAGAATCGCGTAAAATTACCCACAACCTGTCTGGTTGAAGGCAGTTACACAACTAAATCGCACTCATCGCGTTAAATTCGTCGATATGATTTCCACCCTTTCTTTACATGCTTAAAAGCCGCAGTAGCTTCAGTTCTCAAATTGTGCTAATACTATAAATAAAGAAGTGCATAAGGTATGCGAATTACAGACGTATAACTTTACTAGAGTAACAGAATACTTAACATAGCTAATTTTAGGAAGGGTAGAAGTACACAAGATCTAATTTTCGTATTGAGGCAGACCTTTGAGAGAATTATTAGCAAATATCGAGAACTACATACAGTTATGATACACTAAAAGTAGTTGCAAAATAAAAATATAAAATTGACAAATTTGGAAGATTATTACAATCAAAATTTGAGGTGTATAGATAAGATTGGGTGTTAATTTCAAAATGAATAATGAAAATTAATTGAGACAATGAGTAGGGTAATTTGATAAGTAAATATCAATTGAATATTCAATTTTGATGGTTGAGTTCAATTTTAATAAAGTTTCAAGCCAAGGTTACTATTGACAAATGTGCTTGCGATAATAATAAAGAATTGTAGCATTAATATTTTTAAGAAGGCAAGAAGAATTGTAACTACGAGAGATATCAAAATGTGTTTAGTTAGTTAAATAAACAAACTCATAGAAAATGTATATCGAATTTTTAAATAACTAATTTTGAGAATAAAAAGTTTGAAATTATGCCATATTTTGTATAATTGTATGGTAAAATACAAAATAAAGGGGCTATTAACAAATCTACGTGGTGAAAATATGAAAATATAACCTGGAATTAATAAAATCATACAATCGGTGAAGTGATTGTGCAATACAGTGAATTGGAAATAAATAACACAGAAGATTACATTATTTGAAGGGATTTGGATTTATTGATACATTCAAGATATAATTGGGATTTATTGGTGACGTTGGTGGTTGCATGGAAGACTGGTCAAACATTTAAAAGGAAATTGTTGGAATTAGCTGCTTGATTTGGACGGATATGTGGGTGTTGCTGGATACAGAGTACTATCTGAGGAATAAAAAAGGTTAGTTTGGGATCATCTATAATACTGAAACTTACCAGGAATTGATTGGAGTGACGGTGACATTGATAAAGGGAGCAGGACTGGATTCTACGAACAATAGGAGTTATTGACAAGTTAGATGCGGTTTGAAGGTTGACGGACCATCATAGTTGTGAATATATAATATAGTGGGTTCTTGATTATCAAATAATCATTTCTGTTTACATGAGATATATTGTTTGGCATTACGCGAGTCTGAAACAATATATCGAGTGGAAACAGAAATGATTTGATAATCAAGAAGACAATAGTTGCATTCTGCTAGATTATATCACGAGTCAATAAACAACGTTTGAATGGTGTATTTTAAATATTAAAAGCACAGTTAATGTGGTTGTTATGACAATTGCACTGACAGCATGTAACGTGATGTTTGTGAAGGGGTGTGATTATCGCCTATTAATCAGGAAGGTATGTGATTGTCAGTTGCTATGTACATTACCAAGAGTTAGTACATGCGTAACTATGCATTTTGCCGTTTTTCATTTGTTGATGTTAGAGGGAGTGATATAATCAACGTAATGAGGAGTTAACGGAAATAACACATTTCCAATACCTGAACACCATGACAGTAACGGATAACTGAACAGAGAGATTAATTAAAGTGTCGATATAGTTGGAAAAATGCTTCATAGTTGAAAAAAATACCATTTGGACAAAGGTGAAGTTTTCCAAGAATGTAAAAGAAGCAATCATCAAAGTAATTGGCAGTACATAAATTTATACAAGGTATGGAATCCTAGATGGCAACGGACAAAAGCAAAATTCGTGGAAATAAAATTTCTCAAGAGGAAAAGGAAAAGCACAATAAGTTTTTAGAAATAATTTAAAAATTAAATCATTTTGAGCAATAAAACAAAATGGTTAGGGTACAAGTACAAAATTCCAGATGGAAGGTAATGGAAAAACGTATTTTATCAAAAGAGGTAGACTAAAAAGAGCCTGTAAGGAAGCTCACCATTTTAGTAAAGGATATCCTTGAAAAATTATGCAAGTATATATTCTGTTGAACTCTTTAATAGCGTTTGTGATGAACCTGTTTCACAATTAATGTTTCAGAATGACAGGAGTTAACTTCATATTACGTTGAACATCAATTATTGTAATTTGGGCAGCTTAAAATATTCAGACTGTACATTGAATTTGTACTAATTGCTTTATTATGGAAACTGAATTAATTTTCAATTAAATCTGTGTTAGAATGAAGCAATTTTATAACAGCTGAATTCCGTTGGCTACATGCATTGAAAAATTAGAAAAAGGAGCAAATTGCCAGACAATAAATCACAGTACGGAAAGGGTAAACATTCCAAACATGAAAATAAATCCACACAGGACAACAAATTTACTTAGATACATACTGGGCTAAAGTGCAAATTAATTCGTTTTCTCAATTTATACCCGCGCAATTAATTGTAACGAACGCAGATGGGGATTCAGCTGCGTTGTTAGGGACATAAGCCCTCTTCGCAATTCGAGTCAACTCTAAAAGTTGGAAACTAGGGAATTCTAGGCAGGAATTAAATGCTTACCTGTCAGTTTGGCAAACTCGTAAACGCCACAGATCAAGGTTGCGAGCCAGAATTAATTTCAGCGTCCGCAAGTAAACCGGCCATTGTTTCATTTAATTGTTTATGTGGGAATATTAAGCTGTAGTAAAATCTAAAATATGGGATCACACACTCACACAATACTGATTAAGTATTAATGGCTAGCTCGCACCATCTGCGCCTGATGTGTATTCGAATTATTAAAATATTAATATTCATTTGCGATTGAATAAGCTGTGGATTAAGGGTAACGTAATGAGTTCAAAACCCTGGTTTATCATCGGGATTTATTTAATATTTGGCTGACGTTGTATGCTTTTGATTTATACACCCCATTTTCAAAATTCTAGTATAATTATACAATTATACGAGGTAGCCACGTACCCTGAAGTCTGAGTAAGAAAATTTTATTAAAATGTTTTGGCTACCATACTACCCAATAAAAATAAAAATAAGTCTTTATAACTTTTAATAAAATTTAGAACAATTATTTAACACTATCTAACTAAAGCGGAGGCATAACTAGCTAGTATTTTGGAAATTACATAAGTTTGAATCTACTTTGTTGTTATATCTTCTAATAGCACAAAAGTTTTGTTTTTAATAATTCGTTAAGGCAAATCGTACATTTTGCACAATTTTTAGTACTGAAGACGATAAGGTATCATCACTTACGCGAAAACTAGGAATTGAAGGGAATTTTTTTTTAAATATCCCACTAAGAATCAATCAGGATACATACCATTTCGGTAACATCCTGTATATACAAGGTGTTGGAATAAGTAGAGGTTTAGGTGAGAGGTGATATTTCTTGTAGTTTCCTGCAATATATTATCAAGAAGATCTTGATACTGGAACTCATGGAATGCTCACCGGCTTTTGTCTTCAATTCATAAAGATATAAAGACTTGTATTAATAGAAACACCTTATACCTATAGCATTTGTGAACCAAATTTTAAATTATAAACAAGTACCAGTTTGTACAATTTATATAGTATGTTGTTTATATCCTTATATACAGTAACGATGCGAAGTCGAAAGCTTTCATTTAGATTGGGGATACATCTTATTTAACATATTTATTCATTGTCAGTAACGTATACGCCTAAAACTTTAGAACATTTATTATTATATTTTTTGCTTTAACTAATTAAACTCTATAAATAGAGTCGGTAACGCGCGTCTTAGCTTCCTTTTCTTCTTGATCTTTGTAACTTCTACTGGTTTACAACGGTGTCGCCTTAGCCTTAAAGTCCTAGCTAATCTGCTAGTTGCATGCTGCAGAAAGAAATAAAATTAACGATAATTATATGATTTTATAATACAGGATGTTTCGAATAAATAGGACAAAGTCTAGGAGTACATGCTTTTAATCAAAGTAGGCTCATAAAGCCACATATATAGTAGTAAAATATGCACCCTGACGAAGTTACTCACTCGAGAAATTTAATTTTCATTCTAGGGTTTTCTTCACAACTCAAAACTGTTTACCGGATCAAGTTCGCACTTAGCATATGATTTTTTAAATTTTCTTTAGATTCTAATTTCAATTAGATATATGTGTAGAAAACCGTACTTCCCTTTGAGATTAAGAGTGATAATCTTACTACGGCATATTTAGTCCTATTTTGCTGAGAAGATTGTCCTCTAGACTCTAGACTGTGTCCCATTATTTTGGAACACTCTATGCTATAATTCAATCAAAATAGAATCTGCGGTTAATTTAGTGTATATGCAGAAATAAGATTGGAAAGACGATCTTTCAGCTGATTATTCGATTTCATTTAAATAGCAGCAGCTCTGCTGTAAAAGTATATTGTTGCAAACATTTCTATGGCATATTTTTAGTAAAAATATGTTAGTTAATATAAGATAACCATAGAGAACCATTGGGATTATATTTCTCAATGAGGGGAATGATTTTTTTTAACATTGTACATTCAGAATCTTGGCATGTCGTTGTACATCATCGTAATGGAAATCCGCAGTATTAAATCTGGTAGTTTTTAAATTATTATAAAGAACGGACAAAAAAAAAGCACAAGGATCTGTAATTCTCAAAAAATTTCTTATAATTCCAAAGCGATTCATCTCAGGCTAAAAGTCTATTTGCTAAAATTATTAATTTTGGTCTCTTTTAGATTCCACATCCTTTATAGGGATAATTTTGGGACGCCTTATAATTTATCTTTTTAGATGGCCATTAATATACCTATCTAAACAGAAACGCGTAGCTTCTGATTAAATTGCTCCCATAAAGCTTTCAAAATAAAGCTGTTCGTTATATGTGCATATTTAACAGTATTTAGTATTAACCATTCTATGGGCCAATTCTACAAACTAAAGATAAAGTTATCTGGGGAATAAGCACCCTAGAAACTATTGCTGTAACAAAGGAGACTATGACAATTATACCTCGTAGAGCTTATTCATATACCTAGAATAAGCTTGCATTGTAGAACCAACCGAAGACTTTTTATTATCTTATTACGCAAAATTGACGTATTTTATTCAAATGTTGTATTCGCAAGTAATTGTAATTATAATGCATATAATTATGCCTAATCAAATTATATATTTCATGTTACGCCAAACTATAGGTGCTTAAGATATTGGGTGTTATCAGTTATTCAAAATAGCAATTCTTCTTTGGCACAATATTTTCTTAATAGTTATACTATGCAATTATTTGAAATCCATCCAATAATGAAAATAGCGCTTCAATCATCTTTAACTCTGTTAATTAACTTAAAATAACCCACAAATAGGGTAAGTAATTATCTGTACAAATTGTTAACCTAGACTAAAGTCTTGCTTCGTCTGCAGGCAATGTCCAAATACAGCAAGCTTGAAAATATAGGTCATACCATGTATTTCTGCTATACAAAGGACGCCCAGTGGCGGGAACTTCAAATCTTGTATTGTACTGGCAAATGATTTTAACCCAATTTTCTCGCTTTTTTGATTAGCGGCAAAGACAAATTATCAAAAACCACGTCTAAATGGTTAGTGTATTCTCTTACAGCAAAAAAAAACGACTTTAAAGCTCTTCGGGGATAGCGTAAATGGATCGCTAGGACACCATAACAAAGCTCTCTCTAATCACCACACAACTTGCTGTAACAGACGGTTGTTCGGCGACTTGCTCAAGGAGAAGGGTGTTTTGGAACAACATGACGTAATTTATAGCGAGATGCTGTCACTATAGGAGTTGATTGTAATTAAAATAAAGGGGGAAATTGAGGACCACGAATGTCATTGATATATTGGGGAAACACTTTTCGTCTTGCCCTCGTACAAATTCCAGGTCAGGTGACCGACGTTCCACTTCGACGGGACGGACGGGTGAGACGTCTGGCTGCTTGGAACCTACCTTTGCAGGTCTGTTAGCTTCGCCGATCATCTCGCAATCAATCAACATAAGAAAGAATAACACATATACACATCAACACCAGTACATACCATAGATAAACGTCCAAAACGTTAGAAACCAATGGAAATCTATTAAAATTTATGTAACCCCTCAAATATCGGACATGAACACTTGTAAAAAATGGTTAGTAACTCTATAATCTACCTAACAATGATAAGCGTGACACAAAAGTACATTGGTTATATTGAAACGACAATCATAAACGAGCCACACAAAAATTCCGTATGTTATGAGGCAACAATACTGATAGTTTACCCTCAAAGTAGGTCACTGGCGTCGGCTCTCAAATATGATTGTTGCCACGTCACGTTCAGATAACACAAGATCATCGCACAGACGCTTTAAAGTACCCAGAAAATAGAACAGTAGATCGCAGTGCCTGAATAATGTCCGGCGAAGTGGCTGATTCCTGCAGCCGAAAGGCCCCTCCGTTTCGTCGTCTTCTCTGCAGATGGTTAAAAGGACAGCGTAGATTGCCGGCCGTAAAAACGGCGTTGTAAAATGAACAACCGGGAGGTTAGGCTTGGGGCGAAGATCCTCGTAACGGCAAGTATTGGGAAGAGGGCAAAACGACATCCAATTACCACCACTCCCTAGATTTGGCACGTCAGAAAACCGCTCTCGCAGAATCCGCCCAAAGCGTGGAACGCACAACCAGTGCTACTATACAACGGAGAAGATTGTTTCAGCCAAAACACCCACACCCGTCAAGGGAACTACACACACCGTACGCTACTAGCTTCAGACGTTGAGTGTCGAGACGCGGACTGAAGAAAAATGGGTATGAGCTGCCCTGGGTTGCTTTTTCTGTCCCACTCATGCAACCGATTCGCTCTAACACAACATTACAACGGCATTTTTGTGCCAAAAGGAATACGCGGTGATAACCATATTAGTAGGGAGGCCAAGTGAATTAATAATTATTTTCGTGGGACTGAGTAGGTTTATACCAACGAGTGATACCATCGTAATTAGCGGTGTTTCCTCAGTAGAAAAACTCCTGTTGTCGCTTTCTTAGCCTGTGGAGTGACGAGTTATGACGTCACAAAGGTGGTAAAATGGTAGGTTTCAACAGGTTTTTGCAAATATCTCGTTACCTGTGAAGTTTACTGTGAACTTTACCTTATTCAAAATTAATCTACATTTAATTTACAATAAAAATGGTCTTATGCATTTTTGCAGTCGAGTAAAGGATTACGGATGTATGGAGGGGGTAAAAATGTAACTTTTTCTGTTTGGCAAAAATTCTAAAATTGCGCCTATGAATTCGTAATATTCGCTCCAAGTGTATTATATGAAGGGTTCAAGGAAGTGGGGAGGCGAGATGGTTATGGTGAAGCACCCAGCACCAAAGACGACATACTCGTACATTTGCGCAGATCATCCACTACTACACATGTTGAAGTGAAATTGGAAGATGGAATTAATGTCACTCTTGGACAAGCAAAATTTCTAACTAATACTAAAAACAAGATGTAACTGATTGCTCTAATCACTCTACACAACAGCAAGCTGGCTGCAAAGTGATTCAGGCAGAAGGCGGTGCTGACATCAAGATCGTTTTTACAGTAATTGACGAATCAAAGAAGAAAACAGAGGCTATCGTAATTGGCAATGACATCGATTTATTGGTCTTGTTGGTTGTTCATGCTCCAGCCAACAAACAGTTGAAGATGATTGTGCCGAAGAAAAATAATCAAGAAGAAAAAGTTTACTACACTGGTGCATACAGCGTGGTATCGAGGAAATAAAGGATGTTGTCTTGACAGCTTACACTTTCGCCGGATGTGATACCGTTTCTTCAATTTATAGAAAGGGAAAAATAAAGCCTTCGGAAAAAGTGCAAAGTGACAAGGAGTTTTACACAAAGCTGTTGACTTTTAACAACCCAAATGCAGATCCAGATGCGCTAGCTGATGCTGGAACCATTTCTTCATTTCGATAATTGCATAAAAAAATGCAGATAATTTGGATACTCTGCGCCTTCAATGTTACTTGCAGACCATCGCAAAGGAGCCTGTACACACAAATTTGAGGTTGGCTGTACTTTCCCCCACTTTAGCAGCTGGACAACAACACTCTTATAGAGTTTACCATCAAGTGCAGCAATGGCTCAATGTCAATAAAGATTCGCTAAAGTGGGGTTGGAAAAGGATTGGCGGTTATTTGCGTCCAGTTGCAACCATAAGGCAGCTGCTTCTGAAAAATTGCTTTCCCTCATTGTTTGCACTTGTAATACGGTGTGTGTCAGAAACTGTGAGCGTCGTCAGAGTGGCTAGAAATGCTCTAATATGTGCAAGAATTGCTCCGGACATAGGTGCACCAACAGAGATGCACTAATTATTGACGACGGCATCGATGAAGATAATCTTCAACATGAAAAAGAGCTTAACGATTTTTAGGTTACTGATTGCTGTAATTTATTATTATGTAACTACCATGTACGTTGTACATACCACTTTCCATTTAAGAACATTGAATTAACTGAAAAGCATGTATTGTGAAAAAAAAATCCATTATTTTTTGTATTAAAGCTTATTAGATAAAGTTTGTAGTTTGTTGTTTCAATGCTATTCACATTATTTTATATTTTTAGGAAAATATGACAAAAGATGGAAGTAATTTAAGTAGCTGTAATTCTAAAAGCTCAAGTGGAAAAGAGGAAAACGATATGATGAATGTTCTAAAAGGAAAAATAGGCAAAATTAAGATAAAAACGACAAAGGAGGGGAGCAATGTAGATATATTGTCAGATTCAAACACATAGGCGTACATACATACATACACACATACAAATGTTTCTATGTTAATGATGCGTTACTAAGTACTTTTTATAACGAAAAATACTCTTTATAACGAAACATACTCATTTTCAAGTGATTACGATGAATCCCAAACTAACTAGAAAATAATGACATCATTGCCCCGTCAATATCTCCGTAACTCTTGTCTAGAAGTCAAAAATGCATAAGACCATTTTTATTGTAAATTAAATATAGATTAATTTTGTATAAGATAAAGTTTGCACTAAACCTCATAGTTAACGAGATATTCGCGAAAAACTGTTGAAAACTACCATTTTACCACCTTTCTAGCTTTCGACCCTCTTCCGCCTAAACCCGAAGCGCAATGTGGCGCAACTTTTTACCACTTACTAAGAGGAGAGTACTAAACAGTTTGCTGCAGGGTAGAACTTTCTTTTTGGATGTTTGGGTTAAACCCCGGTTTATGTACTAAAACCTGGAACTAAGAATGGCCATCTTTGTGACGTCATAGCTCCTCACTCCACAGGCTGAGAAAGCGACAACATGATTTTTCATACTCAGGAAACACCACCGAATAAGAAGATACCACTTGTCAGTATAAACCTACTCAGTCCTACGAAAATCGTTATTTGACGAGTTAATTTAGTTTGGCCTCTCTACTATATGTGCCGGGTCGCACACGTATAAGCGATCGACATTTAGATTTGAAAAGGGAGTGCGGAATTGCCAATATTTGAACTAGAAGATACGGGAAAGCGCTAGTTCTAGATCTTGAAATTATCTATCCTTAATGATTTGGCTAACAAGCTGTGACCATTCTCAATATAATCGCAACGGCTTTGCCATGAATTTATTGTCAGTGGGCATAAAAATGGCGGCTACTGAGATGATCTAAATTGCCAGGCTTGCTATAATTACGGACCTTGTTCTGTAGGTCCCAGAATAGTGACCAACCCGTTTCAAAATTTGTGCAATTGAGCTGGATTATTGTGAAATAAGTTATTTGTTTTGTTTAGAGAAATGCGACCTCCTGCTCTCAAGTAACTTCAATCCAACAATCGCAATAATTTGAAAATGTGCAAAAAAGAAGTGCCAAGATAATACGAATTACAAAATATCAAATAAAATTCATTTCTGAACAAAATTAAGAGACCACCAATCAAATTCAAAATAATTTTATGGAAACGTAACTCTTCTAATAATATTAGAAAGCACCACTTCTTGTTTTGAAGCTACCAGATTTCTATGCCTCACAGCAGCTGTGTAGCACAAATTTGTTGGTGTTTAAAGTCCTAACTACTTCTCTCTACGAATATTTTATCATATCCCCTGAGGGATGAAAGTGCACAAGGCCATTAATTTTTAGAACATGTTGTAGTGAAAGCTACAAGTATCGTAACACTCGTAAAATTATCGTTGATACTTATATTCGTTAACATGGAAGAACATCCATTGTTCGTTGTGACATTTTCATGACATACTAACTAAATAACGTAGTAAACGTTAGAAAATTACATTTCATTCAATTGTATTACATTTTAGTAAAGTTCGGAAATAGATTATATTGACACTAGTGCTAATAAGAAAATTTAGAGCAACTTTGTAGATTTAAATAAAGTTATTTACAATAAAAATTAATATGACTCAAAATTACAGAAAACCTTGTATGCAACACATTACAAAATGAGTGTTTTTCACACATAACGTGTTGCCCAGCTCGTTAGCACTCCTACGGAAAACTTCACGTCTAGTATGAAAACGAGTTCTAGTTTGCAACTTGATATATAAATCGCTATTATCTAATTTAAATCACTTAAATTAATAGCTTCAATAACCATATTTTACTTTTTACGACCTTTTTAAGCATTTTAAATTAGTTTTCAGCGTTTGCCGCTTTGAAACTCCCAATAATGAAAAGTGAAAACTGAATTATCCTGTAAAGTTTTGGTTGACTAAGTAATTTTGAAAGCTAATTGTTAGTATTAGTATACCATTAACCAAGAAATATAAATATTTCAATTTTTTGTGTATACTGTATTACTGTCACATTAAATAAATTTGAAACGTAAGCAACGACGCGATGTCTACAGTTTGCTTAATTCTTTCAAATAATGCAAAGTTGACAAATGCATTAGAAAACAAAGTCACAAAATTATTAATTTTATGCAGTGACATTTTAAAGTGGATATACCAGTACAGCGCTGAAACCTTTCCGTTTTATTAATCTTATAATAACAGCATGACCTTTAAAATATACATTGCGTGTTAACACCGGGCTTTAATGGTGCATTCCAAGTATTTTTATAAAATTCCTAAGAAGTGTTAGTAAAATATAGCAGATAAGAGTAACTTAACTGAAAAAAAATGTTAGTTATTATTTTTTGTCTAGACACCATTATTTAAGTTGAGTAATGGTTTTATAATGCTTTTTAAACATTAAAATTCTATATAAATACACCGGGTGTTCCCATAAACATTGGTCTAGAGTTACGAAGTTATAAAACTGCATCATGGAAAATGTTACTAGAATATAGAATTCTCTTTAATTATCTCACATTTCTGAACATTTCAACCTAATGACGTGATTTTTATGCTAAATTAATTGTCTTTAAAGAAATTTGGTATAAGATTCAGTAGGGGTAGTACCTGCCACGGGGTGCACTGATTTTTACTTTAACTTTCTAACTTTCAATTCTAGTTGCATATTCGATAAACTTAAAAATGCACTGTTATTTGTAATTACTGAGAGCATTAGTTTTCCAGAAAATCGAATGCAGCGATTGAAATGCTGAGTTGCTTGATAATCAAATTTACCTGACTGTAACCTATTTTAAATGGGCAACAAAGTCTACGTTTTCTGGAAAATTATTTTCTACACTTTCAGATGAAGTGCCCTTCCAACTAATGATGTATTCTATGCACGGTTGTGCTGTACCTCATTTGGCACGAGGGATTAGAGATTACTGCGTTATTAGGTTGGCGTTGGGTATTCAAATGTGTTCAGGCCAGGTACAATAAATTAGTAAATAACTTGCCCTCCAATCTGTGGTTTTCATTTTCTAGGAAACTGCTGCTCTCATCGATGTGAAATTAGAATACATTCTTTATGTTAAAGTTTTTTTGAAACATAGAACTAATATTGATGAATATTACCCCTTCAAAAAGTTATTATGAGAAAAATCCATTCTGAAACCTATGTATTGCTACATTTGTGATTTGTTTTAATTGTTATGAATAATTTTCTCTCAGGGTTTTATCACGTTATATTCTATCTCACCTTTCTTGGTGCACAGCTAGCATGCATTTGTAAACAAATCAATTCTTCGACTCTTAATCTCGTTCGGTTAATGCATAAATTTAATTAGGACATACACAAATAAAATCTGTAAAAGTCTTTACCCAGAACTTTCCTCGTCGACATTGTGACACTAAGTAATATTAAAAATCAAATTAAGTTACGAGTAAAAATATCTTTACGTTTCTAATAAATTAAATAAATTTTCAAATAAAAAAAATATATCCCGCTGGGGTTTAAACCCGCCCCATCTGTATAGCGATCGTAACCGCACCTGCGTAGAAATCGTAACTGCATCCACAACTCGAACTGCGCCATCGAGGCTATTTGAAATGAGTGCGGCGCGCGCCTCTAATTAAAGGACCAGTCTTATTGTTGAAACGTTTCGACTCTTTTGTGAAATGATTCTGTATCTGTTGAGTCCTATTTTCGGCAAGTGTAAAGCCTGACCTATGTAAAAATTATTGCTTCCTTCTATTTAAAAATTAACCCAAAAATAAACACAATTTTATTTTTTTAAGGTACTCACCCTGTATATATTTGTCTGAAATTTAACCGGTTTCATTCCAGGTATACATACAGGGTGTAGAAATGCTTTACGCACCATAGGGATTTCAATGGTAATTTCTTCATATGAAAATATTTGCTTCCCCAATTATTTTAGAGCAAACTTGTATTGAAGTTTTTTGTAGAGAAAAAAATTCTGTATCCATTTATGCCAGCATTTGTCATTGTACATTTCGGAAAACCGAAAATTTAAAGAAAAAAATTACCATTTTTAGACAAATCAGTGGTGCATCTGTCAAATGTAACGGCAACCAAATAAACAGCAAACTAATTTGTTGACGCTTTGAGATAATTTAGTAATTTCAAGGCACCACTGATTTGTCTAAAAATGGTATTTTTTTTTCTTAAAATTTTCGGTTTTCCGAAATGTAAAATGACAACTGCTGGCATAAATGGATACAGAATTTTTTTCTCTACAAAAAACTTCAATACAAGTTTGCTCTAAAATAATTAGGGAAGCAAATATTTTCATATGAAGAAATTACCATTGAAATCCCTATGGTGCGTAAAGCATTTCTACACCCTGTATATATAATGTGTATGGAAAATATCATCTTCCTGTGACAAATAGTTTTTAAGTTGTATCGCCAACAGGCAGACAGACAGACAGAGAGACAGACAGACGGCATTGAGAAAACCTGTTTATCGTCATCTAGGGCCCTGAAACGTGAAGATCTGAAGAAATCTGGAAAAGTGATTTTTTCGTGATTACAATACTTCATTCGTCTTTCAGACGAGGAAAGTAAAAAGAACACACAACAATTACTTAATTTTTTAGTGATATCTGCTTATTATTGTTTTTGTGATGTATCAGTATTTGAAAGTAAAAATCAAAATTCTTATAAAAAGATCTACAAATACAGAATAAAATAAACAACTGTAAACGTAATTGCGCATTATCTTGCAACCTAGTATAACCACAGTTTTGATTATTTAAGAACTTATCTTCCCGAATTCACCGCGGCCAGTGATAAATCCTTATAATTTTTATAAATAACATCCCTCAAGTGCGTTGCCTTCAAGAAATAACCCTCGGCTTTGTCTCGGGTTATTTCTATGCAAGCACTTTCGGGTTCTTATTTGTCAAAATTATTGCCGGTGATTATCACTGCCCTTGGTAAATTATAGCTGAAAATTTCAAAACGTGATGTTATAGGTCCTCTGCTAAACTACTACAGCTCACAGTGGGTCGAAATAAACAATTTTTGGCCAAAACTTTGAAACTTATGAAACTGGTCCAAAATTAGGTGGCGATTTCAGAAAAAATAATGAGAAAAATTGGGGTAACTTTCAGGGGCTTGATTTCTAAAAGAATTTGTAAAATTTTGAAAAAAATAATTCCCAGAGAACTCAGCCTGATAATTAACATAAAAATAGTGAAAAAATTGCCTGGATACCGTAGGGTGGTTTTATGGGGGTTGAAACCAAAATATTAGAATTAAAATCTGAAATTTAGTATTCATATTGTATTCAGTCTCACAATTAACGTAAAAATAGTGAAAACATTGTCTTGATGAATAAGGTGGTTTTAAGAGGCTTGAAAGTAAATAAAAAGTACAAAAAATTCAGAAACCACAAAATTCTGTTTGTAAACTTATGGATTTATGCGGGATGTTTTTTTGCAAAAACGAATAAATATATGGTACCAAAAACTAAAAAAAACAATACAACTTTTATTAAGTTAAAATTAAAATTAACAAAAAATGTGTTATTTACAAAATCTAAACCAAAATGATATTATTTTATAAAATAATGTTATTATTGTTAATCAATAATCACTTTAATAGTCACTTTCTGCCTCACTAGAATCACTTTCAAACATGTATGTACTAAATTCATCAACATCAGTTGAAATTGGGGTTTCCATTGATGTTTGTGTACCTGATGGTACTTCTGTCCTATATCAGTCCTATATCAATATTTATTAACAAATAAAATCGGCATTTGTTTAAACTTCCGCAGTCTAGGTTATAAGTATAAATTACACTTTTAAATAGTAAAAAGTAAATCACTTTATAAATTAAATTGGATCAATCGTTGGAGTATCAATTACTCCTTAAAAACCGAGGTTTTTCACTGCACCATTATGTTTAAAAGGTCATGGTTTAAAAAATCTGACTAGCAATGAACTAAAGCTTTAACAGTACCAGAGGCAGAACATAATAATACATCCATTAGTAGATTGGAAGGATTTGAATAAAAGAACTAGTATTTTTCTCTTATGCCAGTTACATTCTCATTTCAAAACCACAAATTTTCATTAAAACAAACTGGTAGATGAAACTGCAAAGCAGCATATGTATCTAGCTTTTAATTAATGTGTTCGTTAAACTAACGTGTTTGCTCAACCAACTATGAACTTATTTCAAAATCCTCATATACGGACTACTGTTGTAATAAACTTCTGGAGAAATTATCTTATGATTTATGGCATGTTTTACCTGACCGTACAACGACTTTAAACTAAATTAGGGGATGCTCGCAATAGCGTTTAGGCACTACTCGCCAGAAACTCCACACCTGAGAGTCGGAGAGAATTTCAATATAAAAGGAGAAAGTTACTGCGCAAACAAGACTGGCGCTTAAGCTTTTAAGAAATTTATTCCATGGAAAGTAAGGGAGCAGCCTGAGGTGTGTGAAGCGGTAATCCGCGGTAAACTCTCGATTAACGCAGGAACAATGCGTCATTACTCCAACAGCTCCCCTACAACAACTAAACACTCGCCATTTATATAGGCACGTATGATTAACCAACTCTATTCGTCATTCTTTATCGTTCGGCAATTATGTGGGCATAAAGCAATTGCTGCTCAAATTACGCCATTACATTGGACCTCTAGTGTAAAGGTTCACGTTAAAAAAAACTAACGGGCCGTTTTGTCGCATGATTCAAGTTATTGTTTAATTTTGTTTTATGATATACGATATATATATATATATAAGATTAATGTAAAATAAAATTTATGAAAATACTCTAAATAAATTTCGAAGTTTAACGTAATTAACGAAAATTACGCGCAATGGGAAACTGCTATAAAATGCAACAAAGTTTGTAAGATGTCAATTTGAAAAGATATAATCGGCATGAGGAAGTGTACAATTTGTCAAGCGAGAAGTTTCTTGTGTCGTGCGCAGATGGGGAAGCGGGAAAAATGCAAAGTAAATGAGATGCATGAGGCTTGAGAGAGTCAGTGATTATGGATTGTATTTCTTCACGAAACGCATTCATACACGTTGGGAAAGCTATTAACGTACTTTTTTCTTAAGCCTACCCGAAGTGCACTTCCTAAAGTAGAGGAGGTGATAAAACATTTTTGCTAAAATGAAAGTTACTGGTAATAGGTTTGGCCCCTGCGTATTCTAGTCTTAAACGACATTTCTTGCCCCTAAAACGAGCTCTTATGTTGGGGCGCGACATGATACAATATCAAGCAATCCGCTATTTTCTCAGCTTTCAGAAGGCAAAAAGCACCAACCTTCAACAATGGGGTGCAGGTCAGCAAATCCACTATTTTATATCTGGCGCAGGAGGTAACCCCGCTCTGGAAAGCGTGCGCTTTACTGAATTGTAGAGCCTATTTGCCAACGCTATCTGTTTATATTTTAACTGTTGTTTTTTGGGCCAGGAGAATGACGCTGAGACCTTGTTGAAGTTAAAGTTCTTCAATGCGAAGCGTTGCCCCAGAGCCTCCACTTAAAGGTACTTTGTTGGGCGTTGTCAGAATTCGGCAACGCCAATAAGTTGACTGCCCACTTCAAGTTTCTCACAATAAATGAATCCATGCATGCTCAAAATACTCACTTCGGGTAAGCTCAAAAATCATACACTAAGAATTACGAGTTTACAGATAACGTACTTCCACACACTGGTGGCAGTTTAAAACTTAACACACATACAAAAAGAACTATTACGATACAAAAATTTAGAAATTGGTTGTATATTGGAAGAGTATTTATTACCATCAACGATATCAAATCCCATTTGATGGTCTATCTGTATTTGTTCTTGTCCATTTTCTAGGTTATTCGAATGTGACTCTTCTTGATCTCTTATACCTTTACAATGTAATTCGTCCAATTTTTAATTTCCAATATCGTTCCCGCCAACCTCATCTTCATTGGCTTTATCTTGCTTTCTTATTTACTGTGTCACCCCTAGGTGGTTTGCATAAAGTATCATTGATATACTACTACCAAAGTATATATGGTGCATATTACTTTTCCCTCCAGTTAGTTTGTTCTGGACACTGCCATCTTTAGTGCATAAAATATCCTCGTCGTTTTTGTGCATATTTTTGATATCCTTTTTCGATTTCACTGTCGTTAGATATGACACTTCCTATGTATTCCCAAGTTATTACGTATTGTAACTATTGATGTGTATTTATTTCAGAAATCTTCCTACAATTGGCTATGGTGGTTTTGCTCTTACTTATTTGAAGCTCGAATTTCATTCTTTACATTTCTTCAGTCCATAGATTTAGTAACTGTTGCATCTTTGTATACGTATCTGCTATTGATTCAATGTCATTTTCGTGTACTGTGGTTTTTTATCTGTGCTTGATCTTTAACACTTTGTCCATGATAATGATAGAATGGGTGAAATTAATCCGCGATATTGTTATACCTCCTATAATTTCAAATTAATTTACTTAACTTACGCCATTCGCGTTTTTTTATATAGACTCCAGATTACTTCCGCCAATTTATCCGTTGTACCTAGCACTTTTAAGCATTGTTACCGGTGAATCCATTTACAACATGTAGCAGTAGTTAATCGGAATGGAATCGAGTGTCAACCTCAAATAAAAACAGGCGTTTGCTCATGAAAGTCAAATGAATTGTACCTTCTAGGATACGGGTGGATATGTATTTGCTATTGTTTAAGACACCAGCTATCGTTGAACCCGATGATGTAACGACAAGTTCACCAGAAAAACCTCTTGGCGCTGGGCAATGTGTGCAGTGCGCGACTCCGGGATTTGGCCTTTACTTTATTTTTCCCCCTTTGCCAATACTTATTTGACGGAACTGCACTGCGCTTTATAATTGAAAATAATGCAGAAACTTTCAAACAACTCTAGTATTTAACTCTAATAACAGTACATTTAAGTTGGTCAACCTTGCAACTGCGTCCGCAAGAAGGATATGCAAACGATGGCTATCAATGTTATTAGTAAGGCTATCTGTCGGATTCCGTAAGAAATTCTACAAGGGAATTTTAAGCAAAACTTTCACAAAATGCAACTTATTTGCCCAAACACATATCCATATTGCTAGTTTACGGGAACGAAATCCTATTGTGGCACATTATAGCATACCTAAAAATTAGAGTAAATAACTCACGCAATAGAATAATTAGCCATAACATAGCTTGGTGCAGTGGACTAAATGATGTAGAAGCACAAGTAATCGACCAGCATGGTCGAGAGGTAAATTGGTCAGGCGATAGCTCAGATGCCACCAAAGTTGATCGCTGATGCCGGGCCTGTAGCTCGAAGAAGGAAGTAATATTAACAGTAATATTAACAGCTTTGTTTGAAAAATGGATAACGACAGTTCGAGAATTGTCGTAAATATTTTTTCAAGGATGTATGTGGGAATGGATGCGATGCAGTGCGTCCATGAACGATAACGGTTTTTTAAAATCCCCTGGCAGATCTTTATGAAATCTCCGTGGTACTTTAAGAAGATATTGGATGTGGAACTTTAAACTTAGTAGCCTGCGATTTCGAGAAGATAACTAGATCAGACAATCGCCGGATGTTTAGAAAATCGGAACGGTGAAGCTTTACCATTACTACCGAGCCGTACTCTTACGCTACAGACACAAAAAGTCTTACCTCGGCTGTTCCTTAACAACTCTAAAAATAAACGGCCCCGTACCGTGTCCCAAGCTGGTACTCCAAACCGCGTGCCTGTTTGGAAGAAGGGATGGGAAAGATTTTATTTCTGGTCAACTATTCAAACTGAACTGACTTGTCTTGTCTCACGCTGAATTTAACGTAACATGCTCAACCAAACGAAAATACTAGCTCTTCCTGTCTTCTTTCTTTCCGCCCCAAATACAATGCCGCATCCAATTCAACGATCCTAGCAAATTCTTCAAATATCTTATTGTTATATGGATTCAGATGCTGATTTAAGATCAATGAATGCTTCCTAAAATTATTTTACTTTTTAATGTTCTGTTTCTCGTAAAATACAAATATTATCACTATATTGTTTTCTTCATTCAAAGGCGGTATTGTTTGCCTTCTATTATTTTCTATTGCTTCACTTAGTTTTCTTTATAATATACTTGAGGATATGTTAAACCTTATAGGGGCTAAGCAAGCAGGTCCTTTGTTTCCTTTTTGAATGAATTTCCATTCTTCTTCCATTCTCTGTACATCTTTCTCGATTTCCACTTTATATATGTACTTTCCATTTCCATTCTTTTACTTTCTGTCCTCATCATTTGATGATTTCAGATTCAACAGTATCTACCGCATACGCTTTTCCCACTTTTAGTACGTTTGCAGCTTTTTCAACGTCTCCCATTTCCATATTCCCTACTTCTTTTTCTATGCCAAGGCATTTATTTATTGTCTTGTTTGTACATGTATTTCTTGTCCGTTGGAATATGTCTCCATAGTATTCTCTCCAAATTACCAAGGTATCTACTAACACCACCTGAGGTTGATTGTTGGTTGTTTGAAAATAGTGTAGCATCGTTGAAAGATGCAGCTACTTTTAAAGAAATTAACAGAAGACAAAATAGATTAATAAAGTCATTATCTTCTAGCCCTAGAAAAGATAGATGTCTCAGCATACAAAACTGCGTTATCATTAAAAATTGCTGAAAACACTTCTTCTTCTTCTTCTTCGCATGACTAGGATTGCTCCTGTTTGTCTACCTCTTAATCAGTGTATATTGTGGTTGATTGTATATTATCTTTCCACCTTTTTGGCGGTCTTCCAACTGGTCTTCTACTATAGGGTTTGTTGTTCCTACATATTTTTGCTATTCGGTCCGGTCCCATCCTGTCTACATGTTCATTCCATTTCCTCTTTCTCGTTTTTATCCACTTGTTAATGTTTTGGATGCAACATTGCTCTCGTATAGCACTGTTTCTTTGTCTATCTCTCAACGTAATGCCTTTTATCGTTCTTAGTACTTTCATTTCTACATTATTAATTTTCTGTTTTGTTTTATTCGTGTCTGCCCTTGTCTCCTCTGCGTA
This sequence comes from Agriotes lineatus, assembly GCA_940337035.1. Lineage (NCBI taxonomy): Eukaryota > Metazoa > Arthropoda > Insecta > Coleoptera > Elateridae > Agriotes > Agriotes lineatus. The sequence goes on along the minus strand of OW679196.1, from coordinate 131,590,166 downwards.
AGTTAGGATTGGTCTCACGGTTGTCTTATATACTCTCATCTTGCGTTCTGTGGTCATATATTTATTCCTCCATATGGTTTCTCTTAGACAGCTACTAACTCTCGTCGCTTTGATTGCTTGCCTCGTTACCTCGGCTGTCAGGTTTCTTTCGCTGGTGATTTCAATTCCTAAGTAATTAAATGTCATGACCTGTTCAATGCTTTTCCCCTTTATTTACAATTTGCATCTACGTGGTTCTTTACTGATTACCATACATTTAGTCTTTTCTGCTGAAATTTTCATGTTATATGACCGTGCTGTCACATTGAAGGTATGGAGTTGTCTTTGTAAGTCGTCTTCATTGTTAGCTATCAAAACCGCGTCATCAGCGTAGCATACTGTAGTGATTTTATGAGCTCCCATTCTGTATCCTTCTCGTTTTTTTACATCGTGAATTATTTGATTCATTATCATGTTGAATAGTAGCGGGCTAAGTGAGTCCCCTTGTCTTATTCCTCTCTTTAGGTCTATGTATTTTGTTTCCCCTCTTGGCATTCTGATCTTGGTTTATTATTCACGTTGATTTCTTTAATTAATTCTATTATCTGCTGTTCTATATGCTGTATTTCTAGTAGGTTCATAATATCATTCCGCCTTACCCTATCGAAGGCGCTGAAAACACATTAGCATTAATCAACAACCACTAAAAGTAATTCGGAATAAAGCGGTTAATAAAAGCGATGAAGGTCTGAAATTCACTACTGGAAACGGGGCTGTGGTTCACTTGCTACAACTTGTGAACTTTACGACCATGTACAGAAAATTTATAATAAACATAACGATACCGGCATAGATAATTTAAAAAAACGGACAAATGTGTATATTGTAATAAGTGAGACGATACACACAAACCCATGTATACTCAATATGCCGGGTTCGGTAGCTCAGTGGCTAAGCATTCTGATCTAAGGTCGCGAGTTCGATCCCTGGTCCCGGTGAGGTTTTTAAAAATACAAAAATGCAGATGAACGCCTCTACAGAATGAACTCTTTTGTCTCAGCAAAATTTTAAGTAGGGCTTTGACCATATTAACACCGCAGTCGGTGTCTAAGGTACCTGCTACTCTGCATGCCTAGACCTTGTCCATTAACAAACAAACAAACAAACAAGCATACGCAATATACTTAAAATGTAGGCTCCCAGTATGGATGATCACATAAAAATATGTAGAAAGCTTCGATAATTCTCTAAAATCTGCAATAGCTCGATTTACGAACGTGAATTGCTTACTGTGAGGGAAGCTTTGAACACAGATAACGCAACAGAAATGATAGATTAAATTTTGAGTAGATATTCAGTTTACAATAGCTAACACTATATGTCAACAAGATGTTTCTAAACCTTATACCTGGATTTCACCACATCAGAAAACCATCCAGTATCTTTCTAAAGTACCGTGAACCATTATCTTTCGTTGACGCCTTGTATCACAGCTATTACCGCATATCATACATCCCTGAGAAGATATTCTGTACAATTCTTGAAGTACGGTTGACCATTCTTCACGCGAAGCTAGGAGAGTCTGACACTTTTCCTCCGTTTTCGAGTTTGAAGCTCGCCTCCATCGCTCAACTTTGGTGTCATATGGGCCATCACCTGGCGCTGAGCTATAGTGATAGACTGCCTGTACTCCCGCACCATTTTGTTCATTGCATCCAGATAGGTAATTTATGGTTGATTGTTCTATGTATGTGTTATTTATCGTCAATTTTAAGTATGTTCTTAGGTACAAAGAATATATTTTGTACGTTTAAATTACCGTAAAGCTTGACATGTATTGTAGGGAACAAATCTTATGTTGTGATATAAGTTTTTTAAAGTATTCCCCTTCGTAGTGTAAAAACGCCTTCAGCGTCAATATTGTTTTCCTCTGTGGCATTCTTGCCTTAACCGTCAACTAGCCTTACTGCTGTAATTCTTAGGAACCCTTTTTGGCGCCACAGCTGCAAGACTAATCCGCTCAAATGTAGTATTAGTAATGTTACCTAATAGAGTTTGTAAACATTTTCTGCATTATTTTGATTTGTAAAGCGCAGTGTAGTTCCGTCAACTAAGCATTTCCAAAGGTGGAGAAATGAGTTGATGGCCAAATTCCGGAATGGAACACTGTATACATTTCCCATAGCCTGGAGGGTTTTTCCGTATCCTTTAAGGTACAATTAATTTGATCGCCTGTTTTTATTTTAGTTTCAGCACCTTTCCCGTTTCGATGAGCTACTGAGCATCTAATAAGCTTGCCACGCGTTGTAAGCGAAGATTTACCGGTAAAAATGGTGAAAGTTCCAGACACACCAAAGATATTGATTATACAGGGTGATTAAATTATCATGTAACAACTTGTAGGCAACCCACTATGTAGAGGCATGCATTATGCATGTGTGTGCATAATGGGTTTCCTACAAGTTGTTACATGATAATTTAATCAGCCTGTATATTGATATATGAATGAAACGAAATGCATAAAAAAATAAATGGAAAAATTCGAAGAATTTAAAATCAAGGCAAGTATAACAAGATGAAGCAACGGTCTAGGTCCACCATTTTTATGGACAGAAAGCTAAAAACGCCACGGAGAGATAAAAACAATATAGTTGTACACAGAAACCTAAGATCAGTGAAGAGACTATGGCAAGCAACAAAAAGAATGGAGGAATTGGCTACATCAAACGTCATGCCGCCAGATAAGAAAAAACGACTAAATAATTTTATTAATTACCGGCTATAGCTTTAACTACATATTAATTTTTGTATAATCAACTTGCACCAAAACAAGTTGCCTTTGTAAGAAAGGAGAGAGAATATTATGTACCAATGCACATATGACTGTCGATTAGGCTATAGCGTTCGACAACTTCAGATGGCATCTATTATGGCCCACCTTGACCTACATGGTGCCATGGTAGTACTACAACGTTAGTTAATATAATACAAATCTGCTAACACTTATAGGCAAACTAACAGCCATCAGTTTGGAATACATATTCAGACATACACAAAATACGAAGATAAGTATCGTACAAACTCTTGTATTTTCAGCCTTCTGATCTGCTTGCAAAGCATTGAAGAAGTAATAATTTTTCCATACCTAATGAAGCACAATCCAAGCAGACTGCCTTCATGGTTTGTGGCAGTATATTAAAGTTCTCCTGTCACATCACCAGAGGCAACAACGGAAAGCTTATTGTAGCACAAGGGAAATTCTACGGAAAGAGCAGGCGAGGTAGATTACACTGGCGTTGGGTAAACGCTAAAGAATCCTTGCTTGGAGATAACATTGAGGAAGGTAAAAACTACTTCTAATAGAGAACTATGGCGAACATCGTCGGAGTGAAGCATAATCACCCCCCGCCGTCCGCCAATATGGTTGGATTTGAGGAGAAGACCATGTGTGATAGCAAATATGGACTTCCAATTTATTTTAATTGAAAAAGTTTAAAACAATTTAGATTTTTCGCACTTTTGCATTGTTGTTTTGCATATAATTACATTACTACCATATCTATTTGTTATATCCGTTACGTTATATTACGTTACGTTAAGTTACGTTATATCCTTTCTGCCACAAGCTCTGGCATATTTTTTTCTCTCGTTGTGAGACCCTTGAATCGTTCATTCATCATATTTGATGTAGTCGTAGAGTTTGCCTTAGGTAGCTTCTTAGAATCGCAATCTTCTGTTAGTAGAAACGGATATGCAATTTTACAGAATTGACAGAATGATCCTGTCAAACCTGTCAAACTGACACTCTTTTATTATTGTGCAATCAGTTATTGGCATACACAATCCGATAATATCGAAGTACTTATAATATTACTACTGACAATACACTCATACACACTGGTATACATACGATTTTACTGTTGGTGAACTATAAGTGGTTGATGAATCAATTTAAAGTCGATAGGCCTTCGCGAACGTAAATAAATTTAAAAAAAAACATTGCTTTCGTAGCACATGCACCTAAGCAAGCTATTGATAGAGCATTTTTGAACTGTTGATTCACTAATAGCTCTGTGTTCAGTAAGAGTAGATATACGTATAGTAAGCTTCATGCTCGTGTAATCTATTCTATTTATCTGAAAACAAATACCGGCTTGGGCTTTTTTTCCAGGAAGCTTCTGTGAAATAACTGGAATCCCTGCAAAAAATTATCTTTATGTTGTTCACAATCTCCAAGCTAAATTAAGAAATGTCTCACAACTTAAGGGCACATCTAGATAATTGCAATAACTGAGTGAACTCTTGGAAACCGTGGGACATATAGGCGTTATCCCTTTTCTTTATCTTAATACCTTCCGTAGGATAAAAGAATCAACAGGATACCAAGAAGGTCGGGTCATATGGATCCGCTCTATAATTAGAAAGGGCTTTTAATATATCAGGATGCGTTCAATTAAGCATGCTATATATAGAATCCATTCCATGATTACACAGCTGAACTAGTGGTTAGTGTAGATGTTTGAGAAACTTGAACGTATTGATTATTATCCCTTTTTTTCGTTCGATGAAGAGTGATTACACCTTTAGTAGAACCGGCTGGTTCCCCTTAATTTCGTCCATTGATTTTCCTAAGGAACGTAATAAAAAAGCACTTAAATAAATACTTCGGCAGCTATTAATTAATTATAAAAGTTTGATAATATACAGCGGCCTTCTACCGATTTTTGCTAATCCAAACAAATGGCTGCTCGAGGAAACACATTTCAGCCCTAATGCTCAAGTTCCCAGCTTTCTCCCGTGTATTTATTGCAGCTTGATCCGAACTTGCACGCACTAATGCCGCCTTTAATCGAAATGCGAAGTGTATTTCAACTGTGTTAAGCGCATGATTTACTACAATCTAAATTAGATAAGTTTAATAGGATGCCTTTAGCATTGACCTACCTACAACCGCCGATTAAATCTAATTGCTTCGGTGTTGCCTGAAATGCGCCGCTGAAATTATCTCGAAAATAATTACTGGACTCGCGTTCTGAAAATGAATTATGCCGTAACCTAATTGCACGTAGGAGCTACCTATGTAATCCCCTGCTCGGGGAAAACTTCAAAGTAGTTGTCGTAATAGGATTAGAAGTGAAACACAAGTTGGTATAACTTTACAATTTGCAAACTATAAGCTTGTTTCGCTGGAGGCATTACTACCTGCAGCAATTCTTCTATCTTTGCTAAAGGCATCTGTCACCCTTCCAGACGAAAACATGTGTACGTGACTTTTTGGGCGCTGTTAGCGCCAAAAAAGCAGAGCTGACAAATTGAAAGCATAACGAGACTTATTTTTCGTTCTGTCCTGCCTATCGCATGTGGGACGTCCTAAGGAGAAAGCTGTTAGAAACTTTTATATCGTCCAAGTTCAGACACGCTTGAGTACGTCTGGATTATGTAAATGCAATTTTTTATCAGGGATTTGCAACCTAAAAGCATCTATTCCTTTGTGCAAAAAGTACCGAAATATAAAACATATGTGGTCACTTTTCAGGGGCACGCATGGAATATGCGACCATTATCTTTTTGCGTCATTTTCAGCAAAGAATGTTAAAAAGCGATTTGAGCCTTGGTAAGGGTCGATTGATCGAAAATGCAGGGTACGAACTTATCTCTCATCGACAATTTTATTTTTTTGTACATGCGTTAGGTACTAAACGGAAGTCCTTAATTTTAAATGAAAGAGAAGTCAACTGGCTTGTTTTTTAGAAAATTATACGTTACCTCCTCATGAGCCTTCAGTCTTCTAACTGCGTTACATAAGTGTTAGATGCAATGCACCATTAACGAAAATGCGCAATATTGACACGTAAAACAGGCTAAAAGGATATAACGAGTATCAACAAAAGGAAACAACGGCTACTGTTGAACGTAAAATATAAATGTATGGAAGCTAACAGTCTGGATGTACAAGCAATATACCTATCGGGTAATACTCACTCGAAAAGTAAATCAGTTGAAGTCACTACTGCCTAAATAAACCGACAAGAGTGTTCAGTGAAATGGTTTGGCTAAGACACCTTAATAATACACTTTAGATATTTTGATGTAGAGGTCCAAAATAAATTGACAACTAATATTACCTCAGACGATTACCGCTTTAATTAACACGTCGGGTATATATGCAAAACGAAACCATCAAAATAAATTGCTCGAATAGTATACTGGATCATGTAAGCAAAATTGTCTCAGCTGATAACAACGAGGGCACCGATCGAGATAAACAATCAAACCTTTGCACCGGAACAGATTGTCCTCCGAAACGTTTAAATTTTAACATTTCAATTTTTTAGGATGGTAAACTCCCCAATAAACAGCATGAATTGTAAAATGCCACAAATAGGTTTCAGAGATTATTTTATATTAAAATAACACACCTAAAACATTTCTACCGGGCAGATCTGCAAGAAGTGCTGCGACTGCAATAGATTTTCTTTACATCGCTGACGCATGTCTCGCTATGAACGTTATACAAACTTAGGAAGTAAGTTTTGATAGTGTAATGATAAATCATCCACCAATTACAAATAGTGCTCAACACAACGCAACGGGAATGCACATAAAGTGTAGGGTTAAAGCAAGCAACTCCTAAATACCTCACATATGCAAATTATTCTACCCTATTCAAAATGGGCGGTAATCCACCACACGCATTACTGGAATAGTAAAGTAGGATCACTTATCTATAATCGGTAATTTGCTGGTGCCGCGAGATGTAATAATCAAATTGGGTGACCCGCTCAGCGAAAACTTTGGTAGACAGCAACGGCCTGATATCGGCTGAAAGTGCCACGAACGGCAAGTTTGATGACACAAGAATGGTGGTTGGTGGCAGCTTCAACTCAAAGAATGACTATGGTTTGAAATAATAAGGATAAGTACCTGCAGCTCAAGGCGACAGGAACTGGATTCACGGAAAGGCTGGTTGTTAAGTCTGCGTCGGCATAGGAGTCGCCTATATAGGGTAGTTCTAAACAATGGGGGGGGGGGGGCGGAACGAACGGAGATGATATTCCACGGCACTCAACGCGACGAGAATGAAACTTCAAAGATAAAGCTACGCCCTAGGAGTTATTTTGTACCGCTCTTAAACGAAGGATTGACTGGGCATCGACTAGCACTATTAACTCTCGGCAGAATATGGCGTAGTGTAAGGACGAGGCTAAGAACTGCTTCGGGCCTTTTAATTGAGCAGAAGGATTAACACAAATTAGTCGCCCTGTCGTTACTCACAACATATTAAAACAAAACTAGCTACTTCAAAATACGCCAACTACCTTTGGTGTTCCACCGGATACTCGTTTAGCTATCGGGTTTGCAGAAGAAAACACAAACAAATAACAGTAATAGGGGCATTTATTTAAACCCAAAAATCGAAGTAACAAATGAATTATTTGCATTTGCCCTCAGGCCATGTGACCACCAATAAAGTTGCAGGACTATTGGCTGTCAAATAAATTAATGTGTTCCATTTATCCATGAAGATGTTAAGCCGGATTTGGCTGCTAAATTCTAAGAATCCCAAGGTCGCCACTGTTAGAAGTCAGCTAACAACAAAAGGAAGCTGCACATTTCGGGAATTTCTAACCACATACGGAAGTGGAATCGGGGAACTGAATTAGCTGAATTTTAGCCTTCGTTTAAGCCCAATTTACCGCATAAAAGACCATAATCCATACTAAACGATATTAGCCCATACTAGCTCGAACAAGTCGAATTCTTAGCCCGTAGCTGCAGGCCTAAATATTAGAAATTAGACAGCGAAAAGAAGCTATGCAAAGCATTCTTACCGAAGGTGTACCGGCCTAACTGCGTACAAAACAGCACCGCAGCGGTTTTAATTATTGGTAGAATAAGGAAATCCCGCTTAAATATAAAAATCAGTAGGCAAAGAATACAATTAGATGAGCTTTCTTAGCGACGCTTAATGCGCCTTACGAAAAACAACGCCTAGCGGCTTCAGCAACAAAAACGGCTTCAGTTTAACCCAACAATTAATATCCGCTGGAGCGTGCTTTTCGAAAAATCAATACTCTTCCAGCTATTTGGCTGTTTGAGCGGCCTACTAGAATCGATATGTCAAACAAGTTCAGACGCGAAAACTGCATGTGTTTATCTTTTCTCACACACGCTTGCTGCGATGAACTTGAATTAATTTGATAAAATAATTAGATATAAGGTTGTCCGAAATAAGGTGGCAAATGCATTAACGTGTTATTGAAATGAAATTTAAACGGGGCGTTACAGTTTTATGCGATAACGACGACCACATTGAACAAAACGAGACATTCGGAACCCGCGCTCTGCTCGCTTGACTGTAATTATTGTCTTTTGAATCGCTCCAATTTCGCGAAAAAATTAAAGGATTTGTCACTCTTCGCGTGCATACAATACTGTGGTTTTAGTAGTTCTAACTGATATAACGACCATTATATTTGCCGAAGAAAGTAAAAGGACTTTTTTAGTATAATTGGACGAGATTGGCCTAAGATAAATAAAAAAAGCATAAACGTATGATAAGTCATTTAGATTGCATGTGGTGGTGTTTAAAGCATGTATTCAGAGTTAAAATACTATCAAACGATATTTAAAACTAAATAAAGCACAAATTATACAATTGCATAAAAATGATACACCAACATGGTATAAGTATGTCCACGTCTATAAGATAAATAACTAAGGAAGCCAAAAGAATTTACGAAATGACCAAAGAGTAAAAGAAAATCAGTAAATAATGGTCAAACGATAAACATGCGGCAGACAAACACTTTTGGAGAATCAAAACGTAATACCTGTGATGGAAAATAAGTCAAGGGTTACAAAGAGAGGGACATCGGTGTCATTACTCTTCTTTCAGGTATTTCAGGGACGTTTTCTAGTGATATTCAGGTTCAGCTAATGACTATGGTAGAAAGATGTTCTTTTGCTTATCGTATAATACAAATCTATATTTTTGCATGTAATTATTATTTGTTCGTCAGCATAGTTCTAGGTAAACACCATAGTATCTTGAATTGGTATTAAGGTTTAAATGGGTCAATCAGCCAGCCCTTTTCCATGATATCTGTCCGCTTTAAACACTTTTGGTATGCAATTATCTATTTTCGGCGCTATCATATCGTTCCTTCAATGCTTTTATTATGTTACTATGTATATTTATATTTAAGTTGTTATAGGAAAAATTGTTTACGATAGGTAGAAATCCTAAAGAGTGATCTATCTGGTAGGTAGAGGTGAGTCGTGAACTTACATAACAAGGGCTTACTATCAATAGTCAAAACAATTGTATCTAGAATGATACCGGAACAAATTTGTTACTCTTATGGGGCTTACTGGTGATAGTCAAAATAGTTGTATCTAGAAAAATACGGAAACAAATTCGTCTCACTTTTATGGGCGCCACCTGGTGTTTTTTCTGGTCGGACCGAAAGAACTTCACCAGAATGGTGACGGAGACGACGGAGAACTATGTGCATGCTCAGCCAGGAAATTTAGATTTATCTTGTTCTATGATCCATGAAAGCTTATCATTCTGCAAGAATACGCGGAAGTGCACTTCGCTCCACAAGTCAAAATCATACAGTAAATTTAAGAACTTTGTTAAGATAGCATTCATTAAATACATTTAAATGGGCTTCAGCCGAAGAACAAAACCGCGAATAATATTGGTAACAAAACAACCCCTTCGACTCTTACCTGCTCGTTTCCTCACGTCGCGTCGTGCAAAAATTAAAAGCCCCGCAGATTTGCCTATAGTACCATTACCAAGGGGAAAGCGGGATTGATCAACTAGCGGAGGAGTGCTAGAGGCGTTACTGCACTTCCAACTGAAATGCGTTTCAAAGCTTATCTTACTGTGCTGTGCTTAACATAGTACCTACGCATATTAAAAATGTTCGGAAAATTACATATTATAAATAAACATGGCTGAACTTAGCTGAGTGCGAACATAAACGGCAATAATGCGGGGTCCAAGGGTTCTCGATCACCGGGGCTGGCGGGTGGGCTTTAATCATACCAAATTGGACAGCTTTAGGATGACGACTGGCGAAGATGACGTCTATCTGCACACGTATAGAGGGAGCTCTAACCTACGTCTTCCGCTGGAAGAGTGAACTACACGCTGACAGCAACATGCTTCTCCAGGTCGATAAATAGACCGCTAAAATAGCGGGGCGTCGGCGGGACAATTTTAAGATTCCCTCCAAAGGTATCTAATGAGAGGTCGATATGAAATTTTGAGGCACTAATTCTGGGACACAAGAATCGGAATTCTAGATTGATAAGCTGCATTTTGGGAGCTGCAAATACCCGAAAGAGGTGACAATTGTCCAAAATCAACACGGTAAGATTTTTCAAAACAGTTATATTCCCGAAACAATAATGCTCACATCACACACAAACTTTTTCCTTGCCGATCACTGGTCAACTATAGATACCACCCCTCCCCCCACCGCGCTAAGTTGGCGCAGCAACGAATTGCTAACTCCTTTCTTCATTGTGTATAAAAAGCAGTGGCGGCGTCAATTCCCAACCAAAGATATGCTAATACCTTTAACTTCTGCATAGTAATTCTAGTTCGGTTCATTTATATCAATTATGTGCGGTTTAACCAGACGATGATTAATATTTGCAGTAGTTAGTTTTTCGTCACTCGCAGGCCAGTTTCTCATCTTTGATTTTTAAAATTATTTATGCAGTAGTAGGGGGACACCCCGTTTAGCTCATTCTTCTTTAGAATATATAGTGGTGTGATATATTCGTGTGATTTTAACCATTTTTGAACCCTCTCTTTTTTTTATTTAGCTCCATGTCAATTTTTTTATTATTCTTATAATTTCGTAATAATCGACTATTTAAGTAAGTTCAAGTCGTCCTTAATTTCCGTCACTATTTCTACACGACGATTTGGGATGCCAGCTTAACAACCAAATGATTTAATCACCTTAAGCATATATTTCAGCAAAAGTAGGTTTCTGAACAAACACGTAGTAAAACATATTAAATTTCCACTTTTGTATCTAAATTCACATTATGTACTCGTAGTAACCCCTTGGCAATTTCTACTTTTGCTTTTATTATGAAGTACAGATTTATTTCAATCTAGCACTTGATGTTATTCCAAACCATTAACTATACTTTTATGGTAATGTGGTTGTAGTAAATTTTGGAAATCACTTTATAGTACTACAACACATTTGTCTAAAGTACGAGTACATGATTAAACAATTATGAGCTTAATTGGGGCAATTTTCTCAGTTAAGTGCTGGGAATAACAACTACGGCGCCGATTATACACTTTGTGTGCATTACCCGATTTTATGTGCTGACTCATGTTTACACCGGGGAATGTTGTTTGACAATTACCAGCAGGCGGTAGTCTCAATTTTGCATCCTTTTTAGCAATCTAGTTCAAAAATGTACGTTTCGGCTTTTAGATGAATGATTTTAATCATTAGAGGGACATCATAATCTTGTTACAAGGAGCAGTTACTGAGGTAAAATGCCCAGGAAATTCCGGGAGAGGTAGGAACGGCCAATTAGGAAAAGATTAAAATTCGGAACGGTAGCTTGAATGTTGACTATAATTAAGCGATGTAACTGGCTATTTCAACCGCGAACGATGATTATTATAAAGCTTTAAAAGTGAGGCTGCCTTGCTGCACCTAATTTAAGCTGTATATTTAATTTAAACGCGTTAGCCGAAAGAACGGTTGCAATATCAGTTATTATTTCCTCAACTCCTCATCTACCAGGTGAAAATTTAATCTTAAATTAACAAATTTATAGCTACGTATTTGTTCTATTTTACAATAACTTACAGTTGCAAGAAATATTTGGAGAATAAATTACTGGCACTCGTTAGTTAGAAATTAAATATAACAACATTAGGGCTGGCCATATTCTATTTCTATATACTATTCAGTAAAAATTGAGCAAGCATTTTGAAAAAATACGTTACGCATAATGTACTCCAATATTTACTACTGAAAAATGTATAACTTTTTTACTTCACGAAAATAGTATTTTTAGAATAAAGATATATGTCTATGGCATTTGTTGAGCTTAAATAACTTAGATTGGAAGCCCCAATTAACATATTTTACTCTACTATAAATTTTTACCATAGGACTTAGTAGACAAGCAGCAAGAAAGGTTGAATATGTTGCATAGTGAGTCATAAGAGTCACAAGAATAGTAACGTCATAAGAAACGAAAAATTCTTGAAAGCGCTGCGGAAATGTTGGAAAGTGCGAAGAAGCAAACGATGTTAATGAAACACCCTTAATGTTCCGATTGGTGATAAAACGGAAAGTTGAAACTGTGTGTGCAGTGATAACAGAATAAGACTAAGAAAATTATGTGTGACAATTTACTAATTCCAAATACAACGTCTGGTGAAAAATAAATCCGCACTTAAATTAAAAATATATATGCGATACATTAGATTGTTAATAGATCCTGAAGATAAAATAAAAAGACAAAAGACGGCAAAGCGAAGAGGGAGTAAAGGGGACGAAAATACATACCTTGTTACATGGGATACCCCGTTTACGACCTGCAACGTGCCTGATACGGGATGTACTATTTCAGTGGGATGGAAATGGGTCGTGGCTGAAAAAACAATGGTGTAAACGCGTAACTGCACGTTGCTTTAAAATTCAAATTTCTGCAGCAAGTTTAAGGACTCTAACAAGATAACATTTATAAAATATATTTAAACGGACGCAATAAACAATCCTTAAGAATTCTACCTGATAGTGACGTCACGTCGCGCTATAATAAAATACAGTATGGCTATTAATTTACAGTACTTTTGCTTAAACCTCTCTAGATGTACTAATATGTTTGCAAGTTCGTAAATAATGTTCTACTGAAGAAAAATTCTTTTTAGTTGAGCACTTTTTCGCTCATACGATTTAGGTAGACAAAATGGTCCAAGCATTAAAATCGTTCGCGAACCATTTTCGGAGCATTTCAGTAAACAGGCACTAAGTAATGCTATTGTACTGAACATTATAACAAAATTTAGAAGAACTGGAAGTATTCTACACCAAGAAAAAGGTAAAGCTGGCAAAAAAAACAGTAAATGCCAACGAAAATCACGAACGTGTATTCAATCCAATTATGGACTCACCACCGTAGTTAAAGGAGACCTGCTGCAAAATTGAATATAAACAGAAGAACTCTGCAGAAGATATTGAAACAAATGAATGCCCATTCATACGTTATTCAGACGACCCAACATTATTTTAAGTAAAAAAGTTTGAAATTTTCAGTACTATAAATTAATAGCCATACTGTACTTAGTGGATGTCCACCTGAGTTACAAGTCTACAGGAGTCAGCATTTACTTCTTTCATAATATGCAAACTTACTTATTACATGCACAAAATTGACGGTAACCTATGCCTTCAAAATATTAGCATGGCACATATGACATATTAAAAAATGTCGGTAACCTACCTGTGCAATAGGAGGGTATTATCTTAGCTGGGTGCAGCAAATTAAATGATACAGGAATGCAGGTGGTCGACCACAAAGTGTTGAGCAAAATTCTAGCCGCGGGCGGAGGCTAGATAATGGGGATATCGTGTCTGGCAGTCAAACTTTTATGAAGCTAAAATGCATAGCTTGGAGATAGGCTACGTGCAGTTGACGTTAGTTTACACGCTATGTAATGGGAGCTTTTCCCAAAGCTTTTTCGTGATAGAGTAATAACGGTGGCTCAACAATTATCTACAAGCGTAGCTTAAAGGATGGTTACCAAACTTTTAATATCCGGATGATACAGGGTTTCTTCGAGTATATCGTATGTGATGGTCGAGACTTCCGTGGTACTCAAACGGGACGAGATTGAAATTTTAGATATGAGAACTACGCTTTGGAGAGCAGAGATGTATTCGGTAAAGGCTGTAATTTTCCAAATCGGCACAGCAAGGCTCCTCTAAACAATTAATTTCATTGAATGATAACGCTCACAGCAAACTAAAGATGTGCTGTCCGCGCCTGTACTTCACGCAAGAGCTCAAAAACACTCCAACCCCTTTTTCTACTCCTTTATGCGAGCTAAATGCAGTGGCGGCGTTAATTCTCAAATTGACCCAGCAATATGCAAACTAAAACAAAAGAAGTATGAAGAGGCATCTGAGAAATACATTGACTATGCTATTATCGAATCCCTAATTCAATGTAATACAAATAGTATAGACCAATAGGCATCAGTTTAAAACCACAGCGCTACAAGGGGTGGAATATAACTAGTCTCAGAAAAAGAAGAAAACGAAGATATAGTCATAATTCAATAGTATGATAAATGAAAATACTCCAAATATCATTTTAGAAGACGAAAATTCATAAAAATGATTATAAATGTTTAAAACACAGGAAAACTAGGGAAGTAAGTGCCAAACACAGTGGATTAAATTAAAGAAAGTAGCTTAAGAAGTTGTAATGTTTCGCACTCCCGAATTTTACTTTAGTACTGGTAATTTATTCTGGTCAGTTCATCAAAGTTTTAAATCTGGGTTGATATAACTTCCATTAATTTCGGAAGACTCCAACGTCTATTAATTTCTACCTCGGGTTAGCTCACATTGGAGATAGATTTCGCTCAACTCAAATACATACGGCCAAGGAATACACAAGATATATATTGTAATGTAAAGGTAATGTAATGTAATGTGATATAATATAGTAATAATTTGAATTGTAATTACACCTATTTTACTTACATTTATTTAATTCAAATGTTAGACTGACCAAAAATTATTCTGTTTTAACTGGGCTCGTTAGCTACTTACAAATAAAACAGTATTATGCCTTTTACTGTATTTCATTCATCTGCAATTTAATATTACAGAAGGCTAGCTCGGTAGACAAGAAAAACTCATTTCTCAGAGTTGGGTTCCTCGGTTTGTTAATGATAAAATTCGTGTGATACGCCACTGGGCTCTAAATTTACTTCAATCGAGCAGACGCTACTTTGATATGCTGTCAAAATCCTACACAAATTGGTTTACTTGTTTGCCGTTCGCGTGTTGTGATTTAAATTTAACGAAAGGAGTTTTATGAGCATTCGATAAGGTAATTTTTGAATTCTGGCTCCTTCAACTGCATTAATCTATCTTTTGTTTGCAGGAAAAACCTCCACTTGATTGTTAAACGCCGCCAACATGCAATTGTTTCTCCTAACCTCAAATCTGGATTTTATGCAATTACTGAACATTCGCTTTTGATAGATGCTTTAATCTGCCTGGAGCAGAGTAAGACGTGCTCTTGTTTGAATTGTTGCTTTCCGGTTCCTAACACCGATACTTTGATTGCAATCTAACCTGAGTTTTCTGCAGTGCTGCGGTAACTCGTTCGGACAGCGTCTACTGATGATCTCTACCTGCAGCTGGACCCCTGGGATGCTGTGACTGCTGTGAGGGCCTCCTACACGCTGGGCGGATATGCTGCCGTTGAAATCTCGGGCTCAGAAACTCAACTGTGCCTGTAACTGATGATCGTAATCTGCACTGGTCCCTGCCGAAGTCCTCGGAAGGTGGTAGCGGAAGAAATAATTTTTTATGTGATGGAATTTGCTACCCCTACGTTCACTGGTGCACTGGTAAATTCTCTACACAATGGTGTACTTTTTGTTGTTATAAATTAAATATTTTTATATTAAAAATGCAATTAAATGAGAGACGAAAAACTGTGTGTCAATAATTAATTTTATTCAAACGTTTCTTCCTCCTGGTAGTTAATAACAAATTCCTATCTAAACTACAAAAGCGAATATTGATCAAGTTCAATACAATAACCTTCTTAACTAATATTCCTTATAACTAAAATTATTTACAAAATTTCTAATTCTAAATTATTGCCTTTTCAATTTTATTTTAACTGTCTCATATCGCCACTCACTTTGTTTTATTTGCATTGTCTTTTCACTCTCGCGTAATTACACTGACTTGTTTTTAAAATAGTCCACTTCAGAAATTTTGTTTCACATCCTGCTGTGTGTTCTTCTCCTTGTATTTTTATCCACTGTCTACTTTTCCCAAATTTTCAAATATTGTTGTCTAATATTACAATTGTGACAGTTCTATTTATTTGGTTTGGATTTAATTTTGCACAAACCTCTTATTTTTGGCTAATTTAAAATTATCGACTCCAATCTATGAAAAACGAGCTCTGCCCTTTGCCTTTTGTACTCAAATCATTTCATTACTACTGGCATTGCTTTGCAAATGTAATTACGGATTGAAATTTATGCTCTAAATATTGCAGTTGTATGAACTACCCCAACTCTATGCTATATGACTTGCTTTATTTTTGTGCTGCAAGCAGAGTTGAGTAGCGGGCTCAATAGTAACATCTCAATATAACAATAATATAATGTTTTTAACTAGATAAACAAATTATGAGTTATCCTGTACATTAATAAATTAACAGTTTCATCTGGGGCTGTTCTTCGTTGTTCCTGGTCGGTCCGCAACTCATTTAGAAGGTAAACATGACAAGCTTCTTGTTCCGGGATTGAAAAGATCAAGCCAAGTATGAATTTGGCTCCCTATGTGTTAAATGTTCACGTTATTGGTCTTTCGCTTGCTGCTTTGTTTACATTGGAAGCGCTGCAATCAGGTGCAGAAATAAAGAGGCGTAAAAGATCACTGCGATACCGGGGTGGTGCATTAATAGTACACATCGTGGCGGTGTGTCTTGATACAGGGGCTCCAGGAGTAACGTAAACGTGCGATGTTACATTTCAAAGTAATCCGAGGATTTCCAGCAAATTTGACCAGTACTGCTAGGCCCGGGGCTTTGGCTGCGGAGGTGATGCAATGTTGCGGATGATTTCAACTTCTGTCATGGCGATGCAATTGGCCTTTTGATGGTGATCCACGGCGTATTTGCTGGTTCCTCCGTGCTTTAGTACAGCTACGTTAATGGATTTTGGTTATGGTGTGGGTTGAATCACCTCGGTGAAGTGGTTCGGTGCCCCGATATTTACGCTTAGGAACGGAGCGATGGGGAATCGCTTTACGCGGTTAACCCGGTAAGACAGTTTAGCTACCAAACTAGGGTTTAAGCCTGAAAGATTTTATTTTGTAAGACAGTGGAGCTGCTAATACAAAATTGAATTCTAGCGGCTTCACTTTACAGGATTAATTATGTACGAAAAGTTTAACCTTAGGGCTGACAGTTCAGCTGCCACCTCCCTTAAAGTCTAGACGGGTATGGGTTGGAGGTCTACTCCGTTAGACAGTTCAGCTGCCAGTTCGGAGAACCCGGACAGTAAGAGGAAGGAAGGGAAAGTTCTGGGACTCAAGTGGGATGAAGAAAAGTGATTTAAAATGAAAAGTGCAATCTTCTTTTATACCTTTTAGCCCGCGTTATCGGTGTACTTGTCCTAGGTTACCATGGAGTGGGAAACGACGCCGTCGATCATTCAGCGCTGCTTTGCGCATAGCGGGTGCGAATCTGTTATAATGAAATCGAGCTGCGGATATATATAACGCTCGATTAGCCGATGTATCCAATTTAATACATTTTGTGTATAATTAAAACTTGATGCGGGAGGTGGTGTTACAACGTAAAGAAAAAGACCTGGGACTATCATTTCGGACGAAGTAATATAGAAATAGAATAACGCGCTAAGTTAATTAAAATTTGGAAAAGCAGCGACACGTGTCACGATTATAGAAAGAAATCATTGCTGTGATTAATAGATCTAAGTAGCAAACGAACCATGTATATCCAGTTAAAAAAGAAAAAAATAAGTAAAACACAATAGTAACAACGAACGGCATATCATCTGCTTTATTAACTTCAAAAAGCATTTGGAAAGTCTAATATGTCCACACTGTAGAACAAATGGGAACATGAACGCATAAAGCGTACCCCATCGTAGTGCATCACAACATAACAGATGAAACGGTTCTGAGAGCTACTACTGAAAAGGAGTTGCAGCAAGTACTAAACCGCTCGGCAGATGAAAGTAATATAATGGAGCTACGTAAACATTAATATCCAAAAAAATTTGGTCATGGTCGTCAGTAGAAATAATATAATAGCTTGAATATTATACACGATAATAATAAGTAGAACAAATAGGTTAATAGAAGTGGGTATCTAAGAAGAAGAATATAGAAAAAAAATCTAAGATAGAATAAGCACTTTAAAATTTATTCAAATTTCAAATTTGATAGCAATCGCCATATCAAAGTAAAGATTAGGCATTAGGAAATCATATATATTAATGGTCCACGGCGAAGGTGTGGTTCCACAGAAGAATTATCAAGATCTGATGGACAGGCTCAGTCACTAATGCTGGTGCATAATACGTTAGACGAAATTCAACTGAAATAGAAGCCACCATAAACAAAAAAATCTAATTCGGACACACCATGCAGACAAAGAACATCCTGGATGAGCAACATCAAAAACTTATAAACACTATCAGAAATAAGTGGAGATGTGCGATATTTTTAACCAATCTCAAAAACTGCGAGATGGAACTAAGAAAGAGAGAATAGTTTCTACTGATACAGCGAAAACTGTTCAAAAAATTTAAGAACTAAGGGTTAATTATAATTAGGTTTCTTACGCACACAACCTGTATACGTATTAGTATCTCCCCGTAATGACAAGGTAATCTTGATCAGCAGCAATGATATAAAGGCCCTGGCAAATATAATTATTAGTCTCAGTATTAGAAAGCAAATCAGTGATTATAAATAAAGACAGACAGGACGTAGTTAGATCAGAAAATAAACTCGAAAAGTTACAGCTGAAAGTTAAACATTTACTATACTTAGGCATTGCGATTAGCCGAAATGGCCTAATAACTAAAAAAGTCAACAAAGTGAGAGCTGCTGGAAGATTATTCCAAACGTTCAAGCAGAAGATTTTGCAAAACGAACAAGTTTCCAGCAAGACATACATTACAATATCTTATACCGATGTAGGAGCACTAACCTACAGTAGTAGACCCTGAGCACTACCCACTATGTAGTACATTGTAAAGCAAAAAATTAAGAAAAGAAGCCACGAGATAGCCTAATAAGATCTTTGCAAAGTAAAATTGCAAATTTTACAACGTACATAAAATTAGAGTAATCCTAATATATTATTAAGAGTAATAAATGCGGAATGAACTCATTCCGAACAACGTGTCAAAGCTTAAAAACCGATTGTTGCCACTATTATATTTAATGGAGCTTTGTCAGATAGCGGCATTCGTATGTGTTTAGCATTCAGAGGTCTTGAGTTCAATTTCCGGAACCTTCTCGCACAGTTGAGGACATTATAATATGTTTGACCTTTTATCTTACCAGACGAACACTTAGGCAAATCAGCACTTTTCTCTAAAGCCTTCTAAAACGAAAATAAAGAAAATCCTTTCAAGTATGAAGAATACGAAGCTGTCACCTGTAGTATACGATGACGCAGACATCCAGTAATTTTTAATGAATATCTGAATACCCATTAAATATGATGGAAAACGTTTAAATTGCTTTGCTGTCAGACTACTCTATCGAAACATTAATATTTCTAAGCAAAGTACCAAGTTACAAACGCGAATTTAAATCAAGCTCCAGGGAATTATGAATGACTGCTAACAGTGATAACAAGTGCAATCACCCTTCTCGCTTTTACCTCCTTTGTATACGAGTATAATGTGGCTGCTTGATATTCTTAAAATAAATTTGCTTAAACGACAAAGGATCATTGATCAGGCCGGTGAGTGCCTCTTGACGGATATAGAGCTGGGCACACAATCCACTATATAGGCGTGTACACATGAGTGTTTACCGAGCAAACTTCACGAAGTTGTTCTTGGGGAAGCCATGAATTAATGCGAACTGACGTTTGACTGATTTATAATGATTTATGGCCAGAAAACCGTGTCAAACAATATGATATGCAAATGCATTATAAGCATCCATAATTACTGACAGTAAAACAATAATTCCTTTGATGCCGGTACATCTTTTGAAATGAAAAGCAAACAGGAAATCCGTTATTAATTGCTGTACGCCTTTTAATATTTATCGAAAAATACTCTTTGGAAAGCTAGAATAATATAATAGTCCGGCTTACAGGAAACTGTATCGATTTTAATTATTTAAGAATTTGAGTTTCCAAATTTCTATGTACCTTTTCTACCAATTTACTTACACAAGTTCAGCTTCTCTTGTAGACATCGTTGCAACAATAACATATTCAGTAAATAATTTCAGACAAATAAACAAAGGAAAATCGATATTTGGCCAATCGATAGAGGAACTGACATAACCACCACGATGAGACAGTGTAAACATCTTACAGATACTTCGGTGCACTGTTGACATGGATCGGTATTTACCATGCGCTCTTTGAGACGTTCGCTCCTTAAAACAATGTATTCTTCGGAATCTGTTGAACGGTGCATTTAAAGTTTTAAATCGAGTCGGCGATTTATCAATACCGTTTACGTAGAGTTTGCGAGAGTAGAAATGGAGGAAAAACCATCCTGATCTATTATGTCGTCCCCGAGTTGTCGTGTTTAGTCCTTCCGGATTTATTTATTAATTCGCTCACTGTATGAAAAATGGGAACGGACGGAAGAAGAAGAAAAGGTAGACCTCCAAATAGTTGGAAAAAAGAAATCAACAAGATCTTGACTAGGAAGGGGATTAGTTGGAATGAAGCGGTAACAGTAGCAATGGACAGAAAACAATGGCGTAAAGTAGTAAAATGCGAAGTTTAACCTTAATTTAAAACATGTGAACTAAAGTGTGTACATAAGAGTGAACTATAAACTATTTACCTCTACACTGGATTACCGGTAGAAGAGGATTCGACTATGTATGTATGTATGTGTACGTATTTATTAATTTACAGACTTTTCCTTTAGCGCCAAAGTAATTGCTGTCTTCACAAAAGGTATGCAGTTTCATCAGACCTTTCTTATAATTTTTGGTTGGTGGCGATTGATTGAGCAGTTGTAAACATTGTAAATTTGTGGAAGTGATCAGGGTTGCATGTAATACTTTTGTAGGTAATAGAGTAATAATACATATAGAATAAAGGTAATAGTGCGCGAATATCAAAGGAGTAATAGATAACATAAACATGGAAATTATGAGAGAAGTTAGTAAATGTTCAGATGAGAAGTATCATCAGACCATGATAAATGATGGAGAAAAAAGAAACGGAATAGATAGTAGAATTAATCGACCAATCCGAACATTTTATAATAAAAGACAGCTATTGACTACTATAAAATACTGGTAAAAATACGAAAACGATTTCCTAAGCGTACATAGATATCGACCGTAGTTTTGTATGGATGTGAGACATAGAGAATTCTAAAATCAGTTGCACACAAATAAAATTGAATGAAAAAGTGCTTGGAACAAACAACGGAGAGAAGAATATTATGCAAATCCTAATAAAAGGACGTCACCAAGTAACATGACGTAATCTGAGAAGAGAAAGGTTACTAAAAGCGATCATTAAAGACAAAGTAGCTCAAGATACTAGAGAACGTTTTCGTCTTCAATACATTAAGCACATAATTGAATACCTACCCAGCAATCGGAACCAAAAAGCTTAAAATCGGCAATAAAGATATAAAAACCCTGTGCTATATATACTGACGATGATTTAGCGCAGGAGAAGGAAATTATCTACAAAGGCTATTGTATCAGTCCAATAAGAGAACTAAAAAATATATGTTGGTAAAACTGAATCGCTAGCAATCATGAAAGAAGATATTCCAAGAGAGATAGTTGTTGATGATGACATTATAGAAGAAATTACGAGTACAAAATATCTCGAAGGAACAACAACAAACTCAAAACAACTATTTTAAGAAATAGAAGAACCAATGTCAAAGGCGAATCGATAGCGGGATTTTTAAATACGATAATATGAAGAAATCAACATATGCTAACTGAAACAAACACAAAAAAGTGACACAAGAACAAAGGAAGTATAGAAGTAACAGAAAAAAGACTCATAACCAAGAACGCGTTAAGGCATTGAGCATAAAAATGGTTCGTTCAAATACAATTTAAATATCCACTACATAAATGGCAAGAGACGAAACGATCAACAATTGTTGAAATTGTCATAACAGCATATCGTACACTACAAAGGAAATTGCATAAAAGTTTAATGAGGTATTGGCTTTATGATAAAAAAAGGTATCATTTATACCTGCAATAAATCCAAAGAAATATCTAGTAGGGCAACGCTGAAAATCACCAGTAACCTGCATTTTTAAATTACATATGTGCGCTCAAGTATGACAGTGTGAAGATAAGAAAGTCAATCGATTCGTACAAAACAAAAATAGTTACTAACTTTATAAAAATAAGAAACGACGATGGTCTTTGAGAAAATAAGGTAGAAGTACACAGATAACTTTACTTAAAAACCACAACTATGAAAGTAACAGCATATAAAATGGCAACGCAGTAAAATCTATTGAACATAGAAAATGAAAAAGACGTAGTAAAACCAATAGGGCACTGGGAAAGAACAATGTAATCAGCAAGCTACATAAAAGTTGAGTAATAACTTTTATAGCATCTCCTTTAAATGCTTTACAATAAGTGTACACGCCAAGCACAAGTATAGTAGTAAAGTATAGGCAAAACTACTTATGTTACCGGTAAATTCCGATTTACGATATGTAACAAGCTTAAAGGGTGAGGTTGGTCAGTGGGCTGGGAAGTGGGGTGTAAATTGAAATAAAAGGGGGATCGCTAGCGATATTCAAAATGGTTGCACATTGCAAGGTGCGAAAGTAAATCCATAGTATGTTTGAAAAGCCACCACGGTGGATTCGATGCCAGTAATGAAGTTGGAGGTAGCACCATGGAAAACATGTTTAGAAATGAGAAATGCTTACTTGACTTCAAAATACGCTATACGATGCTGCAATTTGGAAACAAAAATCAAACAGTAAATTTATATCTTTATTAGGATAACCTTCGTAAGCCTTGCAGCTATGACCGCAACGAGAAATAGTGTCCACAATAATTTCTAATTTCTACCTGATTGTCGTGATCAACAAATTCTACCGAGGAAAGCAATATTGACAAAGTGCAGTGCAGTGTGTTGTAGACGTTATTGCGCTACGAACGGAAATATGCTTTAAACTTTGAAACTTACTTGCTAAAACCCATTCAAAATCAGTGGTAATTTACTCGTGCAGTCCTATCCTAGGTTGATATGGCATGTCTGCAATTGACTGTAAATTATACATGTACTAACAGGTTCGAATTAGTTTGTGTAGTAATTTAATTGGTAGTAAAATGTCAAAATCAAGAAATGTCACAAACTCCAAGCTCTGCAGAAAATATTCATCGCTGGCTGCCAAAGTTGAACGATAAAGGCGAGCTCGTAAGTGATGGGGCTGGAGGCTTAAAAACGAAGGCAAAAAGAAAATGTTCCTACAGAGCTTCGTCGGGGTGCGAAATACAGGGTGTCGATGAGGCGGTTGCTATGCAGAGTGGTACGATGCAAGGTAATCCTGGGAATGTAGCCGACGGTCACGTCGGTCGATGTGAAGTTAACCATAACGTCCTAAAATTTTCAAGCGGTCGTAGCAATTACTTATTGTTTAAAAGGTTTAAAACGAGAAAATTATGCTACATTATAGACCTCAAAATCCTCTTATTGCAGCTGTTTATACCTTTGATAAAAATCATTGCAAACAAATTTCATTAAATAACGAAATTCTCATGCAGCCAATGACAATCACGATTTCGTGATTGCTGAAAACGACCAGCTGCATCATCAAAAGCTCACTTGAAAAGGATAATTAATGTAATCTACCTCTATATCTAGAAAGTTGTTATTAACTACGAAAAAAGTCGATATAATACAAATGTGTACAAAATTTAAATTAAGATTAAGAAAATATCAAAGTCGCTATATATGTATTTATAAAGGCAGATATATAATTGAATTATATAAAGAGACTAATCGAATCAAATTACGAGTCAGCCATGCTGAAATAATTAACTCAAAACTTTGAAAACCTGCATTAGAAGATGTTTGAAAAATGCAATGGAAAAATGAAGCATAAAGGCTTATCTAGTTTCGTTTTTCAGATTATTTTACAGTAACAGGAGAGAAACTAAAAGATATAACAAAAAGAAAGCTACGATAGTATAAAACTTGAACGAAACTTACTTGGGAAAACTGCTCACACGGATGTAGAAAATTCAAAAGCTGCCTTTAGTATTTTAAAAGAAGCTAATTTAATAATAGTATATTATATTATTAGGAGCAAAAGTTATACTTTATGTAGCGAAGCTGGACGGGTTATCTGCCGACCATGCTCAGCAGATAAGTACAGCCGAGCCACATAAAGATACTATTACTCCGAATAACATATAGTATTTTTTCTTCAAACGTTTTTATAACAAATTATTTACAACTTTGTGAACAAAATTCGAAGAAAATTACTTGATCTCGTCAGCGGCAGATAAAGTGTTTTAGATGCCATGGCAATGAAGTGAAGGTTGAGCATCATCAATCACGCAGTATAAAGTCACATTTTACTGCCGTTTAAAGAAAAACTTATTTTTTGCACTTCCGGGACTAAAGTTGATACTTCAGTCCTCGTAAACAGGGACTAAAGTAGCTCATTTAATCCCTAGGGACTAAAGTAAAAATTATACCGTAACTATGGTAAACTTATGTACACACGAGGTTAGTAGGTTAGGTTGTGTTTGTCATTTGACACACACTGACTCAAGACTTAACCTACAAATCTCGAATTTGACATATACTGACAATACACTTCAGTACTGCCAACTGATTCAGGCTATCCAGGACCTGCCGCAATTTATTTTTTAATAAGTTGTAATTGTCAGTTTCCAAATTGACAGATTCCAAATTTTGGAAATGTTTGATGATAATGTTCCCAAAAGTGCAAAAAATAGCGTATATACCTCGGAACTAAAGTGTCTAAATCCCTTGAGTGATTATTGCCCTCGGGCTTCGACCTCAAGGCAACAAACTCCACTCACGGGATTAAATGGTGCACTTTAGTCCCTTATGATATAATATACTATTATCAGTCCTAACCTATGACGCCGTTGCCTGGATACAAATGTAGATGAAATATTGCATCACAAAGGGTAAACGCTTTCCGCAAATGAAATAAATTCTGTCTTATGCAAAGACAGAAAGCGAAGGTAATATAACGCACCCAACACTTAAGTAAATTATCCGGCCACACAATGAGACAAAGCGACGGCAGATGGAAGCAACAATACAATATTGGAGACGCTAGAGCGCTAAACACCGTCCACATTTATATATTATATCAAAAGAGCTTTGCTTGTAATGCCATGGAGGAGTGTTACACAACATTGCGAAAACTGGAGGCGAGTGAAGGAGTATTTTGTATTCTATTTGTGTTTGAGTACTTTTTCTTTGCTGTATAAGTTTTAACTTCCGTCTTCTAAAACACGAAGGAAGTATTTTAATCTACACGTTTCAGGATCCCTAGATGACAAAAAACAGGTTTTCTCCATTCCGTCTGTCTTTCTGTTTCTGTGTCTGTCTGTTGGCGGTATAACTCAAAAACTGTTTTTTAGAAGAAGAAAATGTTTTGCATACACATTATATATCTACCTGGCATGAAACCGAGAAAATTTTAGGCAAATATATACAGGAAGACCACCTTAAAAAAATTAAATTTTGTTTATTTCTGTTTTAACTTAGAAAAAGCTGAAAGTAATAATTTCACAATAGCGCAGGCTTTATTCTTGTAAAAAATGGGACCCAACAAGTACAGGAAAAATGTTGTATGGGAAAAAACAGAACAACGAATAACTGCGTTACGTTAAATATAGCTGCATCGAAGGAATTCGAAGCGTCCCGGTGGCTCAGGCAAAGAGTGCCCGCTTGAACCGTGAACTACCTCCGAACAATGAAACGACTGCGCCAGGTCATTCGCAGGCGCTGTATTTCGAGTACCAGCGCCGGTAATATTTTTATCTTTGCTTCAACTGAGATACAGATAAAACTAACCATTTGCACATAGTTCAGGCGTTACCCTTGACGAAAATTGGATGCAACAGATACAGCGTAAATGCTGTAAAACAGAAAAAGGTGTCAACGACAAATAGGTTTTATTTAACGCAGCCGGAACGCACGGATTCAAGAAGTACTCCGTAGCGCATGTAGCAATAGCCCGTTCCCTTACAATATCCCGTAATTTACTAGAAACGTTAAGATATTTTTACCCCTAGCTTATTTCCTTTTTAAAATTATTTAGTGTCACAACGTCCACTTACGAGTTATGAGTAAAGCCCGTTACAGATTTTTTACACTTACGATTGGGAGGTTCGTGCTCGTAATATTTAGAATTATACTCAATATGTATACTAAACAGGATAGCTATTGCTAAAAATATGGCAATAAAAGCTGGTTGATTTGAGAATGAAATGAACTAACAAGACTAGCCGCATACATAAATGTCACTTGAAAGTAACATTACGAGCCCACTTGGAGGCGAATGTACATAGGTTCTAGAGCTAGGAGTAAATCAAGTTGCTATAAAATTTCCACCTATTGCATTTTAAATGTTTATATACCTAATTTAACAGATTATAGCAATATAAAAGCTTTATGAATTTAATTTCCTCGATTTTATTTTGCTATCTAATTAATTAAACTTTTAAATTAATTGAACATGTTAAAACACAAAATGTATATCCAGGAAAGAAAACAAATTAAAAACCTAATTAACGATTTTAGAACTATGACTGGTAGTTATACATTAGACAAACACTGCAGGATACTCCAAGTATTACAATAATTACCCGGCTTCGTTAACGCAATAAATCTACTATCAATTAAATACCCATTTTGAAGCTCTACCTATTGATATATTTTTTATTCCAGTATATAAATTGCCACCATCGTACCTTCGATAAAAAAGATAAGCACAAATTTGATCACGCAAACGTTAATGGTAGACAATCCATTAATAGAATGTTTATTAATAAAACTTTATTACCGGTTGCCTGGAAAGTTTTCTTTGACTAAACGCAAAGCTACTAACCGAAACAAATAATCCATCTCGATATTTGAGTTTTTTTGTACTAACTATGTTATGAAGCATGTAATGCAACATACCGTATGAATGATGAATTTAATCTATTAATAATATCAAGATATCCAATAGGTATCATGTGATGTAAAAGTTGTATGTTTTAACTGGTTGGGTTTAATGGGCAACCAGAGTGGTTGTTTACATATGAAGTAGAAAAAGTAACTTGAATTTATAATCGGCGATAAATAATCAAGTTAAGGGTTAAATTCCCATTAATTGTGAAGAATAATAATTGAATATTTGATAAGTAATAGCAATATACTTAGTATTATTTACCATCAAATTTGACTCTGGGTTACAAACATTATTCAAAATAGAATTCAAGATTGTTTGAAGCCATTTAAAGTGGTATTTTACTTCGAAACCAGTAAAAAGTGCAAGTGAGTGTTTGTGGTATGCTGTTGAACTGTCTATCCACATAATAAGGGGACCAAAGAGCTGCAACGAGTTTTATTTGGTAGTGAACAACCAAGGAGGTGTTTGCTGGCTAGTATATAGTTAGAAGCTGGGCTAACACTAGTACAAGAGATACTATCAGAAGGTTAATGTCCATTCCTTCAGTAAAATTAAGAAATATATAGCAAGTTTAGTGAGGCAAATCATTTAAGTAATTATATATTAACAAATTAATTTAGAATAATTAATTTTCTAAATTTTAATAGTGATTCGAGTACTCGACGTACTTCGGTCATTATTATTTGAAATTTACATTTTTGGATTAGGATATTTTAGAAGCATAGTTTAAATCAAGTTTGGATTTTTAAACATTTGATTAAAATATTTTGACAATATCTATTTCATTTTTGTTATGCCAGACCAAACTTTGAAGCGATACTAACAAACTGAAGCATAAGTTTAATTTTGTGTAGCACCTAAAGGGGGTATTTGATTAACGAAGTCAAATAGGTATTATATTTTAAAGTAATGAAGCCTTCAACTACAATAAAAAGTTGTTGGTTAAACATTTACCCATCCAGCTGGGAGCAAGGATTCCCATTGCTTAGTAAACTGTCTAGCTGACATATTAAAAACCTAGAATCACAACACACAAATCAAAATGTCAAATGGAGTTATGAGATACATCAATTTCGATTTATTTCATTATGAAGTAAAGTAGGTACTTAAGGAGCTATATGATACTGCTTCTTGTTAATAATAAAAGGGTATATTTATCTTACGCAATATTAAATGTAATAACACCGCGAGAGAGTGGTATATTACAGGTTAGCTTACAACGTGAGACTGAAAAGTAGATATTTTATAAATTTTATTCACAACGTGGGTGAGAAGAAGCATACGTACAGTGTGTCCCAAATTGGACACTTTTGATAGGAAACAATAATTTCTAGAGGAGATAGTAAAAAACTAACTTACATGTTACGGGCTCGTTTTTTGTGTAAAAATGAATGGCGAAAACTGCACATCGATATCTTGATCTCTTTAAAAGATACAGGGTGATTTTCAATTTGGTGCATTTTCGACTCACCCCCGTAACTTGCTTATTTGTGAATATTTTGTGTTTCTGCAAAAACATTCTTAAGGCACTTTTTTAAAAGGAATCGAATGGTATGCTTAATGTTTTTGTAAAACAAATGGCAGGGAAGCTATGACATAAACTTTTGTTTTTACTTATGGTAAATAAAAATAGAAGTTTATGTCACAGCTTCCCCGCCTTTTGTTTTACAAAAACACTAAGCATATCATTCGATTCCTTTTAAAAAAGTGCCTTAATAATGTTTTTGCAGAAACACAAAATATTCACAAATAAGCAAGTTACGGGGGTGAGTCGAAAATTTATCATAAGTAAAAATGAAAGTTTATGTCACAGCTTCCCCGCATTTGTTTTACAAAACCACTAAGCATACCATTCGATTTCTTTTAAAAAAGTGCCTTAAGAATGTTTTTGCAGAAACACAAAATATTCACAAATAAACAAGTTACGGGGGTAAGTCAAAAATGCACCAAATTGAAAAACACCCTGTATCTTTTAAACCGATCAAGATATCGATGTGCGGTTTTCGCCATTCATTTTTACACAAAAAACGGGCCCATAACATGTAAGTTAGTTTTTTACTATCTCCTCTAGAAATGAATGTTTCCTATCAAAAGTGTCCAATTTGGGACACACTGTACATTTATACAACAGATTACAAAATTGAACCTACAAGGTTAAGCACAGTAAAATGTAACCAACAATAAAATAAAATAGAATCGGAAACGTGGCAGTATAAGATTATAGTATATTGTATGTTGAGAGCTGAAAGTGCATTCTTGCCGCTTGCGCATGAATATTGCTGGTTGAGACGAAGTCGAAACCAGCAATCATGCAAAAGCGGCAAGCGCACTTTTAGCTCGAAATATACATACTATTTTTTCGACGACTGAGCATATTATTAAAGGAAAATATCAAATTTCGTTTTATCGCAAAAATTTATTGACAATCAAGTTAACATTACTCGTGCAGTCTATATGACATGTGACGAGATTATTTCCACAAATGATGGGCGTTGTCAAGGAAACATTCGGACGTGGCTACCTATTTTGTTCACGCGGAAACCCAAAACGCTCGGTGAGCGGCAAAAAGATGAAAACGCACGCTCAGCGGCAAATGTCAACTTTCTGTTGTCAAATGACAGTGAGAAAAATCTACTTTCGATGTCAGTCGTCGAAAAAAGATATTAAATGTGGGCAGAATATACAATAATGGACTGTATCCTCATTGCTGTTGGTAACTAAGTACCGCTCTGTATTATTGTTCCTGCATTATACTGTGAAGTTTACCTATCTTTGCATTGGTTCTCAGAAAAACAGCGTTGTGTTGACGATAATGTGAGAACAAGAGCCTTTCTCTCTCCCTTTTTCTCTTTTCCCAGCCACTGCCCATTCTCTCCTTAACGTAAGCATCTTCCATTTCTTTCCTTACCTACCTGCTTTGCGCTTTTTGTATTCAGTTTCTACCCGATATTTTTTTAACATCATGTATCTCTGTGGTGGGTAGTGTTCCTACACTTCTTGTTTATCGTGGTCTTCATGTGACTAGTCTTGATGTCTAACGTTATGGATTTTCTGTTGCAAGGTGTCCCTGTGGTGGGTGGTATTCCTACACTTCTTGTTTATCATGGTCTTCATCTGAGTAGTCTTGACATCCAGCGTTATCAATCTTCTGTAGCAACGTGTTCAACTATTACCTAAAACAACACTGCCACTAATAGCGCGAGTGTGAAGAACATAGATGATATCATGCCACCCTGGTGAACTTCTCTTTTAATTTGTATTATGTCTTTTGACAGATCTGCATATACTTTCACGTGAAACGCATATATTTATAATATTATTTAGAATGTGTGTTTACATATTCACCTGATTCTTCCATTATTCATTGCCACCAGGATAGCACAGATTTCTTTTTGATTATGCCAAATGTATGAGAATATTATATTCTGCAATGTTCTCAATTAAGGTCCATATTGTGTCAATGTGGTGCTGAAAACTTTCTGAAGCGTTTTCTGTTCTACCGGTTAATAGAAATCAAATTTCCCAATTAGGAGTTTGCACAAGAGGGATATCAGGCTTGTAAAAAGTTGGCTTTTGATACTTCTTATGACTCATTTTTAAATTAAAAAATAACAGCATCTTTCCATACTGCTGCTATTTTGTTTGGTAGTATTTTCACTGCTTCTTCTATGACCTTACCGTTTTGTTCAGCATTTTACAGGTTATTTGATTTTCGCCGGGGACTGTTTTGCTCTTCATCCGTTTAAGCCAACTTTGATTTCGTGTTTTATTATTTCAAGGAAGTCTGCCAATCCTACATTTATAATAGAGTTTACTCTGTTTCAGGCGATAAGTATAATTGTCCTTTCCGATGTTACAATCCATTGGTCTTCTCTTTTCATTGGTTTCACAGTTAATTATATCGAACATTGACCTTCCTCAGTTGACGCCCCCACTCATCTGTGTCTACTGCCACAGATTTCCGGTTTCTAAACTGCACTAGTTGTTCAGCATTCGTCTGGATATTGTCTCGTCGGGGTACTTTAGGTGTTGCCCTTGCTATGTTGCCAGCGACTACTCATTTCCATATTTTTTAAGTATACGGTTGTCGTGTGTTCTTACTATGGGGCCAGCCCATCTAAGACGTTCTACCTTTATTACTGTAACCAAATCTGGTTTCTGTCGGAGTTCTTTAAGGTCATTATTAAAGTTAATTCTCCACACATTTTTCTTATAATCCCATAAATTAATGTTAATACTTTTTTCTTAAAAAATGGCAGCATTTTATCTCCACGCCTTGTGAACGTCCAGATTTTACTCCCATACGCTACTCCTGATCTTATCAGGTAAGTTATAATATTTGATTCCCTTTATATGCTTTGCGATTTTACCACCCTTTGCAAAGCGTAGTAGACTCTGTTGTTTTTTATTATTATGCTTCTTCATTCTTATAAGCACCCATTGGTGTCATTAATCCCACATCCTAGATTCGTAAATTCCCAGATTACTTCAATGTTATCGTCCCGTACTGTCAAGTATCGCCATATTCCTCTGTTTGGCTTTTTTACCTACTGGTTTTCTATGTTAATAATTTTTGGACTTGCTCTTACATATCCTAGATTTTATATTTCCGTTTGTGACATTGAATGCTTTGACATCGCGTCCGATTTCTGTTTTTACTACGTTACTATGGTTTTTAGACAGTTGATCCTCTTAATGTTTTCTTCTTCATCAATTTAAAGGTGTCTGTACGTAGTTTCCTATAATTCCTTTTACTTCCCTAAAAGATCTAAAGAAATCTAGAAGGCGAAGGGAGTATTGTAATCCCGAAAAAACCACCTTCCGGAATTTTTTCAGATCTTTACGTTTCATGGTCCGTCTACCTGTCTGTCTGCCTGCCTGTTGGCGGTATAACTCAAAAACTACTTTTTATACTGAGTATATCAACCTGACGGGTAGCGGCATATCAATAGGTAGCCAGAAGACCTCTAATCTGCGTTATGCCGACGACACAACAATTTTGGGTAGTTCAGAAGAAGATATGGTGGAAATACTATAACGCCACGAAACATAAGGTTAAGAAGCTGGCCTTAACCTTAATCGGATAAAAAGCTGTATTATAGTAGTGGATAGAGCAAATACCACAACAATTTGAAAACATCCGGGACATACCAAGAAAGGATGAACTTATCTATGTAGGGGGCACCCATCTCGAACACTGGCTATTGCGAAGAAGAGGTAGAAAGAAGAATAGGTATAGCAAAATCAGCGCTATGCCAGTTGCTAGTTGACTAAAAAAGACGACTATATCTCAAAATGAATCGAGGCTGATGGTTGCTTTAGAGAACTAATCTCTCCATTTTAAGACAACTAAATATTGGTACTAACCAACGATTACTACCGACAATTCAACGCCACATACTCCGATTCTTTGTCCACTTAATCAGACGAAATGGAATAGAAAAATTGTGCATACAACACAAGGTTGACAGAAAAAGAAGAAGAGGTCGGTCACCAGTGAGGTTCATTAATCAAATAAAAAAACTCTCCAATCTGTCGATGACCGAAATAATGAGAAGTGCAGAAGATCGAGAACTATGGCTGGCTGTTACCGGTTCTGATTAATTGGAGGGGTCGCCATACTTGGAAGCGAGTTACGACTACGAGGAATATGAAACTGATAAAATTCCGGACAAATATATGCAGGATGAGCACTTTACAAAATTTCATTTTGTTTATTTTTGCGTTAACTGAGAAATAGATAAAAGTAATTGCACTTGATGAAAATGGAACCCAACATATACAGCGCACTCTTAAAGAGGTGAAAAAGTTTCGAAAATAAGTCCGCTCTGTTAAATACAGCCGCCCATCGCAAAGTCCTCGAAAATTCAGCTGATCAAATGGCCGAATTTAAATTCGCGTTCGCAACTACAACGCGTAGTTCAAATCCCATGGCCAAATTTAAAAAAAAAAGTACTTCTACAATGTCACACTTTATAGCTTTCAATTCCTGTTCTAGCTCTTCCAACTGTTCATCTGTTTTTATTGTTCTGATGTTACATGTTTCTATTATCAGGTTTTGCATTTTTTTATGTTTCTGCTTCCTTAATTCTTAATCTAGGTTCGATGACTTACAAATAGCAGTCTTTTAGGATCTCCTAATTTATAATAATGAGATTGCATAAGATGGGGGTAATTCGCCTTTCAAGAAGTTGGCATTTCTCGGATACTCACACATAACGCTGACTCTACCTTAATTTACCGAGAGCAGAAAAAGGCTAAAATTGTTTTATGGAGAAGTTAAACCCTTTTCTGGAAATCCGTTTTAATGATTCTTTAATAAACACTCTCGCTTTATCACATCGTAACTCTAACGGCTTACTATTAAATCCTCAGGTTGAAAGTATTATAACTTTATAACGATCAGCGGTGCAAAACTTGAAAGCTTCAAAGGATTATACTTAAAACTGGGACAATGGAACACTTAAATCCCATTACTCGAAGTCATTTCCGATTTAATTATGCTTTTAATATAAATGAACTGGGCTCTGCAATAATTGAAAAATTGTGAGAATTGTGAAAGTTGCCTGTTCGTCTAGGTATCTTCACGTATAAAAGAATTTACAGTAGCAGCGCTCCTATAACCTACGAGATCATTTTTACTTCTCTACTCTAAAAGACGAAGTAAGTATTGTACTCTCGAAAAAGCACTTTTC
This sequence comes from Agriotes lineatus, assembly GCA_940337035.1. Lineage (NCBI taxonomy): Eukaryota > Metazoa > Arthropoda > Insecta > Coleoptera > Elateridae > Agriotes > Agriotes lineatus. The sequence goes on along the minus strand of OW679196.1, from coordinate 131,556,314 downwards.
GATATTTCTTCAGATCTTTGCGTTTCAGAGTCCCTAGATGACGAAAAACAGGTTTTCTCAATTCCATCTATCAGCCTCTTGGCAGTATTACTCAAAAACTATTTGTTGAAGGAAGACGATATTTTGTATGCATATTACATCTTTGGCATGAAACCGAGAAAATTTCGACGAAATATATTCAGGATTAGCACATAAACAAATGAAAATTTATTTTTCCTTTAACTGAGAAATAGATAAAAGTCGTAATTGAATATGGCTCTGGCTTTATCACTGCTGAAAATGAGACCAAACGTCACAAATGAGACAAGTATGGTGCCTTTATAACGCAGCAAAAACTCATCCAATTCGAGCACATTCTTTATTTGCAAATTGTTCTAATTCGCGCGGAGAGAAGTTCAGTGTAAAACCTCTCTGTTGTGCTACTTAATGCGATACAAACATATGAACGGCTAAAAGAATATGGACATCGTTTTATCTGGTATGTTTTTAAGGGACTTTGTTTCTGCTAATCTCATTTGCAATATAGGTAGTTGCAATTTAATGTAATCATATGTTATAAATCGTTGGAGAATGTGGGTTTGAAGATTCGTAAAAAATAATAGAGGCTCAAGATGGCGAGTTAAGAAACCAAGTTTTTTCATCAAAGTTTCCTCTCATGAAATGAGTTATAGCCAACTTTTAGTAATATGAATTGTGATACAGCAAATATTACAAATAACGAAGAGGTTTACGATAAAGCCATCAGTAGCTAATTGGAGATATTTGAGTTTTTTCGTAATTTAATTGTGTGACCTATGTATGTAGGTATATGCGTATAGGTATAGTTGTGAAATTAAGATCCTTTGCTTCTGGTATTAAATAGCGACGAAACAAGAAATTAAAGCAATCCACATTATACCTTTCGTTTGTTAAAACCTCCAATTAATTATTTAAGAAGCTGAAGGCCTACCTTGTGAATGCCATTAAACCGAATTCAGTTCGAAGTATAGACTTTTCTGAAGTTGAGTCGAGGACAGCGATAAAACATATCTATTTATAGCCCGAAACCTTACGATAAGTAATTATTTCCAGAACAAAAATACAAAATGAGCAGTACCGATTTGCCTTCAACCGAGCCAGTCTACTTATTCAATTCACTTGAGTCCGGGTTCAATCAAATGTAAAGTAATCGGATATTGGACCCTTTCAAAGAACAGTTCCACCCTTTTACCTCGAGAGATAAAATTCTGATATCTGAAATACAGGGAGTATTTCGTCGGTGTACGCAGGGAGCGATGACGAGACGTCTCCTCTGAAGTGCCGTTTCTGAAATTACATTTGCTGTCGTCCCCACGCTCGTTAATCCCTGCACTATTCGCTAGACGAAAGCCAACAACACAGTGTATAGGACGGACAGTTAATTCAATATGCATGGGACGATAGTCAGTCTCAATAGTATGCGGTTTCGTTTCATTATAGATGCAAGTGTCCGTGAATACAGTTAGTTTACTCTGGCATATATTGATCTCCGCCAGTCGATATGCCACTGATATGTTAGCACATACTGTCACATTTCCATATATAAATATTGAGCTCACTGGAAGCTTGTCGTAAAACCGGAATCTAATCAAACGGAATATTCTCGTATATTACAATAACTCATCGTTTCCGCTTACCGCATAAAGGGATTTCCCAGCTTGTTACCGCAAAAATGTCAACCTTATGTTCAACCCAATTATAATACAACAAATTGTTAAAGTTTATTACAACGCATATTCTAGTATTTTACCCAGCAAATAATAATTACAACTTACAATCACTATAAAAGGATAAAATATGTGTGCCCCTGGCTACATTCGAGAATATGTTCAGTGCATTGAATAAATATCTCACACAACCTTGAACTTGAGTAGCGTATATTATAATATATTAAAATTGAAGGTTGAGAGTCAATCATAACCAAAAATATATTAAGGTAAGAATGCATTTCAATATCTAGCAACTATAAATTAAAGATTTATTTTATAAAATTACTGTGATACCTTTGAGATTAATTTGAATATTTATTGAACAACGCCCACAGTATGAAATCAAAGAATTCTGTAGTAATTTCTCATAGAAGGAGAACGACTAACACCACCAGAATACTACTATTCGGCACTTCAGACTACGCACCGATCCGTTTGCTTATAACTTTAATGGTTAATTTTTCTGGTTAACACACCCAATTTTGTGGCAAAATTTAAACTGTCGAACGAACATCTACACAATACTGCTCATACGGATATTTGTGTTCAACCTTCTATCTTTAGCAAAAACATTCGCATTAATAAATAAAATTCAGCCATGTGCTGACTGAGGAATATATTAATTTTTTATATAAAATTGTACATACAGTGACGTGACTTAGGGTATTGCTAATTTAAATTATGTCTGTAAATGCAGAATGATTTGCGTACTTCTTTTTCATTGCAACGCAATTTCCAGGATAGGATTGGACTAAATAAACCGGGACTTATCAGCTGTCGCATTTGGTGGAATCGTCCTTGACTACATGGAGTCCTTGGACATTAATTTCGTGTTATCTAACCTCCCTACAATCTTATCGCTGAAGACCAGGCGACTTTCTCGACTGCAGTTAGCTCAATCAAAGCTCGTATTTCTCGGCTGAATAGTTTTATCAGTTTATATTCATATAAAAATTTCTTTGCATTTAATTTGCGGTTTTATCGATGTAACTAATTCTAACCGCTCACAAGCGTCCTTGTTCTTCTCTTAATCTCATAAACGCCATTCAACAAGTGAAAGAGAGCTGGCTAGAACCCTATCAATCACACCTTTAATCACAATATCAAAAGTTATTTTTTATAATGCCACGACGTCAAGCATGTTTTCTTTCGCAGTTCCATCACAGGAAACATACCCAACAAATATTGTGAGTTTTCGATTATCTTAGATTTGTCCAAAGTCATTTTTCACTTTACCTGCAAGGTTTTGTATTATTTTCATCTAACACTGCAACGACTTCCCTGTGTGCTTAACAAATCCAAAATCTCTTTAATTGTTCACTCAAATCTAGCATCTTGAAATATGTTTATTAACCAAAAAATTACATTTTCTCCGGTAAACTCTCCCGGTTTATAATCGGTCAATAATTACAGTGATTGAAAATGTTGTGTTTACCTTTTATTTTTTTTTTGTGATGTAAAAAGAGGCTTAGCTTACATATTTCCGCAAGTTCATATTATGTCAGAGAACCTTTCTTGCGAAGTGAGGTTTGACCACCTCTGGTGTAATAATACAAACTCGCTATTGTGACAGAAGCAATGGAAATAAAGTCAATTATCGAGTCAAATTAAATGAATACACAACGCATTAATTAAGCATAAATATTGAACGATGTTCAGTAATAGCACTTACGTGATTACCAAATAGCCATAATTGTAATTGTGGTATAGGATTACGACACAGGGTATAACAGCAGGTTTAAACATTGATTTGGTATTTTTATATAACCTTAAAATAGATTCTTAGTTTTTTTCTGGCTAAAGAAGCAAATACCATGGATACCTACTCAGGAAAGAGGTTGTTTTCGAAACATTTTGTATTAATAATTATTATTCATAAAATATTAATGCAGAGGCCTGGATACCTACACTGTCAATACATAATGATTATATTAAATAAAATTAGAATAAATGATTAAGTGAGAACTTGAGAAAATAAAGAGTTTTGGAGAAACGGTTAAGCCCTGTTCCTTCCAACTTCAAAATAAAGTTGCATGGGAAGTCATGGTATTGCTAGCGTACATATATCAAACAAGTAGAGACACTCATACCAAATGTTGAAACCTGCCTAGAGTGCCTGGGACAATGACTGGGGGGGTATTTCTAAGCTTGACTATCAGATGGCAGCATAAAGTTCTACCAATCATGATGTGATCAGAGCCAGTAGATATAGGAGAGTACCACCACGTCCGCCATGTTTGTTCCTTTGTCATATGCGTCACTTTGAGGTTTGTAGCACAATTCCGTCAATTCCGTGACATTTATTGGCAATCCGAAATTTTACTTAAAATTGGCAAGACTGTAAGTCTCTGTCGAATTCGAGGTTAGTAGGTTAGGTTTTGTTTGTTATTTGACACAAATTGACGAAAAACATAACCTGATAATCTCGAATTTGACATAGACTTACAGTCTTGCCAATTTCAAGTAAAATTTTAGACATAACCCAATCAGTCATTGCTGATGGGAACAAAAATGGCGGCGATGGCGGCATTTTTACGGATCAAAGAATGGCGGTACTCTCCTATATCTACTGGCTCTGGATGTGATTACAGTGCCTTTATATAGACAGTGGCGACAATACAACTAAGACACACCCCCGCCGCCATATTTAGGCAAATTTCTAACGGATGTTCATTTAAATCCGTGATCAGAGTCGACTGTGATACGTGTTTTACGTTTGGCAGTACTGAAAACATTTGAGATTTGCAGGTTAAGATTTGCGTCAGTTTGTATCAAAACTGACGCAAAACCTAACCTACTAACTTCGAATTTGACATAGACTGACAATATACTTCAGTACTGCCAAAAGTATAACACGAATCACAGGTGATTTAGCCTAAACATGGCGGCTAAAACCACGTGATCTAGGGCGCCAATCAAAAATAGGACACACCATTGTCGCCACTGTCTATATAAAGGCACTGTAGATGTGATTAGAGTCCCTGTATATCGGTTACTAAGAGTTGGGCAAACAGCGGGATACATTTTGATTGGTTTGGATCACTTTTTACATGGCATGTGTGATAAAAGTGCCTTTTTTACATATTTTGTAACATATTACGACCGAAAGTATCGCATATGCAAATCTAAATTTTAACTAAATTAGGCGTATATTCCTAATAGTTGGTTCTAGAGATTCTAAGAATGATCAATACTCTGAAAACTCTCCCATCAAAAGCAAGTTAGTAAGATTGGTTCCTATAACCTCTTTCTTCGACATATGTCAAATTTTTAATTAGGATCAAAATTGCTTGTCAAATGAGGCTGTTTGCCCAACTCTTAGTAAACTATATACAGGATCTCTAGATGTGATCAAGTAGTGACGCCATCTGTTAGTACTATCGGAAAGTACCCCCCAGGAGCCGTTCCAGGTCATCCAAATCGGAAATTTTACATCAAAGGAACCAAAAGTGAGCGTCTCTACTTGTTTGATTTATGTACGCTGGTAATGCCGCAAACGGAAGTTCAATAATCAGTCTGTCATCCTGTGATGACTTCTGTAGACCTACAATTCTTTTTACATGTTTCCCAAAAAGAAAACAGAGAAAATCAGGTAGCTAAGAGAAATCAAAGAACTGGGGACTGAAATATTAAAACTGAAAAAAGTGGCAACAACCAAAAACACCGGTAGCTAAAACCGCATTAAACAATATAATCCAAAGTTTAAATAATAAAGAGGTGAAAATAATTAATTATCTTGTACCGCTCCCATAAACGAAGGGTGGAGACAGCCTGGGCTAGCTCAAGAACTCTCGGTAGATGAATGGCGTGAGTAAGGACGAGGCAGTGATCTTTAGGGTTACAAATTAAATTGAGGTAAACAACATTTGGACGCCTTGACGTTAAACACAATTAAATCATTTGGAGTCGCCGAACTTAGAAGCACATTTAATTTGAAATATTTACAAATCGGGACAATGCAAACAACACAAACACATTAAAAACTTTTCGAGCCAGCTGCTTGAAATTTGTAATATAATTTCCAAACAGAAACAGCATTATTCAGGGATCAATTTCCAATTATTTTCATCACAAGATATCGCAGTGAGCATTGACATGTGGGCCCACGTCCAAAGTGGCGGAAGTGAGTTTTGAGTACATACGTATTCCAGCAATTTTGAAAAGAGGAATTACTCACGCTTGTTAATTGATTATGAGGAGTAATTAAACACGCTTCAGTTGGATATTTTAAGGCCTGAGCAAGAACTGAGAGGCAACTGCCTGTCTGCATATTATGAGAGCATAGTATGAGAAATTAAAGCAATTCTCTAGTTGCTCCGTACCTGTGTTCTCCCGCAAACAGAAAACGCTGTAATAGTCACATTTGCTGATGACATAGTGACCTTAGATATCGGCAACGGCAGCAAAAAAAACAGCCTGAAAACTCCAATAATCAAGTGACAAAGTATATCCCAAAATCAAGAAATCGCAAATATGATTCAGAGAAAGCAATTCTATACATGTTGATTTTATCTACAAACACCTTCACTAACAATAAACGACCATATACTGCAATACAGCGAAGTACCTTTGGATGAACCTTAACGTCCAGCTCCGATTTAAAGGAGCATGTCAAGAAAACGAAAAAGAACTAGACATCAAATTTTTCAAAAAAAATGTACTGGCTAATTGGGGCACACCTCCTGTTGACGGTGCATTTACTTTAGCTCATTTTTATCAACATTGTGTAAGCGCGATGTACACAAATTATTGTTGACGTAACGCTTTGGTTGTTGAAATTCGTGATGCGACCTTTCGTTGCCGCGTCAAATATTGCTCCTTATTTGCCTCTCCAGCCTGCTTGGTTGAACTAGCTGTGTTGCTAGCGCTTAGTGTGGAAATTGAAATACTGCTTTCAATATTGGCCATCATACTGTAGTAGGACATTAACTTTAGTTTACTTCCACGTGACTTACGTGTTATAGATTAGCTCGTGAGCAACTTTTTAAATCACTATTCTATGCGGCTCGCCGTCGGGTAACCAACATGGAGGTGTTAACGGCACTGTTTATTGGATGTTCTTCGCGGGGTCACGAGTATGGAAATGTTGAGTCGGTGAAGTGTTATTTGCAGGTTAACAAAGCATTACCGATACAGGCAACATTAATTTTTTTTTAAATTAGTTTGAGAACACACAGTAATACGAACATAAACGTAGATACATGTAACACAAATATTTCAATGCTTAATATATAGAGTGCGTGAATACAGAGAATTATTTATATATCTGACCCGGAAAGTATGTTTATTTGGTGTTAGTAGGCTTGGAAACTGACCACAGCCGTGCTTAGAGTGCTTAGAGTAAATAAGCCCTACACGATCTACGGAAGCAAGTGTGATACAGAATCTGACCAGATCCTTCACAAAGCTCAAAGTGAGCAGACAGGATACACAATACCTAATGTCTTCCGTTATATAGCTCCCTGTTATGCAAGAAGAAGGGGTTTTATTACCTCTCGCGGCTTTCTGCTAACCCAATGCAATGGCCATTGACGGAACAAGATGAAACAAAGCAATAAACCCAACCTCCGAGGCCCGTCATTGTAAGCCAAAATGGTACTAGTTTTGAGAGGGATCATAAAAATCCCTTTTCCTTGCATAGCAAGGAGCTATATCGCGTATTGCTCATCTATTCTGCTCACATTGAGTTTTCTGAAGGATTTTGGGCAAATTCCATATCGCAATTGCGCCCAGATAGTGTTCGGCGTGTTCACCCTATGAAAAACGAGGATTGTGGTCAGTTTCTGGATTTCGTGTATATAATTCTCCACATGTATGTGCTTAAGTATTAGTATTATTGTATGGTCTCAAATTAATAAAGTGAATGTTATTTTTGCCTACATCGGTTATGCTCTACTAAACCTGCAAATAACCCTTGACTGACCTAAGATTTCCATAACTTTGTAAGATCGGGATCCAATTTGTCAAATATTCTCATATTAAAAAAACAAGTGTTTTTAAAATAGAGTTTCCGGGAAATATGTTGATGCACCATCATCAAGAAAGAAATTAGGAGGTTTGTCGCCGATTAGAAACCCCACATTCACGTAAACAACAAGACTCTGCAGCTTCTGGGTAATGTAAATCTAAAACGAAAACTCCAAAAAGCTTAATCTTCCTAGCCTGTGTAATTGGTGCACGTGGTTCTGTGTAAAACAAGCGGAACAGGTGCTACATTATAAAACCTAAAATACACTACAGGGAACATGTTAGTACATGAACACCTATATATATGAGCGACGTGAGAAAGTGTAAGTTAGCAAGTGACGACTAGCAAGAACAAAAATTTAAAAATTATTTATCGGTATTGAGAAGCGGCGAAAAGCGACTATTTAGCTTCTATACCGTTTAGTGGCATCTCAATCCAAGTGTGGGAGTTTAGTTGATTAAGGGTATATATCAAATTGTTTTTTTAAACGAAATAAAATAATGCAGCGAATAAAAAACATTTGTTGTAACTAAAGGCTAAACTGGCAAATTATTTGTTTTTCTATTGTTCCGACCTGGGGTAGGGCCAGTATCGGTGACTTTCTGTAATAATTCTAGTTGTAGGAGGTCACCAATTTGCAGCCTCACAGGGCAAAGATTATGGTGTGTAAACGATCTCCTGGATGTAAGGGTTGAGGGATATGCCGGTCCGCAGTCTCAGCGACCAAAATTATGGCTGAGAGAGCATACTATCGTCGATGTTAAAATGGACATAACCATAAGGTTAATACTGATTTATTTCTCAAAACCTGTTGCTTATATACAAAGCATTCTACATAATATGGTAAACATATTGAACGATGAATTTTTTTGTAACCTAGAAACGGTGAACATATTTTAAATCTTAAATGTCCATAATTGGTTATTCCAGCACAACGCTGCAGATTTGTGTCCCTTGTCTAGGTGGTAAATATTGGTGAGTTTTTTTTAAATGATTTGTTTCAATACGCTCTGCACAGTTGCAATGCTGACACTATTGTGAGATGCGATATTATCGGCCTCGCATGCCGCTTAACATAGAGAATTGTTCATTGCTGCACTTTAAGTTGATTATTGCTCTAACAATGCTATAACATTTTGTATCTAACAGTCGAACTGCTGTTAACTTATGTAATTGTTTAAGTAGGTTGACTACTTAATTACCTGTGGGAAATGTAGATATTCAACAAATAACTGAACAGGGCACAAGTTTCTCTCCAGTTACCGTTACAGTTTGTCCGAGTTGATTACACCATCTCATTTTAAAGTTTACTGGATAAGTTAGCGTTTAAAACTAATTAAATCATTTTGGAACGTCGAAAAGTATATTAAACTCGATTTAAAAAATCGTTTCTTCTCCCAACCTTTTCATATGATTATTTAAAATTTCGCCTTAAAGAGACAGCTTTACAATAGAAACGCAAGTTTCCTACGCGGTTGAAACAAGTTGTTAAGGATCAATATTTTTTTCACTGAAGCATAGTTTCCAATATATTGTGTTATACGTTACAAATCCGTTATGAGGGGTGAATATGTAATCTACGTACATTACTTCCTTATGTTCAATTAACCTTTTTTTAACCATTATCGAATTGCATATACAAAGATTTGTCAGAGATTTTTTTTTAAATCGGCAGTGAAGAACGTCGAAACGGCAGCGGCGGAGCGACAAATAAACGTCAACCGATGTCAACATAACCTACAAAAGTTGGTTAAAATGATATAATTTCACGATTTCTAGATTTTAAAAAACATAATGTACCCCTCGGCACTGAAGTTGCTTTTTATCCCTCAAGTGGCTTCTTTACCTTGACTCTAAATCCACATTCATGATAAAATAATTGAGCTTCAGTGACTTGATATACAAATTACTATTTCAATTATTATTATTTTATATAAATATAAATTGGTAAGTAAAACACACCAGCAAAATCAAACCAATGAAACGTGCAAACAGAAAATAAATCAGAATATGAAGGCCTAAGTTGGAATGCGACCATTAGGAGGAAGCTAAGTTACTAAGTTTGCCGTCCCGATCAACTCCTTAAACAAGATTATCTTTGAAATATTGGGAAGCAGTTACATTAGCTGATGTTTGCTTCATCTAATGAAACTAAATCAATGCCGATGCTGCGTTCAATACGAAATAGCTCCGAAACGAAAGCTAGGGCACTGAAATAATTATTTCACTTTTTCAGCACAGAAAAGAACTCAAAACATGAAAGCATAACTCAGGATCATTACCCCAACGCCCTATTTATAAATTTAAATCGTTAATCTTCCGGAAAGACCTTGACAAATTTTCCCGAGTCTGGCGCAAACAAGTGCAATAAAAGGACTTTGGAAAGGCTGCGAAGTTGCAGGGATAATGCCTGCTCAGGTCAGTAATCAACGTCAGGGCTCTGAGAAGGAACGAAACATAACATCCCAGGAAAATAAAATTACGGAAATAGCAAAGGAGCTGCGCGTTTTGTGTGTACAAGAATTAAGTTATCTGAGTTCAACTAAAAGCTTACTTACTGTCACTTGCGTTTGACAATAGTTCTCCGTGGTAATAAATTACCCAGAAAATGGTTTTAGTTGTGCTATACAAAGAAATTGAGTATTTATCCAGGCACGAATTTTCATGGGAAAATGCGTCTGCAATTCTAGAAGAAATAAAGCGCTTTTATGGAGCTCATTACTATACTGTAAAAAATGCTTTGTTGGAATTATAATGTAGTAAATTGAAAGCAATGCTGGTCAAAATGTTAATTTTAGGTAATATTTATTTGTTAGTCCCCAAATTAGTTCTTTTCGAAGAAGTACGAGATATTTCAAAACATTTCAAACTTAATTGTTATTTTCTGCAAAATTTACACTACACGCGGATATATTATGTACATTAATGAAAATATAGCTTATATGCGATTATTTACCATTTTTAGTGCTTTGGTCATTTTATTAACTACTGCTAAGCTACTGAATTTATCATATTTCTAACTAAAAGTAGAACTTTAGAATAATACACATATCTTAATTTTATTAATTACTTCGGAGATATAGATTAAACTAAAATGTATGCAACCTTTCATTTAATACTCAAAGCATGGCGCTCTATTTTTAATAGCTTTTTTTAATACTGGCAGGTCTAGTTTGTTTAATGATTTTAACTTTGACCAATTTATTTTTAACCATTAATTGCATCGCTCACTCTAGTAATCTCAACATTATATTTTTGTATGTAAAATATAGAAATCAATACTTCGAAAACTTGAACTACGATGCTATTTGATTGTAGTCAGCTTTAAAATTTAACATCCTCTATAAAAAATCCTGTCTACAATACGGTTTGTAATACAGGAATATTATTGTTACAACTACTGCTTTTCTAATACATAAAATTTGCTCTTTAATAGCCTTAACTATTAGGCCTTTTTGGACTAACACCTGTTTAAGCTAAAACATTAAAAACTGCTTACCATTTTAAAAAAATCTGGTGTTCAGTAGCTCAGCGTGATGGGGGAGGGTCTCAAACTAAAATACGAGAGGGCTTACTTGGGTTATTCGAAGTAATTGTACCTTGAATTAGAGATGGGCGCGTGAGTGAATTTTCGCTCACGTCACGCACGTTTCACGCTTGCTTTAAACAGTCACGTTCACGCACGTTCACGCCCACGTTCACTCACGTTCACGGCGTGACACGCCACTCACGACGTGACACGCAGCTTTTATTTCAAAATTTAAATTTAGTTAGAACAGAATGTTCAAATTTAAAACCAATGAAAAAACCCTAAAGAGAACTAAAAATATGTTTTGCACCTGACATAATTTACGTGATATGTTGCAATCAGAATAGTTGACATAAAAAGAAAAAAATGAAAATTGACTACAATAACTTCGACAAGGGATAAATATCTACTGATTTCTCGCAAATATATTTCTTGCAGCTGTCTTCAAAGACATTACTTTTAATACTAAAAGCTGTCATTGGAATTGACGTTTCCCTTATTGGTATGAGTACAGAAGGTATATGTTGCTAGGCAACACTTTTAATTCGTAGGTTTGAAAGTACTTTTACGTACAAGAATCAACATTTTCAGCGTTAAAGCGAGTATACAAAAAAACATTACTTTTATTAGAATAATAAGTTCATCTACACAAGTACACAATAAATTGGTTTAAAAATATCATCTACACATCTACACAATACATTTTTGGTTTAATAATAAAACGTAATTAACAGTTTCAGCGTTAGCCGAGTATAAAAAACAAACCATTACTTTTATTAGAATAATAAGTTCATCTACACATCTACACATTAAAATGTTGATTTAAAAATAATACGTAATCAACATTTTCAGCGTTACGTCAAATTCTGCGCTCTTCTAAAATTCGCCCAGCTATAGAAAATACTCTTTCGCTTGTAGCGGAACTTGCCGGTATGTTTAAAATTTCTCAAGTTTTTTTAACAGTGGCGTATTTACACTGTTTTTCCAAAATCCTAAAATGTCATCTACATTTCCGAATTTTAATTTAACATACTAATTTAGTTTTGTTTCGACATCATCCTAATTACATGTGTCATAGTCAGAGCTATCTCTAAGTGTAGAAAGATAAGAATCTGATGCTGATGTACCAGTTTTGCGTCGTTTGCTATGTATTTCATCATTATCATCTATAGTTTTATTTGCATTATAATCTTCTCTTTTATGTGAAGGTATGAACTTTAAGGATTTATAATTAGGGTCCAAAAATAAAGCCACATAATGTAACTTGTTTGACACAATTTGTGATTTAATGAATTTAAAAGTTGCTGCACCCTGCAGTTTTTTATTCGTTACTAAATATTTAACGTGAAATTAACGTGAAACGTGAATCACGCCTTGGAAATTTTCACTCACGTTCACTCACGTTTACGTCACGATTTTCACATATTAGTCACGTTCACGACGTGACACGCCGTGACACGACTTTTTCACGTCACGCGCCCATCCCTACCTTGAATGACACATGGAAGCGTAGATAGTTTGCTATTAACTTAGCGTCGTATAAGCTACACCAAAATGTCGACCTTACCTTATTTCGGAATTTCTGGAAATGTTTACTTGCCTTGAAAATACGCGAACTGCACTGCGCTCTGCAAACGATATCACACATTTCTAAAACTAGATTTAAGCGGGTCAAGCTTGCAACTATGACCGCAACAAATAAACATTACCTAAACACTTCCTACGAATTTTACCCTGTTTATTATCAGCAATACTAACCGATGAGATGACCTGCAAAACAGTTCAGCAGGAAGCACAATATTTATCCACTGGCGCAAAGCGCTGAAGGCGTTGCTGCACTACGACTGGGATATGCCTTAAAACATATTTTTCAACAACTGCCTATATTTTAAAATACATATTAATTTATACGTACCAAATATTACTCCAGTACGTTACAAATTAGCGGTAAGATACACATGAAACATGAAACGTAGAGATATAAATTGCAACGCATTTTTGGCTTTTATCGACTTCGAAAAAGCCTTTGACAAAATTCAAAATTGCAATATAACAACTTTTTGAGGCTACCGTATGTGAGGATAAAGATCTTCGTTTCATAATTACACCTATACTGGCAACAAAAAGCGTGTGTTCGTGTAGGAGAAAGAATATCGGAAGATGTTAATTTCCGGAAAGAAGTTAGACAGTTGTGTTCTATCACCGCTTACTGCCAACGCATATCCTGAAGAATCTTCAATTTAGCTCTTGGAAACGTAGATAAAGAAATTAGAATTAGAAGTTATTCTGAATAATTTTCGTTATGCAGACGATACTGTAACAGTAGCGGACTTTTGTGAATTGCTGCAAATATTTTGAATAGAATAATATTCGTTTGTAAACAATACGGATTAAAACAACAACAAGAAGACGAATATATAATATTAAGCAATAACCCAACGAATGATACAGGCATATATGCAAATGTCATACGACTTGAAAGAACAAATAAAATAACATATTTCGGAACTATAGTAGATGACAGTTAGGACCACTTATTAAAAGTAAAGTGCCGTATTAAAAATGCCAAAACCGCTTTCACCCGCATGATAAAGATTCTGAGCACTCATGTTCTGAGCATAGAGCTCCGAGACAGAATGTTAAGTAGTTATTTATTCTCTGTTATTTATGGTGTAGAAGCATGGATATTTACATAAGTTACAAGCAAGAAACTTTAACGTTTGAAATGTGAACATATAGACTTAAGTACGTACGTACCATATATTTGTTTAATTTTCCCGCGGTTTCTATAAACACTAGATAAATAACTGTATTTTGTATGAAAATCAAATTGTTGCTAGAGCATCTTGCCCCATAAATTTTGTGAATTTATTTTAGTCCCACTTTAAAGTAGTAAACTACACCAATTATAGATATTTTTAGCCATTTGAGAGCAATAGAAAATTCAAGATGGCCGGTCGGAACCAAATTCAATCTTTTTTTGTTAATGGAAAAGGGATCATGTGGCACCTCATTTGAAAGGTCTCATTGCGTACAATATGTACCTTCAGTTCCAGAAAATGTTAATAATCTTTAACAAAGTAGCGTCGTTTTAGTATTCCTGATCTTCAATACTACAGCTATATCCAGGACAAATTAAAAAAAATGGGGTAATATGAAAGCTGCATACTTGAATGATAGTAGATATCAACACATACATTATAGTTACTCTGCTAAGAAGTTTACGAGTTGTTAAAAGAGTTATCCCTTAATTTTTTCGAGTAGCTTATTTTGAAAACCCTTATTTTGACATTTTTATTCAGCTGTTGCTTTTATTATAAATTTTGTAAGTACAATATTGGTAATAAAAAGTGTGTTATATGACGCGTTTTCTTATAATGTATTTTTTAAATTTTATAATAATTAAGGTACCCGTAACCTTTACAATCGATAATAAAGCTCAAGCACTTTAACAACCTTAAAGACGTACATTAAGATTAAGGTTGGAGATTGTTTCCTACAAAAAACATTCATGGCGCATAATTTATTCGGAGAACCTTGTAACCTTGAAGCAAATTACGTTTTTAATAATTACCTAAGCTAAATTCTTATCAGGGCTTGTAATAAGCTACGATTATTATCAAAATTATATTGCGTGGAATGTGAACTTATGTTAACCTGACACACGTTTAATTAGTGTGAATGACTTTTCCGTAAATTTTCCTAGTTTATGCAGAACTGAAACGAAAAACCTCTGCAAGACGTAGAATCAGTAAATAATAATTATAATAGACTCCAGACGTGGTCATTATAAAAGGTGCTGATATTGGTACCCAAATTAGAGCTCTTTGTTATTTTTTGTTGTTGTAGTGAGAGTTTAAATTTTGAATGTTTGCGTCGAGATATTTATTTGCAAAAAGAAGATAATACTGTTTGTTGCATTTAATTGTGAAATATAATAAATGACGATGACTCATAACAATAACTATTTTGTGCGTAGAATATAGAACACATCTGCGAAAGCAATCCAATTTAACATATTTCATGAAGATTAACCGGCAAGGAAATAACGGGCAGATTAAAACTGACATGCCGAAAATATTTAAAACAAGGGTGAATTGTAATTTACGGAGAGTACAAACAGGCTTACAAGCTCTTGTCAGTTTGTTTTGAAGAGGAGTCAGGTTCCCGAATTAGGCTGAAAGTTGTAGTCTAGAAATAAATTACGTTTCAAGATCTTTCAGTATTGTTTATTAATCCAGAGTCAAAACTTTGATGAAAGGGGTTAGCTTTGCGTAGATATAACGTTCCCGTTTTAGGCGAAAGGATGAAGGGCGAACACGAGAAAGACTGCAAATTGTCTCCTCGCGGAAAAATACTAATGTTAACAGGAATTTAAAGCATAAGCTTGTAAGATGGATTGTTCAAGTCTGTCATTTAATAGTTCTGCGAAAGAAAGTACAAATAAATAATAGAAGCAAATAGAAATATATCAAGTAATAAATTCAAGTGGAATGCCATCTCATTACGCATTTTTTAATTATAGCAGTTATTAAGGTATTAAGTTATTTCAGCTAGACACTTCGATTTTAACCATGGTAAAGTAATACGTAAAACAAGTATGTAGTATTTTAAAAGGAGCCCGCTATTCACGGACTAGGTTACGGGCACAGAGTTACTGAGAAATTCAATAGAAACGCAGAAAGTATTTATTTATGATGTGTTCGGAACTATTGAGTATTCTCGCCTAAAGAGGTGAATGGCGTTCTCCAACTCAGAAGAAGACGGCCAAGCCGTCTCGCGTCGTTATAAAGTTGAAATCTGGATGGTTGCATAAATTTAATTTGCCTCCACCTGCTGGTGGTCATAAATTCAACCGCCGACGGTTGTACAGAGTACAGTTAAATACAGTGGTACAATGGCAATATTATATTTAGCATATAATAAGGTAGATGATATATTCAGTTGAATTTATTACTGCAAGACGGGAAACTGTCCTAAGAGCGACGTTACAGCTTACATGCTGTGAATGATATATAGTATTAGACTGACCGCAACCCAGCCGATGTACTAACAATACTCCTAGTCTTTTCTTATCGACAGAAGCTCAAAAATGGTGTCGGATAAGTGAATAATCTTGCAATCGCACATATAGAACAGTATCAATGTCAATTACAAATAAAAATAGTTATAAATATTCCAGCTACGTAAATAACGTGCAGGAAACAAATAACATGCAAAAGAAAAGATATATTAGAACGTAATTAAGTTCTAACACCGTGGCTTCAGCAAAACGGATCTGCAGCTTGAAGTAATAATAATGGTGAGGCACTCCCACTCTATGAAGGAGCTTGGCCTGCAAGGCGGAAGGTCAGAGCTTGAAGTAGCGAAGTTAAATATTTACCTGGTGCTGTAGAAAATGGCTATCACTGAACCTGGAGGTAGCGCGATCCTACGAGAAGGTCGTCTAGACGGCAAAATACCTAATTGTGATTGGCCCACTACACACGTCTCTTTAACTGTTCTCAACCTCTTCTTCAGACGAAGCGACAACCTCCTTCAGAGAGGCAACTTTTCGGAACTAAAACTTAAAAGTTAAACTACCATAAAACTTTTTTAACAGCAGGTTCGCCCACAATCAGCATTTTAATATCGTCTTGTTTTGATTATTCGACATCTTTGTAATTATTCAATTTGCTTGCTTTCAGACTAATTTAATAAAACCGTGAATTTAAAAAAGAGATTAGAGTTATATATTTTTTTACAATAACTGACAGCTTCTGCCGGTATCGAAGCTTTTTAGGTTTTGTAAACATATTGTGGGAACCTGTTACTGTTACGATCAAGCTTTTATTTCTGCAATTTTACCAATTATGTGAACCTGCGTTATTTCAGATTCGCCTTACCTAATTGGAAAGTTATTTCCATACAATGTTTTCGTCAAGTCCCACTAATTTGGAACTCCTACATAGCCCCAACATTGTACTTAAAAATAAAGTTGTTATAAAAGGCATTATAAAATAAAGAGATGCAGCTGATTTACAGAAGCAGTGACATCGTAGGTCGCCAAAATTTATAAAAGTTATAAATCTGGTTTAATCTGTGAATATTCCGATCTGTATATAACATTTTTGTATGCGCCTAGTCTTCTTGGTACATAGCTATTACGGCCCTACTGCCGTGGAGTAACACGTTGAGGCCTCAAAAAAAGGGTATAAAGTGACTAAACTCTATCTTAGCCTGCTTCTTTGATTTCTTCAACTTACATTTAACATTTAAATTTTTTTACATAAGTTTGACATGTTTTAACTTTGAAAAGGTTTAACGAATTGCAAGTGTGACGGTAATATGGGTCTCCAGTAGCGATTTGTGTGGCGCTTGGAAAGTACGCAGTTTTCGCGAATTCTGGCAAGTTGTACGTATTTCAGGTGAATACTGTTGGTGTCATTTTGAAGATCTCGTCAAGAGCGAATTTTCTAGGGAGGTTGTGAAAATGTAAGATTCGAGGGGGCGAAATTACGGGGATTAAAACGATTTATTGGACGCGAAACCGTTCGGTGCTGTTACATCGCATACTTTTTGAAAGATCCAAATGTGATTTGGGGCTAGTTGGAAAGGGGATGAACCAACGCTCATCGTGCTGGCGGTTTTTTGGTCTATCATGCACGGTGCCGAAGTTACAGGGGTGTAAAGATGAGGTGCGTTTGTAGCAAAGTGTATGTTTGCATAAACAGGGGTAAAGAAAAAATATTCGATTTTTTTGCAGTATGTGCATGAATCTGTGGGTTTTTAAGAATTTTGCTGCCTAGGTGGGTTTGAGAGTTGCAAAATTTGGGAAAACATTATAATTATCAGAAAACTCTTAAAATCAATATTTGTGTGAAATTCGGTGTTTAGAGACTTTCTACAGGTCGATTGTATTTCGTGATGTGGAAATTTTGCAGCCAAGATGTATTTGGAGATTACAAAATGAATTATACGTTAGAATTATCAGAAAAAACCTTATAATCAATGTATGTGTGAAATTCGCTGTTTGAAGGCTTTCTACTGCAGGTTGTTGATGCGGTTGTGAGGGGGAGGGGGGAATTTTTTCCTTATTTTCTCATTTCGAAATAAGGAATATGTGGAATTTTGATCGATTCTGACCCTTTATGAAATTGTAAATTTGCAAGTTAATATTAAATAACGTGATACTAACGGAGTGTCGGATTGTATTTGTTTCTAGCATGAATAATATTTTGGTTAAGGCTATTGCCTCGCTGCATTTGTTAGTAGACGGTGGTATTAGTGTCGGTTGCTTGTACTAAAACTTAATGCGGGATTGTAATAGAAAAAAGTGATAGGGACTTACCTATTTTAGACAGTGTAAAAGCTTCGCAAACAACAAGTCCTTTTAAAATGTATTTATTGAACAATTAACACAAAACTAAAGATGTATATCGACTAAACAACTCAAAGATCTATTCGTATCTAATCTATTTTTCACACTGTCCCGTTCCTCCTAATAAAATTCAGTAACATCTTTGCTCCAGTTGTTATATTTGCTATTAAAGCACGTTTCATGAGTAAACAAAATAAACTACGAAGAATAATATGTTGAGCCGCCGAGCGGATGAACTTGAAATTCCCAAAACTCTTTCAAATCGAATTCAACATCTTTATATAATTGCAGATTAATGTTACTTTGTACAACATGCCGAGAAGGTACAAAATTGTAATATATGTATTATTTATTAATGATCTGATGTGCAGTAGAATATCGCAGTAGCGTTTCGCGTGGCGTGTAATAAGCAATAACGACAAAGGGGTGAAAAATTTTAAATCCTTTCTTTATTTCCAGCCCTTGTGAATTTTTCAGGTTTTGCAAATGTTATGCCAAACTTGAAAATTGACCAAGTTCATTTTCAATACATTAACGTAGGTTCTGTAAAATTTTTGTTTAGAATTCGATGCACTCTCAATAAATTTCTTGCAGCTCTTGAATTACAACTTTAAGTCAACTGTAGGTACTGCATGCTAACCCTAGGTTGCGTCAGAAGAAGCTACGACACCAATGCTAAAATCCCAGTATTAACTTTCTCAGTCATATCAAAATTAAAATTAGTAGTAACAATTTATAGTCCCGCATCAATTATTATGCATTAGAAGCAATGCAGAATAAGTTATATGTAAAATATGCAAAGGCTTTCAAACCGTCATTCTATATTAAATCCTGTAGTTATATAAAATGATCAGCAATATTATTGATATGTCAGATATATCATTTTAGTGCATTTTAAATTCAAGATCATAAAATAATTTCTCACTTACCGAACTTTCCAAGTTAGAATCAACTCGCATAACTCATCAGTTCGCAGCATTAACTCTGGGGTTCCGCAAGGGTCCATATGAGGCCCCATCATTTTCACTCTTTTTATGTTTAATGCACTAGAAATTCTCAATGCAGATTTAGCTATGTATGCTGATGGCACAGCTATAATTACTCAGGACCCCTACGAGCAGCACAAAAACTACAAACAAGTGTAAGTCAATTAAATCTGTGGGTCCATATTTGGTGTCTAAAAATAAATGCAAAAAAATGCAGTTCGATCATTAGGCCTATCTTCACCTGTGATTGCAGTGTATAGAGCGCAACTTCAAAGACTAACATGATCAAACTGCAAGTATTGCAAAACAAGGTGTTGGGCATCATAACCAATGCACATTGGTTTGTTAGAAATTCCCAAATACACAGAGAAACAGGAATGCCCACAGTACAAGAGTTTATAACGAAGTCGGTAAATTTTTTTTATAATAGTATTGACCAATGCAGCAGTGCAGTACATTATAATATAGGCAGAAACAGCTACACAATAGATTAAAAAGAAAGTTACCGGTAGATCTCATAAATGATGACGGTGAATAATAATAATAATAACCTTAAACACCGTTGCATATTTACTAGACATTTAATCATCATTGCGCGATAAATTCCGTGGTGTCCAAACCAGACAGTGATATTCGGGATACAAACATTAATGAAAAATGCCATGAATAGCACACAATGCTGAACTGGCAAAAGACGAGAACAAGAAAAAAGATTCTAGTTCACAGACTAAGGGAAAGAAACAATACAGTGTAATTTATAGCAAATTAGCAAAAATTTGCAGCTGGTTGGGGCCTTTATTGTCATTACAAAAATTCTCTATCAGCATTATATCATATTTACGCTCACTACGGAGCTACAGGTGTTTAAAAATCTACAGTTCTCAGTATAGAGCCTCGAAGGCAAAATATTAGTGGTCACTTTCGCATTATTCTCAGCTAAGTAAATCAATATTACTCATTGGTTGACTATAGTCCACAAGGATATGCTGATGTGGTATTTGTACATGGATTACTAATATCAGTGCGTAGAGAGCTGCCAGAGGATACCTTCCGCAGTATCCTAATTGACCACAGCTGTCCCACAAGATATTTAGCTGAACGTTATACAGATTACAAGAGGATAGTTCTATTTGCTTAAATAAAAATGGTGGTGCTCTTTAAGACTGAAATTGTGAAAATGCAGAAAGTCACCGGTACCGTTTTCAATAATTCTAAGATCATTTTTGAAGCTTTCACGGCCATTGTAATTAAGTAACAAACGACTTCTGGGATTGGACCGTGTCATGATTGAGATCGAAGAACTCGACGTTTCGCCCACTTTCGTAAGAGGTTTCATCAGGAGGAAAAGCAAAAGAGCACGGTAACTCAACGTGTGAACCACGTCAGTGGCGCAACTCGACTGATGAAGCCCCTTACGAAAGTGAGCGGAACGTTGAGTTCTTCGATTTCAATCATGACACGGTCCAATCCCGGAAGTCGTTTGTTACTTAATTCCAAGATCAATACAACTAGGCTTAACACATTAAATCATAAGTAGTTGCAATACTTTGCAACATGCTATCGCCTATAATACCGACTATATTAGAAGATATTGTGATTTCATTATGGCCAGATTTAGTGACGTATATAATTAATACACATGGTCCATCGAAAACCCACATGCGGTTCGCTCTATTTCAATAAATATTTTCTATAAACGGACGTTCTTGAAGATCGTTTGTATGGCGTAATGGAGTACATGCGACTCGACCTAGAACAAACAATACATCTTCAACACAATTGTGCACCACTACTGCACAACGAACAAGTAACAGAAACATTGAATTTTACCTTTAGTAAAACTTGGATTGTCTTTTGGGGTAATATCAGATGGCCTGCATAATCGTCCGACTTCAATCCTCTGGATTTTTAGTCACAGTGGCACTTGAAACCTATAGAGTGAGAAGTAAATAAGAGCAATTACTTGCCAGACGTAAAATCAGCAACTGCAGCAAAATTATACTAACACATCCATCAATGCCTGTTCGCCAATTTCCGGCATGTATTCGTGTCACATATCGTCAGTTAGTGCAATTGTAGGAATTTCCAATAAATAAAGCTCCGTAACAATTATTTCATTGTCTGTTTTCAAAGCTATACCACTTAATTATATCGTTTGTGTGATTATTGAATCGGCTTCTCTTTAAATTCCTCTGGCTCTGTAAGTAACTTAGGTGAGACATATTATATGTTCATATAAACTTTTTTCTGAGAATAACGCCTCCATCACCTACTACCTTTTTGCTTTTTTTTATAAATCATCTTGTATAAAAAGTCAGAAAAATGTAATTCTAAAAAATACTCATTATTGGGATTGTGTTTTCGTTGACAGCTGTTTATTATGGCCAACATCTAGGCATGTGAAGCTATTAATCGATAAGATCGTTCTGTTCATATAAATAAATAAATAGTTTATCTTTGGATTTATGTTAAAAACGTTCTTGACGTAATTTGATTCCTGAAATTATTCGTGGAAACAAATGTCGATGAATAGTTTCTGAATTTTTTGCCTCAAAAGTCACTTTAATGGGATTTTTTTACTTAAACGATTAAATATTTGAAGTTTTGCCCACAAAATTAGTTTCTTTTCCAACTTAAATGTATTTGGGTGTTTTAAAAGAAAAATTAGGAAGAAACGGAGTTTTGCAAGGGGTAAATTATAACTCACTTCAAAAACAGTTTATTTGTTATATTTACTATAACTATTCAACAAATCATTAGAAACTAGGGCTTTCAAATTTACTTAATTCGTGAGATCTGTAGATACAAATTGCTAATCAATATAACCTCTACGGCTAACTCACCGCCCAGGAAATTGGCAAAGAATATAATAGATCGCTAACCTTTAAAGGTAGAATGCATTTATTAGTCGGTGCCTAACACTTGTATCTTGATAATAGAAAGCCTTGTCATGTATATAGCCTGGCAATGCGTTAATGCAAAATTTGATTCCGCCAAGGACGAAAACAATTTAATTTGTTACTTGTGAATTTCCATTTATGACGTGGACAAAATGGAGCTCGCTTGCGATATTCAACATAGTTGCATCTTGGAAATTTCTTGTAAAGCATACTTAACTTTCAAATATGCGGAACTTTACTCCGCTTTATAAAATGAAAGCGCATAGTAAATTCAAAGCGATTCAAAGACTCTATTAGGCTATCATTCATAACATAACATTCAAACGGGTTATCATAGCAGCTGTAACCGCAACAATGAATTTCAAACCATTGTCTAAAAAATTTCTTCCTGTAAAACTAGCAGACGTTTGTCTGCCATGAACACCTTACTGTACTCAGAACGTGGATACGCCTCAAAACGTTTTGACTACTAAAACACATTCAAAATTCATTTAATCGACTATAAACTGCGAAAATCAAGGGAAGCCACAGACGCCGAGCGTTGCGCAAAATTTAAACCGTTCCTACTAGTAGCCAAAGTTGGGAAATCAAAGCAAAACGTATCTAAGGCGAAATTTGGGTAATTACACGTTATGTAACGGCTACCGTTTGGGGCTGCGTCGGCGGGATGATAAAGAATTGTCAGGCCATTTTTCAGTTCGGTTTCTTGGAGTATTTGCTATTTAGTAATTACAACTTTGCTGTATATAGGCTTTACAGTCATGTTTCTACGTCTGCTAGTTCATCAAGTAGTGTTCAGGCAGTTGGTGGTTTACGATGTCAAGCAACTGTAACGGTCACTTTAATCTTTTCGTTCATAATTATTTGCCTTGGTTTATTTAG
The DNA here is from genome assembly GCA_940337035.1 of Agriotes lineatus. NCBI lineage: Eukaryota > Metazoa > Arthropoda > Insecta > Coleoptera > Elateridae > Agriotes > Agriotes lineatus. The sequence goes on along the minus strand of OW679196.1, from coordinate 131,532,962 downwards.
AATTTTAAAGATTTCGAACACGGCTTTGTTCTGGAAACATCATCGAGCGGTTGTTTCTCGCCTCTCGTTGGCCACAGCTGCAGAGATCATGTTACTAACAGGTTCCCCTCGCACGTTGCAAGCAAGAGCGTCGGTCTGGGATCGGTTATTGAAAGTTGCCTTATGATTTCCCCAAGTGTTTGTGCATGCTTATTTGCAGGTTATATTATTTATACCCTGTGTCCGATTCTCTGTGAAGTGAAGCTTGAAAGCAGTTTAGAAACATCACAGGTAGGTCAGCGCACTTGTCGCTGCATGTGTTGGGAGGCGTTGGCTATATGCAAATATCCTACACCGTTTGGCTTTCGAGTTTCGGTTAAGCGTGTGTCAAGTTTGAATCTCGTGGCGCCCATTTATTTTGCAATACCCTATACATACCGTCACGCTTACCCTGTGATTTACCATTTCTAGGACAACGCTCATTTCCCTCAGCGTATCAAGCAGCGGCCTTTAGCCTGTTTTGTGAGATTTCCAGGTTAAGTGATGACAGTTCCCGGACTTGTTGAAGCAAGGGGCACTTCCCCACCCTAGAGTCTCTTTAAAATCCTTTGATATCGTAACAGAATGGGCAAAGGCAGGTCAATTTTTTTCTACGGGCGGTTAGCATCAATCCATACGCGATGATAGCAATGTGTTTTCTAGGCGATATCTGCAAAATGATACATAGCGTTTCTTTGAATATGTTGAATATAAAATTCCTCGAAACTGAAAATGAAATAGAATTCGGATGGATAACCGGATAAGCTACGTTTTGCAGAGCTGTCTCTATGCCACAGTCGCCCGATTTTATTAAATTTTGTATGGTAAGGCTTTACTAACGGCTATAATTACGAAAAAAATAACACACCACACACACCGCTATATTCAACTATATTTGGCCGACGAAAAACACTAACACTTTCTCCTTTCTGTGCACGGCAAATTCAATGGCGGCGTTCAATTTGCAAACGGACCTAACACAACGTCTGCTGTGCACAGTTTTTAGGTTTAGGATTATTTGGCAATTAAAACGTTAACACACTGATTATGCCACGTGTTATGCAGATTAAACAATTAAAGTAGCAGCTGAGCATACTGCTATATGTCATTCATTTACCAGAGGAAAACACATTTGGAGCTGGTTGTTAATGGTTTAGTAATTGAAAAAAGGTTGGGTGCTGGCCTGTGTCAGTGGCTATTTCGGAAAATCGACACCATCTTTGATGTCATTTGCTACAAAGGCATTGCTTATTGAAAATGTACTACATAGGCATTTCTACATATTGTGGCTCTGAACACTGTGATGATGCAAGCTGCAAGGTCTTGCGAAACGTAAGTGAATATGGGTGCAAGAACAGCAACAAGGCTAAATCTGCCTAAGTATTCTCGTTCTCAAGGTACTCAAACAACACGAGCCACCAAAGAGCATGGCCATCGCGTGGATTCTCACACACGTTCACAAGGTGCAAGATACATTAAACCTCAAAACATGGATGTGGATGTGCATTCTCGTTCATCTTGATGGAATCGTGATGGCGCTTAATCCATTTAGATCTGTTTACCGTTCGCAAGGCCGTTGCCCTTGTGTTATCCCGTGTTGGACCACCCGTGGCTTTACCGAGTCTCGTCGGAACTTCTTGTTACAGGCTGGGCAGCGGTCCTATGTGAATTACATTCCCGATTTTGAGAGATATCGTATGCTCTAGTCGTCTAGCTTTTTCGTGGATTTTCGTAAATGCTGTTATGAGCTGGCGCGTTGTCGTAGATGTCGTTCTTGTCCTCTAACAGCTAGTTTATTTAATAATTAAGTATTGTTATAATAATTATGCTGGGTATGATCTGGCGATAATGTGCCCATGCACAAAAATATTAGAGTAGCCACGTAAACATGAACTTGTAATTTTTAAGTGATTTCAAAAGATAATAAATGTTCAATGAACATTTCCAATTATTTTCAATTGTACTATAGTAGCTTAGCTTAAAAATTATGATTAGTTCTTCAATACAAAATTGCGTTACTTCATTTACTTACGCGCTTAACAGCACTTATGCCCTTAGCAACGAGTGATCTCGTACGTTTCACTTACCATTACAAGGACGTAGTTAAGGCAATAGTTCTCAGTTACAAAGTTGGTAGTAGAAGAATTCTGAGTGATATTGGTATATCTTTTATGAATCTTAAGTGACGTCAGTCGACAACTCCCCCACATTAAATTCAAATTCAATTACGCTTTGTAAACTGGTTTAACTAAAAAACCTATAGAACGAACTGTCGCGTAACTCTGCTGCCAGCAGCGCAAAAATGCTTTTTCTGTTCGCGCACAATACATTTATTTTATTTCCAGCATTATAGGAAATGTACTAACATTTTTCTTTTCTTATTAGGTACGTAATATCGACACTGTGTGGCGAGATTTACTGCCCGACTCCAGATATCGTCGTAGGAATGCTTTTCTGGATAGGCTATTTCAATTCCGCCCTAAACCCACTGATATACGCCTACTTTAATCGAGACTTCAGAGAGGCCTTCAAGGATACTCTGCTCTGTGCTCTACCGTGCTGCTTCAGCTGCTGGAAGAACCCACCCCGATACCTCTAGCCCGAGGATAAGCCCCCGTACAGGGACGAACAGCTTTAAGAGGGTCATAATAGCGCTAATGACTGAATGTTAATCAAATTCGATGAGCAATATTATAATTTGTAGTTCGCAACTTGTTACGTATTATTTTATGCAAAACAGGGATCGCTGTGCCACCGAATAACTGCTAGCTCGGGCATTTTAATCCTACATTCTGGAAGTTTCGGGCTATACAGTTTTATAGGATTTTAACACATCACAAATTGGTCGTCGCGGAGGGCGGCGAAAGTTGTGGCGAGTTCTTTAAGGAGCGTTGTTACCACATTTGGAGCTTCGTTTCATACCACTCGGGGGGAATAAATTATGATGTGATTTCGCAGCCGAGCTTCCTGCGAGTTACAATTTAGATAAAAACTGTTTTTGAAATATGAGGAAATGGGATACTAAAAGCAAAAGTTTCGGACGAAAAACTTTTAAAAGTTTAAATTAAAGCTATTGTCGTTTTGTGTGGGACAGGCGATTATTTTCCTCGTTCTAGGAGGCAGTTGGCGATTTCAACTTACATCAATTAATTAGTTTCACAAATTCCAGAAATTTTAAAAGAAGATTAAGTGTTTGCGTGGCGACTTTATTTTGCAATTTCCCAAAAAACATTGTTGCAAAAGAACAGGCATCGAAGTTAAGCTAGAGTTGGTTGTACATACATTTGCAACATTAATTAATTGAAATTATGGTATGTGTGTTAGTCGCAGCTTACTTTTTCAACATAACAATTTTCTTTGTTACCGCAATATGGACTAGTAGGTAAACGATGAAATCTACAAAATACAACTGACCTCAAAAATTACATTTTCTGATCATTTGTCTTTAATCTCTAATTTTTATCGTACTTGGTCACATGTAAAATGTTTCTTCCAAACACTGTGTGTATGTGTATACTGGTTCCGATTTCTCCAGTACCTTTTTTCAGCACTTTTAAATTTTTATATAAAAATTACAGCATCTTAAAAACAGATGTTTTTTATCTGTCCACGATACTAGGCCAGTATCACAAGCTATCACGCAGAATAATTTTTTTTTTTTCGCAATTTAACATATGGCTAAATAAACGAATTAAACAAAGAAACACACAAATAAATAAGTAATTTAGAAATCTACACCAGTAAATGAGCAATCACTAATTAAATATCAGCAGATAAATAAATAAATCAAGTAATGCATACAGTTTTAAATAAATAAATAAAAGCAACCAACGTGGTTACATAAATTCCCAGCTTAAATGACCACCGCCAGGTGGAAATAAGCCTAAGCTGATGGCACGACAAATTTATCTAAACCACCTTGACACGGGAAGAAATGGGGAAATAAACATTCGCATTTCACTGTCTGTGTTTATCACGTGTCGGAACAATGCATAAATTCCTCTTTCACATGACAAACAGAAAACCGCTAACACATTTACTTGTGTTTTGTAGCTACAAATGTAGAATATCGTCGGAAAAATGCGCCGCCTTACATTTCAAGTGGCATTTCTGAAAGCTGCTCTTGCGAATGAAACCCTCATTCTTGTGGGTTTTCTAATTCGAGATGTCGTCGACCAAATTATTGAGCAATCTGGGTTAGTAGGAAATCCCGCAGGGTCGATTTCTTTTTTTAAAATGCGATTCGCTGAGAGGATGATAGCAGATATTCTCAAAAAAAGAAAAGTTATTTGGGAAGATTCTAGCATTTCTATATAACATGATTACTAGTTTTACAGCTCATGTAATTAAGTGTATGGCAGAAATTCCATAAAATTACATTATTAATTTTATGGTATATTAATAAAATGGTGTTTTTACAAATACACATGTGGAAATGTGGGTATCGTTGATTTTGAAAAAGCATTTGTGTTAGGTATCTATTTATAGAGAGTTTAAAATAATGCGTTCAGTATGGTGACCCAGAAGACAAAGATTTGGTTTAATTGAACAAAATGTTCAACACCTTCAAATTAACAAGGAAAGACATTGAGTTTTTCTTCAATGTGAGCTCAAGAATGAAATATATGAATATCAAACATTTTCTCAACATAAATGACTTCGAACAAGGCTACGGAACATGCAATTCAATTTGAAACCGCATGCAATCCTGGAGCTCAAATAAGTTAATTCAGAAAAATTGTCACATAATTTTGAAAGAATAATTTCAGCAGTTGCTAATTTTAAGCTCATAAGAGAAAATTCTACAATTTCCAGAAAATTCAAGAACTTGGGAATCAACAATATTACAAGATATCGGAGCTGCAAAACAAACACAAGGTGGTAAGAACACACTGGAAATAAGTGAGTTACCAACCGAACTACTGAAATATAGCGGTTAAACATGACCTCATGCTAGACTTGGGAAAACGACAAAGCATTGTATATTTGATAGATAAGGAGCAAGATTGATTACCATGCAAGAAATATAGATGCATATATCCCCTCAAAGTAACATATAGGTAAAATATCTACTTAAATATTGAACAGGAGACCTTTTATAGAATTTCTTTTCGAAGAATACCTTTAACGATTTAGAGTCGGGAGATTACCAAAAACTCTTTCCCCTTAAACATGCCCTTCCTAAATGTTGGTAATATGATATAGATGTATCAGATATTCGTACAGTTCTCTCAAACATTGCCGATTTACTTAAAAGTAAATTATATACAATCATGTTGAAATTTGGATTACCAATAAAATTAACCAAGCTGTGGTCAGTACTACAGTGACAAATACAAAATCATACAACAAAATACAAAATCAATTCGCATACCCAACACGTGACTTTTAGTTTTTATTGTTTTCAGAAGAACTACAGACACCAAAAAGCTTAAACTACTGTCACTACCCAACATATTTGCCCTGTATACGTGCAAATTGTTCAGAACGTCGACGCCATGATTATATGACAGCTGGGTACGATGTCTTCGACGTCTGTTTTGCCCACTGAAGAATCGTTGATCCACAACTGTCACGACTGAAAAATGCAGGACCACGGAGAATCTCTTTCAGTTTTGAAAAAGCCAAAAATCGCTATGTATAGGCTCAGGTGAGGAGGGAGCATGACAAATCACTTCAAAGTGGTACTCATGAGAAAACCTCTGACTACTGACTGCTCCATGAGTAGGAGCGTCGTTTGATGAAAGGGTACACCTGCCCTTTATTCTGGATCTTCTTCGTTGCAATGCAGAAAGAGAAATCGTTTTCAAAACATCTTCATGCACTACGGCCGTCATTGTTGTGTTTTTTGGAAGGCAATACGTAAGGATTACACCTTGTGCTTGTCGGTCAGCGTTCCCCTAACTCACCTGGAAGAAACTCCACATTTCCAGATCTTGATGTGCACAGAACTTATGGAAATACAGACTATAGTGGAGATCTCTTCCACAGTCGATCGGTAGTCCTCCGTAACCATTGCTCCACTCGCATAATCATCTTGCTCAACTCACGACGAATTTCAATAGGTGTGAATACTACTGTTGATTACACTTCGTCCTTTAAATGGCGTTTCCAACTTCATCTGCTATCACAAGATTGCTCTGAGCTGGGAAGTACTCCCATCTGTACCACTCATCCGCAAGGAATGCCTACGTCTTTGAAAGAATACCCATGTTTGTATTTGCTACATGCCCAATACAAAATTCAATGCATTTCCAACTAGTGAGTTACAAGACTAAAGCAGAAAGCGGTACCGGCACAACGTGGCTTTATAATATGCCATGCGAAAATTGTCCGTTGACAAGAATAACTTCTTCTTCTTCTTCTTGATCGTTGTCATACTCCGAACGAAGTAGCCCTTTATGAATCCCTAGGTGTAATATCTCCCGAGATATGTGGGTTTCTGCTCTCCACATTACATCCTCGAGCTGTAGATTTATCAGCCTTTATTTGAGCGATTGTTATCATAAAAAGTCTCCGTTGGCTAATCTCTCGAAATCAATACATAACGTGACTACTTGGATACAATTGATGGCCAACCAGCTAGTTTCGGAGACGGGGTGTTCAGTTCTTTAAATACTCAAAAAGAGCGCCAACGTATTTTTATCAAATAACGGCAAGTATATCCAGACATTCAAACGAGAATACGTAAACTCGGGTAGCACAATAAATCTGAAAGAGAAGCTCAATCCAAGTATAGGTCGCAGTAACAAACAAAGCCAGAATGCAAATATCACAGTGTAATTCATAAAATCTAATCACAGTACATAATATAAATATCACAATATAGTTCCACCATCAGAATCGTAGGTGACCACAATATTAATTTCTACGACTAATTATATTTGAAAAATGTAGCAGTAATAGCATGAGGTACCTCAGGCAATTAATACTAACAGTTTTTAATAAATACACCAATAAAGCACACATTAAAACAGATTTATGGGCAGGTAAAGATTACAGCGGTAAATCCAGTGAGTGCTTGGTTTCGGAGTAAACGCAAAACGCTATTCCAGGTGCGAACCTACGGCCAAATTATATCACAATTTTCGGAATCGTTTGGCCCCAAATTCGGGCGGCCAGAAACTGGTGGCTTAGGGGGAACTTTACCGTACGACGCTGGGACAATTCAGACCTGAAGGTAAGCCTCCGTTTCGGATCTTTTCCTGTGCTCAAATAGCATCCGCAGCAGGGGTTAAAGCGGGTCCGGAGATCCAGAAAAGTATCATCGCAGGAAACGTCCTCCCGTGAAGGTAAAAACCGGTTGTAGCTAAAGCCTCAAATCGACCCTCCGGCACGTGGTGCTATAAGGGAGGAAGAAGTCCACAATAGCACACAAGAACGACAGAATATTTCGAACCGAGCTATTTACTTACCCCGGAAAAGTTCAAGGCATTTTGCGAAACACGTGGTAGCATGAAAATTCCACTAACGGCGTGGTAGACAAGCTTCCCTCATATCGAAATTCGAGGACTAGAAAATCCACTTCAAGAGTGTAGGATCACATCAACACCATCGAAACTAACGGCAGCCCAAAATTAATCCTCCGAAATTCTAGCTACTACTCCGGCATCTTGTCAGCAAGGTTGAAAAGAACGCCTCTCGAAAACGGATACCAATTCTAAGAACTTATCTATGCGAGGCAAAGCAAGGAGGCGTGGCGTTAGAGTGGGAAATAAAAACTGCGTACTCACAGACATCCGCGCGAGATGCGTAACAATACGAAATAAATACTACAGAACGTAAAATTGGAAGGCGGCACAAATGAATCGTAACACGATGTATCCACAAGGAGGACGTCGTCTCTGCCGTCTTCTGGCGACGTGACTGTGGATGGCCGTCAATGCCATCTCGTCTGATGATATGACCAAAAGTCGTCAAAATGTGTCTTTGGATAGATCAAGTAAACGGGGGCTAGTCTCAATTCGTAGATTTTAAAATAGTAAAAATCGTCGTTTTTGTTACCAATGATACGTAACACTATACGATAGTATGCCATCCAGAATTCGTCCACAGCATGCAGTATTTATAGTATTCGAACTATAAGTGGCAATGGAGAAAACAAGCAGCGTCATGCTAAAATGATGTTCTCTCCATATACTTACCAGTCCAGATAACATATTCTCAGCGATACCGATCCTATTTTCTTCACAGTGTCCCTAAAATGCGAACTTCAAGTTCTTCTTCTTTCTGGTATACGTCCTGTGTATGAAATAGGCCAGGTAGTGAAGAACAACACATTATGCGCACGAACAGATCTAGCTATAAATAATAACACAAACACGTTGCAGCTGACAGAACCAGAACGACATTTAGAAACTTTAAAAATTGAGAAGATAGTGTGGAATTAGAAGATCACTTTATCGCAAAGCATAGTTCGCTCTGATGGCAACAATTAAGGTCAGATACATATATAAAAGCAGAAATCTAAGACTATGTTTAATTTTGTATCACGGATATAAACTTGGATCTCCAACCGAAGAGCTACCCATTCAGCCACCATGCTTCAGGCGCACACTTGACACAGTAAACAATGACTGAATTTGAAAAGTCAGATACAATCATGAAATTCACTAATATCAAAAAAGCAATTGATGGAAATAAGTAGATTAAGATGGTCTAGACATATTATAAGGATGAAGAATGAGACACTCCAATAAGCTATTGTGGAATATCAGGAAAGACTAAGTTCAAGGTGAAGGTCTACGAAAATATGGGAAGATATTATCGAGGTAAGTACAAGGAAATCGTAGTCGTGCATAACGGAAAGGAAGGTCCTGCTGGCACAAGAAGACGAAAGAGTGATAAGGATGACGATCACAAGAAACACCAAAGCAGCTCTTGTGAGATAACATGAACTATGACGACCAAAGGGAAGGTTCAAGAAAATGTGGAAGAGAACATCGGGATAGATACAAAATGAAAGGAATATACTGCTGGTACAAGAAGATAAAAGAATAATAAGGATAACCTTTCTGTACATTTTCTTTAATTTATAGAATCTAATTTTTATCTCGCATCGTCTCTCTGCAACCCATGCTAAAATACACCTTGAAGTAGTATGCAATAAATCGGCTTTTCTTCTCATCTTTATTGGCGAGATTATATATAGCCTGATAGATTCGCAATTAGGCAGTGTTCATTTGTTGATAATACCCATATTGTAAAAATCTATGAGTTTACTTTAGTTCTTTGCAGTTCCTCGTGTTGAAAAAATTAACTAAAGCAATATTTTAGAGCATAAAATGTTAAATAAATTTTATGTACCCCTTTTTTTGAAGTATCAGCTGTTTTATTCTTCTAATAAGTAACTGCACTTCGGCCAGTGCTCTGCACACTTTCTTACCCAGAAATTCATATTCGAGAAATACTGATCCGTAGTACTTTTTTCTACAGTAAACAGTGCGGTCACCGAAATATCAGTTTCTACAGAGTTTATAATTATCTCTCTGGATTCACACACAGGAGCACGATGTGTGTGGAGTCGAAGTCGGGTGTCAGCCTTCTCTTGACATGGCAATTTAGGGAATTTTTGTGGCAGTTGCCGTGTCATTTTATAGCACTTTTGTTTGTATCATAAAACGCTCGTGTATTAATTGTTGGATATACTGTTCATTTTGCGGTTCTTTACACAAAAGTTCTTTTTCTCATCACCAGATACGAATTGCTTCAATTTTCGGACTGTGTGGAGAGCAGTTATGTTTCACTTTTAGATACGAGGTGTGTTCCGTTAAAGACCGAACATTTTGAATAGAGCCCTCGATGGCGGTCGATACCCTTTATTGGCTAGTAGCTGTCAAAATACGAAACAACCGTTTTGCCCTAACCACCATCCTTTCCGGACTTGGTCGCACCAGATTTTGTCTTGTTCCCAAAGTTGAAGAATCCTTCAAAGGACGTCGTTTTCAGACCATAGAGAACAATTTGGAAATGCGATACAGGACCTGCGCGTCTTTCCGGAAAATGAGTTCCAGGAAGAAAATTTAAAACAACGTTGGGTGCGATTGACTGATTGAAGCGGACTACTTTGAAAGAAACAATTCTTAATAAAATTATACCATCAAAAATGAAGTTTTTATACCAAAAGTTCGGTCTTTAATTGAACACACTTGGTCTTCAGCGCCAGCTTGGTGTTTTCTCCTACCACTGTTTATCGACACTTTACTGTATATATCAAAAACGATATCTACTATTGGAGCGGGTCCGGATATGGTATTATTCTGTCTGTTAAAAATTTATATGGTTAAAAATGGAGGAACAGAGACCTGAACAATTGTCAAAGGAGATCAGCTAGAGAGAAAAATATCGTAAAATGATATGACATAGAACTTGAATAATTAGAGAAAAATTTTCCATTAATAAGAAAATATCAAAACCTCAATAATATCGGAGGCAATTTTTTAAATATGCCGGCCATTAGCCATTACACAACTGAAAGTGTCATGGCTAAATGTGATTCTGCTATCCAAAAACGTATAATACTCCATGTCCACAGAGATGAAATCGCAAGAGCTTCCGGCTCAACGACTAAAAGCTCCGACACATTTCATAGTCAATCTACAAACTGTAGAACTGATTCCACTAAATAAAGGTACTTTCTCTATAAACAGAGGTTTACTATAGAGAAAAACGTCGTTTATTTCTGATGTATTCCTCCTAATTTTTACCAATCCATTAATTTAACAAAAATATTCAATACCTCAGAAATGTCAACCTCCCTCAACATTACCATTTACCAAGTGCACTTGTTTTTTTATTGCAAACTAGATTTGAAGCATTAAAATATTATGTTAGATAAAACGCTGGCAAAATAACAACACTAGCTTAAATTAAAAATTACCATTGGAATCCCGATATGGATATGGTGAAAGAAGCAATTCTACAATGTGTGCTTTACATGTACTACAACTAAAGAATCGTTTATTTACAAAAAATTACTTTACAACTGAGACAGAGCAAAACAAATTTTATACATTTTTAATGTGTACTTATACTGTATTCAACACACATTTTCTAAACATTGACACATCAACTACTCTTTGCTAACAGTATGTAGCAAATGCAACTTTATCGTTTATATCGAAAATTATTATTAAGTTGTAAAATGTGCATAAGCACAAAAACCAAAGCACCAGGAATAAATACTAAAGCGAAACTATGGACGTTGTCTGGTAGTTGGTGTAGTTTTAAATGTATTAAAATACCTATTATTCTGTATGTCGTAAAACCTGAAAAATGCCTGAACTATGCAAACTATTCATATACCCGAACACATAATATAGCACTTGCTACGCTTAGCAGCCGCCGTGGGAGCCGAGTTTAATCAAAAATGCGAGTCGGTCTGAATTTTGCAAGTTTTCATGCACATTTTTATTGCGTATCTAGTTGTTCATCGCAATAAAATGTTCCTGCTTTTTTGGCTGAAAGTATTGCAGGAACAATCGTCTAAGCGTAGCAAATGCGGCAACAACTTTAATAATTCGCCCGTTCCGAACAGCCAACTGAAATTGCCTTCGCTTAGGAACTTACGCAAAAGACGTTTAAAAATTGTTAATCGATGCTAGCGATTCTGCCTGGAATAAATTGCACGAACGGCGATACGAAGGTATGACCTAAATTCTGTAAAAAATAATACAAACGCAAGCTCCACCCGCTTTGGAGAATTTTTATAGCATTCCATTCCAGATAATGTTAATTAGCTTCTCGTGAGTTAAAATGAAAATTCTTCGAGCTCAGCAGTTTTAAACGAAAGTTTACAGTTAGCAATAATGTAAGACTAAGTAACTAGCCATTTTTTAGTAACAGCATTTTGTAATAGAAATCGAGTTAAAAGCGCTAGGGCTCAATAAGCGGATCTATGCATAGGCTGAGTCTAATTCCCAGAATTGAGCCTAAAAGACGTGATTTATCACTTTTTTATCTTTCTGTGATAATAATACCCATAGAAGTGTCTAAATTAAGGCTATCTTATTTGAAGAGTTACTGCTGTTTCAGTTTTAGCAACTCTGGCGTGTGATAAATGGGAATGTGATTTACTTTGTACTACACGTAGACTTGTTAAAGAGCTACTACGATAGAAAACTTCGGCTATATTAGATGAATTTTATAGCGAACAGACAGATTTCAGAGAAATTATATAAATAACGCTTTGTACAAATAGTTGTTAAATGTTACAGAGTATTCAAGTTGTATGATTTTGCTTTCGTTAATATCAAAGTCTTCCTTTCTTATTAAATGTGCTCAAGCCCTAGAGCCGATGGCGTATCGTTTATTTTTATTTTCTAGGAAAAGTTAAGAATAACGAGTTTTGTTATTATATAACAATTGAGCGTTGTTTTATTATTATATAATTGTCATTATTATTTACCATAGGTGCGTTTTGAATGTCCCACTGAAATAGGCATTTACATTACTGTACAGAAATGTTAGATTAAACTTTATAAGACAATCTGAAAGGGCCTATTTTGTAAACAAATGTATGGTACGTTGAATGTAAAATATCGATGGATATATCATATGTACTACATATAAATGTACCTATAAGTATTAGAAATATATTGTTTGTTAAATTCACACTGAAGTTTCAATTAAATAATATATGTAAATAATAGGTATAAATTATATTACTTCGGAAGATGAGCCTCTATTGCAAATAAAAATTACATAGTATACAATACTTAGTTTCTATTGACAACCTTTAACAATACATTATTTAGAATTGAATTTTTAATTTAATACCTTTCTCTTTATAAGCAATTTCAGGTAGGAACTGCTTTCAAATTCACGTAATTGTGTAACCAATTGGCAGTAATTATATGAAAGCAAACAGATTTGAGCCAGAGTTCCTAGAAACTGTATTAAAGCTTTCTGGACATTTACTAGAACTATATGCACAGTGACTTTTAATGCAAGTCTGAGCGCCCCCTATGAGGAAATCATGGAACTAACAGAAGTATTGATTCTGCAAGTAATGCTTTCTTCATGAAACTGTAGAACTCTGCTGCAGTTGCTAAAAATCTACAAGCTCTTTTCCAAGCACCTACAATCAAAACATGTTGGCTGCATTTCAGCAAATAATCATTTGAGGGCGTCCTTTTCTGAAGTGCTTTAAATTACGTCAACAAAGAGTCTGTAAGTTTGCAGAACAGAAAGCTTTGCGTGAGTATTTGTCTGGTTTTGCTTATATATATGTATAAGTTAGAAATCTATAACTAAAAGATACCTTTGATAATTTCTGTGAATTCTGTAAACAGCGATCAAGTTCTATAATCTCCATACAGTCACAAAAATTATTGTAGGGGATGGCGAAATCTACAATTGGGTATAAAAAGGTAACTGCAATCAAGTAGAAATATTTTTTATAGTAATCTACTTATAGTATAACAAGAGACAAGCTATAGGTTACTTTTCGTGTACTTGTTTATTTGATGCACTAACTGGTTTATGCGTAGCTAAAAAATGTTGTCTATATGTCTATAGATGTAAATATTATACATAAATTCCTTGAATTGTATATCGTGCAATCTTTAAGGTTCCGTCAATATATTATCTCAAAAATTACTCACCGATAAATCATAGAAAAGACACCCTTAGGTGTATTTATGTTTTATTTAATTGCTTTCGTTAAGATAAAGATACAAAAAGAAATGTGCTTGCACATCAGCTATAACTTAAACCGCTTATTAGATTTTGATTGAATTTTGTATTTATCTGACAATTTAACTGGTGTCACTGTCAGCCAATGGCATTCTAAAATTTAAAAATAAACTACCAATCGAACAATTATTTTAGTGACTATTCAATTCACCTGACATCTGACAAAAAGTGACCAATGAAAATTCAGAATTTGAATTTTCCTAGAAGGCATTCAAGTGAATATTTTAAGCAAATGTGATTTTTATTAGAAAAAGTCAATATTAGTGTTCTGTTACTATAGAAATTGCGTAGTTTGTTGCTAGATTTACTGAAAACTAATTTGAAACAATAGTTTGGTTCATTGAATAGTCCCTGGAATGGCATTCTTAGTTAAAGTTAAGTAAAATATCTTTGCTGTGGTATCACTACTCATGTCTATTGCCGCTTGGGTTCCATTAGGACGAGTGCGGTAGCACATTCGTGATACCACAGCAAAAATATGCGACTCTGATTACTTATGGTATTATAAGTGACAATATTTCGAGGAGCTTTATTTCAGCGACAAATTTTTCGTTTTAGAGATAAATAATGTCAACGAATTTAGAAATTATTATTTTATTAAAACATAATTTTTACTATTGAAATAATAAAAAATCAATAAGTCGTAACATGTTTAATATTTTAAAAGTTTTCAAAACGTTTCGCAACTTATGGTTGCTTTATCAGTAACCAGTCATTAAAAAATAGTCTGTTTAAAATTGGGTGTACATATCTGAAAAGAAACATTAGATTAGCGAATACATTCCCTTCAATAAGACCTGCATTCTTACATTACGATATATTATAGTTGATTTTGACATTGTGCAGAATTAATTACGACATTTTGCTTATTACGAAGTTTCTATTTTTTTTTAAGTTAAAACTGAAATATTTATTTATGTACATGTTGACATTTCCTATTAATGAATGAAAATGCACCCCAAATATGTTGAAAACTGTGGATTGAAAAATTCAGTATAAGGCTAAAACTAGATAGTAGGTATATTAAAGTTAAATTTATGTTGGTGTTCTATTGCATGATAGGTTAATTTTCACAACTTAAAGAATTTTTTTTCTGTAACTATTATTTTAGTGAAAACTAACTTGGGTTTGAATTTTAGAAAAGTTTTGCTTGTTTGTAAAAATGTTACTAGGATCGGTTACTATCGATACATTTGCAATACCACTAGTTTTGTGAATTTATAATTCTAATATTAGGAGTATTTTTATTGACTATTTGCACTAATTTGAAAATTAAATTGTCAAGATGAATAGGACTCTAGGTCAAAATACTGCCGACAATTTTTACTCTTCAAATTGTCTCGTTTCTGTTGCTTTAGAAATAATGCCTCGTGCAAGCACCGCTCGTTGTTTTCGTCGCCACAGGAACTCGTATTTGAATCGCAAAAATTATTGTAGGCAATAATTTGATCTCTCGTCCTATTTTTACTGAAAATATATTAGGAGACCTGAAATTGTAAACGGAAATTCTAAAGTAGAGTGTAGCGACTATCGGTAATATCTTTCAGAAGGTTTTAGCTTTGAAACTGGAATGAATCTTTGAAAATTGCCCAAGTAGTTGATAAGGATTTAATTGTTAAAAAAACGAGTCTTCAGAATCCTCCAATAAGGAGGAATTGGCTTTTTTAAATAAAGGTTTAAAATTCAATTTAGGTCATGCTAAACCACCTTTAGAAGATATCGTTGCCGGTATCGAAAGTTCAATTGCCACCTTAGACGAACAGTCTAAAGAATTCATTAGAAGAGCTTGCAAAATTAAAATTTCGGAAAACCTGCAAGATACAAAAGATGAAACCACTGAATCGATTAAAAAGACCATGAACTTATTAAGGGACTGCGCAACAAGATATGTTTTTATCTAAAGGTTGACAAAGATAATAAGATTGTTATTTTAGATAAACAGGATTATTTTAAAAGAGTAGGATTAAAAAGTATTCCTTAAGAAGCATCATTGTTAAAAAACAGAATGTGATGAAGTCTTGTCTCACACTTATTACTCCAGCCCTTAGATATGTTTACCTAAAATACATAAGCCAGGCAAAACGGAGAGACCTATTGTTTCTGGTATTAACTCTCCGACTTACCTCCTATCTAAATGGTTAACAAATGAATTTAGAAACTTGCCAAAACTACAAAATAATTTTTTGGTCGAAAACTCGTTGGAGTTTATAAATAAAATTAAAGATTTGGAACTTGGTGAAAGCGAGATTCTAGTTTCATTTGACGTGTGTTTTTTGTTTCCAAGCGTACCAGTCCCAAAAACTATGACTTACCTGCGGGAACTGGTTACGGATAATAATTTGGATTCAAACAAAATTGCCGAGTTAGTTAGATTAACTACACATTGCATGTCCCAGAATTGCTTTCAAATAGATGGAAAATTCTATGAACAGCACGAAGGAACAGCAATGGGAAACAGCCTTTCCCCTTTCGTTGGAAACCTTTTTAATGCAAAATTCGAAACTGAATTTAAGAATAACACAGATGTGGTTTAGGTATGTGGACGACATTTTTGCTGTTTTTGATTTATCTAAATGTAGTATTGATAATTTTTTTAATCAGCGAAATTCTAAATTTCCTAGCATAAAATTCATATATGAAATGGAAAACGAAAGACAACTGCCATTTCTAGATACCTTAGTAATAAGAAATAAAAATCAGTTGCAATTTGATGTTTATAGAGAAGGAACCAATTTAAACGGATTCATTTTAGCGGATCAAATCATGGTTTTCAACACAAAATGGCTGCTCTAAATTTCTTAGAATGTTAACATTTTCCTTTAAACAAAGATCGATATACCACTGAACTTCAGACCATAAAAAGCATCGCTGTGTACAACGGTTTCTCTTCTAAAATTATCGACAATTTGATGAGGAAAAAAAAATTGCACGTTCTAAATTCCACAACTGCCTCAGAAGTGAAGAACTCAAGTACATCGAAATTCCATTTCACCGGTTACAACAAAGGGCCTAGCAAACATTTTAAAGAATCGGGCCATAAAGTTGTGTATAGTTCAAACAGCAATATTAGAAATTTGTTGAGAAATCCAAAAGACAAACTGAGGACTTTAGAAAGATCTGGAATTTACGAAATTATATGTTTCCATTGTGATTATAAATATATTGGGCAAACACGTCGTAATTTTGGTATTAGGTTTAAAGAGCATTTAGCTCATTTTAGATTTAACAGATTCAAAAAATCAAGAATTGTGCAACATATTTTCGAAACGGGTCATAGTATAAAAGAGGAAATACTAAAATTGTAAAGGCGTTAACTTCAACAAAGCAAATAAATTCTTTTGAAAGGTTGGCCATTTTTAAGAACCGATATAATAAACTTTTGAACAAAGATGGCGGACCAATACCGTCCTTCGTCTTATATGATTTTTTGAAGTTGCATTGAACGTCGGCCAAGTTCATTGGGCCCTCGGCCACGCCGTGTGGGTCAAACAGTATAAATAGATATAAAATGCGCGGACATCGCCCACTTCCATTTGTGATTTGGTCACGAGTACATCGCTGCCTTTTTGCTGTGTAAGTTTTTCGTAGCTACCGATAATGACAGCATGGTTGTCGAAATAGGCATCTAACAGTTGTTAAATATTTACTTGGTGAGGGGTTTTAACGAATTTGTGATATTTAAAAATGATCATAGGAAAATGGCGGCTATTTAATTTTTTTATTAAGAGGTCGATATAAATGTTTGCTATTTCTGTCATCTGTAGAAATTTATAAATAAAATACCACAGATGGACGTCATCAGAAATTAAACTCAAAACGAAATAAAATTTCGAAATTTAAAAAAATGTATGTTTTAGAAGGTGTTTATACGCAGTTCCGGGTCGCTATAAGAAACCAAGTAGCCATGGCTCTAGCATAACATCAGTTATTTAAGATTTTTGTTATTCAAAAAGCATTTTTTGTTGCACTTATTTTTCACAATTGTACGATAAACGCTACTTAATTTCCGGATGCATGAGAGCCAGACCGAAGCTGAACAAAGCTTTTTCGACAACTTATAGACCGCCGCGGGATTAAGCGGAAGGAGGTAGGTCGAAAGATAACCATACTTGAAATGTCAATGAGAGCCACGCCCGCCTAAGCTCTAGTCTCAAACAGGCTCAGTCTGACCTGACCGCATTTATAACGGGCTCGTGTCAAGTCTTCTCTTTATGACCGAACAGAAAATATTCTCTTTCTAATTTTAATTTTTTGCAGCTTAATTAAAAAGTAATAAAATTGGTTTTATAAGAATTTCAACGAGATTTTACAATAACCCTACGATTTCATCTAACTTTGACAGCTTTATAAAGTTAATTGAACATCTTCTTAATTACAATTATTGCAAATTTTTCTAACCCTACATTTTGTTGTTAAAAATATCGGGCGATGCGAATAGTTCAAGCTTAGAGTGACTGATAATAACCATTAAACAGAATAATAGTTGAAATACCATTGGCCGGTCAGAAGTAGGATTATTGCTGATGCGATATGAGTATGCCCAGAGTGTGGACGACAACATTCTTACAAATCGGCCTTTTAAGCCACTGCCGCGGCCACCAGCGATATATAGCTAGTCATTCTACACATTTATTCATACTTTATAATATAATACAATATACGTTTTGTTGCTGCGTATTTATTACACATAAAAATGTCTAGTTAGGTAAATTGACATATACACCGCACCTATATAAAAAAATTGGTCCAGTGGACCGAAATGTTGTTATTAACCCAGGGTTACACTTACCCTACCTGTAATTACTTAGCTTATCTTTATTGTGCATCTTTGAATACCACAAACAGGTCTTATGATTTTGTTTAAAAAATATTATGTTAATATTCAAACTTACATATGACTGAAAAGTTGAAATTCATTTTTTGTTTCTCAGGGATATTGAAATTTACACAAATAGTTAGATTTACATCATCTGGACAACAATTTACTTTCTCACGCGGGTTCCTAGGGGTAAATAAAATCAAAGAATGATTGCTATCCTTAATTTGATACTATTTTGGTCTTAAATCATATTTTACATGAAACAATGGCATTTACAAATTCTACGTACTAACCTGTATATTTGTTATGGTGTCCCCACGAACGTAGTGCGACGACGCCGACGCCAAAATGGTTGCCCCCTCAGCTTCCGGAAATGGCTGCCACTTACGAAAAATGCAACAGGTAAAGCGATGGTGCCTTTATTTGGAGTGTCCTGTGGGTTGCCCGGGCCTTGGGGGCATTGGAAGCGCTTCATACACTTGCATATTACGGTGAGTTTCAATTTCTATTTGTGCAGTCTCCAAATTGACAAGAAAATAGTAAAAGTTGATAATAACTTTTATTCGCAATCACATTATAATGTGTCAATTTCATGACATGACAACAGCTGGGAACTAGATGAATACTTGAAACTAGCCAGGAAATTATTACATACTCCGAAAAATATTACATACCTGAAGAGTGGGGTGTTTCCATGGTAACACAACATTGAGTGGATTGTTTTCATGGTAACAAAAATATTAGCTACATCAAGATATCTATTATTCAGAATTCAATTGTAGTTATTTTTAAAATTAGATTATTGCAAATAAAATAGTATACATACCACGGTGGAAAGTTTCATCCCTGTCTCGAGATAAAGTTAACCTCGACGCTACGCGTCCCGGTAAACTACCTAATCTCTCAACAGTAATGAAACACTTCCCACCTTGGTATGTAATATACTATAAGAAGCCAAACGACGCTACCAAATCGCCAAAAGCCTCCTTTTGAAAGTTCACCGCCCTGAAACGCATTTCATTTGTTGAAAACAATGGCCTAATTGGTTACCAATTACTTCAAGGCGCACCTGATTTGCTGACGTAAACATTAGGCGACTGGCTGTACTTTACAAACAGATGCTAAACTCGGAGGCAAGTCTGCGAGGAACCTAAATATTATAAAAAATTCGGGAAACATAGATGTTAATTAAATGTAGGCCTAAATTTCTTAATTAAGCTAAATTACGTATGTATGCTCGCTGTAACATCCACCTGCTGATGCTTTTGTACCTGCTGTTCGCTGCTGCCAGGACCATAAGTCCGGGCTCCATCTCATCGCTGTCTGTATGCTTCTGTCGCCAAGATCGCAGCTTTGACCTAGTGACCCAGGTATGTGATTCAGTTAGATGGCTTTGTTTTTGATAATTTCTGGCTTCAACTTGGTTATTGTTTTCCAGGAAAGTTTACCTGTGCTTGTAAACCGCTCTGCCTTACCGGGATGTGTTCCAATACCTTTGAATAAAAAGCCACCTGCATTTGAGATCGCTGCAAAATTCTGTCGACCCAAATTACTGCTCCGGACTGTGCCACTTGCTTCCTCTAGATCTTTGGTTCCCACCAACACTTCGAAAAGGCGTTGCACCATCCGCAGATGTCTTCACCAGTGTGCTACGATCACGATCAAGGGTTGGAGAAAACACATATCGGATAGAACGGTTCACCGATACACATGTTCATACTTTAGCATTGCACTCACTGTACCACAACGCACTGCTTTGCCATATTTACGCACATATATAGTTTTGCAATAATGTTGCAAATAGAAATTGTAAGTAGTTCATTTGGGATTAAGTGAGCTGAGCTAATGCAGGCAATATCAATTCTATATTTTGCTAAAAAGCTATAAACGATGATTGCATTTGGTGCCGTTAAGGTTCCAATTTAGCATAGTGATACAAGGTTGAAAAATATGGAACGAAACCAATCAAATGCAGGGCATCTGACGTATCTCCGAGGCAATTTCCCTCGACTTCTACGCACCATTGACATCAACGACATAAGTTGCGAAAAGTCTACTTGAACTTCCCGCAATGAAGTGAGTTCATTTTGGCGCTAGCATTCCGTTAAATGTATTCCACGTTTTCAAAGCAGCTTCCATTTAGAGTTAATTTGAGTTGAGGAAAAAGCATGCAGTCCTCTGAAAACAAATTCGTAGTACCAGTTGTAGCCAATAAGAACTGCTTTTCACGTATGGTGTTTGCAAAAGATGTTGTGCCATTACTACATGCTGTAGTTCTGAAGTTTTCTGTTGCTGCTGTTCTTGCACGCACAAATTAATTATAGTCATATCCTTTGTAATAGGTTGTATTTTTTTTTAATTTATGATATCGTTTGAAATAGTAATTTCCTGTACATTTGACGCAACGGTAATGAAGCTACAATAACTACGTATATGTCCGTAGCTCTGGCATTTCAAATATTGTGGAATGCCTTTGCTTTTATTTCTAGATTTTACTATATTGCAGTGCTAAGTGAAAACGTTGTATCTGGATACAGTTCGAATCTGAGAAATTAAGCCTCAATTTTTTTTTCGTATACCTACGTAACCATTGAGTTATTATTAGTTAGAAATGTAGTTTCACCACTTAGACACCGATAACATTTCTTTGGAATAGTTTGCAGTATATTTTAGTTGTAAATCACAGATTAACTTACGAAATATGTATTTAGAAAATGTAAAATGAAAAAGTGTGCATTTCTTAGACGGTATATGCATAGTTACGCCATCAGAACCAATAGAATATTCAGAGAAATATTTCTTCAAAATTTAACAAATATTGCAGATGTATGACGACGTACAACAAATAAACTGTTATAATCGGTCGGAAACTTCTTCCATTAATGTAGTACGCGTCACTCAAAAAAAGTTTTCTATTTTATGGTATCAAACTAGCTACACACTGTGGAGATTAAATAGGAAATAAATTCTGTAACTCCGTTAATCTTTACTTTCGGGAAAAGCTCTCAAAGGGGTGTAGCGATTCAAATGACAGCAGTATATTAAACTCATTTTCGGATTTCAATATCGTTTGTTTTAAGTGATTTGACGTCATATATAATTTTTAAACCACAACATATTTTTTATTTATTTCGTCAGAACGTTTTACTCTGTTTTCAACGGTATGAGATTTTAAATAGGTTACGTTAGAAAAAAAAAATAGAAAAACGGCCTTAAAGTTCATACAGTAAAGATGAATGAAATTGACGAAGTAATTTCAGCTACCTGGGTTTGAAACAAACAATTTAATAGTGATTACTTTTGACTTTGACATTAATTCCAACATAAAAAATGAATAAACAGTCTGTTAGTACAATTTAACGTTTGGTTCATTCTATCCGAATTTTAATGATATCCGCAAAAATTTCATCCATTTACTACCACTTTTTTATCTTTCGTAAATTTGTAAGTAAATAAAAACAACTAGGGATATCTTTTTATTTCACCCGTCGGCGTCGTTTAGCTGTAGAGTTTTGCAGGCATAACGTTTTCTGTATTACCGCTTCGTTCGCCTAAAGAGGCAGCACATCACTTTTGTAAATTAATTGCTCATCGAATGATATCACGCTGGTGGGCTCCACGAAGACGCCGTCCCGGTGACAAGTTACAACTACGTTTGTAGCTCTTGTAGGTACGCGGATCTGAACTTGGGTGTTGAGCTGATGCAGCGTTTCACTCGCTTCGCGTTTGAGAAACGCAATAATGTAGTAGTGGATGAATGTGTGAGAGAGATGGGGAAAACGACGCATTCGAACCGTTAGAAATTACGGCGTCGTACTGAATCAAGTTACCCTTGAGCTTCCGTGCCAAACAGTCGCAGAACTAAAAGTTACGTTTGGTGTATGAAATGGCGACTTTACATTTTTGCTTAAATTCGCTGAATGGCGGTCTAATTAAGACATTCGTTGTGGTTCAACTTGTAAAGCAGCTTGCCTGTGTATTTTACCGGCAGTTCACAGTTGTGTTGTACTGTGCTTGTAACCTGTGTGGAAGTGTCTGCTTTTTCCGTCGAAACGGGTGCTAATTTGTCGAAGTTTAGGTGATACGAGGGGCGTTGAGGAAACTATCGACTAAGAATTTCTACCGGGGAATTTGGCGAGCTCCAAATCAAATAACGCTTTAGTGGATTTTAATGCAAACACCTCAACTGTCCAAGCTTTTTCTCAAAGAAGTTTCGCGTGTCGAAAATCGCCAGTTTTATGGACGTACTCCCTTTGGAGATACAATAGCGTCCAACCCTTGGCAAATTGCAACTCTTGTCGTTGAAGGTCTCTTTCTCGCAGTTCATCAAGCATCTTGACAGTAACCGGCCGCACCAACTTCAGAAAATTCGTTAAACGTCAAGCAATGGCTCTTGAACCCCTAAAATGTATTGTATGTTTTGTTAATTTTAAAGCATTGAATGTGAAGTTAAGCGCTCGTTTATTTGATAAAGTGCCACTAATTTTTAAGAAACGCGTTTGATGTCAATTTTCACAGTTTGTAATCAACTTATTAAGTCTTAATTAAGAATAGTAACCCGTTTCGTCTTGTGTAGTTTTTGTCAATGTGTACATGTTTATTTTCAAGTGAATACACTTAAAGTTAAAGAAATCGTGCGTTTTATTCCAGTTAGGATGTTGCATGAGATTTGTATTTTGTGATGTGCTTGTGTTTTGTATGGAGTTAAGCACCTGTACGATTTTAAATAAAGGTAGGTTCACCGAAGCTGTACGCTAACTGCGGCACCGAACACCGCCGAAGTCGAATTTCAAAGGTTCGTTCGCCATTTCCACTTTTAATGGACGTTGCTCTAGTTTTCGATTTAAATAGTGGTGTCGTATAATGCAATTATCTTATTTATTCGAATTAGCAGGTCACTGCCCTAATTAATCGTATCGTAATAAACCCTTCCACCCACTGAAACTGACAAACTTTGTTACAGTATTTTTCCAATTTATGCCGTTTTATCATGTAACAAACAGTTCAGTGTCGTAATGTTGAATTTTTGCTATAACAAAGTGGCGCTGAATGTGGTAACATCTAGTTTCGATTGTAACAAATCAACCGTTTTTGTTTAAAGCCCAGGAAACTATCCTTACTAGTTGAACTCTAAGATATTTTAATGTTCTTTTTTATAATGTAACTATCCAAAATTTAACACCGTTAAAATCGTATTTAACATTACTAGCTTGGTAAGAGGGTTTTTACTGGCGAATAGAAGGGTATAACTGGCGAGCCTCACTTATAAATAACTAAAATTTTACTATTTATTCAAAATGTCAAACTGACAAGCAACTAAATTCATCAATATGACACATACTAAGGAAGACAGCTCTGGCTTTGCACGCTATTATTTATCTATGAGCACGCTTGTAAAACTGACAGTTAACTTGTAACGATTTTACAAGTTAGTAACTTGTTAAAATAAACTTTCTTGATTAATACAGTGACTTGATAAATTGATGTTTACAAGTGAGGAACAAATAAACACATTATAAAACATGCTATCGACGAAATTAAACATTACATAGGGTGCCAAAAGACTGATGACACCATTACATTAAAAAAATATAACTCAAACCAGCTATACAATCTATGTTTAATGAGGGTAATAGGTATAAGTTGAATGAATAATTATTATCTAGATCAGGGTATCCCGACTTGTAGCGACCCTTCCAATGAAGCTTCTCTATAAGATACGTTTATATGATAGAGCGTTAAATTAATTTAACTTAAATGATATGAGTAGTCCGTAGCCTGTGTAGAATCTAGTTTACTCAAATACTCTTATATGGATTAATTTTTGAGTTTTGTGAGCACCTACTTGAGTTCTCTTGCAATTTTATTTAGTGTACGTTTATCATCATGAAAATTGTGTTACTGGCCACCTTGCTCTAGCTTTCCTTTAACTTCCTTAACTTCCAGCCTGCGGTTTGCACTGCTTTGATTAGTTTTTCAACTGCTACTTCAATGTACGTTGCGATTTTCAATGGAAGGTCTAAGCTAATATGTTCGTCTAGTATGCTACGGAATAGTTTTCAATTGGTTATTTTGCCAGAAAGAGAGGTTTTTTTTCTCTAGGATCTGAGCGTACATTGGTTATCAAGACCGGTGTGTGATTAGAGCTGAGCTCGGAGAATGATTCTACATGATTCTACTAAAAAAAATATGTGAGTACCTTGGCAGGTAAGTGGGCTCACCTGTGGAAAGGTAACTGAGGTTGTTGGTTATGATAGCACCCAATAGTTGCCTTGGCTTTGCTGATGTCATTCTAGAATCCCACATAGTGTTTTCAGCATTGTAATCTCCGCCGATTCAAAATGTGGTTGTAAGTGTTTTGAATAATTGACCAAAGTGTTGGCATTTGTTGTTGCGTTTGGGAGACAATAAGCTACTCTTCTGTAAATTCGCCTATATGATCATGGTTAGTAATGTTATTTGCTTATATATTTTCGTGGTTATATTCGGCCTACTCGTGATGCCTGCTGTTTTCTTTAAAAATTATTGCTGTACCAGCATGAGCATTTTCGCCAGGATGTTGGGTGTAATAAATATTATAATTCTGTATTTTTTTATTTAGATCTGTGAAATCTGCGTCAGATATAAGCATTGCATCGATATTTAAGAAGACCATTCCAGACTCCAATCTTTAGTAACTGGATCACTATGTAAATTTGGTAACTATAGTAGATACGGGATTAAGTAGTGTAACCATTTGTCACCATTTCATGATTTTTTATTTAGTAGGGCCACTATGTGTTTGTGCTGGTGTCAGTGCAGTTATCGATTATATATCGTTGATATGATGTGTTGCTTGTTTGTTTTGCTTAAATA
This sequence comes from Agriotes lineatus, assembly GCA_940337035.1. Taxonomy (NCBI): domain Eukaryota; kingdom Metazoa; phylum Arthropoda; class Insecta; order Coleoptera; family Elateridae; genus Agriotes; species Agriotes lineatus. The sequence goes on along the minus strand of OW679196.1, from coordinate 131,507,575 downwards.
TTTGGGCATATTCAGTTAAATTTGGTTGAACTAATATATTAGATATACCTCTCTCCCATAGTGCGGGAAATAGTTTTTGTTGAAGCTGTTTGTGTATTATGCAGCCTGGATAGTTTGCTAGATGGTTGTTGTTGCAGTTTGCACAAACCATGGCCTCATCTCCCGTTTTTCTGAGACATTCTTTGGTTGCAAGATTGGCCGCTCATTTAACACATATTATAGAATCAATACAATAATTCTTTGTAGTTTCAATAGAAGCTCATATAGCTAATCTGAACATGGTATCTCAAAGTTGATTTTTTTTATAAAAATTTATACATACTACCTACCTAGTATAAATTTTGCTATTATTTCAATAAAGATAAAAAAATCAACTTTGAGATACAACGTTCAGATTCGATAGGTGAGCTTCTATTGAAATTTCAAACATCTTTTCCCAGTAATACTTATGCTTTCCTTTCAAATAAAAGGTACTTTGTTCTTAACCAAATTTCACGTTGTCTCGTTTTCTAACCACCCTGTATGTTATTTCGAAATTTTGGTAGTGGCTGCGGACTTGCTAGATGAAGCAAAACTTTTTATGAAGAATGACTGTTCTTCCTAAAATGCAAAATAAGGAAGTTTACAAGTATAGTTAGGTCCATCCGGGGACACACTGTATATAGGTCTTTGTTGTTTTCTTTTGGTTTGGAATCCATAAAAAATAGGGGGGTTCTGTTTCGATTTTGTGTTGTTTCATATTCCATATGTTAATGCCCTCCTGTCGTTTTTCTAGTAAACTACGTTTGATGTTATTAGTGACAGTGGTGGCGTGTATGTTTTATAATACTAATCAAAAATGTTTTCCTGGGTAGGTTTATAAGTGTGGAACTCGGTCTTCTTGTTAATACATTTCTTAATAATAGTCGTAGCCGGGGTCGGTAGCTCAGTGGTTACGCATTCTGGATACTGATTTGAGGGTCGACAGTTCGATCCACGATATCGGTGAGGTTTTTAAAAAATAATAAAACATGGATGAGAACCTCTACATGTTACTATGATGTGTAGCATGTAAAAGATTCCTTGCTGGAGTTGGAACTCCTTAGTCTCGGCAAAATTCTAAGTAGGACTTTTCTCATATGACTAAGGTACCTGGTATATCGCATGTTTAGGCCTTGTCCATTAACAAACAAAGAAACAATAATGGTCGTATAGGTTGTACTTTCCAAGAGCTACACTTCAATTTGGTCGTTGCTTAGAGATTTTACTGAGCATTTGCCTTTTACTGGCATTTCGAAAAGCTCCGTGAGTAGCTTGATATTCTTCCCTCCTGCTATAAATGTGGACGGTGGTTTTGATTTCTTGTTCTCTTGCTTATTTTGATTGTTCTAATTCATGTTCTTTTCTTCAAGGTTGTCATATCGTTTTTGGTTGCTATTGGGTCTCCTAGCCAATATTTTGGGTTTTTAGATTCGATTTGTCATAAGTGCACAAGGTGTTACAGAACTTTGGCCGTAATACATGTTTGATTTTCTTGGATGTATTTGACTTTGAGCGTGGAATATCCGCTTTGTTTTGCAAAGGCTTGTTGCAGTAAAATATTTTTTTTTTAAACCTTCAGATATATGCGAACAATGTTGTTTTATTAGTACGGAAATCACCGACAATCTTGCACTTGATAACTCGGGGGCCAGAGCGCACTTAGTAGTACGACTTTATCGTTCGATGTTCAAATGCACACTATATAAAACAAAAGATATAAAAATCTGAACATTACTTTAACTTTGAGATTTTTCCTGTCAATAAACATTGAAGGAGTTATCGAATTTGCGCGTTACGTAATTTCTACACTGTATAGTTGCATAAGAACACTATCTCTTTTCTCTTCTGAGAAACTACAAGATCCGTATAGGCACGCAACACTTTTAAGCATCTGACTTTTCTTCATGGGAAAACCTATTTTTTAATGATTACTCAGTCAAATAAGTTTCATACTTGAAGGTGTATTGATCTCGTTCGGAATAACGTCTACAGTATTGAATTGGCCAGAACAATTACTAGAATTTTTGTTTAACTTCTGGTGTGATGCTAAATTTCTCCAATTGTTAGGGTTCCACTTTGGAACGCTGCCGAGGTCACATTTTGTAGCACGTTCTGTGCGATAGTTGAACACAATAGGATTAGAGAAATTAATATGGACATTCATATCTTCATCGCTTATCTTTTGCTTAGATTGCTTTCCCAAACATTTATTCTAATTTCGAGTAAGTGAACAAAACTATCCAATGGAAGATGTAATTTCAAAATTCCAGATCCTTAATAACCGGCTACTAATTGACTGCACTTTTTGTCTCCATACCGTAATTTGAATGGGAGTCTTTTTTTATCAGTGAAGCTATTATTTTCTTGGATGTTAAAATCTGGGGAGGTAATACGTCTTTCACTAAGTAATGTAGCATTGGTGAATAAAAACTGCCTGTTACACTAAGTTTTGGATAATCCTCATTCTTTTCCGTACTAATGTAGCTCCAAAGTCGAGCTACTAAAATATAATAAATCTGAATCACAAAACCTGATAGACAACTTAAAGTACTTAGGAGAAATACAGGTTGCACAATCTTCATCTAGTTCTTTTTGATTTCAAATAGAAGGCTAATTTGAGAATTTTCGAATAAATAATAAAAGAGGAAACCACTTCCTGTTTTGAATAAAAAACAAATTGGGGCTTGATAGCTTCTAGCAGCAAATAAATTAGGAGCTGATTCCCAGCTTCAATGAATACAAAATTCGAAACTTTTCATCTGTAAGGTTGTAATTAATCTAATTCTACATTATATTAAGAAGTAGTGTTTTTCCAGGCAAATAGAATTAATTCATTGGGCAGTTTTTTAATAGAAAAAACCGTTACAAATTAACTAGTAAGTAAATACATTGGACGATTGGTACATATCCTAATAGAAAATGTATTTGGTTTAGCTTTTTGCTTCCCCTGTTAATCTTTGCTATCTTTGAGCACAGGAGGTCATGATTGAGACGGATAGAGTCACCCGGAGTCTTGATGAAACTTTTTTGTAGGGCCTAACGGAAATGGAAGACAATGTTAGACCAACATTAGTTCTCGCTTAAAAGCTGCTCACCCGAAAAGCCGTTTTATTGGTTTGGCGTTGGGGTCGCTTCCTGTTAAGTAGAGTTCAACCCAATGGGCAAGGCCACAGTTCCTAGCGGCATAGGATCGTCTCCGTTTTTGGTTAGGTTAGTCCTAACACCGCAGGAAAATTATATAAACTATTCAGTTGAATCATAACCCAAAATATGTCAAGTTACAAGTTTAAAATGTGCATATGAAATTCAATCCACCGTCAATAACTTCATAATAATGTAATAAGAAGATTTAATTCCCTGTTCAGTAACGAAGCAAAAAAAACAGGTTATATTTTGTAAATGTCGAAAAGGGGTTTAATGTTATACCGCAGGTATATGTCAAATAATGGGCATTTCTTATACTTTAGAAATTTGAATTGAGTTATCCGGTAAATCATCAGCTTTCAGTAAAGATATAAATAGGTTAAGAGAGTATAAAGAGCTCTTTAAATTTATCTTAGCTAAAGGTGCCGAATTGCCGAAAAAGAAAGAAAGGACTTTTATAAAACTTGATTAATTAATGTAAATCAAACTGATAAGAACTCTAATTCGATTTGTCTGTATAAAGTATCATATAGAAACTGCCATAGTAGATAAACCTTTATTATATTAAACTCATAATTAACCATTAACATGAACCATGAATTATATGATTGAATGTACAGTCGCGGAATTAAAAATCCGGACACTTAATATTATTCAGTGTATACCTTTCTTTGCTTTACTTATCGCATTACGTGGTGAAATTAGTCAAAGTCAAAATAATTACTCGTATACGACAGCATGCCTCATTGTTTAACTGTCAGTTGCTAACCTAGAAAAGCAAATCCCAATTTAAATTACCCAAAAATTGCAAAAATCCTCTATAGGGCTCGTCCGGATTTTTATTTCCGCGACTGTACATGAATATTATAAAGAAAAAAATTAAATTTAAATAAAGTTGGTAGCGTCCAATAGTTTTTTCTTACTGAACCTAAAGCCTTTGTGCGAAAGTGAAGTAAACAAACATCCCACATTTATCATACCCATATCGCAGCAGAAGATTGAGCTAGTCGGAGTTATGTGAGCCTTCTAAGGTAGGTTGCAATAGTTGGTACACTGAGAGTATCTATTTATTTGTCGTATTCAGTATTACAGACAATACATTGATCGTGTACATTTTTAGCGTCTGACAATTTCTGAGATGTTTTAGCTCAAGAACTTTCTTTCGAGGATTCCATTTTAAAAATTTCTTCCAGAGAGATATTTGTATTTGTTTTATTAACTGTTATTTACTGGAAAGTTAATCGAGACAATGTTTTAACTTATTTCGTCAAAATGATGATCTCTGTCACACTGCGATAAAGCATAACCTCATAGAATAAATTCAGATTTCAAATTCTGGCTCAATACCTGCAACATGGAAACTTAAATTTATTGACATGCTTAAACCAAAAACCTATTATTCAGTGTGTAGCAGCAACACGGAAACTTTAAATACATTACATATTTTATTAGTTTTGGGTCCTTATTTGTCTTATAGTTTGCCTTGTTCGATAAAAGTATCTAGCAATTAAAATATGGAAAATCATTTTGTATACTTCTTATTTAAACGGATTCTACGATTACAATGGACGGTCATATTGCAGTAAAACAAAAAGAACTCCTGTTCCTGATTTCTGCTGGTGTTCTACTCTCACAAAATAACTGTAAAATTACGACACTATTAAAAAATAGTCTTCTTATTGTACAGCTTTCGAGGTAATATGTATTAACAATTTTGTATTTACTTCTTCGGTGTATACAACCTCTAAATGTAAGATTTGTATTTACTTGTTATTACATCAGCCCGCTGTGCTTCAATACACATTTTTTTATTTAGAAAAACATGCAATAGACTTTATAGTATGTAAAGGTGTGCTCTTAACAAAATCGTTCTGAAAGTTATGTTTGCATGTAAAAACAGCAGTAACGTCAACTTGAAAATGGAAATCACGACGTTAATATTTAATTTATAGCACAAGCGAATAAGCCTCCCTTGAATGGAATTAATGTTATAACCCCCGGCCGGGTAGTGGTGTTTCTACAACGTAGCTACCCATAGCAAGTACAAAATTCAATATGCATAATAATAGAATATCAGATTACAACGTATAAAAGTGTAAATGCATAAAATTCATGAATACAAAAACATCCACTTTGACACAGTGACTGTGGCATAAATAACATTAAATGTACACCGTCAAACGTATCTATTTAATATTCTACCGTAGTCACCTAGGGATTATGCAAGGCTAAGAAACTTCTTATAAAGATACAAGGGTGAGAAACTAAACTTTATGTATATAGCTACTCTTGAAGTTTATGAAGTATCAGATTAAGTATAAGAATTTTGGTTCAAATTAAAATGAATATGACACCTATCTGTTTCTATATGCGTATTGTTATTTTTTTTCAAATTTTCTCTCACTGCTTATACTCATTAGAGGCAAACCAAAAACACTTTCAAATATCTGCACAGGTAATAGATCTCCACGATACAAGTTTGATTATGAGTATCTTAATGAAACGAGTTTCGTTTCAATATTTTATCATATTCAATACATTTTGTTTCAATGTATTCCTTGTTTTCTAAAAAAGAGTGCAGTAATATCTATTACAGCACTGAGTGCGGTAATGTCATCTATAACCGGAATAAATGCGGTAATAAAGCTCATAATTTGCTAAATAGTCTATAACAACAACAATCAAGACAATGTGATTAACAATATGCTAGTTATGTTATGACAGTTTAATGAATTTCTAAAATTGGTAGTGCCACAGTACATACTATAACCTCTTTTTTTGTAAGTCGAGGTCTGTAAATACCATAAACTATAATTGCCTCTGTGTATTTCTTACTAACGGGTGTTCATAAACAGTCGTCATCCCAGTAGGTTTTGACTTCAGAAACGTATGTCTATTAAAATTGAGAAAAAATGCGTTATGACAGTACTCAATGACGTTTCATTGTGTTGCACGAATTAATCAAAGACATAACATTTTGTTTTTCAAAGCAACTGGCATGACGACTGTTTATGAACACCCGTTAGATTCAGTTATTAATTAAAGAACGTTTCTGTCAAAGCATTGAAATACTAAATAATATTTTTCAAGTTGTTCTCCAATGTGATGATATACTCAATATACGAATTGCATTTTAAAACTTCTAACAAAGCCTGTAAATTATCTACACCTAAATTTTTATTTATGCGAGGCAGTGAAGTGAAAGTAAAAAGTGCTCTCAATAATTTTACGATGAAAGCCAGCAAACGTAGCGCTGATACGAATGTCAATCACACTTAGTATAAATATAAAGAACGTGATAACATTGCCTCCGGCCAAGACAATAAGCGAAGCCATCGAAATAAGCATATTCTACCAAATTTAAAATTTTCATGCGGCATGAGTAGTCCTCCACAATAGTGAAAAGCAAATGAGGCCTGGATTATGTATGGGTGTATCCTTCTTTCTCAATGTTTTTAAGGCAGTTTCTGAGTAAGTATTAAAAATCAAACATGTGGCTTCGATCACTAAATTTGTTGTTTCTAATTCCCTTAGTGGTGTCAATTTTAATGAACAACAACAATCTGCTTGACCAGCAAGGTCCATTCCACTCGTGGTGTAGCACAACTGGGCTTCACTTACAGATCAATGAACGATAATTTGCTAAATTGTCAGCTGATTGTCTGAATTTTGCGGTCGAAAGCTGCTAATGCAAGTTCGTTATTTTGTAATGACACCAGCAATTACTGTTAGACTTGTACGATACCAATACTGTACCTTGGAACCGGTGTGTATTAAGTCAGAAAGATTACGTTTTAGACAAGAGCAATTTGAAGTTTTTAAGTTGCATTATTTCTTCTTAGTTACTGCATATCTGTTTTATCACATAAAAAATTGGGTGGTAATGTGTATCATCTGTAATATTTTTTATTAAATTTTGACAGTTAGAATGGCATTATTAACTCCATATCTACCGCCATAAACAATCACAAGAGAAATAAAAGTGTTTTAATTTACTAGTGAATTAAAAAAGTTTCAATGAAGAACAACATATTTTATTATTTCTACAAATATTTACATTCAATTACTCTTTCTCTTTGTAGTGTGTTACATATAATTACTAAAATTTAGATCAAATCCACGATGAATTTACGACCAAAGTTAAATGAACTTTGAAAATTTCAGGAAAAAAATCGATCGGTCTTCTGCATATTATTATTTAGTAGATTGGTTGTTCTGTTTCGGGTTGTATTTGATTTGCTGGTTAAATTAAAAACATTTCCTAAAGTTAAAAAATATGCTTGTACCTCTTTTATGCCGAACGTTTGCCTTTATATTATACCATAATACATTTCTTGTTTGCCAAACAGTAGTTATTTAATATAAGACATTTAACGTTATTATGCATATTGATAGATATTTATGCACTAAGGAAGATATGAATAATATGTTTTAAACATGAATATCTCCCGTGGTGCATACAATATTTTATTTACTAGCATATTAGTAAGAATAGTATGAAATTTAAAAATGTGATAATGACATTTAAAATAGAATATAATAATAAATAATAATAATAAATTCTCTTTATTTTTAAAGTTGGCGATGTTCGGCTAAGGCCGTTCTTCCACTTAACCAACTAATAATATAATGGTATTACACAAAATAATTTTAACATGTATCGCACAAGGATATAAACATATAAACTAAAATTCAAAATTAGAGTAAACAATAACCAATAATCTATATGTCATGTAAATACTCAAGGCACGTATAATATATAAAAAAAGCAGTTAAGGAAAAAATAAGGCAAATAATTGTTTTGATCAGGCTATAGTTAATGATTCAATAGGTATGTATGTAAATGTTTTTTGAATTGTATCATTGGGTATTGTTTTATTTCATGTGGAATGCCATTGTAGGCGGTTACAGCATTGTACACAAAGGATCGCCGAAACATAGCTGTGGAGTGTTGTGGAATGTTTAAACCTGAACAACGTAAGTTTAACCCATGCAAATGTGTTCTTGTTATTAGTTTATCAAACAGATAACTAGGATTTTGTTTTAGTAATATGGAATGTGTTAGACATGCAAGGTGATACAATCGTCTCTGTTTCATTTTGAGCCATTTGATATTATTGTAATAAGGAGTAATGTGTTGACGTCTGTTTATTTTTAACGCAAAACGAACACAACTATTTTGTAAAATTTGTATTCTCTTTTTAGTTTCAACATCAATACAGGGACCATAGACTACATCACAGTAATCAAACAATGATAAAATGAAAGCCTCTGATAATATCAATATTAAATCCTTTGACAGCAGGCTTTTTTCAGAATATAACATTTTCAATGTAGCATAGGCTCGTTGTAATACTTTATTAATATGCGTTTTAAATCTCAGATCTGTGTAAGTAATATCAAGGATTACCTCATTACATTGTTGCTAAAAAAAAAGAAGCTGCGCGGCGCAGATGGGTTAGCGCCAGGCTTGCATTAAGCAGGTCCTCGGTTCGAATCCCGCTGGGGTCGGAATTTTTCCGTATCCTTGGCGATTAGAATCGGGTTCAGTGAGACCATTCACAGTTGGGCACCAAATTAACTGTGCTCTACTCAGAACCACAGACCTAAGAGATAGAGTAACAAGGTCAACACATAAACATGACACACACTTCACACAATGGTTGCTGTGCAAGCACAAAAAGGCGCGCTCCAACTTTGTATCCCGAATCCGGGGCAAGTTGAGCATTGTACGGCCAGATGCAAGCACATGGAGCACCAGCCTCTACACCGCAAGGTAAAATGAGGGTAATGATAATACATACATACATACATTGTTGCTAAAACGTTATTTGTAGTTGCATGGTTACCATGAGTTTGAGGGAGAAATAATGTGACAAGTCTCTTGGGAGTTATGAGTAGCTTTTCATATTTTGTTTCTATGACGAAAATGTACAATACCATGTTGCTAGTAAATAATAGGTATTTATTATACAAGTCTGGATTCAACCCTGTTTCATAAACAAGGCCTTTATGATGCAGTCGTACATAATAGTATATTATACACCTAGGTAGCGAAGCGCAGTATTATAACCTGAGCGCATATTAGATACTGAGCGCGCAGCGCCAAGTATATAAAGCGCGAAGGTTATAGGATGATTCGCTACCGTGATGTATATACTATTTTTTGCACTACCAAACGGCTTAATACCTAAATTCCCAACAAATTTCGAAAATATTTTAACTCTCAACCTGACAACACAGCTCTTTAAAACGTCAAAATTAAAATAGTCATATTTGGTAACTTAGCAATTTATTAGTTACCACGGTGAAAATTGTTTATTTTACTTTCTCTCCCATGGTGGAAAAAAACAACTTCACGACCTAAAGATGGGCCAATAACGGTGCGTTCCGAGACTAGTAGTGCAAAATAGTATATTATGTTATTAGAAGCAAAAGTTTCACTTTATGTGGCGTGGCTGGCCGAGCCACATAAAGATACTTTTGCTCCGAATAATATATAGTATTTATTCTTCAAACGTTTATAACAAATTATTTAGAACGTTGTGAACAAATTCCCAAAAAAATACTTTTTGCACTTTCGGGACTAAAGTTGGCACTTTAGACAGTTATTTCAGGGACTAAAGTAACTCATTTAATCCCTAAGGAGTGAAGTAATTACTTTAGTCCCAAGGGACTAAAGTAAAAAAGTTACCGTAACTATGGTAAATGTATGTACACAGCATTCTTAATCAAATTTTTATTTAAAATTATTCAGTTGGCAGCAGTGAAGTGCATTGTCAGTCTATATCAAATTCGAGGTTAGTAGGTTAGGTTTTATTTGTCATTTGACACACACTGAGGCAAAACTTAACTTGCACATCTCGAATTTGATATAGACTGACAATACACTTCAGTACTGGCAACTGATTCAGGCTATCCAGGGCCTGCTGCGATTCAGTTTTTAAAAAATCACTCTTGATATAATGCGTATTTAAAATTAAATTGTAATTGTCAGTTTCCAAATTGACAGATTCCAAATTTTTTAAATGTTTGATGATAATGTTCCCAAAAGTGCAAAAAATAGCATATATCTCACGGGACTAAGTGCCTAAATCCCTTGAGTCATTATTTCCCTTGGGCCTTACGGGCCCTCAGGAAATAATATTCACTCGCGGGATTTAATAATACACTGTAGTCCCTCATGATATAATATACTATTATCTCGTCAGCTCGTCAGATAATAACTTTATCTGCCGCTGACGAGCGGCAGATAGTGTTTACATGCCATGGCAATGAAGTGACAGTTTAGTATCATCACTCAAGCAGTATAATGTCACATTTTACTAACGTTTCAAGAAAATAGTATAGTATACATCAAGGTAGCGTAGCGCAGTATTATAACCCGAGCGGATATTAGATACTGAGCGCGCAGCGCGAAGTATCTAAAGCTCGAAGGTTTAAGACCATTCGCTACCGTGATGTATATACTATTTTTTGCACTACCAAACTGCTTAATACATAAATTTCCAACAAATTTCGAAAATATTTTAACTGTTAACCTTACAATACAGCTCTTTAGAACGTCAAAATTAAAATAGTCATATTTGGTAACTTAGCAATTAGAGCTTACAATAACGGGATCCCGGGATCCCGAATACCGGGATTCCGGACAATTTTTGTCCGGTATTGAAAACCGGTATTGATGTCAAAAATACCGGCATTTCGGTATTAACGTATTACTATAAAAATTACATTTATAAAAATATTTATTACAGTTAAAAATGAAATATGTCTCATAATGTGACCAATAAATCAAAATATTTATTCAAAGTATTTTTAGTTAAACAAATTATAGCATAATTAATTTAAACATATTTTAATTATTATTAGACATACCACAACCCCATGAAGGTCATGGTTACAAAAAACCTTGCTGAGCACAGAAAAGGAAACGATGAAGCTTCCGTTTGGAACCATTTCCTAACAGAAAAAGGTAGGCAATGGGCTAAATATAACGTGTTCTAAAGAAATAAAATGCGGTGGAGGTTCTAATTGTAGCCTTCATACCCATTTAAAAACAATGCATAGATTAAATCTTTAAAAAGTGTGAACTCTCTAACAGTGACAGACAAGGTGCTTCGAAATTTCCGAAACTATTAATAACGGGTTATTTTAAAAACAATAAAAATAATAAACTTCCAGAAGTGCTCGCACGCATGACCGCTCGCGATGGCCTGTCTTAATATTTTCCTTAATTCTTATGACATACGAAAAGGTTTGAGTGCAAGGGGGTTTAAAGATATACCAAAATCTTCACTCACAATAGGAAATATGGTGCTAGGATATAACAAGATTATTAGAGAAACTATAACTCCTTTGTAAGCAACGTTAATTTTAACAATACATTTTTCTTTGTTTCTTGGATATTATTTTTAATGTCGTAATAACTAGGTATAAATCTAATAAGTACATTTTAAATAGTAATACCGGTTTTAATACCGGTATCCCGGTATTAAAAATTTTGCATACCGAATACCGGTATTAAGATTTTGGTCCGGTATTGTAAGCACTATTAGCAATTTATTAGTTACCACGGTGAAAATTGTTTATTTTACTTTCTCTCCCGTGTTGGAGAAAATCAACTTCACGACCTAAAGATAGGCCAATAACGGTGCGTTCTGAGACTACTAGTGCAAAAACATTAATATGGAGACATTAAGTAAACATTGTTTACACATTCAGACAACTTACCTCAGCACTCAATAAAGATCGTAACTCAACCTTTTCAACATACATCCAGAATCTCTCCACTAACGACCACAGCCTGTGGAAAGCTACTAAAAAATTTAAAAAAACCACACCACCAAAATCACCAATAAGGAATCTTAACAATAAGTGGGCCCGTTCCGATCAAGAAAATGCCGACACCTTTGCAACTCACTTATTCCACGTTTTCCAACCGGTAAAACCAATACCAGGCGTCTCAAATGATGACATTGAAAACTTTCTTAACACACCCTGTCAAATGTCGCCACCAGCAAGAGCCATTAGCCCGTCGGAAGTTAAAAAAGAAATAGCCAAGCTAAACCAACATAAAGCTCCGGGGTATGATCTAATAACCCGAAAAATACTAAAAATGCTACCCCGGAAAGCTCTGGTTCTCCTCACAACAATTTTCAACCGCATCCTAAGCTTATGCTATTTTCCTCTTATATGGAAATACGCAGAAATAATAATGATACATAAAAGTGGCAAACCCCCCCCAAGAAACCTCTTCATACAGGCCTATCAGCGCACTGCCTATTATTTCTAAAATATTTGAGAGGCTGCTACTTAAACGGATCCAGGAAGACAACCAACTTACCCATTTGCTGCCTAACTATCAGTTTGGCTTTCGCGAAAACATGCCAACAATACATCAAGCCCACAGGATAGTCAACCAGATATCTAAGAGCATCGAGGAAAATAAATATTGCAACGGGGTATTCTTGGATGTATCCCAAGCGTTTGATAAGGTGTGGCACGAGGGCCTCCTGTACAAACTCAAAAATATGATTAATAACAATTACTATATCCTCCTCAAATCTTACCTCACTGATAGGAATTTCTCCCTAAAGCAAAATGATGCCATCTCTCCCTACTACCCCATACGATCGGGTGTACCGCAGGGAAGCGTACTTGGCCCGCTGCTATATCTTATATATATACTGCTGATTTACCCGAAACGGAAAACACTATTATTTCTGCATTTGCGGATGATGTTGCCATCCTATCCTCAGATAACGATCCTGTAACATCTTCCCAAAACATCCAAACCCATTTTAATCAACTTAGTGAATGGTTCAAAAGTAGAGAATCAAGATAAACCAATCCAAGTCTGTCCAAGTAACATTCACAACCCGCACTCAAATCTGTCCTCCCGTAAGAGTTAATGGAGCCCCTGCACCTGCGAAATCAGATGTTAAATATCTAGGGTTACATCTTGACCAACGCTTAACGTGGCAGAAGCACATACAAACGAAGCGAAGACAGCTGGACCTCAAATTCAAGCAGATGATTTGGCTCATGGGCCGTAAATCAAAACTTTCCACTGAGGAAAAAATTGTTCTGTACAATACGATACTAAAACCTGTCTGGTCATACGGCGTACAGCTCTGGGGATGTGCCAAGCCCACTCGGTTAAAAACAATACAAACCTTTCAAAACAAAACACTTCGTGGGATCGTTAACGCGCCATGGTACATCAGCAATTTAATGCTGCACCAAGACTTGCAAATCCCATACATCACAGAAGTAGTTGATACCGTTGTCACCAATTATGGAAACAGATTGGAAGGAAATCCAATTATAGATAACTTGTACAGGGATGGACCACGCAACAGAAGATTAGACAAAACCTGGCCTGCAGACCTGCCTCAACAACACTAAGCCATGGGATAGTGACATACAAGGCGAAATATCAGTGGACATTGTCCCTTTCAAGCCAAAAACTTTCATCACATTTACTCAATACTTTGTGTGAAGTCGATTGTAAATTCAAATAAATGTCAAAAAAAAATCATAACAAGAAATCAGTATGAAATCAATATCCTCACTCTTTTATTTCTCTTCTTTGCTTTCAACTTCTTGGTGATGCTTATCTTCCTGATGTTCAGCTGCTTTTGCGTTCGTTCCCTGTCTACTAGTACTACCTTCAGTTACGTTATCTTTTCTATCCTCATATCGAATATACTATTATAAAATACATGATCGCCTGGGGAATTATATTGCAAAAGAATTCCAAATTGTTCCACTTAAGTACTTTGATTTTCAAGATATGTTGATTCAACAACTGTGTAAATGCATATTGAAAAGTTATTGCAGGCCATACAATCGCTTTTGTAGGATAGATACATTGACTGTTGAGAAACGTGGATTCAATGTTGGTTTACAATAGACACTAAATAAATGTCCCGTATTTTCTCAGGGTCGCTGATAGCTTTGTTCTATTTAAAGAAACTAATAGTATATTTTACAATGAAAAATGAAAGTAGTGTTTTTTGGGAGATGAAAAGTCATCGCGAGTAGTGAATTCCACCTTTTTTATGAATATATAACATTTCCTATTTACATAACGTAATGCAAAAACTACACCTTAATTTACAATCTGACAGTTCTGAGAATACTTAATTTTGTAGTTAAAAACAAACTTCCTTTTTTCTTCAAACTGATATGGCGTGCAATATCAAAACAAGTCGAAACCATTTTTTTCCTTATAAATAATTTTGTATAGCTTTTTGCACAAAAATTAAACTTCAAAACAATTACCACTGCGGTTTACTACATCTTTCCTGTAAACAATGGCATTGCTAAAATATACAGATTTTATTGATCCATTTATCTATACAGGGTGATTCAAATTCGAGGCTAACCATGGAGATTTCGAAAACGCTAAGAGTTAGAGGGGTGTTTTAAATTTGGCAAAGTTGCTCAATTTAATGCTCAACAATATGCTGCCGAGAAATCAAGAAAATTTTATTTCGTCTTAGAGCTAAAAAAATCAAAATTTGTCATATTCGTTTTTAGTTTTTCTGATCTTATTTAAAAGATATTCAAAAATTAACGATAGGTACATTATTAAGGAAACTTGTACTGGCCTACAAGATGGCGGTAAAGGATTTTTAATACGACGTTTCGTCTTCTGCCAAACATCATCAACTTTGTTTTTTCTTATGGTCACCATCTTATATTTTCAGATCACTGAATAGAGGTTTCTCTGGGGATTTTAAAAATGTAAAACTTACCTACCTTATATCAAAAAATTATGCTAATATACACAAAAAACGGAAATTATTCTTAAAACACGTACTTTTGAGTTATAAGTAATTTAAATTTAAAAACAAACAAGGAATAATAATTTAAAAAAACAACGTTGAATAGGTACTTCTTTGGGGAATAAATATTTTGACAGGCAGCTATAAAACTGTTGCGAAGTTCTTCGGCGTTTCCGTAGAGTTGCTTATAAATGGTATTTTTCAATGATCCCCATAAAAAAACGTCTAACGGAGTAAGGTCAGGACTACGCGCGGGCCATTCGATAACGCCTCTGCTACCTATCCATGCATTCGGAAAAATTTCATTTAAATAATTACGAACTAAAACACTGTTATGTGGTGGATTTTGCATGAGTTTTGAGACAGACTGACGCAAAACCTAACCTGCTAACCTCGAATTTGACACAGACTTACAGTGCCACTAACATATTATTCATACGTTGTATAACCAATAACCAAGGCCATTCAAAAACGTTCGATCATTTCTGAAGGCACTGCATTGCAAAACATCTAGGAATTGTCAGGCAACAGGAAAGTAGATGCACGTAATTCGTTTTGGCAAGGAGGGGGGGGGGCAGTTTGCATTGGTCGTGAAAATGTCTAGCGCCGGCCTTGAGCATAAGACACTAGACAGAAATGCACAGAATGAAATTTTATCAATATTGGGAAACATACCGTTTCAACTTCAAATTGAGACTAATCGTTTTCAAATTGAGAATAAACACATTCAAATTCGGATCAAATAGTTTGGTATCAATTAAACACATTCAAATTGAGAATAAACACGTTCAAATTGGGAAGCAGTTCAGTTTATTGTACCAAATAAAAAAGTTAACAAAGACAAAGTTGACTCTGTACATACATGTATACATGTATACTGATTTATGTGAAGTAACATCTGGTTCTCTATAATTCTCAATGAATATCTTTCAGCGTGTAATTTATGCCGTCCAAATGTTTCCGCAAACACTCAGTAGAGACAAAAACTTGATAATCTTTTTCAAATCTGCATTTAAGTTCTTTAAATGCAAGTCTTAGATTTCCTGTATAAGTATAGTGAACGATGAAACCACGATAATCTTTCTTGATTTCGACCCTCCAGTTTACACCACGCCGTCTTTGTATTTTATCTTGATTCTTCACCTATCGATAAGCTGTTGCTTTGGTTACGTCAAGTGTAACCGCCAGTCCTCTCTAATCTCCATTAGTATTGTAGACGGCACACATTTGCTTTCTGATGTCTCCTGCTACTCTTTTCTTTATGTAAGGTGGCATATTAATACACATATTTTGTCTAATGTTGATTTTCTTTGTTTTTGAATAAGTTTATTCCCAATTTGAATGTGTTTAATCGATTCCAAATTGTTTAGTCCCATTTTGAATGTGTTTATTGTTAATTTGAAAATTATTATTCTCAATTTGAAGTTGATAAGGTATAGATGGTGAACACTTGTTGATCTAGGGACCTTAATTGTTTCTAAAGTAACTTTGTTTTTGTTGACAATTGTCAAATTTTATTTGTGTTTTAAAAATAACTCCTTTCATGGAGCTTTTAGGCAAGATGTATTTATTTTTCGTTACTGTTCACTTTTCACAATTGTACGATAAACGCTACTTAATTTCCGGATGCATGAGAGCCAGACCGAAGCTGAACAAAGCTTTTTCGACAACTTATAGACCGCCGCGGGATTAAGCGGAAGGAGGTAGGTCGAAAGATAACCATACTTGAAATGTCAATGAGAGCCACGCCCGCCTAAGCTCTAGTCTCAAACAGGCTCAGTCTGACCTGACCGCATTTATAACGGGCTCGTGTCAAGTCTTCTCTTTATGACCGAACAGAAAATATTCTCTTTCTAATTTTAATTTTTTGCAGCTTAATTAAAAAGTAATAAAATTGGTTTTATAAGAATTTCAACGAGATTTTTACAATAACCCTACGATTTCATCTAACTTTGACAGCTTTATAAAGTTAATTGAACATCTTTCTTAATTACAATTATTGCAAATTTTTCTAACCCTACATTTTGTTGTTAAAAATATCGGGCGATGCGAATAGTTCAAGCTTAGAGTGACTGATAATAACCATTAAACAGAATAATAGTTGAAATACCATTGGCCGGTCAGAAGTAGGATTATTGCTGATGCGATATGAGTATGCCCAGAGTGTGGACGACAAACATTCTTACAAATCGGCCTTTTAAGCCACTGCCGCGGCCACCAGCGATATATAGCTAGTCATTCTACACATTTATTCATACTTTATAATATAATACAATATACGTTTTGTTGCTGCGTATTTATTACACATAAAAATGTCTAGTTAGGTAAATTGACATATACACCGCACCTATATAAAAAAATTGGTCCAGTGGACCGAAATGTTGTTATTAACCCAGGGTTACACTTACCCTACCTGTAATTACTTAGCTTATCTTTCATTGTGCATCTTTGAATACCACAAACAGGTCTTATGATTTTGTTTAAAAAATATTATGTTAATATTCAAACTTACATATGACTGAAAAGTTGAAATTCATTTTTTGTTTCTCAGGGATATTGAAATTTACACAAATAGTTAGATTTACATCATCTGGACAACAATTTACTTTCTCACGCGGGTTCCTAGGGGTAAATAAAATCAAAGAATGATTGCTATCCTTAATTTGATACTATTTTGGTCTTAAATCATATTTTACATGAAACAATGGCATTTACAAATTCTACGTACTAACCTGTATATTTGTTATGGTGTCCCCACGAACGTAGTGCGACGACGCCGACGCCAAAATGGTTGCCCCCTCAGCTTCCGGAAATGGCTGCCACTTACGAAAAATGCAACAGGTAAAGCGATGGTGCCTTTATTTGGAGTGTCCTGTGGGTTGCCCGGGCCTTGGGGGCATTGGAAGCGCTTCATACACTTGCATATTACGGTGAGTTTCAATTTCTATTTGTGCAGTCTCCAAATTGACAAGAAAATAGTAAAAGTTGATAATAACTTTTATTCGCAATCACATTATAATGTGTCAATTTCATGACATGACAACAGCTGGGAACTAGATGAATACTTGAAACTAGCCAGGAAATTATTACATACTCCGAAAAATATTACATACCTGAAGAGTGGGGTGTTTCCATGGTAACACAACATTGAGTGGATTGTTTTCATGGTAACAAAAATATTAGCTACATCAAGATATCTATTATTCAGAATTCAATTGTAGTTATTTTTAAAATTAGATTATTGCAAATAAAATAGTATACATACCACGGTGGAAAGTTTCATCCCTGTCTCGAGATAAAGTTAACCTCGACGCTACGCGTCCCGGTAAACTACCTAATCTCTCAACAGTAATGAAACACTTCCCACCTTGGTATGTAATATACTATAAGAAGCCAAACGACGCTACCAAATCGCCAAAAGCCTCCTTTTGAAAGTTCACCGCCCTGAAACGCATTTCATTTGTTGAAAACAATGGCCTAATTGGTTACCAATTACTTCAAGGCGCACCTGATTTGCTGACGTAAACATTAGGCGACTGGCTGTACTTTACAAACAGATGCTAAACTCGGAGGCAAGTCTGCGAGGAACCTAAATATTATAAAAAATTCGGGAAACATAGATGTTAATTAAATGTAGGCCTAAATTTCTTAATTAAGCTAAATTACGTATGTATGCTCGCTGTAACATCCACCTGCTGATGCTTTTGTACCTGCTGTTCGCTGCTGCCAGGACCATAAGTCCGGGCTCCATCTCATCGCTGTCTGTATGCTTCTGTCGCCAAGATCGCAGCTTTGACCTAGTGACCCAGGTATGTGATTCAGTTAGATGGCTTTGTTTTTGATAATTTCTGGCTTCAACTTGGTTATTGTTTTCCAGGAAAGTTTACCTGTGCTTGTAAACCGCTCTGCCTTACCGGGATGTGTTCCAATACCTTTGAATAAAAAGCCACCTGCATTTGAGATCGCTGCAAAATTCTGTCGACCCAAATTACTGCTCCGGACTGTGCCACTTGCTTCCTCTAGATCTTTGGTTCCCACCAACACTTCGAAAAGGCGTTGCACCATCCGCAGATGTCTTCACCAGTGTGCTACGATCACGATCAAGGGTTGGAGAAAACACATATCGGATAGAACGGTTCACCGATACACATGTTCATACTTTAGCATTGCACTCACTGTACCACAACGCACTGCTTTGCCATATTTACGCACATATATAGTTTTGCAATAATGTTGCAAATAGAAATTGTAAGTAGTTCATTTGGGATTAAGTGAGCTGAGCTAATGCAGGCAATATCAATTCTATATTTTGCTAAAAAGCTATAAACGATGATTGCATTTGGTGCCGTTAAGGTTCCAATTTAGCATAGTGATACAAGGTTGAAAAATATGGAACGAAACCAATCAAATGCAGGGCATCTGACGTATCTCCGAGGCAATTTCCCTCGACTTCTACGCACCATTGACATCAACGACATAAGTTGCGAAAAGTCTACTTGAACTTCCCGCAATGAAGTGAGTTCATTTTGGCGCTAGCATTCCGTTAAATGTATTCCACGTTTTCAAAGCAGCTTCCATTTAGAGTTAATTTGAGTTGAGGAAAAAGCATGCAGTCCTCTGAAAACAAATTCGTAGTACCAGTTGTAGCCAATAAGAACTGCTTTTCACGTATGGTGTTTGCAAAAGATGTTGTGCCATTACTACATGCTGTAGTTCTGAAGTTTTCTGTTGCTGCTGTTCTTGCACGCACAAATTAATTATAGTCATATCCTTTGTAATAGGTTGTATTTTTTTTTAATTTATGATATCGTTTGAAATAGTAATTTCCTGTACATTTGACGCAACGGTAATGAAGCTACAATAACTACGTATATGTCCGTAGCTCTGGCATTTCAAATATTGTGGAATGCCTTTGCTTTTATTTCTAGATTTTACTATATTGCAGTGCTAAGTGAAAACGTTGTATCTGGATACAGTTCGAATCTGAGAAATTAAGCCTCAATTTTTTTTTCGTATACCTACGTAACCATTGAGTTATTATTAGTTAGAAATGTAGTTTCACCACTTAGACACCGATAACATTTCTTTGGAATAGTTTGCAGTATATTTTAGTTGTAAATCACAGATTAACTTACGAAATATGTATTTAGAAAATGTAAAATGAAAAAGTGTGCATTTCTTAGACGGTATATGCATAGTTACGCCATCAGAACCAATAGAATATTCAGAGAAATATTTCTTCAAAATTTAACAAATATTGCAGATGTATGACGACGTACAACAAATAAACTGTTATAATCGGTCGGAAACTTCTTCCATTAATGTAGTACGCGTCACTCAAAAAAAGTTTTCTATTTTATGGTATCAAACTAGCTACACACTGTGGAGATTAAATAGGAAATAAATTCTGTAACTCCGTTAATCTTTACTTTCGGGAAAAGCTCTCAAAGGGGTGTAGCGATTCAAATGACAGCAGTATATTAAACTCATTTTCGGATTTCAATATCGTTTGTTTTAAGTGATTTGACGTCATATATAATTTTTAAACCACAACATATTTTTTATTTATTTCGTCAGAACGTTTTACTCTGTTTTCAACGGTATGAGATTTTAAATAGGTTACGTTAGAAAAAAAAAATAGAAAAACGGCCTTAAAGTTCATACAGTAAAGATGAATGAAATTGACGAAGTAATTTCAGCTACCTGGGTTTGAAACAAACAATTTAATAGTGATTACTTTTGACTTTGACATTAATTCCAACATAAAAAATGAATAAACAGTCTGTTAGTACAATTTAACGTTTGGTTCATTCTATCCGAATTTTAATGATATCCGCAAAAATTTCATCCATTTACTACCACTTTTTTATCTTTCGTAAATTTGTAAGTAAATAAAAACAACTAGGGATATCTTTTTATTTCACCCGTCGGCGTCGTTTAGCTGTAGAGTTTTGCAGGCATAACGTTTTCTGTATTACCGCTTCGTTCGCCTAAAGAGGCAGCACATCACTTTTGTAAATTAATTGCTCATCGAATGATATCACGCTGGTGGGCTCCACGAAGACGCCGTCCCGGTGACAAGTTACAACTACGTTTGTAGCTCTTGTAGGTACGCGGATCTGAACTTGGGTGTTGAGCTGATGCAGCGTTTCACTCGCTTCGCGTTTGAGAAACGCAATAATGTAGTAGTGGATGAATGTGTGAGAGAGATGGGGAAAACGACGCATTCGAACCGTTAGAAATTACGGCGTCGTACTGAATCAAGTTACCCTTGAGCTTCCGTGCCAAACAGTCGCAGAACTAAAAGTTACGTTTGGTGTATGAAATGGCGACTTTACATTTTTGCTTAAATTCGCTGAATGGCGGTCTAATTAAGACATTCGTTGTGGTTCAACTTGTAAAGCAGCTTGCCTGTGTATTTTACCGGCAGTTCACAGTTGTGTTGTACTGTGCTTGTAACCTGTGTGGAAGTGTCTGCTTTTTCCGTCGAAACGGGTGCTAATTTGTCGAAGTTTAGGTGATACGAGGGGCGTTGAGGAAACTATCGACTAAGAATTTCTACCGGGGAATTTGGCGAGCTCCAAATCAAATAACGCTTTAGTGGATTTTAATGCAAACACCTCAACTGTCCAAGCTTTTTCTCAAAGAAGTTTCGCGTGTCGAAAATCGCCAGTTTTATGGACGTACTCCCTTTGGAGATACAATAGCGTCCAACCCTTGGCAAATTGCAACTCTTGTCGTTGAAGGTCTCTTTCTCGCAGTTCATCAAGCATCTTGACAGTAACCGGCCGCACCAACTTCAGAAAATTCGTTAAACGTCAAGCAATGGCTCTTGAACCCCTAAAATGTATTGTATGTTTTGTTAATTTTAAAGCATTGAATGTGAAGTTAAGCGCTCGTTTATTTGATAAAGTGCCACTAATTTTTAAGAAACGCGTTTGATGTCAATTTTCACAGTTTGTAATCAACTTATTAAGTCTTAATTAAGAATAGTAACCCGTTTCGTCTTGTGTAGTTTTTGTCAATGTGTACATGTTTATTTTCAAGTGAATACACTTAAAGTTAAAGAAATCGTGCGTTTTATTCCAGTTAGGATGTTGCATGAGATTTGTATTTTGTGATGTGCTTGTGTTTTGTATGGAGTTAAGCACCTGTACGATTTTAAATAAAGGTAGGTTCACCGAAGCTGTACGCTAACTGCGGCACCGAACACCGCCGAAGTCGAATTTCAAAGGTTCGTTCGCCATTTCCACTTTTAATGGACGTTGCTCTAGTTTTCGATTTAAATAGTGGTGTCGTATAATGCAATTATCTTATTTATTCGAATTAGCAGGTCACTGCCCTAATTAATCGTATCGTAATAAACCCTTCCACCCACTGAAACTGACAAACTTTGTTACAGTATTTTTCCAATTTATGCCGTTTTATCATGTAACAAACAGTTCAGTGTCGTAATGTTGAATTTTTGCTATAACAAAGTGGCGCTGAATGTGGTAACATCTAGTTTCGATTGTAACAAATCAACCGTTTTTGTTTAAAGCCCAGGAAACTATCCTTACTAGTTGAACTCTAAGATATTTTAATGTTCTTTTTTATAATGTAACTATCCAAAATTTAACACCGTTAAAATCGTATTTAACATTACTAGCTTGGTAAGAGGGTTTTTACTGGCGAATAGAAGGGTATAACTGGCGAGCCTCACTTATAAATAACTAAAATTTTACTATTTATTCAAAATGTCAAACTGACAAGCAACTAAATTCATCAATATGACACATACTAAGGAAGACAGCTCTGGCTTTGCACGCTATTATTTATCTATGAGCACGCTTGTAAAACTGACAGTTAACTTGTAACGATTTTACAAGTTAGTAACTTGTTAAAATAAACTTTCTTGATTAATACAGTGACTTGATAAATTGATGTTTACAAGTGAGGAACAAATAAACACATTATAAAACATGCTATCGACGAAATTAAACATTACATAGGGTGCCAAAAGACTGATGACACCATTACATTAAAAAAATATAACTCAAACCAGCTATACAATCTATGTTTAATGAGGGTAATAGGTATAAGTTGAATGAATAATTATTATCTAGATCAGGGTATCCCGACTTGTAGCGACCCTTCCAATGAAGCTTCTCTATAAGATACGTTTATATGATAGAGCGTTAAATTAATTTAACTTAAATGATATGAGTAGTCCGTAGCCTGTGTAGAATCTAGTTTACTCAAATACTCTTATATGGATTAATTTTTGAGTTTTGTGAGCACCTACTTGAGTTCTCTTGCAATTTTATTTAGTGTACGTTTATCATCATGAAAATTGTGTTACTGGCCACCTTGCTCTAGCTTTCCTTTAACTTCCTTAACTTCCAGCCTGCGGTTTGCACTGCTTTGATTAGTTTTTCAACTGCTACTTCAATGTACGTTGCGATTTTCAATGGAAGGTCTAAGCTAATATGTTCGTCTAGTATGCTACGGAATAGTTTTCAATTGGTTATTTTGCCAGAAAGAGAGGTTTTTTTTCTCTAGGATCTGAGCGTACATTGGTTATCAAGACCGGTGTGTGATTAGAGCTGAGCTCGGAGAATGATTCTACATGATTCTACTAAAAAAAATATGTGAGTACCTTGGCAGGTAAGTGGGCTCACCTGTGGAAAGGTAACTGAGGTTGTTGGTTATGATAGCACCCAATAGTTGCCTTGGCTTTGCTGATGTCATTCTAGAATCCCACATAGTGTTTTCAGCATTGTAATCTCCGCCGATTCAAAATGTGGTTGTAAGTGTTTTGAATAATTGACCAAAGTGTTGGCATTTGTTGTTGCGTTTGGGAGACAATAAGCTACTCTTCTGTAAATTCGCCTATATGATCATGGTTAGTAATGTTATTTGCTTATATATTTTCGTGGTTATATTCGGCCTACTCGTGATGCCTGCTGTTTTCTTTAAAAATTATTGCTGTACCAGCATGAGCATTTTCGCCAGGATGTTGGGTGTAATAAATATTATAATTCTGTATTTTTTTATTTAGATCTGTGAAATCTGCGTCAGATATAAGCATTGCATCGATATTTAAGAAGACCATTCCAGACTCCAATCTTTAGTAACTGGATCACTATGTAAATTTGGTAACTATAGTAGATACGGGATTAAGTAGTGTAACCATTTGTCACCATTTCATGATTTTTTATTTAGTAGGGCCACTATGTGTTTGTGCTGGTGTCAGTGCAGTTATCGATTATATATCGTTGATATGATGTGTTGCTTGTTTGTTTTGCTTAAATATTTGGGCATATTCAGTTAAATTTGGTTGAACTAATATATTAGATATACCTCTCTCCCATAGTGCGGGAAATAGTTTTTGTTGAAGCTGTTTGTGTATTATGCAGCCTGGATAGTTTGCTAGATGGTTGTTGTTGCAGTTTGCACAAACCATGGCCTCATCTCCCGTTTTTCTGAGACATTCTTTGGTTGCAAGATTGGCCGCTCATTTAACACATATTATAGAATCAATACAATAATTCTTTGTAGTTTCAATAGAAGCTCATATAGCTAATCTGAACATGGTATCTCAAAGTTGATTTTTTTTATAAAAATTTATACATACTACCTACCTAGTATAAATTTTGCTATTATTTCAATAAAGATAAAAAAATCAACTTTGAGATACAACGTTCAGATTCGATAGGTGAGCTTCTATTGAAATTTCAAACATCTTTTCCCAGTAATACTTATGCTTTCCTTTCAAATAAAAGGTACTTTGTTCTTAACCAAATTTCACGTTGTCTCGTTTTCTAACCACCCTGTATGTTATTTCGAAATTTTGGTAGTGGCTGCGGACTTGCTAGATGAAGCAAAACTTTTTATGAAGAATGACTGTTCTTCCTAAAATGCAAAATAAGGAAGTTTACAAGTATAGTTAGGTCCATCCGGGGACACACTGTATATAGGTCTTTGTTGTTTTCTTTTGGTTTGGAATCCATAAAAAATAGGGGGGTTCTGTTTCGATTTTGTGTTGTTTCATATTCCATATGTTAATGCCCTCCTGTCGTTTTTCTAGTAAACTACGTTTGATGTTATTAGTGACAGTGGTGGCGTGTATGTTTTATAATACTAATCAAAAATGTTTTCCTGGGTAGGTTTATAAGTGTGGAACTCGGTCTTCTTGTTAATACATTTCTTAATAATAGTCGTAGCCGGGGTCGGTAGCTCAGTGGTTACGCATTCTGGATACTGATTTGAGGGTCGACAGTTCGATCCACGATATCGGTGAGGTTTTTAAAAAATAATAAAACATGGATGAGAACCTCTACATGTTACTATGATGTGTAGCATGTAAAAGATTCCTTGCTGGAGTTGGAACTCCTTAGTCTCGGCAAAATTCTAAGTAGGACTTTTCTCATATGACTAAGGTACCTGGTATATCGCATGTTTAGGCCTTGTCCATTAACAAACAAAGAAACAATAATGGTCGTATAGGTTGTACTTTCCAAGAGCTACACTTCAATTTGGTCGTTGCTTAGAGATTTTACTGAGCATTTGCCTTTTACTGGCATTTCGAAAAGCTCCGTGAGTAGCTTGATATTCTTCCCTCCTGCTATAAATGTGGACGGTGGTTTTGATTTCTTGTTCTCTTGCTTATTTTGATTGTTCTAATTCATGTTCTTTTCTTCAAGGTTGTCATATCGTTTTTGGTTGCTATTGGGTCTCCTAGCCAATATTTTGGGTTTTTAGATTCGATTTGTCATAAGTGCACAAGGTGTTACAGAACTTTGGCCGTAATACATGTTTGATTTTCTTGGATGTATTTGACTTTGAGCGTGGAATATCCGCTTTGTTTTGCAAAGGCTTGTTGCAGTAAAATATTTTTTTTTTAAACCTTCAGATATATGCGAACAATGTTGTTTTATTAGTACGGAAATCACCGACAATCTTGCACTTGATAACTCGGGGGCCAGAGCGCACTTAGTAGTACGACTTTATCGTTCGATGTTCAAATGCACACTATATAAAACAAAAGATATAAAAATCTGAACATTACTTTAACTTTGAGATTTTTCCTGTCAATAAACATTGAAGGAGTTATCGAATTTGCGCGTTACGTAATTTCTACACTGTATAGTTGCATAAGAACACTATCTCTTTTCTCTTCTGAGAAACTACAAGATCCGTATAGGCACGCAACACTTTTAAGCATCTGACTTTTCTTCATGGGAAAACCTATTTTTTAATGATTACTCAGTCAAATAAGTTTCATACTTGAAGGTGTATTGATCTCGTTCGGAATAACGTCTACAGTATTGAATTGGCCAGAACAATTACTAGAATTTTTGTTTAACTTCTGGTGTGATGCTAAATTTCTCCAATTGTTAGGGTTCCACTTTGGAACGCTGCCGAGGTCACATTTTGTAGCACGTTCTGTGCGATAGTTGAACACAATAGGATTAGAGAAATTAATATGGACATTCATATCTTCATCGCTTATCTTTTGCTTAGATTGCTTTCCCAAACATTTATTCTAATTTCGAGTAAGTGAACAAAACTATCCAATGGAAGATGTAATTTCAAAATTCCAGATCCTTAATAACCGGCTACTAATTGACTGCACTTTTTGTCTCCATACCGTAATTTGAATGGGAGTCTTTTTTTATCAGTGAAGCTATTATTTTCTTGGATGTTAAAATCTGGGGAGGTAATACGTCTTTCACTAAGTAATGTAGCATTGGTGAATAAAAACTGCCTGTTACACTAAGTTTTGGATAATCCTCATTCTTTTCCGTACTAATGTAGCTCCAAAGTCGAGCTACTAAAATATAATAAATCTGAATCACAAAACCTGATAGACAACTTAAAGTACTTAGGAGAAATACAGGTTGCACAATCTTCATCTAGTTCTTTTTGATTTCAAATAGAAGGCTAATTTGAGAATTTTCGAATAAATAATAAAAGAGGAAACCACTTCCTGTTTTGAATAAAAAACAAATTGGGGCTTGATAGCTTCTAGCAGCAAATAAATTAGGAGCTGATTCCCAGCTTCAATGAATACAAAATTCGAAACTTTTCATCTGTAAGGTTGTAATTAATCTAATTCTACATTATATTAAGAAGTAGTGTTTTTCCAGGCAAATAGAATTAATTCATTGGGCAGTTTTTTAATAGAAAAAACCGTTACAAATTAACTAGTAAGTAAATACATTGGACGATTGGTACATATCCTAATAGAAAATGTATTTGGTTTAGCTTTTTGCTTCCCCTGTTAATCTTTGCTATCTTTGAGCACAGGAGGTCATGATTGAGACGGATAGAGTCACCCGGAGTCTTGATGAAACTTTTTTGTAGGGCCTAACGGAAATGGAAGACAATGTTAGACCAACATTAGTTCTCGCTTAAAAGCTGCTCACCCGAAAAGCCGTTTTATTGGTTTGGCGTTGGGGTCGCTTCCTGTTAAGTAGAGTTCAACCCAATGGGCAAGGCCACAGTTCCTAGCGGCATAGGATCGTCTCCGTTTTTGGTTAGGTTAGTCCTAACACCGCAGGAAAATTATATAAACTATTCAGTTGAATCATAACCCAAAATATGTCAAGTTACAAGTTTAAAATGTGCATATGAAATTCAATCCACCGTCAATAACTTCATAATAATGTAATAAGAAGATTTAATTCCCTGTTCAGTAACGAAGCAAAAAAAACAGGTTATATTTTGTAAATGTCGAAAAGGGGTTTAATGTTATACCGCAGGTATATGTCAAATAATGGGCATTTCTTATACTTTAGAAATTTGAATTGAGTTATCCGGTAAATCATCAGCTTTCAGTAAAGATATAAATAGGTTAAGAGAGTATAAAGAGCTCTTTAAATTTATCTTAGCTAAAGGTGCCGAATTGCCGAAAAAGAAAGAAAGGACTTTTATAAAACTTGATTAATTAATGTAAATCAAACTGATAAGAACTCTAATTCGATTTGTCTGTATAAAGTATCATATAGAAACTGCCATAGTAGATAAACCTTTATTATATTAAACTCATAATTAACCATTAACATGAACCATGAATTATATGATTGAATGTACAGTCGCGGAATTAAAAATCCGGACACTTAATATTATTCAGTGTATACCTTTCTTTGCTTTACTTATCGCATTACGTGGTGAAATTAGTCAAAGTCAAAATAATTACTCGTATACGACAGCATGCCTCATTGTTTAACTGTCAGTTGCTAACCTAGAAAAGCAAATCCCAATTTAAATTACCCAAAAATTGCAAAAATCCTCTATAGGGCTCGTCCGGATTTTTATTTCCGCGACTGTACATGAATATTATAAAGAAAAAAATTAAATTTAAATAAAGTTGGTAGCGTCCAATAGTTTTTTCTTACTGAACCTAAAGCCTTTGTGCGAAAGTGAAGTAAACAAACATCCCACATTTATCATACCCATATCGCAGCAGAAGATTGAGCTAGTCGGAGTTATGTGAGCCTTCTAAGGTAGGTTGCAATAGTTGGTACACTGAGAGTATCTATTTATTTGTCGTATTCAGTATTACAGACAATACATTGATCGTGTACATTTTTAGCGTCTGACAATTTCTGAGATGTTTTAGCTCAAGAACTTTCTTTCGAGGATTCCATTTTAAAAATTTCTTCCAGAGAGATATTTGTATTTGTTTTATTAACTGTTATTTACTGGAAAGTTAATCGAGACAATGTTTTAACTTATTTCGTCAAAATGATGATCTCTGTCACACTGCGATAAAGCATAACCTCATAGAATAAATTCAGATTTCAAATTCTGGCTCAATACCTGCAACATGGAAACTTAAATTTATTGACATGCTTAAACCAAAAACCTATTATTCAGTGTGTAGCAGCAACACGGAAACTTTAAATACATTACATATTTTATTAGTTTTGGGTCCTTATTTGTCTTATAGTTTGCCTTGTTCGATAAAAGTATCTAGCAATTAAAATATGGAAAATCATTTTGTATACTTCTTATTTAAACGGATTCTACGATTACAATGGACGGTCATATTGCAGTAAAACAAAAAGAACTCCTGTTCCTGATTTCTGCTGGTGTTCTACTCTCACAAAATAACTGTAAAATTACGACACTATTAAAAAATAGTCTTCTTATTGTACAGCTTTCGAGGTAATATGTATTAACAATTTTGTATTTACTTCTTCGGTGTATACAACCTCTAAATGTAAGATTTGTATTTACTTGTTATTACATCAGCCCGCTGTGCTTCAATACACATTTTTTTATTTAGAAAAACATGCAATAGACTTTATAGTATGTAAAGGTGTGCTCTTAACAAAATCGTTCTGAAAGTTATGTTTGCATGTAAAAACAGCAGTAACGTCAACTTGAAAATGGAAATCACGACGTTAATATTTAATTTATAGCACAAGCGAATAAGCCTCCCTTGAATGGAATTAATGTTATAACCCCCGGCCGGGTAGTGGTGTTTCTACAACGTAGCTACCCATAGCAAGTACAAAATTCAATATGCATAATAATAGAATATCAGATTACAACGTATAAAAGTGTAAATGCATAAAATTCATGAATACAAAAACATCCACTTTGACACAGTGACTGTGGCATAAATAACATTAAATGTACACCGTCAAACGTATCTATTTAATATTCTACCGTAGTCACCTAGGGATTATGCAAGGCTAAGAAACTTCTTATAAAGATACAAGGGTGAGAAACTAAACTTTATGTATATAGCTACTCTTGAAGTTTATGAAGTATCAGATTAAGTATAAGAATTTTGGTTCAAATTAAAATGAATATGACACCTATCTGTTTCTATATGCGTATTGTTATTTTTTTTCAAATTTTCTCTCACTGCTTATACTCATTAGAGGCAAACCAAAAACACTTTCAAATATCTGCACAGGTAATAGATCTCCACGATACAAGTTTGATTATGAGTATCTTAATGAAACGAGTTTCGTTTCAATATTTTATCATATTCAATACATTTTGTTTCAATGTATTCCTTGTTTTCTAAAAAAGAGTGCAGTAATATCTATTACAGCACTGAGTGCGGTAATGTCATCTATAACCGGAATAAATGCGGTAATAAAGCTCATAATTTGCTAAATAGTCTATAACAACAACAATCAAGACAATGTGATTAACAATATGCTAGTTATGTTATGACAGTTTAATGAATTTCTAAAATTGGTAGTGCCACAGTACATACTATAACCTCTTTTTTTGTAAGTCGAGGTCTGTAAATACCATAAACTATAATTGCCTCTGTGTATTTCTTACTAACGGGTGTTCATAAACAGTCGTCATCCCAGTAGGTTTTGACTTCAGAAACGTATGTCTATTAAAATTGAGAAAAAATGCGTTATGACAGTACTCAATGACGTTTCATTGTGTTGCACGAATTAATCAAAGACATAACATTTTGTTTTTCAAAGCAACTGGCATGACGACTGTTTATGAACACCCGTTAGATTCAGTTATTAATTAAAGAACGTTTCTGTCAAAGCATTGAAATACTAAATAATATTTTTCAAGTTGTTCTCCAATGTGATGATATACTCAATATACGAATTGCATTTTAAAACTTCTAACAAAGCCTGTAAATTATCTACACCTAAATTTTTATTTATGCGAGGCAGTGAAGTGAAAGTAAAAAGTGCTCTCAATAATTTTACGATGAAAGCCAGCAAACGTAGCGCTGATACGAATGTCAATCACACTTAGTATAAATATAAAGAACGTGATAACATTGCCTCCGGCCAAGACAATAAGCGAAGCCATCGAAATAAGCATATTCTACCAAATTTAAAATTTTCATGCGGCATGAGTAGTCCTCCACAATAGTGAAAAGCAAATGAGGCCTGGATTATGTATGGGTGTATCCTTCTTTCTCAATGTTTTTAAGGCAGTTTCTGAGTAAGTATTAAAAATCAAACATGTGGCTTCGATCACTAAATTTGTTGTTTCTAATTCCCTTAGTGGTGTCAATTTTAATGAACAACAACAATCTGCTTGACCAGCAAGGTCCATTCCACTCGTGGTGTAGCACAACTGGGCTTCACTTACAGATCAATGAACGATAATTTGCTAAATTGTCAGCTGATTGTCTGAATTTTGCGGTCGAAAGCTGCTAATGCAAGTTCGTTATTTTGTAATGACACCAGCAATTACTGTTAGACTTGTACGATACCAATACTGTACCTTGGAACCGGTGTGTATTAAGTCAGAAAGATTACGTTTTAGACAAGAGCAATTTGAAGTTTTTAAGTTGCATTATTTCTTCTTAGTTACTGCATATCTGTTTTATCACATAAAAAATTGGGTGGTAATGTGTATCATCTGTAATATTTTTTATTAAATTTTGACAGTTAGAATGGCATTATTAACTCCATATCTACCGCCATAAACAATCACAAGAGAAATAAAAGTGTTTTAATTTACTAGTGAATTAAAAAAGTTTCAATGAAGAACAACATATTTTATTATTTCTACAAATATTTACATTCAATTACTCTTTCTCTTTGTAGTGTGTTACATATAATTACTAAAATTTAGATCAAATCCACGATGAATTTACGACCAAAGTTAAATGAACTTTGAAAATTTCAGGAAAAAAATCGATCGGTCTTCTGCATATTATTATTTAGTAGATTGGTTGTTCTGTTTCGGGTTGTATTTGATTTGCTGGTTAAATTAAAAACATTTCCTAAAGTTAAAAAATATGCTTGTACCTCTTTTATGCCGAACGTTTGCCTTTATATTATACCATAATACATTTCTTGTTTGCCAAACAGTAGTTATTTAATATAAGACATTTAACGTTATTATGCATATTGATAGATATTTATGCACTAAGGAAGATATGAATAATATGTTTTAAACATGAATATCTCCCGTGGTGCATACAATATTTTATTTACTAGCATATTAGTAAGAATAGTATGAAATTTAAAAATGTGATAATGACATTTAAAATAGAATATAATAATAAATAATAATAATAAATTCTCTTTATTTTTAAAGTTGGCGATGTTCGGCTAAGGCCGTTCTTCCACTTAACCAACTAATAATATAATGGTATTACACAAAATAATTTTAACATGTATCGCACAAGGATATAAACATATAAACTAAAATTCAAAATTAGAGTAAACAATAACCAATAATCTATATGTCATGTAAATACTCAAGGCACGTATAATATATAAAAAAAGCAGTTAAGGAAAAAATAAGGCAAATAATTGTTTTGATCAGGCTATAGTTAATGATTCAATAGGTATGTATGTAAATGTTTTTTGAATTGTATCATTGGGTATTGTTTTATTTCATGTGGAATGCCATTGTAGGCGGTTACAGCATTGTACACAAAGGATCGCCGAAACATAGCTGTGGAGTGTTGTGGAATGTTTAAACCTGAACAACGTAAGTTTAACCCATGCAAATGTGTTCTTGTTATTAGTTTATCAAACAGATAACTAGGATTTTGTTTTAGTAATATGGAATGTGTTAGACATGCAAGGTGATACAATCGTCTCTGTTTCATTTTGAGCCATTTGATATTATTGTAATAAGGAGTAATGTGTTGACGTCTGTTTATTTTTAACGCAAAACGAACACAACTATTTTGTAAAATTTGTATTCTCTTTTTAGTTTCAACATCAATACAGGGACCATAGACTACATCACAGTAATCAAACAATGATAAAATGAAAGCCTCTGATAATATCAATATTAAATCCTTTGACAGCAGGCTTTTTTCAGAATATAACATTTTCAATGTAGCATAGGCTCGTTGTAATACTTTATTAATATGCGTTTTAAATCTCAGATCTGTGTAAGTAATATCAAGGATTACCTCATTACATTGTTGCTAAAAAAAAAGAAGCTGCGCGGCGCAGATGGGTTAGCGCCAGGCTTGCATTAAGCAGGTCCTCGGTTCGAATCCCGCTGGGGTCGGAATTTTTCCGTATCCTTGGCGATTAGAATCGGGTTCAGTGAGACCATTCACAGTTGGGCACCAAATTAACTGTGCTCTACTCAGAACCACAGACCTAAGAGATAGAGTAACAAGGTCAACACATAAACATGACACACACTTCACACAATGGTTGCTGTGCAAGCACAAAAAGGCGCGCTCCAACTTTGTATCCCGAATCCGGGGCAAGTTGAGCATTGTACGGCCAGATGCAAGCACATGGAGCACCAGCCTCTACACCGCAAGGTAAAATGAGGGTAATGATAATACATACATACATACATTGTTGCTAAAACGTTATTTGTAGTTGCATGGTTACCATGAGTTTGAGGGAGAAATAATGTGACAAGTCTCTTGGGAGTTATGAGTAGCTTTTCATATTTTGTTTCTATGACGAAAATGTACAATACCATGTTGCTAGTAAATAATAGGTATTTATTATACAAGTCTGGATTCAACCCTGTTTCATAAACAAGGCCTTTATGATGCAGTCGTACATAATAGTATATTATACACCTAGGTAGCGAAGCGCAGTATTATAACCTGAGCGCATATTAGATACTGAGCGCGCAGCGCCAAGTATATAAAGCGCGAAGGTTATAGGATGATTCGCTACCGTGATGTATATACTATTTTTTGCACTACCAAACGGCTTAATACCTAAATTCCCAACAAATTTCGAAAATATTTTAACTCTCAACCTGACAACACAGCTCTTTAAAACGTCAAAATTAAAATAGTCATATTTGGTAACTTAGCAATTTATTAGTTACCACGGTGAAAATTGTTTATTTTACTTTCTCTCCCATGGTGGAAAAAAACAACTTCACGACCTAAAGATGGGCCAATAACGGTGCGTTCCGAGACTAGTAGTGCAAAATAGTATATTATGTTATTAGAAGCAAAAGTTTCACTTTATGTGGCGTGGCTGGCCGAGCCACATAAAGATACTTTTGCTCCGAATAATATATAGTATTTATTCTTCAAACGTTTATAACAAATTATTTAGAACGTTGTGAACAAATTCCCAAAAAAATACTTTTTGCACTTTCGGGACTAAAGTTGGCACTTTAGACAGTTATTTCAGGGACTAAAGTAACTCATTTAATCCCTAAGGAGTGAAGTAATTACTTTAGTCCCAAGGGACTAAAGTAAAAAAGTTACCGTAACTATGGTAAATGTATGTACACAGCATTCTTAATCAAATTTTTATTTAAAATTATTCAGTTGGCAGCAGTGAAGTGCATTGTCAGTCTATATCAAATTCGAGGTTAGTAGGTTAGGTTTTATTTGTCATTTGACACACACTGAGGCAAAACTTAACTTGCACATCTCGAATTTGATATAGACTGACAATACACTTCAGTACTGGCAACTGATTCAGGCTATCCAGGGCCTGCTGCGATTCAGTTTTTAAAAAATCACTCTTGATATAATGCGTATTTAAAATTAAATTGTAATTGTCAGTTTCCAAATTGACAGATTCCAAATTTTTTAAATGTTTGATGATAATGTTCCCAAAAGTGCAAAAAATAGCATATATCTCACGGGACTAAGTGCCTAAATCCCTTGAGTCATTATTTCCCTTGGGCCTTACGGGCCCTCAGGAAATAATATTCACTCGCGGGATTTAATAATACACTGTAGTCCCTCATGATATAATATACTATTATCTCGTCAGCTCGTCAGATAATAACTTTATCTGCCGCTGACGAGCGGCAGATAGTGTTTACATGCCATGGCAATGAAGTGACAGTTTAGTATCATCACTCAAGCAGTATAATGTCACATTTTACTAACGTTTCAAGAAAATAGTATAGTATACATCAAGGTAGCGTAGCGCAGTATTATAACCCGAGCGGATATTAGATACTGAGCGCGCAGCGCGAAGTATCTAAAGCTCGAAGGTTTAAGACCATTCGCTACCGTGATGTATATACTATTTTTTGCACTACCAAACTGCTTAATACATAAATTTCCAACAAATTTCGAAAATATTTTAACTGTTAACCTTACAATACAGCTCTTTAGAACGTCAAAATTAAAATAGTCATATTTGGTAACTTAGCAATTAGAGCTTACAATAACGGGATCCCGGGATCCCGAATACCGGGATTCCGGACAATTTTTGTCCGGTATTGAAAACCGGTATTGATGTCAAAAATACCGGCATTTCGGTATTAACGTATTACTATAAAAATTACATTTATAAAAATATTTATTACAGTTAAAAATGAAATATGTCTCATAATGTGACCAATAAATCAAAATATTTATTCAAAGTATTTTTAGTTAAACAAATTATAGCATAATTAATTTAAACATATTTTAATTATTATTAGACATACCACAACCCCATGAAGGTCATGGTTACAAAAAACCTTGCTGAGCACAGAAAAGGAAACGATGAAGCTTCCGTTTGGAACCATTTCCTAACAGAAAAAGGTAGGCAATGGGCTAAATATAACGTGTTCTAAAGAAATAAAATGCGGTGGAGGTTCTAATTGTAGCCTTCATACCCATTTAAAAACAATGCATAGATTAAATCTTTAAAAAGTGTGAACTCTCTAACAGTGACAGACAAGGTGCTTCGAAATTTCCGAAACTATTAATAACGGGTTATTTTAAAAACAATAAAAATAATAAACTTCCAGAAGTGCTCGCACGCATGACCGCTCGCGATGGCCTGTCTTAATATTTTCCTTAATTCTTATGACATACGAAAAGGTTTGAGTGCAAGGGGGTTTAAAGATATACCAAAATCTTCACTCACAATAGGAAATATGGTGCTAGGATATAACAAGATTATTAGAGAAACTATAACTCCTTTGTAAGCAACGTTAATTTTAACAATACATTTTTCTTTGTTTCTTGGATATTATTTTTAATGTCGTAATAACTAGGTATAAATCTAATAAGTACATTTTAAATAGTAATACCGGTTTTAATACCGGTATCCCGGTATTAAAAATTTTGCATACCGAATACCGGTATTAAGATTTTGGTCCGGTATTGTAAGCACTATTAGCAATTTATTAGTTACCACGGTGAAAATTGTTTATTTTACTTTCTCTCCCGTGTTGGAGAAAATCAACTTCACGACCTAAAGATAGGCCAATAACGGTGCGTTCTGAGACTACTAGTGCAAAAACATTAATATGGAGACATTAAGTAAACATTGTTTACACATTCAGACAACTTACCTCAGCACTCAATAAAGATCGTAACTCAACCTTTTCAACATACATCCAGAATCTCTCCACTAACGACCACAGCCTGTGGAAAGCTACTAAAAAATTTAAAAAAACCACACCACCAAAATCACCAATAAGGAATCTTAACAATAAGTGGGCCCGTTCCGATCAAGAAAATGCCGACACCTTTGCAACTCACTTATTCCACGTTTTCCAACCGGTAAAACCAATACCAGGCGTCTCAAATGATGACATTGAAAACTTTCTTAACACACCCTGTCAAATGTCGCCACCAGCAAGAGCCATTAGCCCGTCGGAAGTTAAAAAAGAAATAGCCAAGCTAAACCAACATAAAGCTCCGGGGTATGATCTAATAACCCGAAAAATACTAAAAATGCTACCCCGGAAAGCTCTGGTTCTCCTCACAACAATTTTCAACCGCATCCTAAGCTTATGCTATTTTCCTCTTATATGGAAATACGCAGAAATAATAATGATACATAAAAGTGGCAAACCCCCCCCAAGAAACCTCTTCATACAGGCCTATCAGCGCACTGCCTATTATTTCTAAAATATTTGAGAGGCTGCTACTTAAACGGATCCAGGAAGACAACCAACTTACCCATTTGCTGCCTAACTATCAGTTTGGCTTTCGCGAAAACATGCCAACAATACATCAAGCCCACAGGATAGTCAACCAGATATCTAAGAGCATCGAGGAAAATAAATATTGCAACGGGGTATTCTTGGATGTATCCCAAGCGTTTGATAAGGTGTGGCACGAGGGCCTCCTGTACAAACTCAAAAATATGATTAATAACAATTACTATATCCTCCTCAAATCTTACCTCACTGATAGGAATTTCTCCCTAAAGCAAAATGATGCCATCTCTCCCTACTACCCCATACGATCGGGTGTACCGCAGGGAAGCGTACTTGGCCCGCTGCTATATCTTATATATATACTGCTGATTTACCCGAAACGGAAAACACTATTATTTCTGCATTTGCGGATGATGTTGCCATCCTATCCTCAGATAACGATCCTGTAACATCTTCCCAAAACATCCAAACCCATTTTAATCAACTTAGTGAATGGTTCAAAAGTAGAGAATCAAGATAAACCAATCCAAGTCTGTCCAAGTAACATTCACAACCCGCACTCAAATCTGTCCTCCCGTAAGAGTTAATGGAGCCCCTGCACCTGCGAAATCAGATGTTAAATATCTAGGGTTACATCTTGACCAACGCTTAACGTGGCAGAAGCACATACAAACGAAGCGAAGACAGCTGGACCTCAAATTCAAGCAGATGATTTGGCTCATGGGCCGTAAATCAAAACTTTCCACTGAGGAAAAAATTGTTCTGTACAATACGATACTAAAACCTGTCTGGTCATACGGCGTACAGCTCTGGGGATGTGCCAAGCCCACTCGGTTAAAAACAATACAAACCTTTCAAAACAAAACACTTCGTGGGATCGTTAACGCGCCATGGTACATCAGCAATTTAATGCTGCACCAAGACTTGCAAATCCCATACATCACAGAAGTAGTTGATACCGTTGTCACCAATTATGGAAACAGATTGGAAGGAAATCCAATTATAGATAACTTGTACAGGGATGGACCACGCAACAGAAGATTAGACAAAACCTGGCCTGCAGACCTGCCTCAACAACACTAAGCCATGGGATAGTGACATACAAGGCGAAATATCAGTGGACATTGTCCCTTTCAAGCCAAAAACTTTCATCACATTTACTCAATACTTTGTGTGAAGTCGATTGTAAATTCAAATAAATGTCAAAAAAAAATCATAACAAGAAATCAGTATGAAATCAATATCCTCACTCTTTTATTTCTCTTCTTTGCTTTCAACTTCTTGGTGATGCTTATCTTCCTGATGTTCAGCTGCTTTTGCGTTCGTTCCCTGTCTACTAGTACTACCTTCAGTTACGTTATCTTTTCTATCCTCATATCGAATATACTATTATAAAATACATGATCGCCTGGGGAATTATATTGCAAAAGAATTCCAAATTGTTCCACTTAAGTACTTTGATTTTCAAGATATGTTGATTCAACAACTGTGTAAATGCATATTGAAAAGTTATTGCAGGCCATACAATCGCTTTTGTAGGATAGATACATTGACTGTTGAGAAACGTGGATTCAATGTTGGTTTACAATAGACACTAAATAAATGTCCCGTATTTTCTCAGGGTCGCTGATAGCTTTGTTCTATTTAAAGAAACTAATAGTATATTTTACAATGAAAAATGAAAGTAGTGTTTTTTGGGAGATGAAAAGTCATCGCGAGTAGTGAATTCCACCTTTTTTATGAATATATAACATTTCCTATTTACATAACGTAATGCAAAAACTACACCTTAATTTACAATCTGACAGTTCTGAGAATACTTAATTTTGTAGTTAAAAACAAACTTCCTTTTTTCTTCAAACTGATATGGCGTGCAATATCAAAACAAGTCGAAACCATTTTTTTCCTTATAAATAATTTTGTATAGCTTTTTGCACAAAAATTAAACTTCAAAACAATTACCACTGCGGTTTACTACATCTTTCCTGTAAACAATGGCATTGCTAAAATATACAGATTTTATTGATCCATTTATCTATACAGGGTGATTCAAATTCGAGGCTAACCATGGAGATTTCGAAAACGCTAAGAGTTAGAGGGGTGTTTTAAATTTGGCAAAGTTGCTCAATTTAATGCTCAACAATATGCTGCCGAGAAATCAAGAAAATTTTATTTCGTCTTAGAGCTAAAAAAATCAAAATTTGTCATATTCGTTTTTAGTTTTTCTGATCTTATTTAAAAGATATTCAAAAATTAACGATAGGTACATTATTAAGGAAACTTGTACTGGCCTACAAGATGGCGGTAAAGGATTTTTAATACGACGTTTCGTCTTCTGCCAAACATCATCAACTTTGTTTTTTCTTATGGTCACCATCTTATATTTTCAGATCACTGAATAGAGGTTTCTCTGGGGATTTTAAAAATGTAAAACTTACCTACCTTATATCAAAAAATTATGCTAATATACACAAAAAACGGAAATTATTCTTAAAACACGTACTTTTGAGTTATAAGTAATTTAAATTTAAAAACAAACAAGGAATAATAATTTAAAAAAACAACGTTGAATAGGTACTTCTTTGGGGAATAAATATTTTGACAGGCAGCTATAAAACTGTTGCGAAGTTCTTCGGCGTTTCCGTAGAGTTGCTTATAAATGGTATTTTTCAATGATCCCCATAAAAAAACGTCTAACGGAGTAAGGTCAGGACTACGCGCGGGCCATTCGATAACGCCTCTGCTACCTATCCATGCATTCGGAAAAATTTCATTTAAATAATTACGAACTAAAACACTGTTATGTGGTGGATTTTGCATGAGTTTTGAGACAGACTGACGCAAAACCTAACCTGCTAACCTCGAATTTGACACAGACTTACAGTGCCACTAACATATTATTCATACGTTGTATAACCAATAACCAAGGCCATTCAAAAACGTTCGATCATTTCTGAAGGCACTGCATTGCAAAACATCTAGGAATTGTCAGGCAACAGGAAAGTAGATGCACGTAATTCGTTTTGGCAAGGAGGGGGGGGGGCAGTTTGCATTGGTCGTGAAAATGTCTAGCGCCGGCCTTGAGCATAAGACACTAGACAGAAATGCACAGAATGAAATTTTATCAATATTGGGAAACATACCGTTTCAACTTCAAATTGAGACTAATCGTTTTCAAATTGAGAATAAACACATTCAAATTCGGATCAAATAGTTTGGTATCAATTAAACACATTCAAATTGAGAATAAACACGTTCAAATTGGGAAGCAGTTCAGTTTATTGTACCAAATAAAAAAGTTAACAAAGACAAAGTTGACTCTGTACATACATGTATACATGTATACTGATTTATGTGAAGTAACATCTGGTTCTCTATAATTCTCAATGAATATCTTTCAGCGTGTAATTTATGCCGTCCAAATGTTTCCGCAAACACTCAGTAGAGACAAAAACTTGATAATCTTTTTCAAATCTGCATTTAAGTTCTTTAAATGCAAGTCTTAGATTTCCTGTATAAGTATAGTGAACGATGAAACCACGATAATCTTTCTTGATTTCGACCCTCCAGTTTACACCACGCCGTCTTTGTATTTTATCTTGATTCTTCACCTATCGATAAGCTGTTGCTTTGGTTACGTCAAGTGTAACCGCCAGTCCTCTCTAATCTCCATTAGTATTGTAGACGGCACACATTTGCTTTCTGATGTCTCCTGCTACTCTTTTCTTTATGTAAGGTGGCATATTAATACACATATTTTGTCTAATGTTGATTTTCTTTGTTTTTGAATAAGTTTATTCCCAATTTGAATGTGTTTAATCGATTCCAAATTGTTTAGTCCCATTTTGAATGTGTTTATTGTTAATTTGAAAATTATTATTCTCAATTTGAAGTTGATAAGGTATAGATGGTGAACACTTGTTGATCTAGGGACCTTAATTGTTTCTAAAGTAACTTTGTTTTTGTTGACAATTGTCAAATTTTATTTGTGTTTTAAAAATAACTCCTTTCATGGAGCTTTTAGGCAAGATGTATTTATTTTTCGTTACTGTTCACTTCTCTTGTATT
Source organism: Agriotes lineatus (assembly GCA_940337035.1). Taxonomy (NCBI): domain Eukaryota; kingdom Metazoa; phylum Arthropoda; class Insecta; order Coleoptera; family Elateridae; genus Agriotes; species Agriotes lineatus. The sequence goes on along the minus strand of OW679196.1, from coordinate 131,466,761 downwards.
AATATTTAATTTTTTTAGCTTTTCTTCTGATTTGCAAAGCATGCGGCATTGGTAACCATAGGCGTTCGTGAAGTATGCCCCTTACATTGCTTAAGTTTCATATGGCATTTGTATATCAAAATCTACGGGTCTTAACTCTAACCACATTGTGCAAAAAATATAGCTGTTATGATGAGCGCCATCATAATGTAATCTACTTGGTTTTTATAACCGTTTGGAGATAGCCAGGTACATAATTTTCCTTTGTGCTGTTGAAAACTGACATTGAAAATTATTCTAGCGCCACCAGCCAGTGAAGTGTGAAACGTAAATGGTTCTTCATGAGTCTACTTCTTATGGAAGTACAATAGGAAGATGCCCTAATTTAAAAACATTCTCTTTGGTTGTCCCAAAGTAGTGGTCATATCAACCGTTATCTTATATCCTTTTAATGTGTCAAATTGCGTTGTGCCTCCAATTACTGCAATCGGGAAGTGCCAAAACTATAATCAAGGAAACTCTGACGGTTGTCTGGTAAACGTCCTTCTTTTGGTTGTGTCTTTAATTTTAGTTGGCGTTTTGGGATCCCAAGCCCAAAAGCTTCTTCCCACCTAACCTATTTAGAAAAGTATCGCAGAGGAACTCGTAACTTGTATTAGTCTATTCTCGTGCTAGGTTTTGTGCTAATTTGAAATCCATCGACACCATTATGGAAACTTGGCAATATAGAGACATTGGAAAGGGGCAGGATTCTTTGTATGCTTGGCCAAACTGATGAAGATCAACTACTGGCACTAGCTTTTCAAACTACATGTATGACAAACTATTTGCTCATTCGTAAATTTTTGGTACATTACTAATACTATAGCTAATATTTACACAATTTTTTGTGCTTATATGTACCTATTTAAAATTTTGCTTACACATGCTTCAAAAATCTCTTATTTTCAATTCCTCTATTTTGATATAGTCAGAGAAAGCAGCATCGCATTTAGTGGATGTTGATTCTTCTTCCACCTTAACAAGTCAACATTTTAAAGAGTTCCTAATTTATGCTACTTCTTAAATGTTCTACTCATAACTGTAAATGTGTTCATGAGAACTTGTGCACTCAAAGACTTCCGTTATTGCCGCGAGCCAACAAGAGAGTGGTGTGTATGCTTGCTCGATGAAAATTGGAGATCCCATTCATTTGTAGAATGTAGTTCAAATTCTGTGTGTAAAATGGTTGTTTTTGATTTTTCAATCATTATACTTACCAAAGATTCTCGAAGAAATTCTTTAGATGAAGATCTGACAGGATCTGCCTTTCTTGTGGGTACTTCTACTAAGCCACTCAACAGCAGATCTATTGTAGCACTTTTTGGAGAAAGATTATCCACAACTTTCTTATAAGATTTCAAAGTAACGATCTATCGATGCAGTTGAAAGAGGAGAATCTATGTGTCTAATTTATATATTTTGCAAGTAATTGGAATGATGTCATTTAGCTTCCATTACTTTCATGATTTCGGAAGAAATATGGGAAAATAATTCGAAAGATTGTCGTTCATAATAACGGTCGCCTTTTCTGGGAGCTACAACATACAGGGGAGAAAAGCACTCGGCCAAGGAGTTCTTCTTGTGATTGTTGGTAGGAAAAGCTTCCTAAAATGGCACATGGCCTTCTTTTTAGCATTTACATTTGAGTCTATACGTACCACTTTCGAAGAAGTTCAGTTAGAAGGATTCCTGTAAACGTTAATTGAATCACATTGACTAAATTCAATAACTTAAACATTGCATCCCTAGGAAGTTTAGAGGCGTCCTTTTTCCAATCTAATCCCTTGAATAAAGTGTCAGGATAGGCTGGTTCTATAATTCCTGTTAACATAATCCCACACTTTGACAATACTGCATGTGGATTGCAATATGCGTTGATTAAAATATATAAACTTTCTTTTCCGACAAGAGTAATACTTTCCTTTTGGGAAGCTTCCATATGTACTGTCTTTTGACCTTTCACCATTTGCGATAAAAGAGGTAATTTGTTCTAAATGCATCATAATCTGTGATTTACAGTTTATAGTGCTTTAATATGCCATAAAGTAGTCCCAGTTTAGCGACTTGACATTTGTCGAACTGCTCTGTGTGCCGTGATCTCCAACTGGTATTATTGATACCGTAAGTGTTAAGCCCACCGCCCCTTTTCATTTTCCATTTCTAAAAAAGCAAAGATCAAAATTCCACCTGACCTGCAAGAATTTGGTCATTCCGACTTCGCTCGTATCCATGCTTTATATTGTTATACCGTTCCTCTAGTTCTCCACAAACACATACTAACACCAGAAGTGCCTCCTACTTTGAAGACCATCTCTATCCGCCAACTGCGGAGGCGTCCGATGGGGGATATGAAACCCCACACGAGGTTATGTATTAAGTGTATGTTTTATGTAGAACTATGTGAAAATAAAGTTTATGTAGCAGCTTTCCTAATGCATTTTCTATTTGTTTTTTGTGACTTTCTAATTTTATTCAAATGTCATGGATATTTCCTTGAACTGCCAAATTGAAATCACTTATAAGTGAACGTTTTCGGAAAGAATATTGCCGTTATTAATTCGATAATAAAATTAGCACATTGAACTTCATATATCAACATTTATCAGTTGTAGTACCTTGTATTGTATTTCAGTGTGGGTTTGACGAGTGGTGATGGGAAAGATGAATTCTAACCTTAAGAATCGATAACCAGCTCCAATTGAGTTTAATTAGAAGACACACAGTCATTGTTTTTAAGTAAATTGGTCACCGTCGTTTGAAGTATTGTTCAGTGGAAACAAATTCTGCTAGTTGTTGCGCTCTGCCACTGTATTCTATTATTGTCTTTTTTCGAAATCTGTCAAATCTTATATATATTTCTAAAAGTCCTGACTGACTGACTCATCAACGCCCAGCCCAAACCCTTGGACCTAGAAAGCTGAAATTTTGCACAGAGGTTCCCTTTATGATGTATACAAGGAATAAGGAAGGATATTTCGAAATTCAACCCCTAAAGGGGTAAAATGGGGGTTCCAATTTTGTATGGAAAAATAATATTAAATAGACATTTCGACTTGAAACTTCGTAGGAGTACTCCTAAAAACAAATAAGCAAACACGTATTTCGTGATTTTCCGAAAATCAACCCCTTAGGGGGTGAAATGGGGTAAGTAAGCCTAAAAATCGATTTGGGTGTCGTTATTGAGGTTTATTGGGACGTTGATTGCGAAAATGGCATTTATTTTTAAGTCCAAGACGGTGAACATGACATAAGGGAAGAAACGGGACGGGACGGGACTAGACTGGACGGGACGGGACTGAGCGCGACGGGACTGGACGGGAAGGGACGGGGCAAAGCGGAACGGGGCGGGGCGGGACGGGTCGGGGCGGGGCGGGACGGACGGGACGGAAAGGGAAGGAAAAGGATGGGATGGAAGGGGGTGGGATGGAAGGGGAGGGGCGGGAAGGGACGGGACTGGACGGGAGGGAAAGGGGCGGGACGGGACGGGACGGGAAGGGTCGAAACGGGGCGGGGCGGGGCGGAACGGGATGATACGGAAAGGAAAGGAAAGGAATGGGATGGAAGGGGAGAGGACGGGACGGGACGAGGCGGGACGGGACGGGACGGGACGGGACGGAATGGGACGGTACGGAGACGGGGACGGAAAAAGGGACATGGACGGGGATAGGATGGGATGGGATGACAGAAAATAATTAGTCATTATTTAATACACAAATAACGAACCTCGCGCGAACGAAGTCGCGGGTAAAAGCTAGTATATTGATATTTTCGTTGTTTTCAACGTGCGAAGTGACCCATTTTCGGAAACAGAAGCGAAATGAGTTTAGCTTCTAGAATGCACGGCCTGCTGAATTGTGTGACAGTGACGTTTGCCAAACAATTCAGCAGGTCGTGGTAGAATGTATAGTCAGCGTACATACATCAAACAAGTAGAGAGACACAGACACTCACGCCAAATATCGAAACCTGTCTACAGTGGCTGGGACAGTGCCTTAGGAGGTATTTCTAAGCTTGACTATCAGATGTTAGCACAAAGTTCTACCAATTATAGTGACTAGATGACTATATTTTACTTTTTAAAATCTTGTCATCTAGTCACTATACTACCAATCAAGGTTCGTAAATCACGTTTGCTTTGTTCATGTCAGGTAAACTCATGTATAGTACGTTTTTTTCCTATAAAAATTTTCAAGGTCAAGATAAAATTGGCAAAACTGCTTTTTTTAAATTATTAGAAAATTTATTTTCGTCAAGTTTTTCTGTAAACGACTTTTGTCGCTTTGACATTTAAAATTAAATTGTCAGTTTTTCTTTTATGAAACTGAATACGCGTAAAAAACGGAATCTTTTAAAATTAAATGTAGAGAAGTGTGCAGAGGAACTGTTGGATCTGCATCTTAACACACCAGAAGAAGACGTTTACGAAAGATTAGCAAGAGCTTTTGATGTACATAGAACTTTAATGCCAAATTCTAAATTTCCCACCAATTTTTAGTTCTATAAAGTTACTAAAACAAATTTTGCCAACATATATTTTGTAAGGAATCCAAGTTATGCCAACATAAACCCTAAATTCTTTGACCTTGAAAATTTTTATAGGAAAAAAACGTACTTTAATTTGACAATGCACAAATATGGCGGACAGTGGCGGTAAATTTAAATGTGGATTAAATTGTGCACTTCTTAAAATGAAGAATTACATTATAATTTGAGTATACGGAAATTACTAATTTCATACCAACAACTGCTACATTTACTAGAGATGCTGTAGTGGTAGTTTTTAACAACAATACTTACATAAAATTAATAGAAAACTACAAATTTAGACCCAAACAAATCCGTCATCCTTTTCATGTCTCGAACAACATAACGATTATAAATTTGCACTTATTTTATTTGAAATAGTCACAAAACATATTACTTAACATTTAAAATCCTATTTATAACAATGACAGCTATAAGGTTTAATAAAACTTATGTAATACTAAGAGACCGCATAGAACTTTTAGAAGCAAATGACTTGCGTTTTGACTTCCTTATCTCTGCTTTTAAATTGCGTGATTCAATTGCTAGTCTTATTAATGCAATGTAATTGCTAAGAACTATTTCAAAAGATTTGCAAGTGTCACAGTGTAGAAGAGGGAAAATGGCAGCTTCAAATTTTAATTTAGTTATAGTATGTCTTTATTCACGAGTGATATATTAATTTTTTTTCAATACCTACACATTAGGACTTTAGAAATTAAAATTTATAGCTATTAAGGCGAATTTTAACATGATCGACCTCGATTATTAAACCCTCTGTAAAACACGAGTTGGCTTCAATATTTTTTCTACAGCCTAGGAGTTTGTTAGGGAAAATGCCTTCGGGGCTTCGCCCCTCTCCAAGGGGGCCGTCGGGGCACCGCCCCTCTCCAAGGAGGCCCTCGGGGCTCCGCTCCATTCCAAGAGGTCCAGCGGGGCTCGGCCCCTCTCCAAGGGGGCCCTCGGGGTTCTGTCTCTCTCCAAGGGGGCCGTCGGGGCTTCGCTCCTCTTCAAGGGGGACTTGGGGCTCCGCCCCTCTCCAAAGGGGCCCTCGGGGATCCGCTTCTCTCCAAAGGGGGCCTCGAGGCTCGGCCCCTTTCTAATCGGGCCCTCGGGGCTCCGCATACAAATGGGTTTAAATAATTGCTTACTATAATATTTTACGCTATTATATTCAGAAGTGAATGAAATAGTTATTTATGTATCTAGGCCGAAAAACTGGTTTTTTATGGACGATACCTGAATTTGCTGGCCGAGCCGATAGCCGAGGCAGGCAATCAGGCAAGGCCATAAAAAGCAGTTTTCGTCCGAGGTGCATATTAAATTTTTCCGTCGAACGTCATAATTTGAAGAAAAATTTAAGTGGGGTCCGAATTATAAGAGTTGTTGAGGACGAAAAACGATTGAGGACAAAAAGCGTTTGCGGACGAAAAGCATTTGCGGACGAAAAGCGTTTGCGGACGAAAAGCGTTTCGGCTGTAAAGTGCGGCCGTAAAATGTTTGCGGACAAAAAGCATTTTCGGACGAAAAGCATTTGCGGACGAAAAGTGTTTGCGGACGAAAAGTTAATGGTGTCCAAAAAAGTGGCAGTTTTCGTACGTAAATGCGTCCGTAAAATCACATTTTATAGGTAGGTCGACGGGAAACTAGTTTTTGCACTCCCGGGACCAAACGACCTACTTTAGGCGTCATTTTGAGGGACCAAAGTGCCACTTTTAACCTCTAGGGATTAAATTTTTATTTAATTCTCCGAGAATTTAATCAATGTATCTAAAAACCTACGGAATTTATTATCTACTAGCTGGCCCGGCAAACGTTGTTCTGCCCAAAAATAATTTGTCTCTAAAACCCAGTTTGACTTTCGATATTTTCCAATTTTCCGGCTTTCCCTTTAGATTTTTCCGAATTTTCTTTTTTGGTAAACCACCTTGGGAGTAAGACGAACACAACAAAAGAAAAATCATCCAAATCGGTCAAGTCGTTCTCGAGTTTTTGCGTTACTAACACACGGCGATTGATTTTTATATATAAGATTTACATGAATAGATATATTTACGTTATTACAATTTACAATATTTAGTAAACGATCTGTAGTTGTTTGGTTAATTCCTAGTGGAATGTCTACTCCGCCCTTGGAAGGGGAACCTGGAGAAGCTGCGCTCATGGATGCTATTTCCTGGTTGCCTGTTCGCACCTTGATTTGCGTGTCCAAAAATATTCTAGCCAATAATTTGCATGTTGCTTACCGATGCTTCGACATAGCCCTCAGCAACAGTCCAGGACTTCCATCCACCGTGTCGTTTCAAGACATATATGTCTGCACCCGGATCAGCTAACAACGAAGCAGATGTACGGCGGAAGCAGTGGCCTATGTTTGAAGACGCCTCTGGAAGCTTTTGTGGCCATTTTCCGAAAGTATTCTTTCCAACAGGCTGCGAAGTGTACTTCTTGTTCTGGTAGTTGACAAAAAAGCGCGAATGTTCTGTATTACTGCTCCGTAAAGACATATACTTTTTACATAATACAACAAAATCAACTGAATTTCTTTCCGAATTTTTAACAATGAATGTCCTGTCGATTCGAGTTTTTGTATTCTTTATGTTGAACAATATTGATGAACCCAGATCCATGTCTTGTGCGTCGTGTATGAACAGATTAATTAATTCATTTCCTCTGCATGCACCGGCCAAGCCCAACATTAGCGCAACCTGTAATATGACAGCTCGTACGTAATAGTATATTACATACCGAGGTGGAAAGTGTTTCATTTTTGTCAAGAGATAAAGTAGTTAACCGAGACGCGTAGCGTTGAGGTCAACTTTATCTCGAGACAGGAATGAAACTTTTCACCGTGGTATGTATATTATTTCGCTTTCTTAAATTCAAATCATATCTTATCATCTCAACAGTTCGGTTTCAGAGCAGATCGAAGTACAAATGATGCTATTTTTAACTTTCTTTCGGTTATATATGATTACCTAAATAACAGCAAAGCTAATGTAAGTTTATTTTGTGATTTATCAAAAGCTTTTGACTGTGTAAACTTTGATATACTGTTAACCCTTCAGTACCCGTTTACGGTCTGTGAGACCGAGCAAACACATGATGCAGTATATTACTTAATGTGCTAGCGTTAGTTTACCGCCCATTTACCTACCTTCCTATATATTGCCATTGAAGATCCGTATGCAGTTTTGAGTTCGTGCGTGCAGTGGTTTAAAAGTTATTTATAATTTCGGTTTCAGAGACCGAAGCGGGTACCCGAGTTGTTGTTATTTTTACCTTTGATATACGACCAATGTCAGAAGAAGGAAGTATTTTCTGCATTTTTAGTAACACTGTTATACTAAAACATTATTACAGTCATGGCAGATTTTATGAGAAAGAACAGGCGCGACTAGAACAGACGATGCGAGATATAATAGCGGAGGAGGATGTCGACAATTTATGATGATGTGCCATCGTCTGACGAAGATAATTTATTGGAAACTAGGGAAATGAACAGTGACACTGAACAGGAAATATCTGATTATGAAAACGTTAGTGAACAAGAAACTAATGCCATAAGATATATCATTATTTCTGTGGAGGTGGCAGAGGGGTGTCGGACTGCGAGACCGGTGCGGGTACTGATGTCTTAGAATTTTGAACGGGTACTGGAGGGTTAAAAAAATTAGAAAATTACGGATTTAGAGGAATTTCCTTGAATTGGTTTCTATCATACTTAAATAATCGTAAACAATTAGTTGAAATTAAACAATATAGCAGAGATGTGTGTAAAACGTTCAGATCTCATCAAATAGATATACTATGCGGGGTCCCACAAGGTAGTGTATTGGGACCTCTGCTATTTCTAATATACATTAACGACATTTCGTCCAATTATACAGGAAACATGACACTATTTGCTGATGATACAAGTGTATCTTGGGCCAATAGCAATGTTCAATCTTTAAATTCAGTTGTTTATCCTGATATTTTAAAAATAAATGATTGGTTTGCAAATAACAAGCTAACACTTAATCTAACCAAAACTAAAATAATGTCATTTAGCATAACACATTCATCTTCAAACGAATTTGCTCTTAATATCGATAATTATATAATAGAAAATGTAGATCACATCAAGTTTTTAGGGATCATCATCGACAGAAACTTAAAATGGCATAAACACATTGAATCGCTCTGCATTAGGCTTACTACTGCTTGTTATGCAATTAAAATATTGCTTTACGAAGTCGGCCAAAAGATTGCTCGTCAAGCATACTTTTCTTTATTTGAATCAGTACTTCGGTACGGTATATCTTTTTGGGGTGTCGCTGATTTAATGATATTAAACACAGTATTTAAAATTCAAAAAAGGGCTTTACGAATATTAAACCATAAGAATCCTAGAGATAGCTGCAGGCCCCTTTTCAAATATAGCAAGATCTTTACTATTACAAATTTATATATACTGGAAACAGCATCACTTGTATTTAAACAGCTGCCGTCATTCAATAAAAGAAATGATATTCATAAACACGACACTAGAAATTCACAAAATTTAGAAGTAAATAAACCTACTAATAAACGCTTTCAAAAATCTATTATGTACACTGGATTATCTATTTATAATAAATTACCTGCAAGTATAAAAAGTTCACAGACTCTTAAGCAATTTAAAATAAAATTGAAACGACTTCTTCAAGATTATGTCTTATACAATTTAGATGAATTTTTTCAAACATCGTTTTA
>OW679196.1:131220813-131457379 GCA_940337035.1 Agriotes lineatus | reverse complement strand
GAAGCGCAGCTACGATTTGGATCAGCAAAGAAAAGCCTGAGAGCAGGTACGAGTAATAGCAGCAACATTGGGGGCATCAGCAAAGTCACGAAGCAGCAAGGCAAGTCACCCAAGTATCGCAATCGAGGACGCTACTTGCATCTTAGAACAAAGTGGTTCCAGATAGCAGACGACGGTGCAGACAAAAAGAAAAAGGCACATTTTTAGCAGTTTTCAGCATCTGGGGGAACATACGAGCAGTTGGAGCGACAGCGTCCTTTTCAGAAAATTGATCAAGTCAGCGTTGGATCGAAGCGGCGTTCCTAGTTACCGATAAACAGGTTTGCTTAGATACGTAATTGCAGTTATTTTATTGTTACTTACCGGTGATGTATTTATCAACAGCTTGCTTTGATTAAAGTAAAAATTTAACACAAATGTCTGTGTCGCTTCGTAACCATTTATTTGAGGTTAAGAATATTAAGAAAGAGCATTTGCCATAATAGTGCAGTTGTCATACAATTGAGTAAGTTTTCTACTGTGTAGAGACTCAACCTTGGGATGAGAGTTTTTCGAACTAATAGCTAGTCGGTGAAAAGAGTATTAATTATTGCCATAAATAAATTATTAAAGGGCAGCATATCTAATTATTTTTATTCATTTCGAACGAACATTCTTATTTAACCTTTTAGTTGGCCAGTTCAGGCAAGGCTAAGTTTAGTTCAGTATTATACCACTACAGGTCACATCGCGCTCGCGCTTTATTGCTTTACTCACACGTACGTAAATTAGTAAATTAACGAAAATAATTTATAGCTCCAACATTATACTTCGATATTTTGGATTATTTCGTCTACTTGGTTCCCCAGATAATGAGTAGTTCCGGATATCAAAATGGGTCATGGAATTACGATGTCCGTGAGCTGTAGCAAGGCCCTTGGTGCAGACAATATTTAGAGTATGTTGATAGCTCTGTACAATATTGACTATTAGCTTTGACTTAATTGTAGTTTGCAACATTTATTTACATTTATCAGTACATCACTTGAATAGATTCAAAGTATCTCTTAACATTCTTCAATAATAGTTAAATGTTAATCAAACCAACATTATATTAATTCTTTCAAAACGTAAACCTTGAACAACCTTAGGAAAATTTGTTGTATAAAATATGTTTAAATAATGCCCCAACACGGTAGACCCAGTCGACTAAAATGCAGACAAAAATTGTATGTGATTAACTTCAGAAGATAAACCAAACCATGGAAGACGTTCTCAAAGCGTTCGCTTTAATTATACTACAGTATTTAAATATTACTTTCCTAATTACAATTCGTAATAGCAAAGTCATTGAGCCCCCACGTCAAATTTTCAACTTATACCTCCTCAGATACTTAATGTAAAGCTAATTAGAAATCAGAGTGTACCGCGATTATTGCCTTGGCAATCCAGAAAATTTGCACAATCGTAATTAAGAGAAAATTACAAAATCCGAGGTGTTTGACCTCTCTTGGAACTTGTTTACGATTTTCGCTTCATTAAGGAAGCAGTTTAGAACAATAGAAAGGTGTATTGTGGGCAATATGAAGGCATTAATTAATAATTACCTCGCTGACTTGCTCTTCTAACTTATTAAATTCTCTGTTCGTTCACTTTTATGAATAAACGTAAAGATTTTTATATAAACACTTGCATATAACGTATTCAAGCACACACACATAGCTTGTTTAAAGTAAAGAACAGGAAAAGTGAGTTGCAGAGAATAATAGGGGAACGTTTTCTAATATTGAGTAATGATAGCTTATAACTAAGCTGCTGACAATTTAAATTTAAACTTTATTAAACCCAATGTTCATATTTCATTGATCGATAATTGACTATCATTTGCAGGCACAATAGTTAATTAGCGTACATCAATCAATCCTAGTCATTAATCAGTGCAGTCGTTTTATAAATTTCTGAAGATAAACTCAGTCAAAACCTGAAAATATCTTAGAAGTTTTCAACAATTTACAATTTTGCTTCTCCTCCCTTTCGCTTCTCACCGTTCAAATGTTTAGGTTATCAAACTGGAACAATTCCTCAAGTAGATACAATTTTATGCGCCGTAGGGTTTTGTCGAAAATTTTAATCGAATGAACTCAGTTTGATAAATTTGCTTGTCCTCCAGTCGAAAGCAGGCTGAGGACATACAATTTGTAGCTGCATATAGCGCTTCATTCTCACCCTTCTCGCTCCACATGAATACCCTTAAGATACTAAATCGATATTCAATTTTACGTTAGGTAAAGTAAGATGATCAAATGGGAACAGTTACACTATACGAAAATTGTAACTTTTTCCCTTGTTAAAAGTTTGAGAATCAGATGACTTTCTCGTTAGACCGAGTGCGATCGTAAGCTCAAATTTGATCAATTAAATGCCGGGGAATTTGTTATTCTGGTTTTCGGGTTTACTGGTGAAAATAAAGTGATTATTATAAGTCTTATATATTATGGAAAGGCTGTTACAATAGGAATGCTATATACATCCACGTTCTAAACTGTTCAAATTTACTTAATAAATATCTATTTATCCTTCTTTTGCTTTATATTATGCTTAGAGTTGGACCCACTTGAATCTTTGTTTTTGTATGCTAGCACATAATCACTACCTACTTGCCAAAATCCATACAATCACTCTTAAGGAAACGTTCATAATTTTCTAATTGGAACAACTCATATTGCAAAGAACTACCGCTTCACTTGGTTGGAATAATAAAATCTCTATCGGAAAGTTTTAATAAGACGGGATTAGTTAATAAAGTTTCCTGAGCTGCAGGCCGGTTCCTTGAAGAATCACTTCGTTATGCCGCATTATTGGCATCTCGAGGGCTGTCTCTAAATCGCCGCATTTTAAGTGGCTGAAAATACAAAAGACGGGAATACGCTCGAAATTATTCATTGCACTTTATTGCTTGAAATAAGCTTTTCATCCGTCTGAGAGGACACGGCTTAATGAGGAGGTTTTTTTATTACAATATTAGAGTTGAAACCGGTCTTAAGGTTCAAGCTATTAATGCAAATAAGAATAATAATGATAACCACATCACAACCCTTTTACGCTCTTCTTCTGTCCCTTATTATATTTTTAGATCAGTGTAAGGCTTGACACAGCCACTGGCTGTTTTTGTATTCCTGTGGTAAAACAGTGTAGATGCCACAAAACTCGTCTCCTACCAGGCTAATTAGTCAGGAAATTTATTTGAAGGAGTCATAGGTGACCGTTATCGTTCCGCGATTATAGTTGTTTGGAAAATCTGAACCAAAACCCGGTCGTTAAATACGGTTTCCATTTTCGAGCTCGCAATTACAGCAGAAGCCTAGTTACACCCATTGCATTGTATACGTTTTTTTATTACAAATTTAGAATATGTACTAATTTAGGTTTGCATGCATAAATTGCCGCCAATCCTGTATGTGCTTCATAAGTGAGTTGCAGTTGTGAAATAAGTGTTCGGGAGTGTTCACCTCTTCACGTTCGAAGTATAGTAACGCATTAAGTGTTAAGCGCAACTTAATGAAAAAGGTGCTGTCCGGTATAAAATTATTTCCCCCTGAACATGTGTAAACGTTTTGCCTATCGCCCAACGTGACGTCACGAGCAGCAGGTAGAATTCTTACGATTTTTTTGCTAGCACTATTTGCTGCGGCTGGTTTAGCTGGTGCCTGCTTAAATTTATTTTTATGAATGTTAGAGTTCGTAGATGTACTGTGATGTGACATGCAGTTACGTGTTTTATTGCAGTAAAATAAACTTTTCAGAAATCTACCAAAGTAAGTGTTTGAACTCTGGAACTGAGAACATACATTTTCCATCGCCCAAAGGAACATTTGCCCTAGTACATCACGGGCGTCCAACAGCAGGTAGCGCTCGCAAAAATAACACTACTCTGTCCAGGTATTTATCCAAGTGCAATCGCAACTACCGCGAGCGAAATTTTTCTATTTCAGCCTAAGTCCTACACCTTACGCTGAGCTAATGGATCTCGTTAGGCTTGTTGCTTGCCGTAGACTAGGTTTTCCCTGAAATAATATCTTTTACTTCGCCCCACGCCATACCCATTTTGTCCAGATTTCGGCTTTTTTCTGGATCATCCTTTTGTCCTTTTCGTAGGTGGCTGTTGTAATCCATTCTAATTCGGTGACCAAAACATTTCAATTTCAGCTTTCTGATTTTTTACCCACTGTAGTAGTACCTAAACAGGTTTTGTATTAATTTCTGATTCTATCACACATTTTCTTTCCCAAAATCATTCAAAGATAAACCATTTTAGTTCCTTCCACTATTTATTCTACTGGTATTGTTCATGCTTTACATCTGTATACTATAAGGTCAGTATATTTACTGCGTTAAGCACTCGCGTTTTAGTAATCACGCATCCTTCCCTTTTATTTAGAAACTACGTGGTATAACCTATTGGTACTCTCACTATATTATTTATGTGAGCCTCAAAATCTCCATCGTTTGAAAACATACAATGCAAATATTTAAAATCACTGTCCTGCTCTATTTCTTCAATTCTTATATCTAGCTTTGAGTACGTCGTCACCATGTCTATCACCACTGACTTGCTTTCCTTAGCCGCATGATGCCCTTACGTAGCCGCATTCCATACGTTTAGCTTATGTCGTAGGTACTCCTGAGTGTCTGATATTGGTACCAAGTCCACGAATGCTAACTCTGATACGCAATACCCTGTTTTAGCTGTTAGCTCGCCACCAATACGTGTGGGGCACTATTTTATTATATCATCCACATCCAAAATATACAGAAAGGTAATTAATGTAACGAACGACTTCCTACTTTTGTTACATAATAAAAATGGCCGCGGAAACCTCCGAGAAAGAAGTACTTAACACGTTGAGTGCCAATGACTCAAACATTGAGTCACGACATCTTCCCACGCGGGGCCAGTCACTCAACTGCTGAGCCAAGTGCAACAGTAAATTAGTCGGTTTTGCTGCGGCTTCTTCGAGATGAAGTGTGTTGTACGACGGTCTCTTCCAAACTGATAAATATGTATTTTTCCAACATTATTTTCCAGTTGCTTTTGTAACTTTACTGAAATGGAAGGCCAAGTACCAGGAACGGTGGCCTAAAAGAAGCTCTACCAAATGTGATCATCAAAAGGATTTTAACTGAATTCAAACTGGAAGAACTTATAAATATGCCTGAAAGTGATGAAGATGCATATCAGTGAGAGTGTTTGCCAGCAGGAAGAAAGAAGTTCAATTGAGGAAAAATAAATTCATGAACAGGTTATACATCATATTAGCTGTTTGTTTATGTTGTTTTCTATTTTGAGAAAACTTTTTTAGTGATACTTTATTTTATTAATAAGATAGATTGGTGCTTGCTCTTTCCAAAGGAAAATTTACATTTACCAATGAATTATTTTGTCTGCTATGTTATTTCGTTTCTTCTTTTGTACGTTTTATATTTGATTTGAAACAAATAAACGTTCTAATGTATGTTTCTTCTTTATTTTACATTAAAATTGGGATAACTCAAAAGTCATAATCGGTTTATTCAGAAGAAAACAGATCACAGAGGCCAGTGACCCAATTCTTGAGTTATAGGGCCTCGGTGCCCAGAAACTTACTAAAACAAGTAATAATTGTTTAAAAGACGCCTTTTCGACAAGAATTTGGAAAAAGTGGTGGTCTTTGGACAGATTTCTGAAAATTTTATCGGCGATCAACGTGTTAGTGTTCCACCCAGCTCCATCCCTATCTTTGAAATAAGGTCTGGGGACTCCACATTGTTTTCGAACATTTAACAGTCATTAAATCTTTCGGTAGCTTTACTCTTAGTTGCATTCATTTCTGTCTCTTCACAACGGATAAAATAGAAAAGATACACTTATTTTAAAAAATGAAGTACAATATATAGCCAAGGAGAACGTACATAAAATCACGGTTGCTTCAGGAGGCGTTTTGGAAAAATTGATCAATCTTATAAATAAGATATGCAAAGATGTCACGGAAAATCTTTTTAGCGCAATAATTGGGAAACAATGGCTCTAACAGTGCTCTGGAAGAGGCAAAATACGTTGAATTGCGAACATTATTAACAAATACCTAAAAAAGGACGAAAGTGTACAATTAATTTTATACTGCAATAAAACGTAAAAAGGATTTAAATGCTACAAACATTCAAATTTATAGAGGCTTATGACAGAGTTATTAGGTGTCTACCTTTACTTTCAACGTGTACAAGTGTACATCGAAGTAAATGTTGTTAGAGAAGCAGCAGCAATTAGCTTGCTGAAAAACCGTTATGATGGCAAGTAACCCGGGAGGCTTACAATATCCGGGGCAGCAATAAAGTATTTTTTGCAAAAGTTACAGTTTATGAATGAATCATATAAAAACCAATACGAGTATTTGCAGAAACTTTAAAACCAGCAGGCCATATGCGAACACGGTTAATATACAAAAAAGGAGAGTTTCTACATACAACTGCCTTGGTATCTGGTATTAATAATCACAAAAAAAGTCAAAACAAAATCGAAATAGCTGGAGACTCCGATTAAGTTTCTGACTGGCAGAGACGGGAGGATTAAGGACATATTTCTACGCAATTATTTACCTTAATATATCGGTTGCGGAAGTAGACATCGACATATTTCCAATAAATTGATAGTAAAATAATCTGAAACATGGGATTGCCGAAGAACCTGTTAATTGAAGAACAGATAAAGAATACCGGTCGCTAACTACCGTCAAATTCTGAAAATTACTCTGGGCATGATGTACGAAACGAAAAGTACTGTAACTGGAACTTGACCTTGCTCACCTGGGTGTGTTTTAAGTAACATTTTAATATACAGCCGATATGTATGCATATGTTATTTATAGTTTGTTACAATATTCTATCATTAGATTTAGTAAAGTGTGTGAAAGTTGCTCAAATACGCGTTGATGTGTTTGCGCATACTTCGATATATTGGGAATTAACGCTAGAAGGTCTGCAGTGAGTATGTTTTGAACTGTCATAGGAATAAGTGTTCGCTGGGTGCCCTTAGCTTTGAGGGTGTGTTTCAGCGCCAGTTAATAGAGAGCACTTCTACATATTTCTGGAGACAAAGAAGCATCGTAATAGAGACCTGCTAACAGACCTGTTGACAGTGTTGCTAGACCGACAGGTTGAAGTAATAGTAAAAGATTCTTCTGGAATATTTGGAGACAAACCATTATCATATGGTGGGTAATTTATACAATGTTGTGTTATTTACTAGCAGCCGTTGGAGGCGGAAACTGTGGAAATGTTCGAAGTCATCGTAGTGCGAGGTATATTCTATTCTTCTGTGCATCGGCCAAATAAAATCTGTGTAATAGACCATAAAGACGTGGGAGATCAAGCTGTCGACGTTGATGTGTAATTATAATACTAGTTAGTGTTCGTCTTCCACAGGAACTATAAGTGTCTGTTGTTCGTTTGTGAGTAAGCAAATAGGATTTTCTTTGTATTGCATTTTTGGAGCTATAACAGCTCAGCGCAAGTCCCAGGTCAGCTTTTAGATTCAGGTTTTGCAACTTAGCTACGAACCTAGGTAAACAAAAAAGATATCTTATTGCTATTAATCTAACTGGCAGGAGATAAGGGAAAGTAAGTAAAAACATAGGTTCTCAAACACATCTAAATAGATGACATGTTACAATTTGGTGCCCAACGTAGGGTCACTCCTCACCGTGTTACATACTAACTACTTAGATTCTTATTCTTTTGGTGCCACATTTCATCAAATATTGGTAATTCCCATTTTGGAAACCGCAGCATAAAACGCAGAACTGTTACTACTTCTATTTCCCAAACGATTATACATTTTTCCTTCGACGATTAACAGAAGAATTAGGTTTTAGTGAAACATTCGTCTTTCAACGACATACAAAACGTATGTCCTCTTATTGAACATAGTTGAAACATTGGGGTTTATGTGTATTCCATCCACTAAATTTTCAAATGCATCTGTACATTTTTACATAGTATTTGAGCTGATATTCAGATTTTTATGCGTATACGTGAAATTTGCATATTTATGGCATTATTTTTTACTTATTTTAGAAGCACGAAACACATTACATCTGGTTTAGGACCCTTCCCATTTTCTATTAGTTGTATATCGAGTCTAAAACTTGTATGTGCACAACATTTTTCCTTGTATTCACTTTCACTGATTTATGGTGGGCTAATATGTCATTATCAACCACTTCCTTAATGTACCTTTTTTCAGACTTCTAGTGTAGCAAATACTTGTTCATTATTATTTGTACGGTCTTGTTCAACTTGTTCCAATACTTTCTATGTATTGCAATATAGATTGTCTATACAGACCTTGTTCATAATCTCTGGATGTAACTTACGATGTCTTACTGGACTGGACTTATTCACGTTTATGATCCATAAACTTCAATATCTTGTTTCCCATTCACTGATTTTTATTTATATCCCTTCCATTTGGTGATGATTATTTTTAGCTACAAGGCCTGGTTTCACTTTGTTTCACGGTAATTTCACGTTTTCTCAACAGTAGTGTATGGGCTTTTGATGACGTTGAGTGCTTTTGTTAACTAATTTTCTAGTATTTGCCGTGTTGTCTTGTGTATGATCTTGTAGTGTTGATTTTATGGTTGCTGGTATACTAAGAATGCTCTTTAACCTAACATTTATCTGATCAAAAGATCACTTTTATATATGCGTGTACTAAACTGAACCTGTTTTGCGGTGTATTATAACCAATAAAACGTTGATTTCATTCGAAATTATCTCAAGGGCTGATTATGACACCGTTGGTGTAGTAATATTTAATAAATAAGCGTCAGATTAATTATGAAGGGCAAATCTGTCAAACTTCGCATCTATGGTATGTGTATTTGCAATATTCTAAAAAATTATCAGTTATAACTAACCAAGGGCAGAGATAATAATCCCCAAAAATATTAACAAATAACAATCTAAAAGTACGTTGCCCTGAAATAACCGGAAGCGGAACAAATGGTTATTTCTTAGATGCAACGCATTTTATTCTGAATGATTTGACACAGCCCGTGCAAAATCGGAAATTCGAAAAAATAATTATTAATAAAGAGAAGCCATTTTTTGATAATAAATGATTATAAATGTGTGCGTTTATATTTTGTTGTCGCAGGAGGTTTGAAACGGGAAACAACGTTTGTAAGCTAAGCGCCCCTTTGAAGCTCATAGGTAATTTCGTTACAAAAACCACTGAAAATATTTTAAATCTGATAATTTTCCCTAACCCGATAATAGAATTAGCGATCAATTCTCTCCATTTTTAACTACATTTCCCATTCTCCATTTACCTCCCTTTCTAATCCAATTACGTGTCCCCGGTGACTAAATGAAAAGGTAAATTTGCCAACGTCGCGCGCTCCCAGAAAAATTCCCTTCAAAAATAGAAATGTGGTCGACTTTGCTAGACCCGCTGCCCCAATTTACAGGAGGGCATGTGGCGGCTGCGGAATTACATGATAATATTTACATTTTTAATGCAACAGTATCAGCACTCTTGCGCATTACAGTATCCCCTTGCTGCATCTGCTCCCCAAAAGCTGCTACTTAATTTAGTTTTTAACGACGCTTTAAAGTAGAACAAGGCTGGAGTATCATTTAATATTTATCAAACTGGCTTCTGCAGTTTTGTATAACAATGTCAACTTCCCTTTTGAGGCGTATAGTTACAAAGTGCTTCATGTCAATTCTAGCCACATGAGGTATGCACGCAGTATATCATAATTTTTATTCAGAGTGATTTTAAAGTGCATGCCATATACAAAGATCAATAGAAATCGCAAAATACCAAGTTCTAGCTGAAGCGTTAAAAGCAGTCAGTGTGTGTTAATGTTAAGAAAAAATTAAGATACTAAGAAGGATAAATAAAACGTATGTAAGCAACTAAGATAATTATACGAATGAATGTTACTGGAGTGTGTTTTCACTACCTAAATTTTCTTCGACCTATATTAATAATATCAATGGCTGAAAAATATATAGAAAAATCCACGACGTAGACGGTTTGTACACAGTAACACTGATTTTGATCACCACCGATGTAGACTACTATCGACTTTCTTCACCGCTTCACAAAATACCCCCAACTGGTTTTAATTTCGACTTTGTGTTTTTATAATATTTAAAAAAAAATGTCAGTGCGGTTGTATGTCGTATATTTGTAACAATATTTTGGTGGTATAGTTGCGGTCGGGCGTCAATTCACATCGGTGGCAATTCGCACCACTGACGGAGACGTTGACGGCCAGTAGCTGTCGACTCTTCCTAACATCGAAGAAAGTTGCAAAAGAAATTTGTTGCAACCTTCACACGCAACCTAGATGATCTAGAAATATTTGATGTTCACCTAGATTTTTAAACAATGACTAGCGCAAATCGCTTATTTATTAATGGTAGCCATAGGAAACCCGCTATTAAAATGGTAATGCTTGACGATGGAATATGATGCCAGAATTGAAAGAAGAAAAGCAGATATTTTAGAAACAGCCAGACTGCGCCTTGAATTTCGGGGATATAATTTATTTTTAAAATATTTTGATCCCAAAAAAATATAAATACGACTGATAATCATTACTACCTTGCTTGGAGGATAAGTCAATATTGTATCGCTTAAGAACAGAAGAGATTAATTTAATTTGAAAAAGTCTTTGTACTATAGCAATTATATTGAGATTTCGTAGATTTGTGAAAATATATCTGGCTGTGTATAGAAGTTTGGTGCAATTGAACATTATCAATTATTTAGTAAGCACTAGTAGCAAATATAGGATTTATGTACTCCTGTCAGTTTACCAATTACAAAAATGACGAATTAACATTGAAGCGACTTCTGTATATTTTCGTTTTGATTCCGTTTTCCTGTTAGATAGGCGAGTGAGTGAGTACTTACTCACTTCAAGCACGTTTCAAGTTTGCTTTAAATACTCACGTTTATGCACGCTCACGCTCACGTTCACTCACTCGCAGCTTTTATTTGAAGATTCAAATGCGGACAAAAAAGAATGTTCAAATTTAAAATCAATAAAGGACCCTCAACACAACTAAAAACTCTAAAACAGAATATGTTTTGCACGTGAAGTAATTTACGTGATATGTAGACACAAAAAGAAATAAATGAAAATTGACTACATCAACTTACAACAAAGGATAAATACTGATTTCTTGCAAAAGCATCTCTTGCAACCCTCTTCAAAGACCTTACTTTTAATATCAAATACTGTCATTGGAATTGCCGTTTATATGCCGGTATATGTTGCTAGGAAACACTTTTAATTCCTAGGGTTAAAGAAGAAATAAAAGTAAGTTCTACTTAGTCTTCTATAGAGGCAGACACGCGATTGACTGTAGACCCACCATTTAAAACACAACACAGGTGTGAAGCTTCGATGCCTAAGGCTGACACACAGAAGTACAATTGTCTCCGCTCCAGCTCTAGATCTTTAACATGGGTGGCCAGCCGCGGAGCGGAACATCCTGCAGTCTTTTATTCGTTACTAAATATTTAACGTGAAATTAACGTAAAATGTGAATCACGCCCTGGAAATTTTCACTCACGTTCACCGCCCGAATTTCAAATATTACTCACGTTCACAGCATGACCCGCCGTAATTTTGATTAAGTTAAAAAAAGTTTACTTCTTGAAAATCAGTATATATAGTAGTTGGTTATTCTATCCTACCTTTATTTTGATCTGTGTAAGCGCTCAAGGTAGGAAACTTACCTGAAACAAAGAAAACAATAATATACAGCAAATACTTTACGGTTTAAATGTAATTAAAAATATTCTAAGATGAAGTATTATACCGTAGCACAAATTCAATCCGTTCATACCAATGTTAATAATAATGCTTCCATATTTAACGCGGCAAGAAAATCTGTTTTCAGTCGAGCAGAAGCGATAGATAAAATTGAGGGGTTTTAGAAATCTAGTAGTCAAGTCCAGTAAGATCTTTGTGCCTGTTTTAACTACTTAGTAATAAAGTACATCTAGTCTAAGCTGAAAAACCTTTGCAGATCTACACCTCTATTTTCCATTTTCATTGTTTTTGTTAATTGGTGAAAGCCTTGGATATACTACAAAACCTGCTTTTGCTGATAATCTAACGTAAATGTATTTTAGAATTTGTTTTTCCAAATATTTGTTTTTCCAAATAAAGCAACAGTTTTTAAATTGCCTAAACTATACATCGGTATATTTCTTTAAAAAACATCTGGTGTGATTCACGCACACAACTTCCTCTTACAGTGATCATATATAATTATCAAAAAAATGTATTTTTAATTTTTAGCATTCGTCAAAAATTTCCAAAAATTTTAAATTCTACAAACATCGTACAAAATAAGAGTTAGCTAAAAAATTTCTCTAGAATGTTAAGCCGAATTCAGAAATGTAATAATATACCGCGTGTTCTATTTCAAATAAAAGTTTATAAAAAAAAGAAAAATCAAACAAAAGAAACCCCTTTTAGAGGTATTCAACTGTAAAATCAATTCTCTCACATCAATACACATTAAAAATATAATAAGAATGTAACGTTTGTAAACATCGAAAAACATGTTTTTGTTAATTGGTCTGCCTATCAGTCAGTATGTGTGTCGGTGTGTGAAGAGAATATCTCAAAAACGAAAAGAGGTATTGCGTTGATACTGCAGGTATAAGTTTTATGTACTGTGTAGATGCTACAGCATGCTTTTGAAGAAAATCGCAAAATCGAAAGTATGGCTTTTACTCTTGTAATTTTTATGTCTGTTTTATTTTTTCAAAAACGGCTCTAACGGTTTTTTTTAATCTCAAACATTTTCTACATTTTTAATATATATTGATATGAGATGAGTGATTTTCCAGTTGAATACCTCGAAAATAGATTTCTTTTGTTTTGTTAACTCTTTATTTTAAATAGAATACCTAGTATATTAACCATTTTTGAATTCGGCTTAAAATTTGAGACAAAATTTGTCTTTTTAAACTAACTCTCTATTTCGTACGTTTTCTGTAGAATTTGAAAATTTTTGACAACTGCTTAAAAATTCAAAATTAAATTTTTTACTAATTATAAGATCATGGTAAGTTGTGCGCGTGCATCACACCAGCTTTTTTGAAGACTATTCCAAAAAGGCACATAACGATTGAGTGTAGTGTAACATTTTAGCGCTTTTAGAAGTAAAAATATATGCACGTTTCAAATAAATTAAGTAAATTTTCAAATAAAAAAAACGTTACTGGTGGTCGAATTCGAGGGGCAGGCGGACCGCGTATGCAGTCCCAACGTTTTGTGGGATATTGCAAGGGAACGGGCTATTTCTACTTGAGGTACGGATCACCGACCCTTCGAATTCCTGCTTTACGGCTATATTAAGTAACGCACTAATTTGTTGTCCCTTTTTGTATCGTACAACATTTATTCTGTATCTATAGGGGTTCATCAATAAAACCTGCGGGTATTTTAACTGCAGACACCCAACCGTTGCCTACCGGAAATAAATCGGCATAACGCAGTTTTGGAACAACGGTTCTAATGCTTCTGTTAGGTCTATACAGGGTGTTCCATAAAAACATTCCGAAACTTTGGGAATTCAGTTGGATGGTTATACTTAGTTAGAAAAACAGTGCATATTGTGTGTTAATTTTGTTGACTTCGAACAAGTTATTTACTTCACTACTTTCCAAGAACAATACGCTAAGCCACTGAAATAGAAAAACATCCAAATAATATATATGTAATATATTTGTAATATGTCTTTCAAATGTATTTTGTGGATATACATGTGGACTTCGGTCTGTTACATCCCTGTGTTATCTATTAAATAAATAAATAAATAATTTAAAGCAGGAAATATGGTTTTAGACGTAGTAAAACTTGGACTTTTGTCATTCACCGTCTAAAGCATTACAGCCATCGATCGTCAGCCGGTCACGTACCGCTGCCTCAAAGTGCATTGGACTTGAACGACCAATCAACTTTACGCCGTTCTGCACGGCTGCAACAGAGGATTATAAATATATCCATGCCGTCCTCCAGCTCTTAGAGAAACTTCGACTCAGCTGCAATGTCTTCCGAAACGTTAGTCTCTATGTGTGCACAAACAGTAAAAAGGGCATAATATGCGTGAACCCCAAATTGAATTTCGGCCACGTGTAGCTAATGGTTGGTGAAGCGCTCTTGATTCGCCAACTCGGCGTGAAAAATATCTCTCAATACAGCTGCCAGGGCTACATCGTCCGCACATCCGGCGAGGGCCAAAAACCAAAAACCGTAACTTGCATTTCCGCAAAGACCACTGGACCATTTTCAAAGAGGCTAAACCAAAGTCACAGTAACGATGCGGCGTCAGAGGGGAAGCAGATGCGCGGGGAACAAACGCCACAATTTGAGAGTCACTGCCCGGCCGAAATCGAGAAATACGGAAAGCTCGAGAAAATACAAAACCTGCACCATAGAAATGCGAAATAATAGAAGTGCAATCAGCACGTGACGATGCTTAAGAAAGTAAGCAAATTTATTGTATATTATAATACGAATTTTTGCTATGAAACTAAGAACACAACTCCTATGCTTAGTCCCAAACAAATCCATTAGCCATTTACGATTCCAAACGCAGCACCTCCTAAAAACAGTTTGCAAATCTACACATTCATGTTTACTTCCTCACATTCCATCTACAAATTTCAGAGCTGTACCCATATTCATGTCCGTTCGTAGGTATTGTAGCCAAATTTTACATTAAACTATCCACATTACAGTCTAAGTAAAGTTCGGGCACAGCATTCCATGTAGGAACATGGCCTGAGACAAGGCGAGTCGGGGTCGCCGGAAATATCTCTTTTCGAAACCCAGTCAAACTGGCACACGTTAACGGCGTACTGGGCGATGTGGTTAGGATCACGTCTTCGACGACTGCCTTGCTTTCCCTACTCCTACAACTGTGGTTTCGGTACCCAATTTCTAAAGTGACTGGGTGGGCCGCCCGCCAGTTGCCAGATGTCGGTATTGAACCCCGTACCGTGTCACCGCAGTCGAGCTTCCTAACCGTTCGGCCATGCTGGCACAATCTAAGTTCTACATCCACGGAAGTATTAAGGCAAACATGTTCTGCTAACAGTCATTACCGTTGTCATCTACTTGCATCACAAAATTGGCTCCTTCCAATTGTTCATCTCCATCTTTTTACATATCAACGCCCCATTTACTTTCACCATTACCTCTCGCTCTTAATTACATTATTCTTTATTAATGTTCTTTTCCTTTCAGGTCGTAAAGTTGTTTGTACATGACTTTTCTGCTTCGTCAAACTAACTACCACGTTATGAAAACGAACAGAAGACAAAGTGGCTCGTCGTCCCATTCTGAATTGAGGTTCTTAGTATTACCTTTATTTATTAATTGTAAGCTAAATAACATCACTTTAATACAAATTTAGTATTGTTAAACTAACAAATATTAGTAAGGGTGGCTGTCTGCATTTCTTAATACAAATATCATATTAATATTAGTTGCCGAAGCACAGAACCAATGCAATTCATTGTGGATTTTTCGCTACTTACATAACTTGATACACGCGTACTTAAGAAACAACTCTTTGGTTGAATTAATCTTAGTGAGTTTTTTTAACTTTCTAGAAGCTTTAACCACATTTATTGATATTAGAAGAGTTCCCCTACTATTGAATGATGACATTATTTTGTATCTGTTAATGTTAGGAAAAGAATCATTTAGTTTCTGCCTTCATACTTGATCAACTCATTGGAGGGTTTAGTTCTACCTGGTTACTTTCGTTTTTTAATGATTTAATACCCAAAGTTTCTGATACTTGTTATTTATTTATTTTAGTTTATGTATCAGTTTCACTGGTATATTTTTCAAGTTCTGTATGGATGTTTTCAATTGTATAAAACAATCTGTGCTATTTCCAGAAACTTATTTCGAAACACTCATCAGAAAAATAGACATCTATACGTTTCCTTTCGAAACATTAATTCCCTTAAATTTCCAATCAAACCGGAAGTCCCTTCGGAGCTGTTTTCTTCCGCTTCGCATTTTAGGCCGAGTAAAGACGGGGATTTCGTAGTGCGACCCCGTTGTTTACTGTTATGATTTTTTGTGCCATCGCCGCGGCATAGTATTCCCTAATCTCCAATTCGGCATGTCACGCACCACGATTCTTTGAAACACTGCGGCGTGCATTTCCGCATCCCTTTTCCAAATTTGAACCACCCACCGGGTCCTGCTGAAACAAGGAACGCTGAGCTTTGGCCCGGCGGGAAAATCAATAGGATTCCTCGCCACCCTCTCCGCGGGCTAAAACAACCACAGCCTTTCTAATCTAATACTCCCTATCCTAGGATGTGGCACTTCAGAACTTGCACATGTCCACTGACCATGAGCTTGACCCCTGAGTTCCAGATTAAGTTTTCGGACATGGACAATTAAGAGGTGTCTGCCTCTGCAGTCGCCCTTTGTATATAGGGTGCTCCCAATACTGAGTTGTTTGATCCCTTGATCTGGCTGATCTCTTACCATC
This sequence comes from Agriotes lineatus, assembly GCA_940337035.1. Taxonomy (NCBI): domain Eukaryota; kingdom Metazoa; phylum Arthropoda; class Insecta; order Coleoptera; family Elateridae; genus Agriotes; species Agriotes lineatus. The sequence continues at coordinate 131,440,804 of OW679196.1, read as the reverse complement.
GTGTTCTAGATGATTTTGGACTAACGTCCGCTATCCTGCGTTTCAATTAATGGAGGCGCGTGGTGGTAAATGTGGCGTGATATGAAGTGCTTCTTGAGCTCGGCGCTAGTTTCAGCACGTCACACTGCCGGAACGTGTCGTTCAGGGAGAAGTTTACAGCAAGGAGGAGATATAGGTATAATTAAATTGAAGCTGCAGCGTCAACAATTTTTATGGCGCGTGCAGTTCTGACATTTTTAGCTTTGTACAGAAACATTTTTTAAAAATCAACAATCTCAGGCACTTCTTTACTAATCCGCATCAGTTACGAGTAAGTTTCTCTTTATAACGGCATTCGTAGTTTACAATTCATTTGTTACAGTTAGATTATTAATTATATTGATTGCTGTGTTGCATAATTTAAGTTCATTTGGTACTTAGTATTTTATTAACGAAGAAAACTCAATAAAATGATCACTAATGAAATTGGAAAAAATGTAAGATCTTACAATACCCCCAATGTCATTCAGGGCGATATAAATATGATATTGTATGTAATCAAAGTAGAGTACACTTGAAAAGCTGCTCCTACACCCTAAAATCTCAAAAATCTTATTACGTTTATGGCCCAAGGTATATCATACCTATAAGAGTGCTTTGATGTCAATTTGATATATTTTTTCTTTACCAGGGTACGGATAGATCGTTTTCCTTTCTTAATCTTAAGTACTTTAGAAGAAGACATCTACTTTTGTCCTTGTACATATATAATTTAACTTCGTCACAGATTAAATAAATAGTTTGCATTAATCTAATACAATAGTTAAAATACCTTCTAATAATTTTTTTCCGGAACATTTATGGATATGTAGCTCACTATTTTACTATGCAATTGAAAAAGGAAGGAACCTATTTGTGTCCGTACCCTGTTAAAGGACAGATAGGTCAAACTGACATCAAGCCTAACACCTACATACTACTTGTAACAACGTATGTCCTAGAAAGTGTAACACTTCCACGAAAAAGCACAAATAAATTACTAATGATGTAAATAAGGGTAGAATCATTCTTGGAGTTTTTTTGGAAACAAAATAGACAGGATGCATAAATAATAAAACTACACAGTGTTGAACTAGAACAAAGCATAGCAGGAAGTGGTTAGAATATACCAAAAAAGTAATCTGAAAATAATGGCTCCAACTCGGAACGAAAAGTGTGGAAAGTGTGGGAAATCATGAGAGATATTAACGTCCAGGGGTGGACAAATACAGGTTGGAAAAAAGGAGACGTTTTAAGTTCATTACCAATATTTTTTACGTCGTGGATATACCTAAATGTGTCTAAGGACCTACAATACGAGTAATTACAATTACAGTGTTTACTGATCTTAGAAAGGCTTTGATCATATAAATCTGAGGTGCACTCAATTTACTATCTATAATATAATTTTCTTTAATGTGTGTTTGTCTGTGGCACAAAATAAAATCTCACGTTCCGGCTTCACAGATGTTTATATTTGTTTAAGTTTTGTTTTTCTTATCTTAGCGCTCGGTTCGGAGCTTGACCTTTCGCGTATTCTATTTCACGTGCGCGTAGTGCGCAATTTGCTTGTAAGTAATTATAATTGGCTTCATAAGTAATTATAATTGGCTTCAGACGCCTACAACTGCGCACGATTACACACATAAGTGTTGAAATATCTGACGTCAATGCCAACTCGATAAGGAACAAACGAAATTTGACGGCATGACGTCATACTGGATACCATACCTCCAACACTACAAATCCATTAGAAGATACACGCAAATGAGAGAATAATAGCTCATTACTCCAAATAAAAAAGGTTCACCACGATTATAATCAACAAATAATATCATTGCATTTGCAGTAACAGCAAGCGGCACTGAATAAATGATGAGATACAACAAGCACGTAATTATGGAATATGAATCTGTGGTTAAGATAAAAGTTTGTAGGCTACATATATTTCATTTTGCCTATATATTGGGCTGCAATACATAAAATAAGCATCAAACTAGGTTGTGCTGTATGGAGATACTTGTAAGATATAGTTCAATTCACTACATCAAAACCAAATATTTATATCATTGAATATCTAATACTAGAATATACACGGAAAATTGTGGTGATAATGATTTGAAATGATAGAAAATAGAAAATAGTGATCCATGCTTTACACACTATGTTGTTACTAAAAAATTGGAATGTACTTAATAATCGAAAACGAGCTGAAGTAATAAATGAAAGATGGATATAAGAATGATTGTTATACCAACAATATCTGTGTTTTTTCTCTTTTCTTTATTAAATGCAGAAACTTCGCCGTCATCGTAATTGCCAACAGCACCCCATACAGGGTATAGGTTTTCCCCCATACATTTTGTTTCTGTGATATATTTTTGTACTATTATAGCAGTTTTTTCCAGTTCCATAATTAAGGAGCGTAGAATTATGCAACCAAAAGTCTCGATTACATGCGCATATTATTCTAGAAAAATTCTTAAAGATATGCATTTAATATGCTTTAAAAAATTATATATGCTGTGCACCTACGTTTTATGCAATTAAAAATTATGCATTGGCGTTATAATTTTTTTCATAATAATTATTTTAATGTCTTTACAGTGAGATATAATTTAGCTATCTTTATATATATAATTCTTCTGTACGTGTGTATGTCACTGAACTCCTCCTAAACGGCTGGACCGATTTTGATGAAATTTTTTGAGTGTGTTTGAGTGGGTCCCTGGATGGTTTAGATTCACAATTGGATCCGGTAGGTGGCGCTGCAGTCGGGTTCTAGGAATTAAAAAAAATTTTTTTGGACATATTTTTCTTTTTAATTTTTTTAAAGATTTCTTGCATATCATAACATATAACCTCAAAATTTCACCCCCCCCCCCACCGCCCCCAATATTTTTTAAAATGAAAAAAAATCGAAAATTAGAAAATCGAAAAAACCTTTGCTGAACCTGCTAATAGCAGGCAAACCAACGTTCGGACAGGACAACGTCTATCGGGTCCCCCAAAATTTCACCCCCCCCCTCCCACCACCCACCAATATTTTGATATCGTAGGGTCTATTAGAGATGACGTAAGGCCCAGGTGGTTAAGCTCCACAATACACCTGCATATTATACGTATGAAACGTTTGTGGGTCACAGACGGCGTAAATTTTCAATCCATACTTGGCCGGCTTTTGAGCCATATCTTTATATATATAATTCTTCTGTACGTGTGTATTTTTAAGATATCTCGCATATCAGAACATATATAGTTGTGAAACGGGGTTTCAGATCAAATTATTTTTGGGCAGAACAACGTTTGCCGGGCCAGCTAGTTTATTTATATAATAATGTTAGTTATTTATCACAAAATAAATCTATAGGAGGTATACACAATAAAACCGATTGAGGTATTCATAAATTCATAGAAATAGGATATAAAATACAACTAATAATAATAATAATAATTAGTAACAATAACTAATAGGATTACTGGTGGAGGGAACTAAATAACATGGGATTGCTAGACAATATTTAAAATTGGCATATCCTTAGCGAATATTAATGAATTAATCTGGTTTGTCAGCTTTATTCCGCATTCTATTTTTATAGTAAGTGACAATGTGCTTGCAAATATTTTCCAGAGTAAATTTTTGGGGTCGGTTTGATAAAATAAATGTATATGTATATCTGTCTATATGAAGACGTAATTGCTGCTTCCATTAATTTTGAAATTACATGCGGACTTCCATCTAAATTAGAATCCTCAACTTTTTCTCTAGAAAGAACGTTGTTGATGCATTTTAATACTTCGCACCCTTTATTTTTATTTATACTTTTTCAAAGTTGGTAAAAGAGTCTACCAACTTCTTCTAAATGGTTTTTTAAATCTTCTATTATAAGATAAGATAAAATAACTTTACCCACGTAGCTGCTAAAATATACAGATGTGAGAAGTCAAAACGGTGTGACACATAAATATATAAAAAACATACAGTATTATCTCATAAATAGTAATATACACAATTAATATTTAGATCAAATAGTACAAACTGTTTCAGTAGATACATTACATTAATCTAATTCTTTTAAGCTGGATAGAGATATACCAGAGAGATAGTTCTTTTGTTTGGACTTAAATAAGCTGTATGATCTAACTTCCTTGATAGAATTTGGTAGTTTACTATACGGCCTTGAGGGCTCAACTATTCTATCTTGTATTATTTGTAATATAACAAGCTGTGCCATAAATAACTATTATATTTAACAATGTCACGTTTCGCTCCGATTTTAAATGCGAATAAATTATATTAAAGCATTATGTGCATTTAAAATTTCGCATTTTCAACTTTATAAAAACTTCAGTCAGCTCGACACTGCAAGTTCGCCGTTATGCACGAACGACACGACAGATCGTCCCACACGCATTTTCCCGTACCGCCTTGATGCCCGAGAAGGAGATCAATTACGTATAAAATCAAATTGTTCCACCGAACTTGGGGAGAATGAATCCGACAATCATTCCACGAAATTATTCCGATTTCCGTCTTGGACCGCGGGCACCAGCTGGCGACAGCTCGGTTCTCGGCTCAGTAGAGAACCAGAATTATACTAGAATTCTTCTAGAAAATTTATATTCAGATTCCCGAACGATATATCCGGCCCGCTCAATTAAGTTATTATCTGTCCTGTGGATAAATTTACTTTAGCTAAATAGTCACCAACTTCCCATAATTTCGTAATTTAAAACGACGCTTATCATGGTGCATCAAGACTAGCCAGTTCCTATTCACGAAATCTTCATAATTTCTTAATTTAAAATGACGCATAACTGGAAATCAGGGCAGCCAATTTAAAGTTTCAAAAACCCGCAAGTTTCCTAGCTGTTGTTAAGCTGATTCCTGGCAATCTACGCCGCCGGGAACAGCGTTTAATTGTCCGAAACGTAATAGAAACTTTCCGGCATAATATGCAATTTTACCAGGTCAACGATGAACCTACCTTGAGCGTTGTGTTTACACGACCTTGGTACACGCAGTCCATCCATTATCAACCAAAGATAACCTTTCATCGCCTACTGTTATCAATAAGCCAAATTCCACAGTGGCGCACGTGGGAAACAAGAGAAAGTAAATCAAGGTGGTATTTGAACATTTATTTGTTTTTATTAAATAAAGTAACTGATAACATCATGCCTTCATGACACTTTCGTTGACATCTGTTTAAATCCACAGTACTGCCAACGTCAGCCGAAATACCCTAGGAACGCTAATGACCGCCAACCAGTTTTGAGCCAAACCCCTCCTTCCAGTTGGGTGGTCTAGCCGCAAGGGGAATATAATTAAATATTAATTTTGTACATATGATTCTATATAATTTACGTACTAATTTATTTTTATGCTTAATACGTGAACTGTAAATAGTGGTGAATAAATGTAATTTCTGTTATTTGGTATTCTTTGAATAAGTCAAAGTGAATTTAAATCGAACCTGGATCCAATAAGAGCTACCCACTTGTTTGGGCAAAATAAAAAATTAATTAACATACCGGGAGGCATTGCAACAATATTAGAATATTAATTTTATTCACACTTTATATTTGTCCATAATGTACTATTCGATTTACCCTTGTCGTCCTTCAGTCCACTTTAGCTGTTTTATTTCTTGTTCTGCTTCTTTTCCTTCTTACATTTATCCGCCATTTCTCACACAATTGTGTTTGGACTATTAGACCGTACTATTCGACGCATTGTATTATATTCCACTCTAGCTACTTGTACAGTCGATTCTTCTCTTCGGCTTCAAGTTTGACAGCTTTTCTAATACCGTATAAACTCGCTGAACTGAAATGATTTACAGCTGATTTTGTATTACCAGTACTGTGATTTCCCAATTGAAGTCATAAGAGCCAAAGTGAACAGTAGTTTTAGTTCGTTCAAAACTTTGTTTTCTTTGTATTTTTATAGAATTTTATTTTCTCATATTTCAAATTGAGCAGTTTGGGTAGCATCGGAATTTTTTACACAACTAACTATTAGACTGTAACATTAAACTGACATTTACCTAAACAAGTAAGTTTCAGAAAGTATTACAATATATAACACCAAATAATATTAGATTATTAGAAATTACGGTAAATTTAACATTGAAATATAATTGTAAAATGTTATATTTTAATCTTCTAAACTCGGGGTATGTAACACTATAGCGATTAAAATTTGCATAAAAGGCGCTTATACAGAAACATCGTAAAAAGTCCAAGATCACGTGATCGCGTAATATAAACAACCGTTTTAATTCTATTGGGAACAGCTAAATCTGTATCTAAGAGTGGCGTTTCGCATATTAAACAATTAGCATAATATGAGAATATTTTAAAATTTGCAGAAGGTATGATAAACGCCAGTTTCCCAACTACACCGGGGTATTGTATTTCGGATTTATGACCCTGCGTTTATAGATGAGGGTTACGAAATTATTTGGCTTAGGGATTTTTCAAATAAACAGTGTACATTTTCATATTGCGACACTGAATAAATATATGGTATACGTGCAGATGAAAAATCGTGCAGATTTTAAATAATTATACAGTTATGATTATGACCTTGTGATTTAATATTAGGCAAAAATTGACAAACCTATATACATACTATATAATGTGGCATCATAATGGAACATAGAATTGTCATTATAAATTTGAATTCTTTATTTAGTGAGCGCAATTGCTCCCGTCTATTCTATAATTCAATACTGACCTGCTAGTAGCTATTGCATAGTATTGTTAAGATATTGGTACAGGAGTCTATAGAAATTCAGATTAATTAGATGAAAAGAAAACGGTAATTGAAAATAATGGGGTTGAATTTAGATGTGAATTGGATATTAAAATTATTAAGATGCGTTTAGTAAAGAAAGAAAATACAATTTATAATTTAATAAAATGAAGCTGATTGAGAAACAGATGAATTATAACTTAATTTAACATCTAAAATGAAATTGGAAACTGATGACAAATACTTTTCTGAAATATAATATTGAACATAGTAGGTATTAAACAAATAATAAAGCTTTTATAGTGTGTTGGATTGGTTTTCACTTTAGTTTGTTAATGGCCGATTTCATCGGGCTATAGACGACGTATAAAGCAAATGTTGGTGCGCCAAATTCGTTTGTATTGATTGGAATCTTCCGTGCTACCTTTCGTTTTGACTAGTTAAAATCCTAAATTTGCATGAGGCCCGTGGTATGTGATTTGCTACGTTATTTGTAATTAGAGAATGGCTCTTTAAGTATATATTTCTTCCCCCTATTTAAAATTATCGTCATTAATTGTCACTTGGATTTTGGTTTGCTGCTCATTCTTTGTGGATCATGGTTTCGACACGGTTGTAGTCATCAGGAATCTATTTTCCAGTAATTCTGGGCAGTATTTTCGAGTTGGAACTGTGTGGAGTTGTAGTTGGGATAAATCTGAATCATCACATTGTGTTTTAGCCTAATGGTGATGGTATATATTTTTAGGTCATGCTACATTGTATTGTAACTTCATCGTGCATCCATATTTTGAATTGGAACTTGTGGTCTATTCTCCCTACTTTTTAAACGAATTTTTAAACTCTAAACTGGAGAAACCACCATTTTGATGAACTAGGAATGGCACAATTCGTTCAATTTTCAATTCAACAGTTTGATATGGGATATTGTAATTCACTGTTCATATAACATATAATTTAAAGTAACTTATTCACTTTTGAAATAACCTTCACACCGGAAAAAAGTTATCTGCTTTAGGTTATTACATGGACTATTCAATTTACCTGTAATCTGCCAACAACTGACCAATGAAAATCCAGAATTTGAACTTTCTTGACGGCTCAAAAAAATATCAGCGGATATATCTTCATAGAAGGTATTGAAGTAATTATACCATTCATAATGCACAAAATCCCTATTAAGACGACGTATTAATAAATGAAAACACCTTGGTGTTATCGTTTTGGTGTTTTCAGTTTTGACCTGTCAGCTGTCAACGTCGTGCCATTTCCAACAAGTTTTTTAGGATACGCGTTAAATACATTTTTAGTGTAATTCCCTTATTGATGGTATAATCTAATCGAATACTCACTCGACGACTTTAAGAAGTATCAAATACTTTTGCTTACAAACTCAACGGGTTCTTTGTAGAAACACCACTCGCCTTCGGCTCGTGTTGTTAATAAGCAACCCGTTTCGTGAGAAAGCAAAAGTATTTTTGAAAATTCACACTCGTCTCGTGGTATTATTACTGATTATTCAACACTATAATGAATGAACCAATGAAAATTGTTCAATTTGTCGGAAACAGCCAATCAAAATTGACTGTCTTTGAAAACACCTAAGGTCGCAGTGTTTTCACGCGAGCCGGATTGGTTTCAATGATTTCAGTTTAGTGAGTGGCCTTTGACTGACAACTCACCAAAACGTCAATGTGAAGTTTTCAAATCGGCGTCGTTCTAGAAACTCATTATAATCGTATTGGAAGCTCCAACATTGAATTAATAGTGAAAAACATTAAAAATGAGTGCTGTCGAACACGGTAAAAGGAATCTACCCATTGTGTTGTATAATCTTTCCAAATACCACTCAAAGCAAAATTTTCTAAGAAAATTTTTCGCCTTTTGTGGTATTACCCTTGAATATTTTAAACAACTGCGATTGTCAATAGAAAAAGTCAATATTAGTTAGTGTTCTGTTACTATCGAAATTGAGTAGCTTGTTACTAGATTTACTGAAAACTAATTTGAAAAAAGTAGTTTGGTTCATTGAATAGTCTCTCGAATACCATTCTTAGTCAAAGTTGAAGCAGAATATTTTTGTGGTGGTATCACTACTCATGTCCATTGCGCTCAATCGAATCTAAGCGCAATGGACATTCGTGATACCACAGCAAAAATATTCTACATAACCTTGACTACTCATGGTATTATAACTGATTATTCAATTCACCTGTCATCTGTCAACAACTGACCAATGAAGATCCGGAATTTGACCCTTCTTGACCAATCAAAAAATATCAGCGGATATATCTTCCCAGAAAGTATTCAAGTGACTACTTTAAACCAATGTGGTATTTATTCGAAAAAAAAATTTAGTTTTCTGTAACTATTGAAATTGCTTGTTTATTTTATAGATTTACTGAAAGCTAATTTGAAAAAGTAGTTTGGTTCATTGAATAGTCCCGCGAATGCCATTCTTAGTCAAAGTTGACTAGATTATTTTTGCGGTGGTATCACTACTCATGTTCATTGCGCTTGGGATTAGGACACATGCTAGTGTACTCGTCCTAATCGTACCGGGACATTCGTGATATCACCGCAAAAATAATCGACATAACTTTGACTACTCATGGTATTGTAAGTGAATGTTTTATGCGCACACGGTTGTTCAGTAGCTTGACTCCTACGTACTTTGTACTTTGAATAAAACGATTCAATTTTAATAACACTTGTTTAACCAATTTCATTTGATTCTTTAACTTTGTCAATATTTAACATTTCGAAATTATATACTCAATACTTTTTAAAAACGATGGGATAACATTCAACGAATTCTGAACCATTCTATATCTTGTGGATAGTTTATTATTGATAAGTATCAATTTTAATTGCATATTCAATTGCATATTTTTGTATCCTCGTAGGAATTAACTTACCCAAAAATATAAAAAGAAACCTGTATAATACATTAATTCTGTCACAATTTTCATATTGTTCTCCTGTTTATTGTACTTGCTTTGACAGCCATGACCAAATTCGAATTCAAAAAGTGATTCCTGTATTCGTTTTATCTTCGGTTTGCGTATATACGATGATGTATCATACAAACTTCAGGTATTAAAGTGGCTGAACATGAGAAATCGTTTATAAACCGCATTCCTATTTCATAAAATAGTTACGTCTAAGCGTCCACCGTATTTATATAGACAGATATCTATCAGAACTAATGTTCACAATTTAAAATTTAGAAACAAGGGACTCATTACTCCACCCTCCACAGGACTGCGCCGTTTCAGAGATCCTTTTCATTTAATATATACAAACTATACAACTTTATTCCTAATACATACAAATCCCTTAATTCTTTTGCCTTTAGAAAATTTATGTATTTATATCTTTTCAGAAATCAATATACAGCTAGTCCTTTCAAATTTATTATTTATGTCATATGTTGTGTATAAATATTCAAAACCTGCCCAGAATCAGCGACAGCGTATACCATTATTATTTTTAGTTCGAGTTAATACTGCTTATGTTTTTTAGTAATATTACATTCATGTACATATAGTATTTTATTTCCTTTATTGAAAAGTTTTAGTGGAAGAACAGATGGTAGCTTGTTACTCATCTGAACTTCACCTTAGGATTTTTCCCACTGATAATTATTAATTAATTTTTCTCATGTGTTATTTGTTTATCTTTGTTGATGGGAAAAATATAGACATATTATTATTATTATTATTATATTTTGACATTTGTGGAATTTATTGTGTCTCCGATATTTTGAACTTATTTATAATTATTAATGGGGAACCATCGATTTATTATTAACTACGATGCTAATTCATCGCCAGCGTGGTCGAGCGGTTAGGAAAAATTCAGCCTGCGTTGCCACGGTACGGGGTTCAATCCCCACATCTGGCAACTGGCGGGCGGCTCACCCAGTCGCTTTAAAAATTAAATACCGAGACCACAGTTGTGGAAGTAGATAAAGCAAGGCAGTCGTCCAAGGCGTCCTGCTAACTATATCACCCGGTACGCAGTTAATGATGTGCCAGATTGACTGGGTTTCGGAAAGAGATATTTCGGCTACGCTGCCCAAGTATTTGACCTTCGACTGGTATGTTGTTTCGTTAATTTTGTGGAACAAATTAGTGGGGGAGACTTTCAGTGAGATCAACTTTGTTTCTGGCGCTCTTCTAATTTCCACTTTATTTAACAGTATTCGCTGGATTGTATTCAACCCTTTGAGTCAGTCGAGTGCCTTCTTTGTAACATCATCAGATTTGAAACCAGAAAAATAACTTTCAGGTATTTTATAGCCAAGACTAACTGTTTTAAGCGGTGGGAAGTAATAGTGCATACAGTTTGCGTTGGTAAGGACGATGTATCTTCTGTCAATATTTATTATTAGGTTTTGAATTATTAACCACAGGTCGTCTGGTTAGAAAGGCGCTCAATTTGTTTATGAATTTATATAATTTACTTTTGTAATACGACTACGAAAATAATTAAAATTTGTTGTTGAAATTTTAATCACATATCCTCTAGCGCAGGGGTCGGCAACCTGCGGCCCGCGGGCCGCATGCGGCCCTTGGCAACTTTTTGCGCGGCCCGCCAAAGCACCAAGATAACTTTAGGAAAAATCAACAAACTTAGAGCGTAAGCGTGCCGAAATGTGGCCGGTGACAAAAATGCGCGACAAACAGAAGCATAGTGGGAAACCTATTTTACTGCGCAAGTTTAATCCCCACTCCCCAGCGAATACGACGTCTCGCTTAGCAAGTGTAGCATTCTTTCTAGTGATGGGCATAATCGGATGATTTCAATAATCGGAATGTTCCATTTCGGAATGTTTATAAAATCGGAATATCATCCGATTATTTTACATTCCGTAAATGCAAGCAAAGGAAAACGAGCGAAATAACAACAAGCGGAAGGAAGATGAAGTGCGTGCAAATTTACGATGAGAGCACTCGCCGTCTCGCCGTAAGCCCTTATCTGCGTTGGCATCTATTGTTTGGGTTTGTAGGACGGTCAGTAATAGCTATTTACGTTATTAGACCGGTAGCAACATTTTTATGGCCGCGCCAATACTTTACAGGTCGAACCGTAGGGCGAGACCTGTATGTTTGGCAAGGCCATAAGAATTCTACCGGTCGTGTATCGTATAAGATTTTTTAGGATACTGCATTGGTAACTAGCGTTTACATTGTTACAAACGAGTCCGGTAGATAAAATTTACCGGCCTAGACCAGTAGTAGCCAGCAGTATCCTAAAAAACAATTTATAAGTTTGAGTCTCACAGTGGGATATGAGAAAATAAAATATTTTTTCAAATTATTACAGTAGTGGTATGGTAGTGATATTTTAAAGTTTAATAGCACATAAAGTACATAATAGATAGTATAAAACAATACTTGAATTTGAAGTCTGTAGGTGTACTATCTAATAATTAATCTACGAAATACCACTGCCATTAGTGCCATTCACGTATCATACACATGCGCACACGGCGCGACCCGTCGACATTCGCCAACCAGCATATAGCAGTCAAGTGAGTCAATACAACATTCCGTATTTCGTTCAGTTCAAATTGGCATTTCGTTTTCTCATTTTGTGTACCGAATAGTAAAATAATCGAATTCCGAAAGTTCCGAATTTTGTGCACCGAACAGTAAAATAATCGAATTCCGAAAAGTTCCGAAATAATAGGAACCTTCCGATTTTTTGAACAATCGGAAACTTTCCAATTATTCATTCCGGATAGGCCCATCACTAATTCTTTCATTTCGCCAGTTTGCTACTGTATGTTCATATGTGCGTTCATGTTGACAGCCGTATGACGTTTCACTACAATATTTTATATTTTTTATATTTATATATTTTATATTTACATATTTATACATATTTAATTGGAATTGTATTTTCTTTTTTTCCCTTTTAAGAATTGTAAAATTTTTGTTCTCTAACATTAATGTAATTATAGCATGTCAATAAAAAATAAATTTTTTCTATATTTATTTTTAATAATATTTATACTCGTATATGATATAAAAGCACTATTTAAGTTACATTTGAATGTGCGGCCCGCATAAAAAAATTTATTTTGAAAATGGCCCGCCGTCCGAAAAAGGTTGCCGACCCCTGCGTCTAGCGTGTCGAATATGCGATTAATACATATTATATATTAATAATGAAGGATTAACAAAACATTGAGAATTTGAAAACTAATTTCAAGCTATTTTATTTTATCACTCCACATTTTTGTGTCCATCGTCTATGTATTTAGAAGAGACGACTACTATTTATAAAGTTCATCGTGTGACATGCAAGGCCAACGATGATCCAGCAATACTTCTAAAGCAATCTTTTCCTCGCTTCCGACATTCTTGTCGCAATTTTTTAGGGATTTTACTTCCCGGGTTTTATTATGTCCGACATTTCATTACAAGGTCACAGGAGTAAGCTTTATGGCCAATATGGCAAATCGCTCTTGGCCAATTAAGAGCACAACTTGGTTTTATTATTAATTTAATTTACCCCAGCAAGCATTAGAATCTTTAAGGAGCTGATATTTGCCTCTCTATTTTCTAATTCTGATAATTGTGTCCTTAATAGTTCAAGGTCTTGGTGTTTGTTTAGTCTCAGGAAGTGCTGAATGGCGCAGCAAGCATCTCCGCCAGTTCCATCTACGATGTAGAGTGTAAATGATTATAGCTTTGCACAATTAACCTACTTGGAGATAGCAATTGGGATCTGGAACTTGCACTTGTAACTGGAGTTGCAGTCAAGAAGTTTTGTTTGCTGAGGTATCGCTTGCTTGTTTTCCACTCTTTGCGCTACTAGAAAGAAAACTTGCGAAACAACTATTTCCACTTAATTACTAGGTGTAAGGCTCCTAATTACAACTAAAATGGAACTGACTACGAACAGGATAACATTTTGTCCATGTAATTAATATCCAAATCCAATAAAAGATATTTAATTTGAGAATTCCTGAAAGTACAAAATGCAGCTATTTTCAGATCAAGCTATTTGATTTACGTCAACGATGTAAGATAGCGAACTGAGATTTAAAAATCGAAAAAAATGCACTATGTAAGTAGTTCATTACAAATTGATGTACTTAGGTCTGAAAATTCGTTGTTACCATTTCTATTCGTTGTCGTAGAGAGAATGAAAATACGTTCTTTAGTACACAGGATAATGAAGTGAATTTACTTTGATAGATAATATTTGAGTTGACATGTGCTTTAGGTGCGACATAGATTACTTCCAGAATGCATTCTCTAAAGTTCCTTTCGGAAATGGGTTTCCTCTCGAAACGTTTATTTGTATTTTGCATTTCTTTAATATAGAGATTCTTGAAATTGTAGGCAATGCTTGTATATTAATCACAGATGCGTATCTATATACTGAAAATATAGTTAAAATACTGTGCCTACATAATTATATGTAGATATTTGTGTTCATAGCAATAGGACACTCCTGACTACTAGGTTTACATTGACAAGACAAACTAACCATAAAAAAGTGGACCAGTATATTTGCAATATGAGGAATAGGATTATATGAATACATTAGCATCTTCTTATTTTATTGGAATAACTTATGCAATCAATGTTTTAAGTTTCCGATTAGTATGCTTTATTAGTAATACACTGTGCTAGGATGATTTGAAAGACTTACGCCGCCACTGATTTTATGCCAGCGGAAAAGGTTAGAGTTTATCTTCTTCACGCAAATGAAAGCTAATGCGGAGCGGATGACAAATAGCTACCGCCAAGTTAAGGTGAAGTTCGGAGTCTCCTCGTTGGAGGATTTGAACATTTTATCTTTCCCCTTTTCCCTGGCATAATATGAAGTTCTGTTCATGTCACGTTAGTGTATCGGAGAACTTAATTTTCGATCTGATATCAGGTATCGCATCACCTCGAGTCCGTTTTAGACTATGTGCCCAACTTCAAAGTACAACTATCTTCAGCTGTCTTCGGGTTTAGCGACTCCGCAAGCCCAACTGAAATATTCTTTCTGCCGAAATTCACTGAACTCGTGTTCCGCCCACAGTCTTAAGTCTGGCTTGGTTGCCAGGTCTAACATCTTGCTTCGAGCCCAAAGTCCAGCCTTTCGTCGCTTGCCGGCTATGTTTACTGCATTAAATTAGGTACCTCTACGCTGTTATTTTAATAATGCAAATGTGCAAAACCGCTCATTTTGAATACAATAATTAAGCTGAATGTATTTGCAATGCTAATTTAAAACTCCCGGCTCCTCAAGCGGCAAAGAAGGTCTTCCTACGAAAGCTATCTCATTAGATCACCGGCAAATAAAAGTTTGTCCCAGGTACCTCCCAATTTGACTATCGCAAGCGAGCACCGTTTTATCAACTTAAGACCCAATTTCTTCCCACTAGCTAGTCAAGCAACTTTTACGCTTGTTACAGGTTGCAAACAGAGATTTACTTCTAACAACTTGCTAAATTTAGTTTTGTATCAATAAAAAGTTATCGAGGACTTCTAGGGGAAGACGTGTTTATGTCCACAGTAGTAGCAAGATTGTATTGTGCTTTCTACTATTTATTATAACTTAGTAATTATTGTCACTTTATGCTGAGCAGTTTTGAAGGACACCCGTTGTTTGTTTTGAGCAATATCTTTCTATGTAAGCTACGATGCTCTTTGTGCTTTAGTTTATTTTTTATGATTATTTTCTTGGATTAGCTGGCTGACCTTTGAAATAACATTTAAAATTGCATAATAGGGATAGCAGTACATCACCCCCTTTGAAATGTAAATTGAAAATAAAATCTTCAACTGAAAAAATGAATATTTTATGGTTCAGTTACGTTTTGTAAAATCGATAAATGACGAGCTGATAGGAAACAAAATTTTAGTGCTTAAAAACGAAATCGAACTATTTTCCTAACATTAAAAACTAATCAATCACGAATTATAAATCAATCAAAATTATCTGCAACTTCAGCACCGGCATGTGGACGTGTGCTAGTATAGGTTTTCTTTCTTTTCTGTTTTATAACAGGCTTGACCTGGCTCGATTAAGTGTGTTTAGAATAGCATTCTAATAACCAGCCGATTTTTACATTGCGTTCTTTATTTTTGGTTGGTATGCGTACTCAAAATAAAATTCGGTTTTAAACGCGCGCCTATGTGTTTCTGAATACCGCGTGGTAATGAAGGAGTAAGTCTCAGATTGGAGTTTGATGAGATACCGACTTAATTTCTTTGGAAATCTTGTGTTCTTGGGCTCGCGGCAGAAGTAAACACCAGGCGAACAATCAGCGCCAGCTTACTGTGCGATTTCCAGCATTTCCTGGACAACTACTACAGCAGAACAGTATTCTCTGCTTCTAACTTCGTGGAAAGCGTGGAAGCTTTGCCGATAATGCAGTTTGATAATTTGGTACCAGAAAGCCAATAAATGAAGTGTGCACGTCCTGGAGTGACGTAATAACGGAAACATCGCCGTGGGAATTTGCGTATGCTTGATCCACGTGATCAAACAATTGCAATTGGTGATTTAGTACTATATATGGTCCTTTGAGAGTGTCAGAGAAGAAGGCCGATTCAGCCATTAATCCCCAACATGCGTACGCATAGGTTTTCTACTGTTTTGCGCCATCACAAAGGCGTCATTATAAACAGCTGTCGGAATGATAATATTACTGTTTCGAGTGTTATAGAAACGGCTATCCACTCCGTACTTTAGTATTGAACATTACTATTTTTGTGTGTAGTCTTATAGAGTTACTATAATATGTCTGTTGTTGATTTGTGCTCTTACATACATTTGTGTACATTTTTAGTGGTGATGTTCTTAGCTTAACACAACTCCAGTTCTACTTTTGCTTCATTACATATAGGAACTTTCCTTAACCACGACTGCGGTAAATTAAATAGGAGCAAGAGCAAAATTGTGGTTATTTTTGGTACCGTATGATCGAAAACTTGTAACCTATAGAGGGCTGTGGATTTAAAACAAAATATTTATCCGCAAACGTCACAAAAGTGACAACTTATTTGTCTTTATTGGCAAGGAAAAAGTGTCACTTTATCTTCCTAAGCAGATAAAATAGCGACTTTTGCTTACTTTATCTGCCTAACCACTCAAAATCGTTGCTCTCTTTCTTTCTTTCTATGTTTGTTCGCTATCTCATCCGAAGATACTGGACCGATTAAACTGTATGATGGCTTAAAATTTGGTAATTTTTAGACTTAGATCCTAGGCTGGTTTTTATTTTCAAAAAGAGTACGAAAAAGTTTTAATTTAAATAAACCTTTAAGCAGCGGATCGGAGCATCTGTCGCCGTGGGTTACGGTGTGACAGCTGCTGTGGCCGTGTGCTATTAGCTCGGTTCAGTATAGTCTGTTCACTAAACATAAAAACACAAAGTGGCCTTTGATTTCTAAAATTTCATGAGTGTACTCCCAAAATGCATCTTTTGTCTAGGAATGTACTTACAAAAAGTTACTAAAACAAATAGGTTAAGAGTGTGACATTTACTTAGTATCTGTCAAAACTACTTTTAAGGATGTTAAACAAATACTCTGTTGGATACTATTGACGTAGAATTTATTAATAGGTATTGCTATTACATTTTATAAAAGTTCAGGCAAGAATTTCCAGTATAATATGTACTTTGACACTGAAATAATGAGATTTATTGTTATTTTTAAATTCAAAGTCGCTTTTATGCAGGTGTGGAAACCTTTGCAAAACAAAATGCAGAATCCCTAGCACAACAATTTTACGTGTATGCCAACTTAAAAAAAAATAAATGTTTTTGTGTTTACTGAATGTCCTATATGTTCATATATCATTACAGTAGCGCGTTATTTGAACAACAGAGGTTGGCCCAGGGGTACAGTGCTAGCCTGTCACGCGAGTGGCCTGGGTTCGATTCCCGGCCGATGCATCTTTATTTTTTAATTTATATTAATGAAATTTACCTGAATACGTTTGCGGTTAAAATAGTATATGTTATTCGGAGTAAAAGTGACTTTATGTGGCTTAGCTGAATTATTTGCCTCACTAACGTTCGGCAAAATAAACTTCAGGTTCGCCACATAAAGTATCACTTTTACTCCTAATAACATAATCTACTATTATGTTGGCAGTGATGAGTAAAGCTACTTAAGAGTGTAACCTATACAATTTTTACAGATAAACTTAACTTTTACAGGATGTTTAATGCCGAGCACTAGGTGGTGCTGTGTATGGAACACGCAGCAAATCGTTTTGAATAGTTGTCGTTCTTTTTGTTACTAACTATTTTATGTATTCAACAAGAATGTTAGTATTTGTTGAAATGAGAATCCCGACATAACCTTAAACTGACAGATATTAAATGTTAATCTGACTTTTACTACCACGACTGCCAACAAAATTTTGTGAGAAAATAATTCTACAGCCCTCTTGAGGTTAAAAGTTTTCGATCATACTGAATAAGGGTATTATATTTCAAATAATCCAAGGGAGAAAAGTTGAGCCCTCGAGGCCGCTAGGCCGAGAGGGGTTATTTCTAGTGTCCATTATTTGTAATAATGCACGCGTGCCCTAAACAATTTTATCTAACAACTTAATAAATATCTACGAAAACGTAAATTTTGTATTGACAGCCGTGAAAAGTCATAGTGACAATTTGGAGAGTACCGAGAGAATTGTGTTATACGTTTGGCAGTACTGAAGTGTATTGTAGGTCTATGTCAAATTCGAGATTAGTAGGTTAGGTTTTGTTTGTTATTTGACACAGACTGGCGCACTACTTAACCTGCAAATCTCGAATTTGACAGTGTTTGAAAGTGTTTTAAATAAAATAATCTCTAGGGCTTTATGGCTACAAAACTCTAGGGGGGTTACGGCCTCCATAATACAACTGATATCGGTGTAATTACGCTTCTATAATATGTGAGTTGTGGATACAGTTATAAAAAATATCGGAGTTTCAAACACCTCCTTGCAAGTTGACTTTCATACTTTGGAATTACTCCATTACAATTTAATAATATAACGAATTCGGAAAAACTTTGACCAACAATATTTATTTCGTAAAAGTTATTATCATTGAACGATTTAAAAATAAACTAAAATGCCACACCTTTATGAAGAACTATTTCAAGGTTTGACTGCAATTTATCTTTTATATTGGTTTTTTCTGATTTCTTCTCCAATAGTTTATACAAAACACTACGGTGAAACGTATTGTTATTGTCTATGGCTTCCATAAAAAATTGAAAATGAACAAAAACGTTCGATAAATGCAATAGACTTTATAATATTGGGGGACAGTGGGACAGATAATTCTACTCAATGGAATGAACTACCTTGGATGTTTTCTGCAAAATCAAAAATTATGGATTAAAAATACTACTTGGTTCTCTAGTTTAAAAAAGAAAGGAAACGGGTTAATTGATTTCTGCATATTATTTTAAGGTGTTCATCATATTACAGTGGATTGATATCGAAACGTTACATTTGTAATTTGATTGAATTTTGCAAAAATTGTCGATATCACGATTTGCTTTTCGTAGAACATGTTCTCTTAATATATTTTTTATGTTACCATTAAATATTAGGCTTTTTGCTTGCGAAAACATATTTTTTGCCGTAAAAATTTTCTTTCTGTAGATAGTTTATGTTACTAGATCTATAGACGAGGTGGCCACTCTCAAAGTCGAAAATAGGGAATTCACATTGTGCATTGGATTTTTAGATATTCTGTCTTAAATTCTACTATATTAGTAAATATTACTATTAACATCATTTGATCCACAATAATTTTATATTGCTATCCATACCATTACCTTTCACGTAAGATGAATTGGAGAATAGGCAAAACCGTTCAATACAATGTTATGTTTCTATGTTTGACTTTGAGAATGGACACTCGGTATATATGTTCTGCTATAACATTTTCATACTGCATCAAATTATCGAAAAATGTTAATCTAAAATTTTAGAAACCCACTTAACCTTGTCAGACCTGGACAAGTATATGACTCCACAACACCTTTAGAAGTGCGGAATAATAAATTTTTATTATTATTAATGCCTTTATCAATTTTTCCAACTTAAAAAAAGCAATAATTTATATATGAGGCGAAATTCAGCCCAGGCGCCTTGTCAGCCTCGCTGCTCTTCCACTTAACCCCTTTTCACGCAATAGTTGTGACAAAAAAAATATTAATAGAAGTGAATTGAATAATAATAATATAAAATTTAAAAAAATCAACAAAAAAGCACCAGACAGTTAAGTAAACAAAAATGCTCCTGTAACTGCAGATAGGACATGACGCATTTAGACAGGATGTAACACTCTTTGAGGAAGTTTAATTTTCAGTAACTTAGTTTTAAAATGTTTAATATTAGAAGATTTGAGATCTAATGGAAGCGAATTATATTTATTAACGATGTGGTATATAAATGGCCGATTAAACATATTCTGTAGTCTTTGAATTTTTTTCACAATCAGCGTAAGATAAACAAGGACCATACACAGAGTCACAATAGTTAATAAGTTTCGATAGAACTAACGATTCACATAAAATTTTTCGAAGTTCCCTATTTTGATAAAGCAATCGTAGGGCATTAAAACCACTGCTGATACATTTATCAATATGTGACCAAAATCGTAAATCTTCATCAATCATTAAACCCAAATTTTATGCTTCTCTAGCTAATTTAAGTTCAGTACATTCAACATTAATTTTAATTTAAGATTCTTTAAACACTGGCCATGTTTTTTACAAAATAACATGAATTTCGATTTGCTTGGATTTCGTATTAATGAACGTAACCTAGCAATATCTAAGAGTATTTTAAGTCGTCGTTTATTTTCTCACAACTTTTATGTATATCACAGAAATAGAAACGTTTGTATACCTGCACATAAATGAGGAGTGTAATATTTAAAACAACAGACAAAGCGTGAAGTATATAAAGAGAAAACTAAGGGCCCTAAGATCGAGCCTTGAGGTACCCCTTCGGTGACAGCTACAAATTCAGAGCTGTTATTTTTGTAAAAAAACCGGTTGGAATCTGTTAGTCAAGTAAGCAGACAAGTGTGAAATTGCATTCGGTTCTAAACCAAAATGAAAGAGGATATATAGTGACACCGAATGATTGATTGTATGAAATGCATTAGAAAAATCTAATAAAGCTAGAATAGTTGCCATTCCACGACTAAGTGCTCTGCAGACGTCGTCAGTTATTGTAAGAAGAGCACTATTGCAGCTATAACCCGTTCTAAAACCCGGTTAAACCTCCAGTAGAATATTATTTAATTCATTATATTGATGTAATTGCGTAATGCGTATCTATTATTTTTTCGATAATTTTTGAAAAAACGGGTAATATGCTAATAGGACGTAAGTCCTTGAAATGTTCAGCGAACGGAAACCAACGAGAGAAAAATAAATCGTTGCTACTAGCAGATGGCTAGGTAATAATATCATCAAATAGAAAAAAATATTATGCATGCGGCTGAAACACCCAAACAAAAATATGGAGACAAAACTAAATACAAGCAGAACCTGATACATATGTATGCAAAGAGACCAAGAAGAGGTAACGCTTAGAGATGGTTCCATAAGAGAGTGCACAGGGTATAAATATCTAGGAGTATTATGCATTATGCAAATGGTACAATCGACGAAGGTGTGAAGTAGGCTGGACAGTAATTGATTACTTTCGAATTAAATAACTAATTAAATTTCTGTTTGTTGATTTGCCTTGAAATTTAATTACTTTTTAAAATACGGTAATTGTAATAGGCAATTTCCATTTTTGTTATACAGTTTTGGTAAGTTACTTTTTTAAGTAATTAATTACTACATTCAATTACTCGGATACTTTTGAGTAAGTGTCTAAATTACTTTACGAGTATTTGAATTACTTTCTGGTAATTGAATCAGTAAATTAGTGGTCTCGATTGGATATTATATCTCCAGAAGACACAAAATAAGATACTATCTTATTAAGTTACATATTAAGCAAATGGCAATATGGCATTCCTGGAAAATTATAAGTATACTTTGTGATTTCCTATTGCTAGTCAGAGAAGAGCTATTTTTGTGCATAAGCAAAGAGTTATTTGGTATAGTCTTGTATGTTTATAAATGAGATGTTCATGTGATGTGTCCTGTATAATTTCTGTTGTGCATGATGGTAGGTTGCTAATCATTATTGTGTAAGATGTAGAAAATATGTCTGCGGTAAGTACAGATTACAGAGTAGAGTACGCTAAAAATATTTTTTTCACAGCAATTGACAACAAATGATAAGTGATTGATAATTGAATTACTATTTCACATGAGTAATTGAAAATCTGGAAATTCAATGATTACCTCATTGGGTGGTAATTGGCAATGAATTACTTTTTCAAACTAATTTGCCCAGCTCTGGGTGTGAATAACATAATTTGAATGGGAAAACAAGCCTAACTAAGAGCTAATAAGCCTACGTGATAGTACTGTTCCATTTATATGATGGAGATCATGGTTAGTAATCAACACAGCTTGTAACGTAAAAACGATTAATGTGGATTTCTGCAGACATTGCCCCTAACAACAAAACTGGATCGGTGGAAAACCGAAAGGACTGGGAAGGGAATGAAAATCAATTCAAGAAATCTCGACTATTGCTAGATGGTATGGGTATACCTCAGAAAAATATGGCCAAAACATGACTCTCGATTGTCTCAGCGAAAAAAGAAGAATATCTAATCCGAACTTCAGAATGAGAGCACGTGTATATAATATCATGGAAGATGGACTAGAAGCAGAAAATTAGGAATACCGTAAATTATGGAAGCTAACGACGTCTAACTCATAAGAGGAAAACAGTCGAGAAAAAGAAAATTGCGACATCCTACAACTACCAATAGTTACCCTTTTTTGCTCAACTCTGTGTGTGTATTTAGAGGAATGCTACACACATTGTGGACAGGACACGTTAAAAACGAACAGGTATTAATAAAAATACACAAAGATAAGAAATACCTAAGTATAAACTATATTAAAAAAGAAAACAGCACACC
Source organism: Agriotes lineatus (assembly GCA_940337035.1). Lineage (NCBI taxonomy): Eukaryota > Metazoa > Arthropoda > Insecta > Coleoptera > Elateridae > Agriotes > Agriotes lineatus. The sequence goes on along the minus strand of OW679196.1, from coordinate 131,417,987 downwards.
TTGGACATCTATACCGTAACGACGAATATGGTTTACACCAGAAAAAGGGATGTGGTCGTTGAAGATGTTCATGTTATCAACACTACTACACGTTCGAAAACTGACACTTTTGTGGCAGCAGTCAAACTATGTTTATTTATACTCATACGGTTATCTTTAGATATGTCTATTGAAAACAGATTATTAAAAGCGATGAGATAATTAACAAATGTCCAGGTTAATACAATGGTTAGTAGAGAAAATAGGCCACAATAAATTGACGTCATATCTGGGAAATAAAAGATTTTATTATACTGTTCTGAAGTGCCAAATATGACTTATAAATATTGAAAGCCGATGATTTGGATCCATTATGAGGACCTAAATATAGACCAAGTATAACGAATTACAAGTTAGTTGCAGCACCATAGTGGTTTCTAAATGAACTGCCTCTGATACTATTATATAAACTTCCAACTGAAATATGCTCTTCTTCCTAGAACACTCCAATATTGAAACGGGATTGTGTGTAGTTACTTGCAGAGCTCCTGTGTGGGCGAGATAACCTGTAAATAATTCCTGGAATACATTTTTAAATGCTTACTCTGAAAATTGAATTTCAGATCGTGCAGTGTTCGGCCGGCCGTGCCCCGTTAGGACGATTGCCGAGCGAGGTCAGATAAAGACTGAAAATGAAACTTTCCCGTGAAAGTTCGCACAATAAAACGTGCACAAACGACCATGAAACAAAGAAGACCACAGCCCCAATAGAGCTTTGTTGCTGTGTCAATGCTAATGTGCGAACTGAAAGCAAAATTGTGTCAGTGCATAATTACGTTTCCGACGCCGTCGAAGGTGAAAAATTGAAAATTTGACCTACCCCTAATGCTGGGGCTGTCGTTCTCGTCGCATCCCCTGAAAAGAAACTAGCTGTAAAGATGATGTAAACAAAGAGCAGCAATTGAGTGCAATATTTGACCAGTAATTTACTCTGGGAAATGGAGTGATCGCCAAATCGCCTGAACTGGAAATGGACGAAAAAAATCAGTCTAGATTGCCGTATTATGCGGTCCTAAAAAATCTCTATTGTTATCCGCGAAAGCACCGCCGATTTAGGCGCCGTATTCAAGTGTGCAGCAATTTATATTGCGAACACGTCCGTGTATTTTTCTTTCTTAGCAGACACGCATATGGTTTTCCACCGTTTCGCCGAGCGAAAATAAGTTTGTATATGGAATATGACGAAAGTTTCGAATCAAATAAAACATAAAAAGTTACTCCGACGACTGCAGAACACGAGGTTATAGCCATTAAGGGCCGAAGTATGCCGGGAATATGAGGTAATAATTTAATAAAGGGAATTTAAGGAGGCGCTCAACTAACGCTGCTATTTTGGTAATTAGAAAATGCAAAGCGTTGCTTATTACTGGAGGCTCGTTTTAATCAACCGAGTTTTGCAAAATTAAACCAACGTGATACGAGAATTAATGGCTTGCTCGAAACAAAAAGCGATACAAATTAATATAGCAAGAATTTCGCCATGGTCAGAAAATGATTTTCATTAAGATGTCGATCAATCCTCCAATTGTCCGGTATTTGAAAAAGTTTTGCTCCGTGGGCGATTCTATCAAGATACAAAGGATATATTATGGTGTTCGAAAGAACAGACAGCTTCAAACAATCTTTTTTAAGCTTTTACTTTAGTTGTAAAAAAATTAAACACGCGTTCTATTTACGAAAAACCATTAGAATATCGACGAAACAATAAACCTTCCTGTTGTTTGTATACGTTTGGTAATTTCGTAAGGGGTTTATACTTAACAAGTAAATTTATGTTCAATTTAACGTAACGTGGTAAGATTGATACAGACTCGACACAGCATTAACCTTCGCTTTAACAGGCTGGTAGGCAAGCCTTCCAGTTTAAAGGTTATACTTTGCCTGACAACTTTTCATAAACCTAAGTAACATCTGCTGCAATTTCTACTTTCATAGGGTATAAAAAATGATCCTATTTTAATGCTTACCCAAGCAATTTTTAAGGCAACATGTTATATTTATATTCTCTAGCCTACAATTTAACGGGTGCGCCGCTACTATTTTGCGTAGAATGCAAAGTAGGCGACCGGCGTCTGCAGCTTTTCAGTCCAGTACCTGACCCTAAGCAGGAAGGCGGCTTGCTGAGCGGGCGTTTTCAATTTGACTAAAACTTCTATAGTGCTTAAGCCTTTGGCATTGTTTTCGTTATCGTTTTATCAATTTTTACTGTATGAAGACTGTGCATAATCGCGCAGACATTTTTCCATTGGCTTCGTTTCTTTTCACCGCTGGCGCTGCCTGAATGTCATCAACCTGCAAGTTTTCCGAAACCCGGGGAGGCACCCATATTGGGCCAGTATTCCTCCGAACATGGCAAACCATTAAGATCGCCATTTCAAGCTGGTTAATGTCGCAATACTTACATATCTGGTATCATTAAATTGCTGCATTACGCTACAATCGCCCGGTTACTGTATATGTAGTTTCAGTATGTACAATTGTACATCATCTGTTCTCGTAGATACAATAATTACGCCTGTCTTGTTTTGTAATTGAAATGTGTGTATTTGAATAGGTGTTGCTTTTAATTGTTTACATAACGTACACAAGATTTAAGTCTACCCCTTCTGGGAAGGCTAAACGCGATTTGAGAATGCGTTGGCTAAGTTGTGGCCAACGAAGTAAGGTCACTTTACTATAGAATGTTTTACTGTGACGCCACCTTAGCTTGCTAACGGGTCATATCCGGCTGCCCGCTGATTATTTCACCTGTATTTCTGTGTTTCTTATGTATAAAGCATCGAGTTACATGTATTTTATTCATTATCTATAAAAAATAATATAGAGGAGTTTACAAGTGCTGTAGGCGCCCAGCAGATGAAAATTAGGTGAGTTTGTAAAGCAAAAAGGACTTGAGGAATCACACCATGCTTTAGACGTTTAGAACAATAGTAAACACCTATATGTCTATACCGAATAAACTTTTCTACATAAATACCTACTGCAGAGTGGAACCCCGCCTATTTTCCACTGAGGCGAGCCGTGTACATTAATTATTTTGTTAAAGCCAGTAATGCTGGTCCGAAACAATTGCTACAAACCAAATTGGCATGTTGCACAAACTAAGTGATTGCTGTTCAAACCAGAATTGTAATAATTTGATTTAATGTTATTGACTATGTGTGGTAATACATTATCTTTATCTTATGGAAACAGCTCAGTTAGATGGGTGTGCCCGACTAAATTATAATTTACAAAATAAACGGCGTTTAATACTGATATTTGGTTTATTCTGTCTTGAACCTCTTTCACCTTTCGGTGTCGAGGGCTGTTTCTACTGCTTGGGAATTGCAACGGGTGTAATGAGTCGCGCGAGACATGAACTACGATTTTCGCGCTGTAACAGTCACAACACATTCAACTACTCTTAATCTTATTTACTTAACTAACGACTTCATATCCATTGGATTCCATCAAAATTCTGGGTTTCCGCCAGATTTCAACACATGCTGGCCTCTTCTAGGTAATGGTTATGTTGTATAACATATATTAATAGTATTATCTTATTAGGATTATTTAATTTCAATAGTTCTCTTAGTAATCATGGTTTAGGCAAAGTTGTTGGCGTTTCAGAATGCAATTGAATTTTGTCACTCATGTACACAATTTAACATTTTTGTTGAATCTGAATTAATCGGTTAATTAGTTGAACATTGGAATAGTTGAATAATTGGAATATTCGAATAATTTGATGCATCATGTACTATGAAACTATTCGAGTTGTTCAACTATTAGAATAAATATTTAAGTAACTAATCGAACAGAAAAGTCTCAAAAAGTTCCGGAACTAGTTTTTACCTTTGACAGACATAATTTTTTTTTGACCCAACATATGCAGGGTGGTCACCTTAAGAAAATTAAACTATTTTTTCCTATAAATAATATTTTCATAACTCTTAATTTCAAAGCTTCTTCTTACAAGAGAAGTTTCCAGTAAAGCCCTTTACTGATTTTGCTTAAGTTTTTATCCTGTCAGAGATTATCCACAGTTCCCCTTGTTAAAATTACTTCAATTATAGTAACCCAAAGTTATTTGTAACTTTTTAAAGTTTTCAAATGTTACGTCATGTTTTCGAACTTCCTTCGTCGAACAGAACACGCACATACATATTCAAATATGCGAAGTACTTAGGTGAAATGCACTCGTTCGGCGTTTGGCCTGCATTTACGTATACATCTAGATTATTCCAGAAATGCATATTATCGGACAAATGCGAGTTAAAGTTTTCGCTCGTTACTGCGCTGCGCTTGGAATATCATAATGTAAGAGCAAGGTACAGGGTGTCCCATTTTCGATGATATTAGTTGTATCTCACTTACGAGTACAGATAGAGAGTTGCGGTTTTCGCAATACTTTTTTGTGAAAAGAAAGACGGTATAAACAAAATTTTCATAGCCTGCTTCGTTTCTGAGATACAGGGCAAAATTGAAAATGTTGCATTTTGGGACTCCCCTCCTATCTCAATTATCCTTTAACATATCGCAAAGCTAAAAACTGGATCTTATACAGTTTTTTACATAGAATCCAGTGGCGTAGTCATGTTTTTGCTGTGAGCTGTCAATTTTTAGCTATAAATCAGACTTATGTTTTTTTAACGGGGAACACCCTGTATATTTTTTTTCGTTTGATTGGAAATTTAGATTTACAAAAATATATAACACATGATATGTACTTTAAATAGTAAACCTAAAATTTATAATTTCACAAAATATCCATATACCTGCATAATATCATAGTTTGTATTATATAGCATTAGTATTAGTCGTTAATCTTTTTAATGCATTTAAAATAATTATGGAATGTCCTTGCAAGTTTTGAAATGCCGCATTGGTGACATTACGTAGTTCATCTATTGTCCGATAACGGGTACTATAAACCTTATTCTGCAAGTAGCCCCATAGAAAAATCTAGAATGGATAAGTCGGGCGACCGTGGAGGCCATCTACTTGGTCCATTAGTACCGATCCATTTTTGCGAAAAATTATTGTCTAAAAAAGATTGAACCATTCGGGCATTGTGGGCGGGCGGGCGCACCATCCTGTTGGAAATGTATCCTGTTAAGATGAGCTAAAGGGACATTGTCTAATAACACAGAGACATCTTCGAAAATTTCAAGATATCTGTCTCCTAAAAGACTGCCTTCATAAATTCTGTATCGTATTTGTCGCCCCAAAATAAAACAAGCCACGCTAAATCCAACTCGACCCTGTTGTTCTCTTTCGAATATCACATGGTGATTTTCTTAGGACCAATGCCTAGGATTATGCCTGTTAAAAATACCTGCACTCGAAAAGTAGGCCTCGTCGAACCATATTATAGATCTGGCAAAGTTGTTATCAATACCAATTTGTTCCAAATACAGTTGCAAAACAGTAAACGTCGTTCTGCATCACCAGGATGCAAATGTTGTACGATTTTAATCTTGTATGGCCTAAATTTATATTTGGTCAATATTCTTTGAACCCGAGTCTTGGGAACACCAACTTCCTGCTCTAGAACTCTACATGATTCGAAGACGTTGCCTCTACACATGCCAAAACGTTGACTTCGTCCGTATCGCGATTTTCCTTATTATACGTTTTTGGTCTAGGCTGGATAAATGTTCCATGTTCTACCAAATTTTTCTTTATTCGGGGAAAACAATCAAAGACCAGGGTGCCTGGTTTTTGGATATCTATATTTTAAATAAAAATAAACCCACATACTTCAAAAGGTAAATAAATATTCAAACAAACCTATTGAAATATAGCTGAGAAGCTTCACGGGAGTTTTTATTGCTCTGTATAAAGCAGACTAACAGGCCATATTTTTCAAATGTTGATAATTTTAATTTCAGCCATCGTAAAAAAATACAATATTACACAGAAAATATAAATCTTGCAACCGACAGGTTTTGACAAGGGCTTAGCAAATGATGATTCCATTGTTGTAATAATCACGGCCTACTAATACTTATACTCACAAGAGTGTCGTATAGGGACACATTTTGTGAAATTATCAATTTAAAATTTCCAATCAAACGAAAGACAAATATACAAGGTGTCCCGTTAAAAAAACATAAGTCTGTTTACAGCTAAAATTGACAGCTCACAGCAAAAACATGACTACGCCACTAGATTCTACGTAGACAACTGTATATGATCCAGTGTTTAGCTTTGCGATATGTTAAAGGATAACGGAGATCCCAAAATGCAATATTTTCAATTTTGCCCTGTTTCTCAGAAACGAAGCGGGCTATAAGAATTTTGTTTATACCATCTTTCTTTTTACAAAAAACTAGCACAGTATTGCGAAAACCGCAACTCTTTATCTTTACTCGTAAGTGAGATATCCCGTAATATCATGGAAAATGCGACACTCTGTACAGTATGTCTCGCGGAGTATCAGACATTGGGAAATTAACAATAAGATAGTATGAAAGAATCGACTATTGCTGTGTACTCATCGAGATACGTGATTGGTCAGAAATAAAAACAACTTGAGGTTTGTCATTTCTGAGCAGCCACGTACCCTGATGCTTACACAGCAATAGGTGATCACCGAATAATTTTCTATTGATAATTTGACTATGTTTAATATTTTTCAAAATATAAATATTTTTATTTATCATTATCTCATTATTTGCGTACCACCCTATTGCTACGGACACTCTTTCCAGCTTTTCGCGGTAGTCACATCATTCGGTTCATGAATTAAAGTAAATGTCAAATTAGTAGTCTTTGGACCCACCCGCCGTAAATACAATTAGGTGGTCTACACTGTGAAGAAATAGTCCTATAGAAATGAAATCAACTATATAACCTATTATAGTTTTTAAATTTTGTAGAATGTGAATAATGACTACAAATCAACTGTCTTTTGCTCTTAAAACGTTTTTTAGGAGTGGGCAAGTTCCCTTTCCTGCCCACCCCTTACTACGCCCTTGTTAACAAGCGAACACGTTTATTTCTAGGGATTATAATTAGTTAAGATAAGTAAATGTTTCCCGTCCAAGATACGCTCCATATTGACGAATTCTCTTTCTATCGCTTTTATGGAGAAGTTACTACCTGTCGTGCAAGTAATTATCAGGTGTAGGAACGTGATATTTAATGTAAGCAACTTTGCTGTTACTTGCAAACCGCTCCGCTTGTGTTCACACAAAACATCTTCTCCTCTTTCACGTTCTACATCAGCTTGGAAATATGCGGTGTTTGTGAAGTGTTTTTTTTATTTTACAGATATGCGATTACAACTAATCTATAACTTAAGATTAACGAGCAATATTTTTCTATAGATATCTTATATTAAGGAGTTTATACTGTGTTGCCATTGGCGTCCCACATATTGTCTTCTACGCTCACTGCGCACTGCACAGTGCACACCCACTACACTAACTCAGGAGGTTTGGTTCTCTTGACTCCTCTCTTTATCCCAAGTTGGTCGAATAGCTGGATTGCTTCTACGTTGACGTGGTTATGAAGTCGTTCTTCGTGCTTCTGCGCAATTCTTCTTACCTCGTCTGCGACCATCTCCACACCTAGGTCCCTGTATAGTGTATAGGGCACTACATCTTATATACCAAGGCGCATTAACAATACCTCTTAGCGTTTTATTTTATTGTATAACTTTAATATTACTAGTGCAAGCACACCCCCAGAGCTGTGCGCCATATGTCCACACAGGCTGCAATACTTGCTTATGTAACATGACCGTGTTGTATATTGAGAGTTCAGATTTCCTGCTTAACAAGCAATACATTTTCTTGTATTTGTGATTTAATTCTTCTCTTTCCTTTTTGATGTGTTCCTTCCATTTTAGTTTAGCGTCTCGGTTCATACCTAGGTACTTAGCTGTGTTCTCATATAGAATATTATTATTGTTGATATTGATCGGCATTTGGTCAGTATTCTTATTTATGAGAAGTACATGTACTGATTTGTTTTTCTTGAGTCAAATACGGCATAGTTTTGTCCAAGCATTGATTTTATTTAAGAGAGACGAACTATGAATTAAAGTTTATTTCCTATTAGTACTAAGACCCGCCCTCCGTAAATACAACTAGGTGGTCTACATTGTGAAGAAACAATCTATAACAATCAAATCAACTATATATTACAGTTTTTTTTTAAATTTGTAGAATGTGAATAGTGATTGAAATCAACTGTCTTCTGTTCTTAAAACGTTTTTTAGGCGTGGGCAAGTGCCCCTTCCTGCCCACCCCTTGCTACACCCTTATTAACAAACGAACACGTTTATTTCTAAGCATTATTATTAGTTAAGATAAATAAATGTTTCCCGTTCAAGCTCCATATTGACGAATTCCCTTTCTATCGATGTTCTGCAGAAATTACTACCTGTAGTGCAACTAATTATCAGGTATAGGAACGTGAAATTTAATGTAAGCAACTTTGCTGTTACTTGCAAACCGCTTGTGTTCACACAAAACATCTTTTCCTCTTTCACGTTCTACATCAGCTGGAAACATGCGGTGTTTGTGAAGTGTGATAGGATTTAATATTCAGAGGCTCCGTTCTTTGTATTGTGGCTGACACTGTGTTTGAATTCCTTGCCGTTGTATGATGCGATAAGAACTGCGAGTTCCGGGTAAATTGTTTGAGAAAAGGAACAACTTTGGGTTGGTATACTTCTCTGAGACTACTAGCACGTGGCTTATACTATTTGGAATAATCGAAATTATTTTTAATATATCAACTTTACTTGCTATAGATTTAGCTTATGCTATGCTGTAGTTGATTATAATTGGTTGCCCAATTGTGTTGAATAAATATCTCAGATCTTTAATATATAAAATAACTAAATTGTAAATGCCCCATCAACCAATTGAAAGAAAACTTAAGTAAGGCACAAACGGCAAAACATTTGAAATAAAAAATAACATAAAAAATGTCGTATGAATAAGCCCAGTTAGGGCTGTTTGACCTTATTTTGGGTTTGTCCACGCTTTTTGTCATAAATAAAATAATTCACTGGCGCCTTAAAGTGCCTCCATCGCAAGACGTTTTTATTCAAGGAAAAGATAAATCAGAGCACAAGGAAGAAGGAAAAATGTCCCTTAGATTTCCATTTCTAAGCCAGCTACTGTGCGGCTGACAAAAGAAAGTTATTTGCTCGATTGCGTCCCTGGCATTTGGTTGTAGACGAGCATTAAGTACATCATAAAGTTGTATGTATTAGTTTCTTATGTGTGCTATTTATTAACAAACAAGAACAGACATAAATGCGGTATAACGGTTGCTGCAATCAATTTATTGGATTTTTTGTCAATTTCAATTGTATTATTTGTCAGTAAATGAGCAACTGGCTTTTATCAAAATTTTATTTTGAAACTAAATTGATATTCAGAAAATCATATGCAGAGGGTACTTCTGCACATTCGGACTTGACTCACTTTGAGCAAATCGAGGACAAGGTCAGATTCTAAGGTCTGTTATAAATTTCGTCTCGAAAACCAATCTATTCACGCTAGGTATTTAAATTTGTTCTTCTTGAGATGCATATCCTCTATGGATGTTGGCTTACGTTGGCTCATACGGTTCTATTGACGGCTGATCGGAATAAGACAGCTGAAGTCAGCCCAGTCCATTGCCTAAGGTTATTTATCCATAATGTTCTGCGGCGGCCGGGACCTCTTTTTCCTTTAACTTTTCCCTGCAGGATTAATTGAAGGAGGTGATATTTTCCATTTCGCATAACATGTCCGGAATATTGTATTTTCCTGGCTTTGACCGTTAAAACTATTTCTGGATCTTTCTGTATCCGCTCCAATAGTAGTAGTTCTTTATTAACTATAAATTGTGTATTTTCGATGTGGCTTTTACTTATTATCATTATTTTCGTCGTCTTGTAGTTTATTCACTTGTTCACTTGTTCACTTGCTTTATTTTATTTCCTTCCATTGTAATGTTGTACCTTCTTTCTTCTGCTGCTATAAACATCACCGTTGTCTTTTCTGTGTTAATTTTTATGTTTACTTTTTGCTTTTCCTTATTGTATATGTTTATGTTTACTTCTTTCTCTGTCCCTGCTAAAAACACCATGTCGTCTGCGTATGGTAATTCGGACATTCACACCTTTTTATCCTTGATCCCTACGTTATATTTCCTTGTCTCCTTCTTACTCCTTACTACTTCTTCCATGAACAATAGCGGGCTTAGTACACAACCCTATCTTCCTTATTGCCTTTTCGCTGATTCGCCACATTAAGTTATCCTGCACTTCTCTTCCCTCTCTAAAGCCGAACTGACTGCTTTCTAATGTGTTTTTTAGTTTTTATCTTAATCCTGTTTCCCATATTCTCGCCCATATTTTGCCCAGTATCTTTTGTAAGGTAATTCCTCTGTAATTGTCACGTTCTCTTTATCACCTTTTTTTATACAGTAGCACTATTACACCCGTCTGGCAATCTTTTTGGCCTCTCTTTGCTTTTACCATGTTGTTCAGGATTAATATATTTTTCATTCCTGACTACCCTATGTATTTTACTAATTTCGGTGGTGTCCCATCTATTCCTGCTGCATTTCTGGGTTTTAGCTTTTGTATTGCCTTCTCTAACTCAGTTGTAGTTATGTAGCCGATGCCTACATTGTCGCTCATCTATGTGATGCTTTGTTCGTTTCTGCTGTTATCTTAATTTTCTTCTTCGTCGCCGTTGTCTCGTAACACATCCATGAAATATTGCATCCATGTGCTCTTCTTTGGTAGGTAACTGTCCTTGTTTATATCTAATGTTTTTAATATTGCGTAAGGTATAGATGCAAAATGTTATAATAGCCCTTAACAGATCTGGGATGAAGGACAAATAGAGATAATTTAATTTTGTAAGGTGCTCATTATGTATCTGTCCAAAATATGCTATTTTTCTCAAACGGTAGAGTCCAAGCAGTATGTAAAATATTATTTTTAACCAATAGTTCTTGAGTTAAAGCAAAAAAAGAATTTGCCTAAATTTTAAAGTTTGTAAAAAAGAGAAGAAAATGGTAAGTAGATGTCGACAGAATTCAACCTTATCAAAAATTGCAAAGATGCAAATCCAACCCGGAAGCGTCAACGTGGAAGACCACTACAGCAGAATGGACAGATGGGCGGAAAGCTGGGTTTCCTCTCTAAAAACAACCGAAAGGCCCAAATGATTAATATCACAGATAAACAGACGAAGTTTATAGAGAAAAAAAAGAAGAAGATTGTTTCTTTGGTCGCTTATTAATACTTTAAATTGGAATTGCGCTTGGCAATATGCTCAACGACAGATTCGAGTATTCTTATGAATTAATTCTGCATGAAGTTGTCACTGACCATGCTCTTTGTTGTATTTTTATCCTTCAGAGTTACACTTTTTACTTTACCACTTTTATTTCTCTATTAGTCACCCAATATGAAAATCTTTTATGGCTGCTCAGTTTCATAAACATTAATTTAACAGCGAAATATTTGATCCCACATCTCCTTATTGTAATCGTTCGTTCACTTCACCATAATTTTAGTTCATAGCCCGTTATCATTACAACTTCTTGTAATCCAGCAAACAGCAAAATCAAGTTCGCAACAAATTAAGCGAGACGTTGCGTAGTGTTATAGTTAATGTCTAAATTAAATTGTCAAGTTAACAAGTTCTACAGGTAAAATTAAATACCACTTTCAAATTAAATTTAAATAGTTAGAACATAGGAGAGTGTTTAAACCTTTTTTTATTAAATACTTCGTGTACAATCGCGTTCAAACTACGCGGAACCTTTGGAAATTGTGCTTATTTGAAACACAAGTAATAAATTGGAAAAAATATACATGCCACTATCTCCAATGATATGCGAAATAAATACAAACACGCACAGATCAATCACTTAATCGTTTGTTTCTGCGTAAAATATAAATTTATATTTCGTTCAGGCTCATACGAAATTGAAGTGCGTGAGAGGACTATTTACATTTGTGAAAACATTTTTCAACTTAGCATCCAGGCACTCATGTCGGCACAACCTAACTACGCGAGCTTTGTCATGCCGCACCTTAACAAGTAATATTGTTGTGTTTAATTAAGGTGTGAACTGAGGTTAAACTAACCGTTGTTTAACTGATGAGGAATTTCAACTGAAAAGCTCTCTTGAGCTTAGTTCCTGACTATTTTCAGCGATGCTGTCGACCCCTTCCAAACTTCTAGCCAGTTATACTCAATTAATATTTAATTATATCAGGATGTGTAACAACTGGCGACAATCATGCTGTATTGCCGGTAATAGGACAAGTGCGTGACTGGTGTAACAAGGATGGGGATGAAGGGGGTTCTTTCAGCTCCTGCCTTCCAGGAATAATCCAGAGCAGAGCTGATTGCGGATCAGATAAACTGAACTCTCTCGACCGTATCAATATCGGCAGCTAAAGGGAAGACAGGGACGTAACAGTTATATCCCAAAGCCCGAATTTGTTGGGCTGGCAACGGATGTGGGTCCGAGAGACTCAAAAATTTCTCGTATAAAACGTCAGGAGCAGCTGGGCAGCGAGCCCTTCCAGGAGAAATTAGCCCTATAGTGAAACCATAGAGCACCAAGGAGATAAATTTAGGCCCGGCTAGCAACGGATTATGCTGGCTACGTAACGTTCAGCCTCCGGTTGTGTCATTTGGCAATGTGCTGTTAGGGGTTGGCCGTTATCAGTTTCTAAATGTGGAAAAAACAGTGGCTTATCCTTATAGTTTCTAAATTGTTTTTCTAAATTTTTAATGCTTATAAGTCACAGAAGTACCCACCATTTTTCATATTCAGGAATTTCTAACTTTTACATGAAGTCAGCTGTTGCATCGATAATTCATCAAAAGTTAACAGCGTCTGTTTAATATAAAGTAACTTTTATGTGCGTCACTTATTCTATATTATCTCATACGGTCAGCACACTTAGCTATGAAAAATAAAAAGTTTGTTAAATACAGAGCGATCAAAAATAAGCTTGATCGTCCGAACCCATGAATTATATGACCACCGCATTTTATAAAACTACATTTGAACTAAAATTAACTGTAATATTAGTTCATGTGACTTGAATACACCAATAAGCTACGCAGTGCGTATGCTAAAATAAAAAATAGAAATTTTAAGATTAAATTGATAGGTAACATTAAATTCACAAGTTAAAGAAGACTTTGAAAGTGAATTTTAAAAAATCTGTAAAAGGCTTTACCCAAAACTTCCCTCGTCAACATTGTGACACTAAATAATTTTAAAAATCAAATTAAGTTAGGAGTACAAATATCTTCACGTTTCTAATAAATTAAATACATTTTCAAATAAAAAAATCTGTAAAACGCCTTACGCAAAACTTCCCTCGTCGACATTGTGACAATACTAAATTTTAAAAATCAAATTAAGTTAGGAGTAAAAATATCTTCACGTATCTAATAAATTAAATAAATTTCCAAATAAAAAAAACCGTTACCGGAAGGATTTGAACGGCGGTGCTTCCGACGCGAACAAATGCGACAGACTAATACCTCACAAGTCTAGGGAAAACTGTTACTATCATCGGGTTTGTCTTAACCTTCACACCCGGCATGTCTTAAGAAAATTAATTATATTTTTTACATCAAGAAACCAATGCATATAATTATTTCACTAAACATTTCTTTATTAATTTTTAAACATACCATACGCAGGATGTATATATTTATGTGCAATAGGTTTTACGAGATACGGTGATGCCTGGGCCCAAATATGCGTTTCCCGTCTATATCAAGGTTTGGAATTTAGGCATTTATGCTGCTCGCGGCCTAAACATCACAGGAAAATTAATACAGGTAACAATATCTTAACACTTGCTTATGTAAATTAAAACAATTATCAAAGTTAAAAAATTACCGGGGAGGGATTCGATCAACATCATCTGCGGTTACAATCGTCTTTAGTTAGATAGATTTAACTGCGCTACGAAGGCTCGCTGATGTGTGCGACGAGCTGGTGTATTGAAGTGAAGGGTGTTATTGTAGAAACTTTTTGATTTTTTTGCGACTTTATCTTGTATTTGTTGGGTTCTATTTTCGTCAAGTGTAAGGCCTGATCTATATGCAAATCCGTACTTTAATCTATTTCCCATTTAACGCAAATATAAAAAAAATCGTTTTTAACTTCCTCACCCTGTATATATTTGTATGAAATTATACCGGTTTCATTCCAGGTATATATAGAATTTGTATGCAAACAATCGTCTTCCTCCAACAAATACTTTTTGAGCTATACTGCCAATAGACAGACAGACAGACAGACGGAATTGAGAAAACCTGTTTTTCGTCATCTACGCGCTCTGAAACGTGAAGATCTGAAGAAATCTCGGAAGTTGATTTTTTGCGATTACAATACTTCTTTCGTCTTTTAGACGAGGGCAGTAAAAAATGTATCCCGCTCGGGTTTGAACACACTGCATCTGCAGCTCTGCAGAATGCTCAATCCTAACCGAATCCCCGAAGCGGATATAACTACAGCGAAATTCCAACTGCGTTACCGAGTCTCTTCCAGCTAAGTCTGGCGCGCGCCTATCTTGAAGAGCACGGTGTTATGGTTGAAACATGTGAAAGTTATTACTTCCTTTTATTTCAAAATTAACACAAAAATAAACAAAATTTTATTTTTTTAAGGTGCTCACCCTGTATATATTTGTATGATATTGTACCGGTTTTATGCGAGGTAGATATACAATATGTATGCAAAATATTCTTTTCCTCCGACACATAGTTTTTGAGCTATACTGCCAACAGACAGGCAAACAGACAGACAGACGACAGACAGACAGACAGAAAGACAGACGGACAGACGGACAGACAGACAGACAGACGGACAGACAGACAGACAGACAGACAGACAGACAGACAGACAGACTGACGGAATTGAGAAAACCTCTTTTTCGTTATCTAGGGACTTTGAAAAGTGAAGATCTGAAAAAATCTCGGAAGGTGAGTTTTTCGTGATCTCAGTACTTCCTTCGTCTTTGAGACGAGGGAAGTAATAAACTATACAAAATGTTGACAGTTGTTTCTCAACAAAAAGAATGCTACAGATTAGGCAACTTTTATTGTTTTCAGTGTCTGCCGCGATTAAGTTTATTTTTGTTCTCCCTGTACGAAGGAAGTATTGTAATCACGAAAAAATCACTTTCAGAGATTTCTTCAGATCTTCACGTTTCTAGGTCCCTAGATGATGAACAAGAGGTTTTCTTAATTCCGTCTGTCTGTTTATCTGTCGTCTGTCTGTCTGTCTGTCTGTCTGTTTGTCTCTCTGTATGTCTGTCTGTCTGTCTGTCTGTCTGTTGGCAGTATAGCTCAAAAACTATTTGTCGGAGAAAGACGATATTTTGCATACATATTATATATCTACCTCGCATGAAACCGGTACAATTTTCTACAACTATATACAGGGTGAGCACCTTAAAAATAAAATTTTGTTTATTTTTGGGTTAATCTTGAAATAGAAGGAAGTAATAACTGTAACAGGTGCGGCGGGCGTAAACCCCAGCGGGATAATTTTTTTTAAATTTGCAAATTGATATCATTCGGGCGAAAGAAGTTCTGGGAAAAGCCTTTTACAGATTTTTTTTTCTTTGTATTTCCCTAGTCTACAATGTTATGATATAAAAATTATATGCTAGCCTTTACTAAATTGTCATTTTTGTCCAAAACTACGACATAAACACATACACACACGTCACATAATGAATTAGAGATAGCACAACGGGTATACATTGTGGCCTAAGTATGTGTGAATGTGATTTACTCCGCCTAATAATCATTCTTCTTTTCTCATCCCTTTTGCACCTTAGGAATTAAAGGCTGCATCGCTTTTTTATCAACTGAAACCCATTCTGCGTGTAACCTTCTGTCTCGTGCTAAAAGTTTGGCCTCTGCTATGCCGTTTTTTCTGAAGTGCATCTTCTATATAGTAATTCATCATTCTTGGACTACCTTGTTGTATTCTGCCATCTACTTTCCTATCTGTGACTATTCTTCATATTCTGTACGTTAGCATTTTGTATACATGACCGTGCCACTTTACCTAGATATTTTCAATAGTAATATAACAAGGGCGAAACATACTTACCGATAATTTTGCACACGCCACGGGTCGAGCGCTGGTTGCAATGAAAACTGCTCCGAGGGCTTGCGCGAGGAAAGTTTTCTAATGGCAACCAGCACGATGACTCTTGGCACGGGGAAAATTATATGTAAGTGTGTCGCCCGCGTTTATATTTTGAAGATTATTACACAAAACCCGTATACGAATTATGATTTAAAATTGATCTAATAATGCAAGAAAAACTCAAATTGCTTGTTTCTTGCATTTTTATCTCTCATTATGAGACCATCCAGGGGGTCGATAATCGTCCCTAGGGAGCTTATCGCTTGGTAAGCAGCCCACGGGCGCTTATCAGGTAAGCAGTTCGGGATTGGTCGATTTTCAAAAAATGCATGGTTTTCATTGGTTGATGTCAGTCATGTGACAGTTGTGTGTAATAATCAACGTTACTTACAGCTTCCAAACTTCCTAATTGCATCATTGGCGGCTCAGCCTCTACTGGCATGTCTTGTTACTTGCTCTGCGCGTATGGTGCTAATTCTGTTATGCCTATATTATGTGTGTAACACTAAAGGAAATGCAATATAGTAACGTCGCTACTTGGGTTGAATTCAAACTGCTTGTCAGTGAAGGACCATGGCGATTAAGACGTACCTAATTGTGCCCCTAACTAATATATGCAACTGGTAATTAAGTAATAAGGGCGCCATGTTCGATAGCTTGTCAATTAAAACTTTCCTCAGAAAGCGGAACGAGCGGGCATCTGCGACAGGTCAAGAAGGTGGAAGACACCCGCGAAAGGAAACGACTGTGGCTAGTATTAGATTCGAAATATATGTTTATACAATATAACACACGGGGGTTGTAAAGGCAACTACTAATATTGTTATAGTTAAGCTTAAGCAGCGAGGACGCAGATTCCCATTAGCCATGGTGCATTGACAAATTAACCAATATTTACGTTGAGTTCGTGTATGCAAAATGAACCCAGAAGGAAAAATCAGCTAGCAAAAAAGTTGATAACACGAACAACAGGCTGGATCTTGCTAATACACCATTCGAAGCTCTGAATGAGGGGTTGCATTAACGCTTCCACAAAACTGGAGATAAATTCGTTTCGCTAATAATTCTGTTGATAAGGTTTTGTCGAAGGCAACGATTATGTATGCAAGTTGACAGTCTATCAACAAACGCAATTCATCGGAGCACATAAAAAGGAATGCATCGGGCAGTTTTCACTGTTGATGACGCGATGATTAAATAAGCCTGGAGATTGTGCGCTTCCAGCAGAAAGCAATCATATCCTGGCATGTTCCGGTGGTTTTTCCGATCTCGTACAGGACTGAGATTATGTCTATGATGACAGCAATATCGAAAAGCAAATTCGTCTGCATCGAAACTCTCAAAAAAACTTCGTAGGAACACGTTGTGTAGTATTTTAAACGAAAATAAAAAAGACCATTTCCATAAGAAAAAAAAAGTGTTTCTTGAATTTTGATGCCAAATCAAAATAAATGTTTGATTCAAAGCCTATTGCACCACTCAAAGCGCGCGCCAGCACTCAGCCTTCTTGGATCTACGATCAACTCAGCGAAAATTTCACTCTGCCCAATTTCGGATCCTAACAGTTATTCAGAGATTCGTAAGCTCTTCATTTCTGTGCCTGCTATTTACAGTATTAATTTGTCTGTTAGAATACAATTTGCTGAGACAACTATAAAAATAAGTCGCAGGAACGTAGAGACAAATATTGTAGGAACTTTAAACTGTTCTGTCACTAGTCACAGGAACGGAATGGGAAGGTTTTAATTTTGGGGACCGCAACGTTTAGGCGACGTTCTTTTAACTTTTCCGGCTACGTTCCGGTGACGTTATGGTTACGTAGCGGCGACGTTGCGGCTTAGTGACAAGCACTTGATATTAAACGTACCCAGTGACGTTTAGTTCTACAGGTCCCGAAAACGCTATCGAGGCTAGTAGATGTTCCTTACGGTTCAATTGCCCTAAAGGGATATCGAATGTCTCCAGAATGTCTAGGCAGCCCTCAACCTATTTGAAAGTAGTTGCAAACTTGGAGTCGCATTTTAATAGCATAAATTAGTCGCCGCTGATATCACTAGCTACTTTCAAGTTATTCGAATGCAAGAGGTCATACACAAAGTAACAACTAGTAGTAACAAATACGTGACAGGAACTGGCAATTTATCAATCGAAGTTATTCATACATCAAAGTCATAGTTTTAGCAGAGGTTGCGTAATAGTTACTTATTTGTGGTTTCTCTCCCAGTTACGGGTACTTCTGTGCTAGTTTATTAGTTTCGCGTTCTCGTCTTCCTATTATTTCTTTTGTAATAGATTTCGTTTTCAATACTTATTATGTAGTGTGCTATTTCTCTACAGTCCACTGCTGATAATCGTCTTTAAATATGTTTACCTAATTTTCAAGCTTGTCTGGTAATATTACGAATTTGGGTATTGCTAATCAACAGAATTTTGCTTTTGCTGGGGTTTATACCCAATTGTATTTATCCCTCCATTTGGTGATCATCACTAAGTGGTCCGCATGGATTAGGTTTTGAGAGCAGTAGTCTATTCCCAAACTTTTATTTCGTCTACTATTACGCTGGAACATTGCTTCGTTCATTGCGAGTATAAAAAATCGTGGAATCAGGCTCCCATTGTTTTATGCCATTCAGCATGTAGAAGTTTTTATACATAGATAGTTGCCCATATATATCGCGACCTAATTTTCCACATCCTTATATAAACCTGTATCTTTCTAATGAATTACGAAATTAGGTCCAAAGTTTGGAATAATTCCGATAGTCTGATTATATTTACATTGTGAGAAGGTTTTTATCTATAATCATGCATAATGTATTTTTAGGCCACTTTAAGAATTGTTACTGCCTTTCATGCACGTGAATAAGGTGTTGGTAATTGGTCAAGCTTTAGTGCAAAGATTTCTGGTGGGGAGTCAATAACCACAAAGGATGTGTGGATCTAAGTGTGCCCGTTGTAAGTGAAGTGGCAGCAATTTCGTTAACATTAGCGACACTGAGATTATTTCGACGTGGTCGAATTTCATAGTAAATAAAACGAAAAATTAAATTTATTTAGACACTGCGACTTTAGTGTTAAAAGATTATAACGCGATATTTGTATATAAAATCTATGGTGTTTATATTTAAACAAAGGAACAAGACTATACATATTTTTAGACGCCATATTATTTCCCAAATAAATTTCTATTTGATAGATAGATATTTTAAAATGAATCTCATGTCTCATGTCACAAATAGTCGGTAAAGGAAGAGATCACTGAACTTTTTTTTTCTTACAGTCTATTATCCACTTACACCACAGGCACTAAAACGATATAAACTGACAACTCAGGCAAATTTTTTCACACAGGTGAGTATTAGACAGTTAAAATTAAATACATAGGTAGTGTACATTTGTTTAGTGTTTTAGTTTGAGAAATCACCAGAAATTAATGAAATTTGTTTTTCCTAAATATGAACATGACAAAACAAAATTTGAATATATCCTCCCGCCTTCTTTTAAAATATTCTGGGAATATAAAAAGCTCTTATTTACCCACGATTTTCAGGAAAAGCGCATTTCAAGTAGAAGATAATAATGTAAAGTAAAAACTTCAAAGTTAAATGAATTGTGCTCTCGCCATACACCAAAAGCTCTAATTGAAAGTTAATTCAACGGAAATATCTCAAAACATACATATCAAAAGCAGGAATTTAATGTATAAAACGACTTATTGAAGCTATTTATTTAGAGAAATACTTCTAGAAATATTTTCCCTCACTCTATAAAAAAATTAGTTAAAATGTTCTAGAGACCTAGATATAAAAACCAGTTTGACGAATTGCCAACGGAACTCAATGTTTAGTTTGCACTTCATTGCTGAATAATTTTAATAAAAACTGTGGAAGCGAATAGCCTGGCAGTCCGTAGAGACATGCAGTGCAATATCGAACAAATGCTAATAAAAAATTTCCAGTATATCAGGCAATTAAACCTCTAGTATTTTTGTTAGCCTCAAATAGGCTTCAATGGATATATCAATTTCCTCTGAAACTTTCTGGATTGCTCAGTTTGATTTACTGACTTTTATCTTAATTCTGTCCTTAGGGTTTCTATCCCATGGTGCTGTAAATGTTTCCTCTACAATTTCAAAACTGAAAGTAAATTTTTCTGCATTGCAATATTTAGGAGAGAATTTAGTGGCATAAACATCATAAAGTTATGAATTATGTTACTTCTGAGATTAGCTGCAGCATCTGACACCAGGATGATGGATATGCTTGAAGTTGGTGTATCTCTCATCCAAGTTTCAAACAAAATATGATTCACAGCTTTCTTGAAGTTTCGTAATTCATTACTGTTTTCATTCGTTGGTCGTTCGCCTGATAGGATTGCGTAATTATAGAATTATATTGGATTTCCGCTATATGTTATGAATAATTGAGTAGTACTGAATTTTTTATAGAAGCTAATGATGTGAATGGTGCAACTGCAGTAATGTAGCAATTAAGCTGTCTTACCTATCAGTTTCGATGTTATCGAATTGACGTGAAATGTCAGGGCAAATACCAGCGGTTATCAATAAATGGCGACCTACTGATGCCAGCTAAAATAACAATGCAAATAGGAACGTCGATGGTAATTCATAGGAAAATAGAAATGCTGAATATGCAAACGATATTTTAAATGCGCTTATAGCAGATTTATACTTCTATCGTTGCACACCCATATTGCAGTGAACAGCGAATTAAATTTTGTTGTGAGACCGACGAAAAAAGTATAGCTTTTTCCTTTAATTTAATTTAATCCTGATAAAAATGTAAAAAAGTCGATCTGGTAAAATATGTTACATCCAAATTCGGTGAGACGCGTTTTGTATAAAATTTTTAGATTTTAATAGTTATTATTTGTTTATCGGGGCTCCATAGCTCAGTGGTTAGCATTCTGGCTACTGACCTAAGGGTCGAGAGTTCGATCCTCGATCCCGGTGAGGCTTTTAAAACAATTCAAAAATGCCGATGAAAACCTCTACCGAATTCTATCATTTGGAAGTGATGTAAAGCCGTGGGTCTCATATTACTACGATGTGTAGCTTGTAAAAGATCCCTTGCTAGGGTTGGAACTCTTTAGTGTCGACAAAATTCTAAATAGGACTAAGGTACCTGGTACTCTGCATGCCTAGACCTTGTCCATGTGGTTGGCAAAAAGGACCTACGAAGACCTACTTGCTAGACATGAGTCTCCCCATAAATACTACTACTACTACTACTACTACTACTACTATTTGTTTTGGTTGATAGCTATAAAATATAACTCATTAATGGCATTGTTTAAAAGTAGAACTAAAGCACCGAAAGTGACAATGGGGGGCATCTCAAAAATTCATTTTATGTTTCAAATTAATCCTGACTTTTGCTATAGCAATCCTTTTGGCGGTGATACCTTTATTATACCATTTGATACAAATATTAATAATGCGGGCAGTGAGATAAATTATTTTTTGGTGAACGTATTATTGCGAGACGCCTAAAGTCGGGGTGACTGGCAATCCTTTTAGTTAAAATACACTCGGACACGAAGACCAAAGCTACTGTTGCGAGATTAATAAGAACACTTAAGTACAAACACTTGCATTTATTTTTCTGCCGTTTACAGAACACTTAAGTTTAATAGCGTTGTTTCTTAACTTTACGTATTTACATCTTCTTATTAACTAACTTAATTCTAAGTCCATTCTGACCAAGAAAGCACGGTGGGCGTTTACAAAGTTCCCAATAACCTATCAGAGCTGGTCTAAATTTTGGAATTTTGGCACGTACATACGGACGTGATAGTTCATAATAGTTCTATGAATTTTAAAAGTTTGAGGCTTTCTAACGGTGAAATGTGGTTTGCTCGGACCCTTCGGAAATTGTCGCTATAAAGATTTACAATTCTACTAAATGCATTTGGTCGCAGCTGCGAATAATTTTTATGATAGAGTTGCAACCGTTGCTTCTTCTAATCACGTACCGGTCATATACATCACTCAATATTTCGGTTTATGAAGTAAACCCTGCATAAACGTACTCTAATCTATTCGTGAGATTGGAATATCTCCAGCTTCCCAAGCGAAATGCACGTTTCTAAACATCCGCTTGTTGTAATTTAAATATGACATTTTGCCTACGAATTCTACCGTAAAATATTTATTATACAGATGGCTTACAGCTAACTAAAGTACAGTATATTTCTACATAGTTCATTTAATTAAAGAACGCAAATCGTAACAGTATGAAACTTGTATAAACTTGCAATAAAACTGAGTCCAAATACCACAAAAATATAAGGGAGGGTAATTTCCAGTGAAATTAGACTGACAATAAATTAGTCAATAGATAGAAATAACATTAGACATCTAAAAACTCTAAATGATATAGAGTACCTACGTATTATTATTCATCTCAGACTTAAGTTTATTAAACATATAAAGTACGTAGTTGAAAAGTTACTAAGGAAATAAATTTTTACTTCCCTCGTCTAAAAGGCGACCACGTTTTAGGGTCCCTAGATGACGAAAAACAGGTGTTCTCAATTCCGTCTGTCTGTCTATTGGCGGTATAACTCAAAAACTATTTTTGCAGGATGACGATATTTTGCATGCAGATTATGTATATCTACCTGGCATGAAACCGAGAAAATATCGGACAAATATATACAGGGTGAACACCTTAATAAAATTAAGTGTATTTTTGCGGTATGTGGGAAATAGATGAAAGACATAATTTGCACATAGGTCAGGCTTTACCTTTGACGAAAATAGGACGCAACAGATACAAGATAAGACCGCAAAAAATTCAAACCGATTCAACAATAACACGTTGAGTTAAATACAACAGCGCTTCGAACACATACCAGCGAGCCTGCATGGCGCAGGATAACCTATCGAATCCCCGATTTTTTAGTATTGATTATTTCTCAATGATTATTAAACAAGTGGAAAGCTTATTCTTTCTGGATTCAGACGATATCAAATTAATCACAAAATTATTTTTGACAACTGCTACATAATGTGTTTAAATAAAGCGTGCGAGGAATGTGGAGTATCAACTTCAGCATCGAAGTATATTTGAAACTACTGCACATAATTGTATACAACTGGCGTATGGAATGTGAAAGAGAGAATGAAGAAATTGTTAGTGAAAAAATTATCTGCATTGATTTATTGTTGTAAAAAATATAATCTTTATTTACAATTATTTATTGGGGAAGCCAATATAACATCATCATTCAGTTTGGCTTCCTTTACCCAATTGTTTGTCTTCAATACTGTATTGTATATTAGTGTATAGTATTGTTCCTAAGCGTACTCTGATTACATATTGTTTATATCAAGGCTAATACTATTTTTAGTACAGTTTTACAATTATTATGAAAACTAATGCTATTCTATACTGTTTACAAAAATTAAAGTAACATATTTCTGAAATATTTTATCTACGACCACTACTAAAAGTAGGCCTTTTAGCGCTAGCTTGTTTCACTAAAAGTGACGTTTTATAGTTTACCGTGTTTAAAGAAATCAGCTGTTTACGTTTAACACATGTGCTAAAAGTGAAGCGAGGTTCAAAACTACAATTTCGAACTGCAAGTGAAGTTGTAATGCTATTCTAGTTGCTTCTTGCGTTACAGATAAAGCGTTTTTGAAATAATTAAAGCGTTATGTAATGAATACAGTCATATGTGGAGTATCAATAATTACATTTCGTAACTCACCTTGACAGCACGGGCGTGGCCAAACAATCGCCACCGCGGCGTAGGCTACTATTCATTATGACATAAATTAAAAGCGTCGCAGATGCGAACCTTTCTTAAATCGATATTTATGGATTAATAACGGTAAAATTAAGGTCGTAGATAAAACATTGTATGCAACGCGTGCTAAAAGTCGTTTATGCGCGAGACATGTTATGAAACTCAGCCTTCGGCAGTTTTATTAAAAGGCCGCCTAAACGACTTTTTAAAAAACGTTTATTTTTATTTTACAATGAAATATAACATTGGAAGCACACAGCTAGCCGCCGGACAATTTCTTACATCTAGCTATGATACGAACACAATGGAACTTATCGACTGACTGGAGCTTAACTTAGAAGTGCAAGCTACTAGTATATATACTATGCCTAATCAGCTAAGATAAGCGTTATCTCCAAAAGGGAGCGTGAGACAGGAAGCCACGTGCGTTCAAGGTTGCAGACTTGCAATTCATATAAAGAAGCTATTTATTGTTCAAGGTTGCAAGCTTGCAGTTTTACACAGGAGACCATTGTCTATTCATAATATAACACGTCCGCCGATAAAATGTTCAATGGGTGGTATTCAAATATGCCTCCATTGAACTTACAAAGAGAAAAGAAAATTAAACTTATGCATTTACGTTAACCGGTTCAAAATCTTTATTTAAAAATCTAATAAGTTTAATCTTCATTGTGTTTCTATTATAATACAAATACAATATAAAAATTATTAACATAAGAATAGTACACAGAGTAAATATAATTGCAGACACACTTAAATTATCAGATTTAATATAATTAACAGGTTTTAACAAATTTTCATATTTATTAAGTTTAATTCGGTCCTCAACCAATTTCTGGGTGTCAAGAGGTATCAAGTCAATCTTTGAAACATTTATGTGGTTTGATTCAGGAATTATTAAGCGGTCAATGTTTGAAATTTTTAAATTAACAATTTCATTTGAGGTTCTTTTTGCGGTGAATAACATGTGTTTTTGATTTATTGAAACAAGACAGTCTGAACTGAGGTGTAAGAGGTTAGTGCCAGATATTCCTTTTCTAAAATTCTGATTTTTACATTTGACGTCCAATATTGCTTCAGATGGGGAAGATATTAACCATGTCGCAGGATTTATTTGTGATATTTTGATTTCTGTTAAATTGAATAAATAAGGGATACATGTTTTATTTTTATTAAATGACAGAAGTTGTGTTTCGCACAATTTGTCGTTGGGGATTTCAAAGTAGTTATTTTGATTACAAAAGTAGGTGTCTAAAGTTATAAGTTTACAATGACTTATTTCAATGGGAATGCTGTTTTTAACGTTAAATAATAAAGTACTATAAGTAGGTATAATCATACGAAATTGATAATTTTGGATAAAAATCGGAAATGGTATTAATTGTATCATTTGATAATCGTTAGTTTTGGAAGTAAGAGGTATTTCGAATATAAATGTAATTCTGTTTTTAACTTGATAAACTTTTGTAATGATAATTGACTCGTATAAATGTAAATACTGTAACTCTGCAGGATATGGAATAGTTAAAGCTTTTTCTGATATGCTATTGAGATACGTCGAAATTTCATTTAGATTTTCAATTAAATCGTCATTATCTATTAATGACATATGCATCTGTTGATTTTGAGCAAAAGTTAATGCATTTTCTAGTTCCAAACAAGTGTTAATAAGTAGTTGTAAAAATTGAATTGCTTCTAGCAAGACTGTTTTTAAGGAGTATGTAGCGAGATTTTTGCCTAATTCCTCATTTTGTAAAATTATTTTATTTATATTTCTGTCTAATAATTCTTGACTCTTTGCTATATCATTGATTACTGAGATGGTATCATTTAAAATTTTAGTTTGTTCTAATATAACGTCATTTTGAATTTTATCGCTTTCTTGTAGTTTAGTAATCATAGATTCATATCTGACTCCATCGTTGGCGTCGAGGTTTCCAGTAAAAAATTTGAAAGCGGATCCAAGTCCATCGAAAAGTCCTCTTTTATTAATTTTGTGTTTAACATCAGGAAATAATTGACTTAAGAGTTTATCTGTTTTTTCAAGATATTGTTTTAATATTATGAGTAAATTGTTATGATTGATAATAACATCATCAATCCTTTTAAATTTTGTATATTCAATAACGTAACTTTTATTTTCAAGTAACGGTATTATTTTCATTAAATTAGTTCTAAGTGTGTCATAATTAACAAATATAGGGGTATAGTCTACATTTCTAATAAGCGTCCATTCGCTTTGTTTAAGCACTACGTTTCCTAAGTTTAAGGGATATAATCCAGGATTATCTTTTAAATTTTTAATAATAATATCGCTCTGTATAACTAGTGATTGAGTCAGCAGGGTACAGGCGATGAAGAGTGTAGTAATCCTGAAAAAGAGAGAGCAATAGTTCCTTTTGGTGAGGGTGTTTTATATTTCCATATTTTTTTAAAAAAAATTAGATTTAATTTTGAATTTCAATTTTACTTCTGAAATTAGTTTTAACAAATATTTTTTCATTTAATTGGAATGTTTGATTTTTCCGAATTGGTTTTAATTTTAAATTTTATCATTACTTCTGAAATTTATTTTAAATAATACTTTTTCGTTTAATTGAAATGTTTGATCTTTCTGAATTGGTTTTAATTTTAAATGGTTGTAAAGGTTTTTCTTTGTTTTCCTTTAGCAATATCAATTATAAAGGTATGTTGCTGTGAACATTTTAGTTTTAACGCGAGAAATATTGTGATTATTAAAATTATAAATACTAGATTGATACAAGCTTAGGTCTTGTTTGTTTGTTAAGTATAATTTTTATTTGAGTTTTTCTGATTTAAATGATTTCAGTCTTAAGTTTTTTTCTTAAGATATTATTTTAAAAAAAAAGACTTGATATTTGAAGTTACTGGTTTATATATTAAAATTTATTTGCAATACTTAAAGTTTTTCAAAAATTCAGGGGTGTGTACAATCTTATTTCTTTCTTTAAACACACGGTTAAAAATTTAGTTATTTTGGCAAAATTTTTGATAAATGTTCTTTAATAGACTATTTGGTTAAAAATGGTTTTATTTCGATTTTTAAGTGCTGGAAATTTTGATTGTTGAATTTTTAAATGAATCTGATTTTATTCCTTCTAAGGTAGTAGATTATATAATCTAAATATTTTACAAATTTATGTTTGAATTACTAAACCTTATGAGTTGACTTTTCGTCAGTTTTGAAATTATATGTGCATTGGTTTTAGTCTTAAATTGTTTTTTTTTAAAATTGTTATTTAAAATAATTATCTAAAATACTTTCAATGTTTGAAGTTTTTATATTAAAGTTGTTAAGTCTGATAGACTGATTTTTGTTGAGCTCATAATTTTTATTTTTATAAGATTAAGGATTATAAATATTAATTTCTTGTATTTCATTTAAAGTATTAATTACGCTTGTTTTAAATTGATTATTGTATGATTTCAATTGCTGAAGGCTTAGTCATGCCTTTTTCATTAAATTTTAATTTTGGAGTTATTTTAGTTACATTTTTTTATGCTGATAAATTTTACGAAAAGTTCTATACACAGGGTTAACTGTAGATTTTGTTGAGAAAAATAAAAATCTTAATTTTTAGGTTTTGAAAAATTACATTAGTTTCACTTTTTTTGTTTAATTTTTACGGGTTGTAATAAAATGGTATCGTAGCTCTTTCTGTCTGAATGTGCATCCATTTATAATCTATTCGTGCGGATAATTTTGAAAGTAAGTCGGATCCAATAAGTCCTATATAGTCTGGGTTAAAATTATATAAATAACATGTATGTGTTCCGTTTTCATAAAAAAGACTGGGGATTGGTAAATCTGCAATTAAGTTATGTTGAGAAATTCCATGAGATGTAACTATCTCGAATTCTGTTTCATAAATATAATTTGGAAAATGTTGTTGTACAAATTCTGGAGAAATTATTGTTTGTGAGCTACCTGTATCAATTAAAAGTTTATCGCCGGTGGCGGGAATTATAATATACGGAAGATCTGATTTTGAATTTATATTAAAAGTTAAAATATGCTTTTCCGAGGCTCTTAATGAAAATTTACAGTATCGTTTGGATCTGGAAATTCATAATAATCTGATGTAATGTCCAAGTCTTGGGGTTCATTTTGAAAATATAGGTTTGATTGGTTGTATTCTGGATTTTCTTGAGAATTTTTGAATGAATTTTCAATGAAATTTTTGTTTTCTTCAGGAGAGTTTTCGAATAAATTTTCTGTTAGATTTTCATGATCAACAGGGGAATTTTCTTGTTGAACATTACTGTGATAAAATAGTTGATTAAAATTTCTATTAACGTTTTGAGAGTTTGCTCGATATTTATTAGGGAAATTTGTTTGTTGAGTAGCTGGTCTTTTTATAGTGCTAAAGTCCATAGGTTCTGGTTTATTTGTTGGTGAAAAATTTGGTTTTGGTGCAAATGCATTAAAGCTTGAATTTTGAGTTATTCTAGAATTATTAGGATTATTAAAATTTGTTGGACTTTTAAAATAGTTGGGGTTTTGATTAAAATTACTTTTAGGATTTTGGTTAAAATTACTTCGATTTTGTTGGAATGGTCTTTGCATAAAATTTGGGTTATTAAATTTAGGTTTATATGAATTTTGTGTTTGAATATTGGAAGTTAAATTTGATTTATTTAATTTCTGACTTTGAAAATTATTTTGATTTTGAGAATATCTGATATCGATTTCTTCTTTTACTATGCTTAAGGCTTGTTCTAGTGAAGTTGGGTTTCTACTTCTTACGAAGCTTCCTAAATTTTCATTTAGTCCACTTGTAAAAGTGCGAAGTGCTAAATCTTTGTTAGCCTTTAATTTATAAGTGATAATGTCTTTTGATTCTTGACTCAGAGAAACTTTTGAATTATAAATAGCTAAATGAGTTCTAACTTTATTGAAAAATTCTATGGGAGAGTCTTTATTCTGTTTTAATTTAGTTAAATCAATTAAGAGATTCAATTCTGACCTTTGGTCACCAAAATTTTCAATTAAGACATTTTTTAAGTCTTTCCAAGTATCATACTCGTAACCTGTAATTACTTCTAACGCTTGACCTTTTAATTTATTCCTTATCGAATTCAAAATTATTTGGTTGATATAATCGTTTGAATTTTCTGTGCAAAATTTAGTTGCAATGATTTCTGCGGATCTGATAAATTCCGAAAGAGTGGCTTGATTACCATCATATGTGGGAATTTCATTTAGTAAAGCTACGTTAAAATGTGGGGGAAACAATGATGCGTTTTGATCAACCATATTTGGGTTGCTAATGTTGTTACAATTATTTAAAAATAAAATTCTAGGGATAGAATTCCTTGGTGAGCGTGATCTATCTCGTGACATAAAATTTTTACAATTGTTTCAAAATATAATTATAAGTGTTTTACCTAATGATTCAAGATTTCCTTTAACATAAAAATTTTGTTGACAAAAATTAATTTTACTTTATTTATTTCACTTCTAATACCTTGTTAGGAATCTTACATTTAACAGGTGTGCGTAGGGTACTTATAATATAAATAATTAAAACTATGTTAATATAATTTTTAAAACTTTATATTAGTTAACTTTGTTGTTTTAGGCGAACGCTTTAATAATTATCACTTTTGAAAATTATATTACGTTACTTTGTTGCCTTTGAAATTTTTACTTTGTTGTTTAGGCGAACGCTTTAATAATTATTACATTTGAAAATTATATTACGTTACTTTGTTGCCTTTGAAATTAATTATTTTGCTTTTTCTTTAAAACTTAAAAATTATTACTTAGGCGAACGCTTTAATAGTCGTTACTTTGTTGCCTTTAAAATATACCTTTGCTTTTTCTCTAAAGCTTGAAAATTATTATTTTTAAAATATACCTTTGCTTTTTCTCTAAAGCTTTGAAAATTATTATAAAAATATACCTTTGCTTTTTCTCTAAAGCTTGAAAATTATTATAAAAATATGCACTTACATTGTGCGTTAAAATTGACGAACGGCGTGCGATCAAGCTACGTCCTGTTGTCTTCGAAAAGGATGCGTCGATCCTGTTGATGTCGGCTGGCCTGCACAGAGGTCCTGAAGTCCGACTTGGATAGTCCAGCTTTGCGCTAGAGCGTTATCCAAAAGTTGTCCTGGGGTCGTCGTTGTTGACGTTGCCAAACCAGAGACTGATCCCAATGATCAAGAGTGGTCCCAATGACCAGATGGTTCCAATAACCACGGAGGAGCAGGAGCTGGGTCGACGGGCGCTTCTCACGATCGGGCGATGTTTGTCCCTGTTGGAGATGTCCGAAGATCCGCTGGGTGGTAGGTTTCGATTTGCGGCAAAGAGCTGAACCTCAAGGAAAGTTGCTGGTCGACTCGATGTTTGTAGTTTTCCAGGTTTTCCTCCACAAATCCTACCGACTGCGCCAGTTTTATTAAAAGGCCGCCGAAACGACTTTTTAAAAAACGTTTATTTTTATTTTACAATGAAATATAACATTGGAAGCACACAGCTAGCCGCCGGACAATTTCTTACATCTAGCTATGATACGAACACAATGGAACTTATCGACTGACTGGAGCTTAACTTAGAAGTGCAAGCTACTAGTATATATACTATGCCTAATCAGCTAAGATAAGCGTTATCTCCAAAAGGGAGCGTGAGACAGGAAGCCACGTGCGTTCAAGGTTGCAGACTTGCAATTCATATAAAGAAGCTATTTATTGTTCAAGGTTGCAAGCTTGCAGTTTTACACAGGAGACCATTGTCTATTCATAATATAACACGGCTTCGTTTCATAATTTTCATGTCTCGCGCATAATCGTCGACTTTTAGCACTTGTTGCATAAATAGCTATTATAGAATATTATTTGATATGCATGAAATATTATTAATTGCTATAATAACCAGAGAATCGTAGTATGTGTTCATAGCAATATATACAAAGATAGGCTGGTAACTAAGTCATAACTGTATCTGTTCGGTAATATTTCTTTACCGTACATGGCAACCATTACCATCCTGAAACAAATGTATCTCAACAGTAATATTCCTTTAACGTACAAGGAAATCATTAACATACTAAAACCTATAAACTATTGAACAAACCACGGATGTTATGAATCATAGCGGCCATAGATGTCTTAAAATCTTCGCTCCACGAGCTCAGTTTTCAACACAACATCTGCGGCAATTATGACACTCATAACATTGCTATACATGTTAATAGCTATTCCCAGAAAACTGTTCTAGCTTTTACAATATTGAGCAAATCAGTTTATGTGAATAATTTTGTAGTGTAACATTCACAAGAGCATTAATAGCAATGGATTTAAAAATAATTACTTCAACAAGTTAGGAAAAGTGGATTTTTTCCTTACGAGGATAGGTAGAAATTATAAAGGCGTAGAGTACGAATAAGATTTTTTTCTAAGCGTTAAACACATGTTTTTTTTTAAATATATTATCAAGAACTGTTCATTTTCGAGGTTTTATTGAGTGCTTCACAAATTGAGTAGCTTTGGGTCATTGTTAAGGTATACACTACTTAACAATTCCAAAAATCGAGTAGCCTTTGCTCGTTATGGAAATCAGTGTAAACACTAATGGCTAGATAAAGAAAAATGAGATGCTTTTGTATGACTGTGCTAATGTTATTTATTGTTTGCTCTCTTTTGCACCAGTGAGGAGAAATAGTACATATTCTGGCCGAAATGAATGTAGAAAAATAAGAGTTTTTGATGCGGAATTAGAAAACATGGGATTAGCCTGGAAGTTAAAAAAGTGAGAGTTTTCCAGTGAGTGTGATTGTTTAAATTACCAGCGAACGCAGTGAATGAAGAACATTAATTTTACACTACTATGGAAGACCACTTTTCTAACATATTCAACATGATATATTTTAATCCTATTGTAAAACCTAAGGAAAATTAAATTTTGGCTGTTTAATTTATTTGCCGTCTAAATTATTAATTCTAATTTAGAGCAAGCTGAAAAAGTAATACTTTTGTATGGTACAAGTGATTAAATAAGCATTTTATGCGTAAGGGGAATATTGTATCCACCTTCTACATTGAAATTTTGCTTTACTATGGAGGTTTAAAACACAACTCTACAAGTAGGTAAGTTTTTTATAAATTGATAGGAAACGTTCGACTTTTGCATATCCAATTTTTATCAGTTTTAGTTAGCAAATGACAATTTTTTCTACACTTTTTTAAAACAATGAGCAAATAAATATTTTAAGTTTCAAATTTTTTTTTAGGAAATGGTATACTTTACCACATCTTTTTTTAAATAGTTAAGAATTGAATATTTCCTGTTTTCGGAGACAATAAGAAAAGAAGATACTAAGGTTTTATTACAGTACAGTACATAATTGGCTCTTTAGAAAAATATTGTATCTACCGCGTGTGGATGTTTGGCTATTACACCGCGCTGGTGCGGCAAAGAGAATAAACCTCCTGACCATGCAATCGGCAGTTTTATCATATAATTCCCTGATGATTACTAATCGGCACCATAAAATGAAACATGGAATAACTAGCCGTCTCATTGAGCATGGTTTTGATAGTTACAAGGCAGTTTACGCAGTTAATAGCAGCAGAAGTAGGAGATATAACAATATCGTAACATTTGATAAAAAGCACAGAGATCAATGATAGTGGAAAAACAAAAAAATATATACGAAACCGTACCTTGCAAATTTTAGCAATTTTAAGATTAAGTTGTAAAAAGAAAATATGATTAGGGATGTAAATCACATAATTAAAGCCACGAAATCTAGAAAATCGTACCGTGAGACGATATGAACCTGTTGACAGAATCCCGGAAGGAAGATGACCGAAAACCATACTTCATTAGGAACCACGAGGAAAAAGAAAACAAGGGAAACTACCCCTTAAATAGAAGACGCATATCAATAATATAATAGATAACGAGACCTTGCACGGGGAGATTGCGAAGACATAAACCTTTAGGAGCTGAAGACGACAAACCCATATAGAAAAAACTCGAATAGGAAGAAGATAATGATGAAAGGTTAAGCACTGCATGTTCTGAATATGTTGCGTTAGTTAAGCCATTAATTTTCTGCCATATATAAGAATTTATTCCTTTAGGTAGGTCTACATTATAACCATATTGTGCGGGTAAAACATTTTCAGAATTTCTCCTATTGAACAACGTAAATTCAAGAACTAGCAAACATTCTTAGTTCTAGTCATCAGATGTAACCCGCTATAATAGTTGTGTAAGGTATAAGTGGCCCATTAGATTTGAATTACGTAAAAAATATTTTACTCGAGACGGTGAACGGCCAAGTGGGGTAAATTGTTTAAGAGGGTAAATTCCAATCACTCATATAACATTTTATCCAGAAACACCTTCAGTGGTCATTTGAGATAATTAGAGCAATATAAATCACTACTCTCCATAGTTAAAATCACAACATTAAAATTCAAATTAAGAGGCGATTTTAGATCAATGTATCTTTTGTGCGTTATATTAATCAACTATATTGTCAAATTAAATACTGAGTAAGTTATTTGTGAAGCGGAATGAAGTTACGCAAATCTTGGTTTGCTGTTTGATCGTAAATCTGATTTCCTTATAAATACTTACACATAATGTGCGACCCTGTTCGTGAGTAGAACACACATTTTACGATTTTGAATTTTATGCGTTATTGCATAAAGCGCTTGTATTCTATCAAAAATCAATAATTCATTATATGGAGTTCGTTGTGTCAATGATTCATCAAACATGGTTCTTGCTGATTAACGTTGCTCATCCGAATTTCCTGTTTTCAATCAAAAGGAAACTGCAGTAGGAAGAAATGTGGCATTAGTCTAAGTTAAGTTAATTAGTTATTCAGTAAAAGAGCTGCTGCATATTGGTAATATATTTATTTAATTGGGTCCGGAAAACTGTACTTAATATCCCAAATACAGACAGATCAATAAAAAAACCAATTAGGGTAGGCTGTGATATGTGTTATACGTTTGGCAGTACTGAAGTGTATTGTCAGTCTATGTCAAATTCGAGATTAGTAGGTTAGGTTTTGTTTGTTGTTTGACACAGACTGACGTATAACTTAACCTGCAAATCTCGAATTTGACATAGACTGACAATACACTTCAGTACTACCAAACGTATAACACATATCACAGCCTACCCTAATTGGTTTTTTTATTGAACTGTTGTTATATGTTGTGATAGTAGTAAAGGATGTATTAATATTTAAACAAATAGTGTGCAGTTAACTGAAGTGCATATTGTGTTCATGCAGTTGACATTAAACCAGTTTCAATTTAGTGCATCTATTGAACCAATGACTGGGTCGACAGAACTAGTAATCTAAAATTGCATTTTAAATAGGCAGTTGTGAAAGTAATTAAATGCAGTCAATAGTACACAATAACACGCAATAACGGTGTGTATTTTTTGGACATATCAAAGATATTAGATGTGAAAACTAAGGTATTGTAGATCTCACTCTCTACAAGATGCTAACAATCGTACGCTGTACAAAAAAAATATGGAATAAAGATAGATATTGCTATGGTTTTGATTTTAATATGTTTATTAATTCGCTTTTGCCCCACGGGCGCCGTATATAAAAGCTGTGGTTTGTTCTAATAATTATTAATTCACTTTTGTGGTGTTTATCAAATTTAATTTAATTTTAGACCGATTAAAAATTTTATGCTGTTTTGTATACTTTTATTTACTTGGCCCAAAATAAATGGTATTATGCCCTTTCAATATTTTATCTATTTGCAATTTATTATCGAAACTCTAGCTCAGTAGAACAATTAACTCTATTCCCAGGGGTGAATTCCTAATAAATTGTAATTTTTACTTAATCTGGTGCTCCACTGTGCACCCGAATTAGTTCCAATACGCAGTCGCTAATGGATGCAATACTGTGAAAATCTACAAAATGGCTCGTATCGTGGAGTAAGCGTTGTTGACTTTAAAATAATCAAAGATTGTGAACATTCGCAGAGGTATTTATTCAAATCGTAGCGTTTTGGCGGTTATTATTATCATTTGTTTCAGGCATTAATTTGTTACATGAATTCAGAAGGGACGCCGACTAAATCGCGCAGTTGTTTTTACCTTCGCCTAACCTCAAATTTAGGTAAATGCTTATAATTTGAATTGCGCCTTCGCTGGATGGTAGGATATGCTTGAATCTTGATAAACAAGGTCTGGTTTCGTATGCACATAAATTTCCCGATCCTAACATTGATTCTTTTAGGTTAAAACAGTACCTTAAAATTTGGTATATTCTTCGCAATGTTCGGAAAGGGGCCCCAGCTGGTATCTTCCTCTGGAACGGTTTCCTCCGGTGTTTTTGCTGTTGGTCGGTCTTTTGTACTCCTGCCTGATGCGCCGCAGTAGAAATCCCTGGCTTTGGACCCTATTGTTGACCGCAATTCAACATCGGAATCCTGATGTGGATGGCTACCGGGAACCTAGTAGGTGCTCTCGGTGGAAATTTAATTTTACTGTTGGGGAAATCGCCCCAAACGTTTCCACGGAAACTTCAACATTTGCATAACACAATGATATACTTTTGAGCTCGAAATATGTTAATTTATTACATGAAAACTTTAAGTGAAGTGGAGCGCAAAACTACATGTCAAGCTTAATTTAATTAT
The DNA here is from genome assembly GCA_940337035.1 of Agriotes lineatus. NCBI lineage: Eukaryota > Metazoa > Arthropoda > Insecta > Coleoptera > Elateridae > Agriotes > Agriotes lineatus. The sequence continues at coordinate 131,382,359 of OW679196.1, read as the reverse complement.
TCATTTGTTCTTTCTTATTTCCGTTATTACAAACAAAATATAATCTATTACTATGGTTACCAAGGCACCGGAAATTGGTTTTGATCAAATTAAATACATTATGGAAATGAATTTGATTACAAATTTTATTTACAAATTTCTTATAAGTAACTAAAATATTGTCTATTTCTTAATTTTAAAAGGCCTCTTTGTGCAACAAACATGTTTTATTAGTTACTCTGCTCTATTTCACTCGCGATAATTGCACTGAATATTTTATAAAGTTCATTTTTCTTTAAATTGCTTTTCCATCTCCTTCTGTCTGATTTTCACTTGCTTTTTCATGTCCATCTGTCTGCTTTTCACTTAATTTTTATGTCTTGCTGCCTGACTTCGTATTTGCTCTTTGCAACGTATTATTATTTTCTTCTGGCTTCCTATACCTGTTTTAGATTTCTCACAATTTTCCTGCTTAGCTATATTGAAATCTACACTTCATTGACATGCACTTCGCAAACCTTTTTGTGACTATTCATTTCTTTCGGTTCGGCTATTCATTCTGACCAAACCTAATATTTAATTAATTTGAACGTCAACTTCAACCCTGTGAAAAACAAGCTTTGCCATTTGCTTTCTTCACTCATTTCATTTACTATTACAGGCATCTCTTTTTCAATGCATTTACTGATTGAAATTTAAGCTTAGTATTGCAGTTATATAAAACACCCCAACTCTGTGCTTATTGACTTGTTTCTTAAATTGTACTGCAAGTAGAGTCGAGTCGTGGGTCTAATACCATTACAATAAACGATTACAAATTACACAGGTCCAAAAAATTATAAAATGTGCTTACTCAGAGATGGTAATTAGACCTTCGATTGTTTTGACACCAAAAGATTGCTTATCGTAAATAACCAATCCTACAACGAATATGGTAAATAAGAGTGATAAGATCTACATTAGACTAAAATTAAGAGTTGAACAAAATACGTAAATAATTCTTCATGACTGCACTGAAACTGATATGACGCTAAGGTGTATGTGTAGGAGAACAGTGAATCCAAAAGGCTCTTAAATTCTGATGTTATCTATCCTAACACAAAGCCTCTAAGTATCACAAATGTCGTACCTGGGAAAATCCCAACCTCTATTGTGATTTATAGTAGAGAAAAACTTTTATACAGAACACAATAGTGCATAAAACCTTTGCATATGTTACGCTGGAATTCCATTTTGAGCGATAAGTGTAAAATAATTGACCAGTCTTTGAGTGTACGCAAAAGCTGTTAACATGTTAATGATCTGAGATCATAACAATTTTTCTGTAAATCACTTTTAATTAATACTAATATTTCCAGCAGCCGCACAAGCCACACAATAATTTCAGAATGCTGCGTCGGATTATGTGCTGTGCGTTAAATATTTACCTAGTAATTAAGTGGTTCACACCTGTTGAGTAAGTAAGTTGGAAAATATGTATATAGAAATCCCTCTTGGTTTGGGAACACTTTAGATTAGCATAGAGTTGTTTAGCTAGCTAAGTAAATAATAAAAATGTCAGGCAAATCCCTTTTCCAACCACCTATTTGACTATTACTAAAGGGGTTGTATTATCTGCACGTGTGAATTAAAGAGGAAAAAGGTGTCGAGCAGAAAGCGTCTTCTAATAAGAGCTGAATTGTTAGAGGGTATCGGTATATTAAGGAGGCACTTGCAGAAGGCACGCTGCACTGCCTTTTATTACGCTTCTGCTCAGGCAATATTCCGTTCAGCTACCCCATCTCCCCAGTCTACTTTATTAAAGTGCATATATTTCAGAGCTCCGTTTAAAGGATATATTGAGAGTTCTCTCGCAAACTATTTCGTGAGCTGCCTAAATTTCTGGTTAATTTTGCGTAATGGGATGTGCAAGGCAGTTGATTGCCTCGTTCACCCCCAGTGCCGTTCAACCCCAAAAAGGGCCTGTAATGTCCGAGGTAATTGTTAGGTGTTGAGTAAACTTATCGAAGCAGCTTTCAGGCTCGCTTGTAATTATCCAAAGCGGTAAATTTCCAGCTTAAAACTTCCGGATATTGCGAGCAGCACTTACCTCACCTGGAGGCAACCCTCAGCCCGAGTTATGGATAACGGGGTGCGTATGAACTCTGAGAAGCTGTTTATCACCCACCTCATTTTCCAGTTAGATGGGTTGCGGGGGGCTGCTTCATGGGAACCGTCGAGGCGAGTAGAAATTGAGACGATAACCGAAACCGAATTGGCCCTCTGTGTATGCGATACTAACAGTAACTTTCTGCAGTTGTAAACTTGAATTAGCCTTTTAGTGGAATATAACGAGCTGGTGTTACTGGTAGGTATGCTGTGTTAAGATTGTTAGGTTCTTATTTCGTAGTGCTTCTTAGATTTTCACTTTATCGTATTCTCTGTTGCTTGTTTATGCCTTTCCATGCACATAATGTTTTATAGCATTGAATTACATTGAATTACCTACCTTAGTGTTGCAACTTAATGTGTTTGTTGTGAAACATGAGCAAGCTTTTCGTGATTATAAACGTGCTTGAAGATTTTTAAATTCAATTATTTTATTTTAAGCAACTTCTTCCTACATATCCAACAACTTTAATCTTTACAATTTCTCATCTCCGTATTCTCTTACATTAATTTACTGATAGCATAATCTCAGTACAGCTGCACAGATGTTACCGACAGCAAGAGTGACTGACTGTTAACAAAGTGTTCTGAAGGTGATATACACCTCGTCGTTTATTATTTTAGTTTATTTTTATTGATATGAATAATTGTGACTCAGGATTTTATCATATCCTATCTTACCTTTCTTAATACACCGGTAAACAAATCAATTACTCTCAATCTCGTCGGGTTGCTACAGATATTTAATTAGGACACAAATAAAACACATAGTGCTATGATTATGAAGCAATTAACATTTATTGTTTAAATATCTGTACTTTTTAAATATTTGAAGGTTTAATAACATTATTGTTAGTAAATTTTGTTTTTTTTTTTAAATTAAATTTTAATAACAATTAATACTGTGTGCTACATGCAGTTTAATTAATTTTTATTTACAAATCGTTTCATAAAGCTTTCGCCTTAAACACTGTTAACTTTGTATGCTTTGAATTTTTATAATTTGTTTTCTTCAATTTAAAATTGTTCACTTAGCAGTTTTGTTCATTTTATAAATTTCTTTATTTTCACTCAAATCAAGCATTTTTATGTAATCTTAGTATTGCACTTACATTTTGGTTTTCTATGGTCGAGCTCAAGTTGCCTCCACTGCATGTACTGCTTGCACCGTCGTCAGCAACGCCTACTAGTTATGCTACACGTAAATCACCAACATCTTCATAATTCTTGGTCCAGCTTCTTATAATGGCCACTTTCATTTTAGAAAAACATTTTTTTGGACACATACTGGTATTACCAATTATAATTGAATTTTTATACTTTAGCTAATTTTAAACATGGTGTTTTCTAAATTCATAAGTTTTTACTCATCCCAACTGTTATTGTTATATCATACTAAGGTTAACTGGTTCTCAATTATTATGTAACAATGTGCAACAACAACCCTTTTATACAGCAAATATGTAAGAAACAAACATATGGTTTATCCTTTCTAATAATATTTACTTTTGCAGATAAAAACTGACTCATATAACAACTTACTTCAAAAGTACTGTCAACAACCAAATTTGCGTTACATTTGCAATCAACGAATGGAATATTAGATGGTATGGCTTACAATTCCACATGTAATTGAATTAATAACTGTGATTCTTTTCGACTGATCTTTGTGTCAGTAATGGACAGTCAAATTTGCCGAAGAAACTTTTGATTTCATTGTATAAAATAGAATTGTTAGTGATAACACCGTATTGCTGGACTCGATATCATTTGATTTGTAATATAATGAAGCTGCACGTTAATTATATTTATTTAAAATGCTTTGCCATTTTGAGACCATATCAATATATTTTTATTTAAATATGTTTATTGCATCAGGTAAAATTTCCATTGGTCTTGGAAATCATGATTTCTAAAATATTTTAGATGTTCTAAAGCCTTGTCTAGAAATTATAATTTCTTGTAATTTTTAGAAATGCAAAGTGTAAATTACTAGCCCTTGTAATCCCCTATTATCAAAATGATGGGTTTTCGACATTCTCACATTTTGTAGGGCAGCTTTATGAATCACTGGCTTCCTCTTCATATGCTACTACGATTATTTGATCACACCCGAACAGGTGTGTTAGAATATATCTGTATTACCAAATATTTGTTTGACTTGTCATTCCTTCAGTAATCCTTCTATATCGATATTCAGTAATGTACTAGACAAGAGACATTGTAAAAGGGTTGCACGAAGTTTTGTTTCCAAATCGTTACCATTGTAGCTCAATCGTATCCAAATAGACGTTCTGTTTAACTAACAATGTATATTAAAGATTATTACAATAGTTGAGAGAGAAGTTCAAGTTTATTTTGATCATTCTTAGGTCTTTTACCGGAAATAATGTTTATTGAATGTAGTTCTAAGAATTCATCAGGCAGCAAATACAGCTTTGGAACAGAGAAGCACAGAAACAACTTAAAAATTTGGTGTACTGAACAAATTGAAAGCATAGTAAAAATAGAGAAAGCTCTGTATATAAGATCGCTAGGTACTAACGGTCGAGAAGAAAAAAGTACCCATAGAGGAATAAAACGAATTACAAGAAGAACAATAATACGGCAAAAACAAACTGTGGGATAAGAAATGTCAAGATATGAGTATCTAGGTAGCTGAAAGGTAATTAACTTACAAGGAATATAAAAAATGCAGGAAAGAAAATAACAATCATAAATACAGTTTTGGAGGAAACATGGTTAAAGCACTATCAATAGTTGTTAACAGAGACAATGTCGTAATCTTAAACTACAATGATATAAGAACAGACAACATTCAAGCCGAAAGGATGGAAGTTGAAGAGACCGCTGTGATAAGAGTAATAATGAGTTTAAAGAATGGAAGATCTTGATGTATCGAAGAAATTTATTCCGAGTTACTACAAAATGGTGCTAGAAAGCGATTTAGAGTCCTAACACACATTTTTAGAGCATGTATAAATAGACAGGAGGCATATATATTCTCAGCACTCAAAACAGGAACCAGTTGTGGCAATTCTAGAAGGATATCTAACTACCGTAATGAGCCGATTATGGCCGAATTGTGAGATTTACTAGAAAATTAATATCATGCCGAAGAAGGACAGAGTGGATTTAGAGCTGGTAGATCGTGTTCGAATAACGTGTTTACTATGAAACAGATAATAAAGAAAAAAGTCGCTAGCAACCAAGATAAGTTTTTTGTTGTTTATGGACTTAATAAAGACATATGATTTTATCCTTACCACCATACTACGGGATGTTCTGTGACCATCGGATATAAAACATTGTCAGGCCATTTTTTATTTCTCAGTAATTTAATTAGATACACAAACCTTTAGAACAGCTTTGGTACATAATTGGCGAGTTCGCCTGTATTTCGAGTCCATTTTAGGCATAGTCCATGGCATATTACTGCAACGTTTAGCATTAAGCATACCCATTCGTAAACTCTGTACACCCCTTGTATCGCTGTTTCTGATTCGTAACCTTTGTACATCTCTTTCATCATTGGTTCATGCGGCTGCAGGCCCGTTTAGTCGCAAAAGCGTTGATTTTACTTGGCTCCGGATTGGTCTGCCGGATCGCGCGAAGCTTGTTTGTTAGCGTCGGTCGATTCATTCAGCCGCCGGACAGACCTAACTGCAATAAGTGGTTGCGTCTGTCGCTGCACTGTGGCTTCCAGAAATAGTTAAATTGAGTATTCTTCGCCCCGTTTAACCCTAAGGGCCCGGTTGAACGTGGGTCACCTGATTTGGATCTTGTAGCGCCCATTTATCTGGTAACACCCTATATATACCTCGAACACGCTTGCCCTGTGGTGTACCGTTTTGAACCACGCCCATCTCCCTGGGCGTATTTGAGCCGATGCTTTTAGCCTGTTTTTGACGATTCTCAGGGTGAGCGTGCCTATTTCCCGGACTTGTCTAGTTATTTAATACGCACACAGTCGTGGGTGTCGCTAAGTCATTTTGATATCGTAACACCATACCAAAACTAAAGCTGTGCAAAGTTTGTGGGAAAACACAATATCTATAATAAATATAGAAAACGACGTATCTCAAACATTTACTGGAAATATTTTGCCATTATGTACCTTTAAAGGCTTCTTCGAGGGATAAGTTAGATTATTTACCCAATGTAGTGTCGCCTTGCCGGATCTCTCTTCCTATGTCAATTTCGTTCGTGTTTTAGTGTAGTTCGACCGTCGATGTTGCTTTGTCATATATGCGTGCATTTTTTTAGGCTATTTGGTCTACTCTGTGGAACTACATGGTTTATGGAAGTCCACGAAATCAAAACAAATATCAAGGTTATATCATCTTGTGAGTCTGTTTGTTAGAATTTTTGTAAAGAGCTCATAAATTTGGCATGGTAGACTAATAGGCCTGTAATCTTTTGCTCGATTTCCTCTTTTATATAATATTATCAGGACTTCAATCGCTTGGTTCCATGATTCTGGCATTTTCTCTTCTTTGAAACATGCATTACTTAACCAATATAACATATTCAACTAGAAATGCAACATTTTCAGTCGCGTTGAATGCAAGAACTAGGATCAGGCATCCCTCGGCGCTGAACTAAAAATTGGGGAGAGCAACACGCTAGTGACCCGATTTGCTCGGACTCATATATAGCTTCAGTTTAAAGCGTCGATAACTGGCGTCGATGAAAGAGAAGCTTTTCAGGCCTCTATCTGCGTAGAGTGCCGTTATACAAGATAGCTGCGAAACGATTGATGGTGGGACGATCGGAGTTTCTCCAAATATCTAATCAGAGGTCGAAATAAAATTCCTCTGCACAACAACGGGACGCAACACGGAATTTCAGAATTATAGGTTCTTGCTTGGGAGATTCCCTCTTAAAGCCGTTAATGTTACCAAAATGCCACATCTCACGAAACGGTTACACTCAAATATATATACCCTGTTTTCTAGACGATAGCTAATTGACTATCTAGCACTAACGTCTGCCCGCGCGCATAAAAGGCAGTGGCGATGTCAGTTTTTAAATTAATCTAACACCTCCCTCTAAATAATTGTGCATCATATGTGAAACATTTAATAATATTTCTTCAAATTTCTTTTACTGCCACAAAAGAAAGTGCATATAAAGCTATGATAGTATCAAATAAGCAAAAAAATTCCTGCAATTTTCGAAGAATTGTTCGACTCATTGTTCTCCTATATAGTATAGTTGAAATATTTACGGACAGGTATTTATAATAGCAACGAATATATGGCTTATGTGTATATGGTACCCCTCTGCAGACTTCATTCTAATACTATAAATAACGTGCATGTATATCTCATAATTATTTTAAAATTGCCTCAGCCAAGTCAGGTATTGTATAAATAAATTTGTTAATGTACTTTGGTTTAAAAAATACTACTTGATTTATGTAGATGTAAGATATTAATGCAAAATGTATAATGGAAATCATCTTTTTTTTCTCCTTTTGGAACCAGATCAGCAATCCAGTTGCTATGCATGGTTGGGTTGTGAGTAGAATGGCTGTGGCTGGATTGACTGGAATGAGGACATCTAACAAGGATTCCTCTGTATCTGACTTGTTAATCGTTGTCGGATTCACTGGAACTTATCCAAATGTCTTGAGGGAGTTGGCGTTTCAGTCGCGTGTGTAAATGTCTTACTCCGAGGGAGTAGTTAACAGCACTCGCGCACTTATTGATGTTTGTTAGAAAAGTTTTGCTCAGTTTCCGAATGTGTTGCTCAATGGTAGGTATTTGTAAGTCATTATGGATTTGCGTGTTTCGCACGAACCAAGGGGCGTTCACAGTAGATCTCAAAACTTTATTCTGTAGCACTTGTAACTTGTTTATGTTGGTTTTACTAGTGGCGCTCCACACCGGACACCCATAAGTGATTATAGGTCTTAGAATAGATTGGTATATTAGAATTGCGCATCTAGTTTTTAGGGGTGATTTACGGTTTATGAGTGGGTAGAACATACTAAGACGGGCGTAGCACTCGTTTAGCTTGTTGTTGATGTGATGGCTCCAAGTGAGTCTCCTGTCGAGGTGTACTCCTAAGTATTTTACTGATTGATCGGGCGGGTTCCAGTCTACTATGCTATTGTTTATTGTTATTTGGCTAGGGTTAGCTGGCCGCCGGAGCGTAAATATTTTTGTTTCACATTTATCTGGATTGATTGCAATGCTCCATTTATTAAACCATTCAAGGGTTTCATTTACAGTTGCTTGGAGGTTTCGCGCTGCAGTATTTATGTCGCAATGCTGCGCTATTAGGGCTGTGTCGTCGGCAAACATCGAGATGGTTGAATTAGGCAGTTGTGGTATATCGCTGACATAAATGTTAAAGAGGTGTGGAGCCAGTACAGAGCCTTGAGGTACGCCGGCAGTAATTTTTGAAGTATCAGAAATTTCTGAGTTGATTTTTATGGCAAATGTTCTTTTGGTTAGGAATGATGCTATAATATTTATTAGATAGGCAGGGAGTTGTAGCTGTAATAATTTATAAATGAGGCCGTTGGTCCAGACTTTGTCGAATGCTTTGGATATGTCTAGGAAAGCAACTGCAGTGTGAAGTTTGTTTTCGTAGCCTTGTTCGATGATTTGCGTGAGCCGTAGTAGCTGGTGATTGGCTGAGTAGTTTTCTCGAAATCCGAACTGGAATGGTGGTATAATATTTTTTTCTTTTAGTTCATTATGTAGTCTGGACTGTATAATCTTTTCAAAGAGTTTGGACATCGTTGGTAATAGGCTTATGGGCCTGTAGCTGTCTACTGAGTGACCATTCTTTCTTGGTTTTTTAAATAACAGTATATGGGCAAATTTCCAATAGTCGGGGAAGTAGCCCAATCGTAGGCATGCATTGAAGACTGAGGCAAGGTAAGCCAATGCTTTTTTTGTAAAGTTCTTGAGGACTACATTTGGTATCATATCGTGTCCGGGGGATTTTCTGATAGGAAGTTTATTTATTTCCCGTTGTATTTCTCTAGACGACGTATGCTTGAAGTTAAGGCTGTTTAGAGGTATGCTTGAGATTACGTGGTTTTCCACATCTTCATGAAGCCTTTGGTAATTGTTATGGTAGGCTGTAGTAAAAGTTTCTTCAAAGTAACTTACAAAAACCTTGCATTTTTCTTCGTCGGTGCTGTATGTAGAGCCATTGTTGCTGATTGCGGGCATTACTGTGTTTTTTTAAGTATTTTTCTAGTGGCGTTCCACATTGCTCGATCATTGGGCTGTAGTTCTTCCACGTATTTTCTATAGTTGGAGATTCTGTAGTTGTCGAGTTCCCATTTGACTTTGTGCGTAAGTTGATTGAGCAATGTTTTCGTTTGAGGATTTCGGGTATTTAGCCAGGCCCGGCGCATTTTATGCTTTTCTTTTATTAAGCTGAGGATGTGTGAGGGTGGATGTGAATACGTAGGTGTACGTCTTCTGGCTGGGTTTGTTGTGGATTCTTTTACCGCTAGTTTAATGTTTTATGTGAAGCTGTTTATGTAGTGATCAAGGTCTGCTGAAGCATTAAGGGGAGGGGGTGGTTGGAGTATGCTGTCTAGCTGTATTTGAAATTCATCCCAATCGATCTTTCCGGTAATTAGCATTGGCGGTCTGGATAGATATGCCGGCGTACTTAGGAAGAAGATCAACACGGGGAGGTGGTCTGAATCAAGTTCGTTAACAACATTTTGGTATATTGGGCGGCTGAAGTTTTTTTGTAGTAGGATATCAAGAATGTCAGGAAGTCGATTTCTTTGATAAGGGTAGTAAGTTGGCTCGCTAGGAGCAGCGACTTGAATGCCTAGCTGCGTGGTGTAAGCTAGGAGTCGTTGTCCGTTCGGATTGTTCGCCCGGCATCCCCAAGTTGTGCTCTTACAGTTCTAGTCTCCTAAAAGTATAGTGGGTTCATTAGAAAAGAGGGTGAGGATATCTGTTTCAGCTAGTCTTTTATTCGGTTGCTTGTATGCACATATAATTGTGAGTGAACTTTTGTCATTAAATGTTATTTTGACTGCTGTAGCTTCTATTGTGGTAAGTTGTGGGGATTGTAGTTCAGTCAATAAAAGGTGTTGTTTGGCGATAATTGCTACTCCTCCAGAGGCTATCTCTCCTTCTCTGTCTTTTCTGTAGATATTATACCCTGGGATTTTGAAGGTTTCATTATTGATCAAATGAGTTTCAGACACGCATGCAATATCTATAGAGTGTCTAGCTAGAAAAGCAATAAATATTGATCTTTGTAATTTGATGCCGTTAGCGTTCCAGTTTGCTATTGTTAAGTTTTGGATAATATGTAAATTATTTACCGTCATTGAAGAGCAGGGCTGGTATTAGTGAAGAGATGAATGACTTTATTTGGTCCATATAGGGAGTTATTAGTTCAATAATCATTTTAATTATACTACTAATTGGTGTATTATCAGTGTTGGATGAATTTGTTTCGTTTGGTTGGTTTGGTAGAGATCTTGTGTGTTGGCGTAGTTGGTTGGCGTATGTGTTTTGGTTGTTGATTGTGCTGGAGCGTTGAGTGTGAGGGGTCTCGGGGAGAGTGGGCTTTTGGTTATTCGTTTGTTGTCGTTGATTGATATTCGGTTGATTTCGGTAGTAGGGGCATCCTTTGTAACTAGCGGGGTGTTCTCCTCCACAGTTTACACATTGTGGCTTATCGTCTGGTTTTTTCGGGCAATCTTTATAATGGTGATTGCCTGTGCACTTGACGCATCTGGGGTCTAGACGACAGTAGTTTTTGGTGTGGCCATAACGTTGGCAACGGGTGCATTGTGGTATGTCTCTAGATTTGTGTCGCGGTTCTACAGTGACAACACAGTAGTTCAGTCTGGTGAGATTGAATATGTCATTTTCTGTACCGTCTTTTTTAAGTTCGACTATAATAAGTGGCATGGGCTTTTTATCCTTGTTTAGCATACGCACAACTTTGAGAACTGGATATTTCTTTATACAAAGTTCAGTCTTGATTTCTTGCTCTGTTATTGATAGAGGAAGTCCTCTAATTACTGCTGAGAGATTAGCATTTTCGGGGTTTTTAAAAGTATGGTATTTGATGTTTTCGTTGTCGTAATATTGTGTTAAAAGGCGGTAGTCATCTGGCGTTGAGAGATTAATTCGGAGAAATGTCCCTTTGTACGATGTAGAAAATTCGTTTTTCGCGAGTGTTTTAATATCTTTTATTACTTCTTGATAATTGTCTCCGTTGTGCAGATAGAGCGGTGGAATTTTTACAACTGCTGTGGTTATCGTTTCTTTATCGATGCTGCCAGCATTATTTTGAAAGCCTTCATTGGGAATGTAATATTTTTTGCGTGATACGAGTTCTTCATTGTTAAAGTAGTATTTTTTATTAGGATCTGTTTGGGGTGATTGGTTTCCCCGTTTTCTGTTTGTGGTTGTGGTGTCCATTAATTCCGTTTGCAGTTTAGGCTGGTCATGGTTATTGCTTGTTAACATTTTTGTTGTAATTTTTCCGAATCTCCCCGTGGAGAGATTCGGTTTGAAAATGTGTTTGATATTAGTTATGAGTGTGTTTGCGAAATACTCACTGTTTAAATATAAATTGTTTATTTATCGCGCGTGCACGGATATCCACTGATTAAACTAAGCAGAGGTACTTACTTGACCGTCCGCTTGTGGTCACGGCCCGCACAAGACTCCGGAAATCATCTTAAAACTAACCATAAATGAAGCCACACGGAAATTACCTATAATCGTATAGCATATTGTCCATTATTAATAGTCACTCTATTACTAATTCAATAAAACTTATTGCTGATCCACTCATAATGTATTCCATTTCATTGTTAATGAAATAAATATTTCTACTGCATACAAAACGCAGTTCTACTCTAAATGCAACATGTATGCAATTAACGGTATAATTAATCAGTGAATATTACATTTCACATTTAATGACAAAATAGGTGCACTAAAAAGTGGGAAACATCTAGGAATATTAAAATAATGAATACAGTAAGAATTGCAACAGAAATGAGCTTTACAACTCATTAGAAGGGCGATTGCTAAATTTTTACTAAACTAGGTATAAATAGTAGAATTTGTTTCAATTTTAGAAATTTGTGTTTGTGTCTGACCTGAACACAGAATATTGAGCTTATTGATATCTACCGTAAGTAATTTAAAATGTGCTTTCTTATCTTTATATATATAATTCTTCTGTACGTGTGTATGTGACTGAACTCCTCCTAAACGGCTGGACCGATTTTTATGAAATTTTTTGTGTGTATTTGAGTGGGTCCCTGAATGGTTTAGATTCACAATTGGACCCGGTAGGTGGCGCTGCAATCGGGTTCTAGGAATTTTTTTAAAAAAATTTTGACGAATTTCGTTTTTTATTTTTTTAAAGATTTCTCGCATATGAGAACATATAACCCCAAAATTTCACCCCCCCCCCAATATTTTTTAAAATAAAAGAAATCGAAAAGTCGAAAAAAACTTTGCTGAACCTGCTAATAGCAGGCAAACCAACGTTCGGGCAGGACAACGTCTGTCGGGTCCCCCAAAATTTTACCCCCACCCCCGCCGCCCCACATTATTTTTTGAAATGAAAATATTTATCTTCATATATACAGGGTGTTAATTAAGTACGTAGACAAACTTTAAGAGGCGATTCCTTGATCAATTCTAAGATAAAAAGTTCATACAAACATGGGGCCTAAACGGCTTCCTTTTCAAGATACAGGGTGTTGAAATTTAAACAAAAATTACTTTTTTTTCAAAAATCTGGAAAACGCCTAGAGGTATTGTAATGAAACTTGGTGTATATTAGTATTTCATAAAGTGGCATTGTTTGGTCAAAATAAATGTAATTTATTTCCATCAGTGGCGTGCATCGGGGCCACCGCAGCTACCTTATTTCAAAAAAATCTGGTACGCCACTGTTTTTTAGTCAATACGACAAGTTTTTTAGCTTTATCCATTGAAACTATACAAAAGATGTATCTTTTATTTTTTTGATAGAATAAACATTTTGCGAGAAAAATGGAAAAAAATGTAACAGCAATTTCGTACATTGGACGTTAATGGGACCTAAACGGCTTCGTTTTCAAAATACAGTTTAAGGAAGCTTTTAAAAAATGTTATTTAATAAAACACAATCTTACTATAGCTACAAAACTTTTTTCTACAAAACAGTGGCGTATCAGACTTTTCTAAAATAATGTAACTGAGATCGCCCCGATGCACGCCACTGGTGGAAATAAATTAAATTTATTTTGACTGAACAATGCCACTTTCTGAAATACTAACCTACACCAAGTTTCATTAGAATACCTCTATCCGTTTTCCAAATTTTTGAAAAAAACTGTTTTTGTTTAAACTTCAACACCCTGTATCTCGAAAACGAAGCCGTTTAGGTCCCATGTTTGTAGGAACTTTTTATCTTAGAATTGATCAAGGAATCACCCCTTAAAGTTTGTCTACGTACTTAATTAACACCCTGTATAATTCTTCTGTACGTGTGTATGTCACTGAACTCCTTCTAAACCCCATTATTTTTTAAAATGTAAAAATCGAAAATTCGAATATTGAAAAAACGTTTGCTGAACCCGCTAATAGCAGGCAAACCAACGTTCTGGCAGGACAACGTCGGTCGGGTCCGCTAACCCTTAGGGAGTGAAATGGAGTAAATAAGTCTAAAAATCGATATGGATGTCGTTATTGAGGTTTCTTGGGACGTTGATTGCGAAAATGGCATTTATTTTTAAGTCCAAGATGATGTAATTGACATAAAATTAAAACTCTATACTGGTGAAACGGGGTTTCAGAGACAAATTATTTTTGGGCAGAACAACGTTTGCCGGGCCAGCTAGTTTGTTATATATTTTTAATAATTCCTTGGTTCCAAACTTCTGCTGTAGTTGCAACATATTTAAATTTTATTTAAGCCATCTAATGACTAACTCGTTATTTCTTTGAGTATTCTAAACAACAATTAATCATGAAATTGTATTGAACTTAAGCTACAGCAGTTTTAAAACATCGGTTTTTATGCGATATAGCTACTTACAATTATCTCTCCTTATCCCTTCCACAGCATGTGGCAACATCGTGATAGTTTATTCATGAATTGTGTTAACTCAAATTTCCTGTTTTGTTCCGTATACACCGAGATCTGCAGTTCTTCGGCGTCATCAGTATCACTAATGGCTAAAATTCTTTTTATGCAGTCTTTTTGTCTTAGCTATATCATTTTTAATTATACGTTTATCTAAAATATATATATTCGAATGGAGTGGTGTCCAAGACATTCTGAGTATTTCTGTAAGCCCACATCAGCCTTTGCAAGTCTGCATGTTTTGACGTCCACGTTTCTGATGCACAGGAAGCCAGAATAAATATAAACAATTGCACAGGTTTCAACTTGGTTGCTTTTTTTGTGTCTTTCCATACTCGCTTAACGACCGTTGTCCTAGGTACAGCTATACAACTCCATATTTCATATTGTTGTGATGCGTTATTTGCTATCAGAGGTCATAAGTAATTAAACTTGTCTACTACCTCAAAAACCCGATACTTCACGTGTATCCGGTCTATTATGAGGTGCCTTTTGTTTGACGGTAGAAGTGAACGCCGGGCTAGCAAATTTTGGTGGAAGGTTAAAGTTAAAAACGAAGCTCCTAGGTTACCTGTGGAAATCTGAGTGCAGAAAACCGTTGCGATAGCAGCTGATCAATTGCACAGGGAGTGCCCAAGTCCTACTGACATTGTAGTTTGGCCACTTGATGACCAGAAGACAAACAAGTGAAGAGGCTGCAGGATGAAGCGACGCAATAGCAAGGTCATCTCCGAAAAACAAGAAAAAGACCAATGCAGGTATAAAAGAGCTATAATTCATCAGTCACCAATCAGCGACGTAAGCGTACACCCTTTTGTGTTCGGTGCGTAATGCGCACAGTAGGCTGTCAGCACAAAGGCGCTATTTGAATCAGCTGTCTGCTGGTGATTTAATGTTATGGTTCTGTACGCACTACGCTTGAAAATCTATGCAGTAGAAACAGGGAAGGTGTGCGTTAACCATCTTTGAATTAAAATTTTAGTAGAAATTGATATTCGTTCAGTGGTCTAGTATTTAATACTTATATTACTTAGCGAAGTCTGGTATGGGAAATACATTATACACTCTTTGTTAATTTCTGTGTACACAAATTTGATTTTTGAAGCTATCATTCTCAGCTGAACACTAATCCATGTCAATTTATGGTTTATTACAGCATGGGCTCTCCACGAAATGACATAAATAAAGTAAGAACTGTCTCATAGCTGTTGTGCTATCTGGCTATCAGAAAAAGCAAAAGCAATTAATAAAAATGTAGCGACATAACAGAGGCCTTGTTACAGTGTCGTGCCCAATGGAATGGGCTCAAACCGGTGTGTTACAGTTAATCTACAACTCTGGGCATGGTGTACAGTGTTACAAAATTAACTCTACGATTGGCTATAAGTAATTGGTGATGTGAACCATATGCCAGTGCAGGCTTTGTCTTAATGTTGGTTGTCCGCTATCACAATTAATTGGAATTTGAAATTCCTGCTCCCCTAAATTTAATATTCAAATTGCTGTCTTAAAGTTACCGAAAGCTAAATTCGAAGAGTCTCAGTTTAGAAACTATGTAGGATATATATTTAAATTTTTACCTTCAGTACGCGTTAATGGAATGAAGTGGAAAACATTTTTTTTTAAATTTTATTTAATTTTTTTAATTTTATTCCTCACTCCGCCAACAGCCGTTAGGCCAATTATAGGCGTCACTGTACATTTTACATTTTATGGGGACTTCCAACCCCACTAACGACCGTCATGATGTCATTATGACAACCGGGACCAACTTTTTTCCGTGGCAGCCGTACCGCGAGGTGCCGTGAGAAGCAGCCGTGGAACTCCCATCCAAGTTCTGACCAGAGAGAGGGTTGCTTAACTCTGCTGATCGAACGTGGACGCTTGTTCAAGCTACACCACCCGGAACGTATATATTATACAAGTCCTTTCAGATAGTAAGCAATAAAGTCTCTTCGTTTGCATTCATTTATGAAGTTGTCAGGTTCCGAGAATAATGAATAAACAGTAGGTTTGACTTTTTTAATAGAGAGTTGTTAAACCTTACATGTTAGTAGAAACCGAGGTAATAACTTCTCAAACTAAGGAGAAACACAGACCTTTTCTTCTTTTCTTTAGTTTTACAATTCGCATAACATGCTACCTAAATTTTTTTTTCTGCTACTCACCAAATATTTAGAACTGTTATCTCCTACTTTTATAATTAGAAAAACCTAAAAGTGTGGTTTAGAATTTGAACGTTATACATTTCTGTTTATTTTTATGAAAAAAGGTATTTTGGGTGCTCCCTTTCTTAAATTTCTAAAGCATTTGAGTTGATTGTGGCTAAAAATACATTATCTGCCTAAGTAAACTTTGATGAATAAGCATAATACCGAGGCAAATTTATACGAAATTGGTCATTATGTTAACTAGGCTAATTGCCCCGTCAATGGAACCCCCATTAAATATGTCAAGGAGCTGTTGGTAATGACCAACAAGAAACAGCTCTGATATCGAGCTACTTTTTATAATACAAGTACCTCACTTTAGATACAATAAATTATAATTCGTTTTCAGTTCACATACATTGGATTGAGACAGAACATATGTGATATAAAGCACTAATTTGCTTAAAAATTTTGGATAGTCTCCTAACAAGCTGAATTCTCCAAAAACCACAAATTTGTTAAGCTAAATCTTCCAAGCCCCAGATTTATGGGTACACAAACTCGAGTTAATTAGCTATAAGGATCAATCAGACCATCGTTAACAAGTTCTGAGTTGGGGTTTATCGGAAGTACAACATCAGAATGCAAGCAAGCTTAGTCGTTACGGTGGAGGAGGACGCGCGATTACGCAGCTATCCAAAGCTAATATTAAACCCTCGATCCGATTTCCAAAGATAAAATTAATAATCCATGTACGCATACTGTCGTGCAAGCTTTGCCAGCAACAATACGTTGTACGGGATATCAAATAAACCTTTACCCCTGTGAGAATCAATAATCCAGTTTTGTTTATGTATCGAAGCTGTAATTTGTTCCGCAGCCTGAATTTAAACACGGGCGGATCCCTCCCAAATAATTTGTCGGGCAAACTCTGAAATTTCTAATATGTACATTGTACATAATATACTTGTTCACAATTTTAAACGATCATTTTTTATCTTAAACATTTAAAATGTAAAGTTGTTGATGTTTCAGTTACTTCTATGTCATTTTAGTTGTTTATAGAATAATTTACTTTCACTTTGAATTATTTTTTTGTTTTTGATACATACAGATATTCACTTCAGTTACGTTTCGGTTGATATTTTGACTGATACGATGAATATTACATAAAGTTGAGAATATTTCTTGAGCGTAGTTTGTCATTCTCTTTGCTGGCTCTAGCATAACATTTTTGTTTGCTTTATTTATACACCTGACAACTGCCTCTCTACGAAAGAAATTCAAAAACTGATGCTTCGTGTGTTATTCATGTAGTTTACAATAACTTTATATCTAATCGAAAAGCGTTGGCATCTCTGTAAACATGATACTTTGTAGAGCCTCTACTAAGTTATATTTATTTAATACAAACTTTATTTCTATAAATATCGCTTTGAATTGTTTACTTTGTACATTAGATAATGTGTTTGATGAACTCCTTAGGTAGAAAGATTTGGTAGTAAGTTAAAGTTACTGATCTTTTCAACTAAAATTTCGAGTCAGATTTATATCAGTCAGTTCTGTTAAGCTTATGGTAGTTCTTGAAGATATCTACACCAGGAAATTTGCATATAGTTAAAAAAAGATAAGTATAATAGCAATAAACTATTCCTAAAACACATGTACTGTAGTTTAAAATAATTAAAGTTGCTTAATCCCATAATCTTCATTATTATTTAATAATTCTAGGTAGATAAAATAGATAATTATTAAAATGTTTAGTTATTTAGAATTGCGAGGAAATGCTTTAAGCGAATCATTACTCCTTTTAATTAGGATGAGCATTATCTCATATTAAAAACTATTAATAATTAAGAAATTTTAATATGAGATAATGCTCATCCTAATTTTAAGAATTAATGATTCGCTTAAAGCATTTCCTCGCGCTTCTTAACGGCTAAACATTTTCAGTGTACTATTAACAGGTTAATAACTTGCAGATTACAAGGAAAGGCTTCTGCGCATAATTTACTAAAGGAAAGAAACGCAAAAACAGAGCTAGAAAAGCTTCGCGGGAAATAAGTTAACTGATACATAATTAGTATTTTATTTCGTGAACGTAAATGAGTTGAACGCTTCCAGAGAAACTATGCAAACAATAAGCGCGTAAATGTCGAACACAAATCATAAAGAAGTCAAACAGTAAGTAATTTTCATTAAAAATTTCACTAGCTACGACTACATGTACACACCAAGAGCAACAAAGCTATCTCTAATCTGTACCAAATTAATGTTAGGTACGGTTACCAGGAGCTAAGCAATCCTCCCACCTCTGGTGCAGCCAGGATCCTGCATGCCAGCATAATAGATTAGGTATAATGCAGCGGCAGGGGGTTTTCTCCATTGTGTTATATGCACTCGAGCAGAAAAGAATAGTGTTAAGGTCAGCTTTACTATTACTTCGGTAGATTCATGATGAAAGGTTTAATTAACTGAAACTAACTTGGCTTAGCCAGTCAGATTGCAGAAAATCACAAAGCCATCACATAAATGTTGAACAAATTATTTTAAAAAATAAATCAAATTTTAAATCATGCATCAAGAAGACAGGCATATCGAGGTTATTACCAAAACACTAGCTCTAATCATCACAAACCGAATTTTGCCTTATGCTTGGACATCAAGTTTTATTTTCATAGCCGAATCAAAAGTTCGCGTTGGTGACTAGATCTAAACCCCTAACATAAGGCAATATTTCCACATTTATTCACCCCAATTTCCAATCACAATCGCCAGGTCAAATCTTTCAATCCCGATACGCAAAACGGGAGCACTAAAAGCTCAAAAAAATATCGCAACTTAAGTAGAATTCAAACAAACCTACAAGACTAAAGAAAATATTTCTTTAAAAACAAGCTCTTTCAGAAAATTAATGAGAAAAGGATAGAGCTTATCAAATCAAACAACCACCTTTAACGTTCTTACCAGCCAAATCCTAAAATAAGATGGACAGAAGACAGTCCTAGAAGAAAATATGACCTTTTCTACAGTGTCCAGCCGAACCACTAAAGATACGGTAAATAACCCCGTTTAAACATTTTTGTTTTAAGTATAGGTAACTACAATAATTTGACTGCCATTCCCTGTATAAATTACCGTCTTGGTTCCATAAAACACAATTTGCAATAAATGAAGCAACAGCAGGTTTTTACTTTGTAATTATAACATTTTAGACTAAAGCTAACCAACCAACATACCAACCATTACTACCACGACTTGGAAGGTTTGCACGTTCGATGAGTAGAGTTAAGCAACGCTCTTTCTGGTCAGAACTTGGATGGGAGTTCTACGGCTGCTTCTTCCGGCGACTCGTGGTACGGCTGCGACGGAAATAGTTGGTCCCGGATGTCATAGTAGCATCATGACAGTCGTTAGTGGGGTTGGAAGTCGCGGAAGTCGACGCGGGCCCGGGTGGTGTAGCTTGAACAAGCGTCCACGTTCGATCAGTAGAGTTAAGCAACGCTCTTTCTGGTCAGAACTTGGATGGGAGTTCCACGGCTGCATCTCTCGGCGCCTGGTGATACGGCTGTCACGGAAATAGTTGGTCCCGGCCGTCATAACAACATCATCACAGTCGTTAGTGGGGTTAAAAGTCCCCATAAAAATGAACAGCGACGCCTATAATTGGCCTAACGGCTATTGGCTGAGTGCGAAATAAATAAAATAAAATAATTGGCCTAACGGCTGTTGGCTTAGTACGAAATAAATAAATAAAAACAAATAAATAAATATAAATAGGCATGATAAGGTGAACTTAAATGACATAAGTGACTAAAACTACAACAAATTTCAAAGAAGAGGAACTGAACAAATAAACATAAATAAAAACTAGTTAAATTCCTGCTTTTACTTATCTCCTTGGAGATACTGACATTAAATTGTTAATGGTAGAAGATAAAGTCAACGCACGAAGATTCAGAGGCGGTTCCCCGAGATGATGGACGGAACAGATCAGAACCATAAACAGGATTCTTGGAATGGGCAGTGTTTTGAATTCTGTAATACATACAAGAAAAAAAATGGAATATACATATATCAACTATTTCAAAACTAAGGTGGTGATTATTATCGATAGGCCCAATAACAACTGACCATAAATCCACCAAGTCGTTACTTACTACGTTACGACGTAGTTAAACAACACAGTTAGCTCGGTTTCCCGATTACGGACGGGAATTGTAAGAGTAAAGTTTAGTGAAGAATTGAAATAGCCGGTGACGTAGTCGATAAATTTACGAAAATAGGGAAAGATCAAGATATTTCCAAAGCAATCAAAATGCTTCCACAATCTTTAGTTTTTTTATTCTGTCATATAGATCAGAAACATACGCCCTTAGAGCAAGGATCGTAATAAATTCGATGTGTTTCAGTTATGAAGCTATCGTAGGCTGCTCCGCATATCATGAATGACACAGCAATTATGACATTTCAATATTTCGGCCATATAGCTAAGCGTACTGACATTAAATTGTTAATGGTAGAAGAGAAAGTCAATGCACGAAGATTCAGAAGCGGTTACCCGAGATGATGGACGGAACAGATCAGAAGCATAAACAGGATTCTCGTCCACGAAGTAGTTCACATGGTATGTAGTCATTATCAATGAAAAACCACTATCGCAGAAATAGTAACCACACAAAAAGACAGGTGCACCATCTTGGTGAAATATATTGCTTTATTACGTATATCTTAATCTTCATTATTAGGAAAAAGAGCTGCTAATGCTGCAATTAGTAATTCTACCAAAACTATTACATGTAGATCCTCTATTAAAGTACGAACAAAAAATATGGACGCTAATACAATGTCATCCACAATAGTCCTCATATATTTATTTTCTGCGAATTTTGCGTACTCACGAGTGTTTAGCCCACTATGTAAAGATCGTCTCTTGTGGACCTAGTTACTCCCCCACGTTTTGTGGGCCATTTGTAATGCAGTGTCCGTTAGTGCTACGTCTTTATGTATAACTTTTATCATTTTCTATTGCCAGCTAGCTCAATAGCAATGATATCTCGTTTGTTCTGTTTGTCTCAGTTCGTAGGTAGCGCAGATCCTTGTTGCAAAGAACCCAGAAGTTGACTCCGGGCTATCTGCTAAATTGAAAATGTCAGCTCCAAATAAGAAACCAATTTGGTTAGATACAAATGAACAATAGGTATCCATGTATATTTCCTATAAAAGAAGCAATTGTAATTAATACTAGAATTAAATACTAACCAACGAAGCGGGATGTTTTACCACGCCTTTAAACCACGCGCAGACAGCTATTTCTACTACGAATTTATGCTTTGCTTCTGGAAAGCATGATTTGAAAAGCGAAAATTTAAGAGTCGTGGTCGGAAGGCTTTTGAAATGCATTTTTAAGTAACATTCTTTACGCCGTTGCCCTTTCCCAATTCTGATTCATAATGTAATTGTTGGCTCACATGGGAAAAGCATGAAATTGTTGACGCTTTTTTGTGAATGACAAGTTTTTGTATACATATATCGTACATGCTCATCATGTCAATTTTTTAAATTTTCCTTAGTACAGATAGCTACAAAAGTTATCGAACTGGATAATTTTATTAAATGGGTGCAAAGTTGTCATTGAATCTGCATCGTGTAATCATTACGACTACTGTTAACATTGCGGATGTTACTTTTCGATAAAAACAGCACTTATAATTAGAAGACACTTGTCAGGCCATTTTTTAATTTTTCCTGAATTCCGAATTACCATTTGGAGCAGTTTTGATACAAAATTGGCGAGTCCGCCTGTATATCGGACCCGTGTCGGTAATATTGTATCTTTTAATACGGCCGATTTCGCATCAAACAATAATCTTGACCCGGGCGTGGCTTTTAGTTTCATTTGTCAGTCTAGCGTTCGCGAACCTCTATGCAGTCGCATACTGCAGCTGGCTGTCCCATCGCTGGTAACAGCGTTCGTTTATAATATTTTCCAGAAACACAATATATGAAAGCGAATGAGATACCTTTCTCGAATTTTATAAAAGCATCTGTCGATCTCTATTGCACCGGGACGGCTTGTTCGTCATCGGGCGCTCCTATTGGTTACATCTGGCACGTCGTAGACAGACGTTTTGGCGCGTAAGCTTCGCGTGGCGTCAGTTGGAAACTAGGATCTGACACGAGCGGTTGTGCTGCAGAGCGTACGCCAGCGGCGTCCCCTCTCGAAAGATCGCGACCGTTGGCGTTTTGTGCTGTTACAGCGAATATTGATATTGTGAATTTTCTGACTTCCTTAATTGTGTTCAGCAGACGGTGCTTGGCGAGCTGTGAGAGTACTGGTGTTTTCGGGAGCAGTGCTGGTGATGTCCGCTTGCGGGTTTTGTTTTAGCCACTCAGTAATTACGGAGGCTCGTTAGGCTTGTTTTGTCCGTCTTTTGTTGGGCGGGAATCATCTTTCGAGTGAGATAATTAACAGCCACGCTGATGTTCGTGTTTGCCGAAGGGGGCATGACACATTTCACCCACGCCTAACGCAGGGGACCATTCCGGACGTCACTGTATTTCGCCAACGCCACGTTATCAATAGTGTAGCGGCAAGCGCCGCCTTCACGCAGCGAGCTACGCCACGTCTCGAGGCTAATCCATCAATAAAGGTAACCTCTGTGCTATAAACTATGTCGCCGCAAGCCGCATGTTATTGTAATTAAAACTCATATATTCGTGCCCGGCGCTCAATCAAGTCCTGCCACACTCTTGTACAAATCTAACATTTGTGTTCTAAATTATTTTGCCTCAAGCCCGTATGTCATTGTAATTAAAACTCATATATTCGTGCCCGGTGCTAAATCCAGGCCTGGTACACTCAAGTACAAATTTAACACTTGTGCAATACAGTTGTTTAGTCGTAAGCCGACATTTAAATAGAACTGAATTTGACTTGTCGTTCGCCTGCGCTGTGCGTTGTAGCTCCTAGATATGGCGCCTCCCCACCTGGGTTTCTTTCTTACCTTTTTTTTTGCATTTACCCCCTTTGTATTTGCTAGAGTGTAGTACTTGCCTACCACGTCAGCACAACTGTAAAGCTTTCAGCCATGTGAGGTGGCCCCAATAGATGTATTAACTTTTAACGACTTATGACTTTGCCCTTGTTTTGTGCATCTTTTTTTACGGGTGACTAAGTCACGTTGTCAAGATCGATATTAGGTGAGGCCGGAACGTGGTGAATGGGCGTTGCAGGTAGGTTGGCACGCTTGTCGCTACGCTGTGGCTTCCAGAATTAGTGTTCGAGTACTTTTTGCCCCGTTTGACTTTCAAGGTTCTGTCAAGCGTGGGTCTTTTTGAGTTGCACCTTGTGGCGCCCATTTATTGGGTAACACTCTTCACATATCAACACGCTTGCCCTGTGGTGTCTCGTTTCAGGACCACGCCCTCTCCCTGAGCCTATTTGAGCCGCGGCCTTTAGCCTGATTCTTATGATATCCAGGTTAAGTGTGCACGTTCCCTGGACTTGTTTAGTTATCTGGCACTCTCTCATCCGTGAGTGTCGTTGAATCAGTTTGATACTGTAACACACCTGAAAGCATCATTTCTTATACGTATAGTTTCTTACAATATACTAGATAATGCATGCATTCTTCGCATGAATAACGTGTAATTACTATGACTTAAAATTTCAAATAGCAATTTCTTATATGATTGATAAGTAACCTATGGAAGGTTAAGTATCACAATATAGTATTTTTGGTTTTATAAGATTTCGATATAATATATGGGTTAAGGTTTAAAAGAAGTAGCCAGAACATCAACTTTTTCTCGAAAACGCAGAAAAGTTGAAAACTATCTCAAGGTGTTTTTAAATACGTAATTAAAGTTGCGTGTTAGAGCACTTCTTTTCTATTGAATTTATTGCATACTTCTGACATACTAATTATGCACATGATGATAAATTAATCTTAATATTATTTAGTGACTGGTGGGTGACGTTAAGTGCGAATTATCTTTTTTTCTCAAAATTTTATCGTATTTTATTCACGTCTAAGGAAGGGCAAGGGTAAAGTGCCTGTAAATATCGCATGATTCTTAATTTATCTGAAACGCCAGTGTGCTCTGGAGCATGTAGGCGTTATTATTCAAGCGTCCGATAGAATTCCATTTATGATCCACCATTAAATCAGCCCCGCAGGTTTGAGGGTGTGAGAACATGCTGAACGACCGTGCCCCTTTTCGCGTTCCTTTCCCCAGATAGCCATCGAGCTCCTCGAATATACGTCGAAATCCTTTCAAAAAGCTTGCAGTATTCAAGACTATTGCTACTCCATTAGAGAGATGCTAAAATATCATTATAGTGCTGGAAGCACGAAAAAGGGCCGGTCCGGAAGCATATTTATAGCTCAGATATTGGCTTTAGATTTTTAACTATTTAAGCTTTCACTGCAGAGTTTGTCAGTATTATAAGAAGTAATCGCCCTATTTTATGGCGCTATAAACTTCGAGCACACGAACGAACTCTGCTGGTGCAAGACAAGCTGGAGGTCACATTCCTACTGTAGTTGGAATAGCACTGCAAAGGAGAGAACGTGTCTTCTAAATGTAGCTTCAAATTTAGAGTTTATACAATGAATTTCTGTGGCAACAACTGTAGACTGTTATGATTTGAATCATGGGATTAACCAGCCCTAAAATAGGCAATAAATTTACAAAAATTCAAAACTTGATCAATGATGCTGTACTGAGCCACCACCTTTCCGAAGTTAAAAAATACAATACCAACAGTGAAAAGGTCTGCCCGTTCTTTGTATGAACAAAACTCATTTTTAAGGATCGATGCTCATGGAAACTTCCAGGTTATAAATAGAGTTGCGACGGTTCTATCTATAGTTATTAATTTCTCTTCGTTGTTTTTTGCATTCCTTGCCTTTTGGAAATACATTATTTATTTGCAGCCGGTACAATGCCGATGGCTTAAGTGATAAGCAGCTTTCAGTCTGGACACGTGTGAGTAAAACGAGAGAAACTGTAAGAAAATACCGCCTTTCGCTTTGTTAAACTCTGAGAATCTTTCGAATGGGTAGCTTGGCGAATACATTTAAATTTATAAGATAACAGGGGCACATCCGCAGGCGACATTTTGGATAGAAGCCCTCGATGTCGAATACACTTGCTGCCATTAAGTTGAAGTACTTTCCTTTCAAACGCTTGGTCTGCTGACATTGCAATGATGTAAAGATACACTGAGCCCAGCTGTAATTAAAATATTTTAAAATGTATTGTTACTTCAATAACTTTTTTTAGTATACGACCGCAAAATATGCTGGCTAGTCAACAGTATCATAAAAATCTGAGAAGTTTAGAACCTCCCAAAGACAATTTATAATACAAAGGGATTCTCTGTATGCCGATACGTCTAGCTTAAAGTTATCGCTGCATTTTATAGATAAAAAAGCAACATTAATGGCATACAATATAGTTCTATGAACGCATTTTAAGCATTTGTGATTATAATAGCTATGAATAACATTTAAGCATATTAAATATTATTTTATAAAATGTTCCAGCAATGTGCAAGATTCATTTTTGTAAATAGCATAAAATAGCATTGGTTTTGATAATAATTTGTAAAGCGGTATTAAAAATAGTGTTAGCCTTGATTATAACAAATTGCAATCAGAGTAGGCTCGGAGGCAATGTAAAATAATATCGATGACAAACAATTGGGGAAAGGAAGCCAAACTAAAAATGACGTTAATTTGGCTTCCCCAATAAATTAATGTTAGATTGTGAATAAATACCCTTTGCCCAATTCAGTGAGTTTCAAAATTGATTGTATTGTAGTAGAATGTATTGATTCGTAGCACCTCTGCAGAAGTTCTAAAAAGTGTTTGATCAGTGTTTCGAGCAGAATAATAGGAGTCCTTCGAAGCTGGAGGTAGGCAGTGGCCTTCATAGAAAACAGTGGAGCCCTAGATGTAGGCAACGGCGTGAGCTGCAAGCAGTTTTATGGTGTCGCAGCGGTCAAGCTACAGGAGCCGTTTTGTTGCTTAGATCGGCAAGCCAATGGATAAAGACAGGACCAAGCATCGTGGAACTTGGTAGGAACTCGAGATAAGCCCTAATTTTCGTTCCAAAAGCTACAGAAACGTCAGAAGTCTTTATCCTAAAATACTTAATTTAGAGAATTGCTTGGTGGCTTCGGTTTTATAAGCACTTCCGGCACAATCGTCCTCTGAGTGTTTTTTGTTAGTGACGTGTATTTACTTACGGCAATTGTTATCACCTAGCCAACGCTTTAATTACGTAATCACAGGTAATTGTCGTTTAACAGCGGAGTTGTTTTGCGGATTGCAAGGTTGGATCGCCGTATCTGAATTAATTTTCAATTTAGTTTAATACTATCCTCTATGGTGGCTATCCCATTAGTTAAATCACCATTACGCAAAGTGTTTACTTTTAAATTATTAAAACTAGTACTACGATAATTGATTTGATAGCAAATGCATTTCTTATATTTTATTACAAATCAATAATACTTGCTAGGATGCATACACCCCACCCTTATAAGATTATTAAAGTCCTTTATTTAAATAAATAAATAATAAACATAACCCTAGTAATACTTAATAGTTGGGTTTCGTGGTTCAGGTAAGGAATCCAAAAGAAAATAAATTTTTGTTTTTTCTTAGCCAATATTTCGAAACTACACTTAAGGCATACAGATTTGCGATATATTGGCATAGAAAAAAAGACTTTTCAGTTGAAATGCTACCCTGAAGCACAAAACCCAATTATTAATTATGTTGTTTATTAACCCTACCAAAACTATCTTAAGAATAATACCTGATCATTATCAGCAATACTAGCAGATGGGATCGCTTGTGAAAGAATTCCAAAGGTGGACGCCACATTGATGATTTGATGCGGAGCGCTGAAAGCGTTACTGTACTGCAAACCGGGACATGCTCTTAACTTGTTTAACAACTCCGACTTACGTAAAACTACATAATAAACTTTGGCGGTAATTTACGCCTACAACAGGTTCAGCTTATTCAAGCACATTATAACATACTTAAAATTCATGAAAATCGCAGACTTCCAGCGTCTCACAAAATCCGCTGCCCTCAAAGTTGAACAATAGAGGCGGGCTCGCATATAGAGCGTGGCTCGAAAATGGAAACGAAATGAGCAGCTCTCTGGGGAAATGCAGGTGGGCTGCTAAACGATAAATTGCTGTCGAGAACCTCGATGACATGACTGCAGTAAAGGGCGTAGCAATACGTAATAGAGATAAAACTTCGCAAATCTTAAAACGGTACAACATTCCGGAATCTTAAATGCGTAGACTGCGTTTTTAGGAGCTGCCTATCCGACAATCGTCACAATTTGTCTAAAATCGCTAAGGCGATATTCACAGGGCAACAAAGGACTCTGCAAATAACCTCTATGCTAAATTAAATCTGAATAACCGCTGATTCGTCCTCCGGTAATGCGAGAAGAGGTTCGAAGAGACGATTTATACTGTTTCCTCTGGCGCGTGGATTCAAAAGCCAAACAACGGCGGAAATATACCATCGATCCAAACACGTAACCAAAACATTGGTGTAGAGAGGTTATTGCGAATGCTTAAAGTTCGTCTTAGTATCTGTCTGATGCTTCCCTGATCTATGATTCTATGCTATGTAAGAAAACAAAGAACACCAGAGTTTTTATAATTTTCTGTCATTTATTTAATTTCTATATCGTTGTATATAATTGACCATTGCAGATCGACCTACTACGGAATCGCTTTTAATTCCTGCGTTGAAGCCACATTGGTTAGAGATCAATGATCAAATGTAAATAAATTAATGAATTCCTTAGTTATGGTAGCTTTTTTTATCAATTGCTTTATCTCTGCCAATGGTCATGGACTTGTCCTTCTGTAAGTTGATTAAAGATCTTAAAGTGCAGGAGTACCTTTGCCAAATTATTTCAAACTCGTTTTATTATATTATCTTGGTGGGTATTGAACAGTCTTGCAGAAGGTATGCACACGCTCCTCGCTTTTAAATTGTTAAAATGAATGTTTCTATGCGATTAGTTTGCTTGTGTTTTCGTACAAATTCGGTAACAGTTGCATAAGGAGACGATTAATTGCTATACTGTTCGGAAGGATTTTCCAGTGCACAAAAGCAAAGTTTTTTTATTCAATAAACAGCGCAGTATTAGACTGTAACATCTGCAGAATCTTTCTATCTGTTGTTGAACATTGAGTTTTGATAACTTATTCCACTTCTCTTTATATATTCTGCATGGTCCAGTTAAACCTTGAGCTGTGGATTGATCGATTATGTGCAATAGTAAGGCTTACATGCATGGAAACCAATGGATAAGGTTTGATAGTTTCGGCACGTATGAGTAGAGTTTCTTCTATGGATTGGAATGAGTAAGTGTGCTCAACTGTCTAGCCGATATCCAAGTTACCATATTTTGTTACACAAATCAATCATTACACCTAGTACATCTGAATTTTACAGTTGACGAACTTCTGTGCTTATTTAATCAGACCTTGACGCTTTATTTAACTTCCACTAAACGCATAGCTTGTTTAGTTTAATATTTTAATTTATATAGTCGTCGCTCTTCTTCAATGTTTCGCAAAGTGTATAATCTTCTTTTTTTAATTTTTTGAGTACTTGTGTATACACTTGGCACGCAAAAGATAGAAATAAGAAGGGGTTGTTAGCATTTATTGCGCTTAAACACGAGGAATAGTTGAGAAGTGGTTCAATGTGAACCAACACAGATTTGCAAGCGGTGTGTTTCGGACAGCGTCTGCCGTTCGTATCGCAATTTTAGGAAAATTACAACTATATTCCAGCTCTCAGAAACTCGAATTATATAATTGAAGTTCCGAAATGCCGCCCCGCTTTTGCATTTACGTCAGCGTATGGTTGGGTACATTTAAAGAAACATCTTGTATCATAACCAGCTACGCCTTTGTAGCGGTAGTATAATTCATGCCTTATAAATTAATTTGTCGTTCATTGCGTGTGGATTCACCCTGATTGCTCGTAGCAGTTCTTGAACTACCGCAACTCATTCTTCAAATGGAGCTCTGGGGAGCTGTTAGTATCGCTGTTACCTTCCAGCAACGAGCCAGCTACAGTGTTAAGCTTGCCCAACTTTAGCGGCAACCGAACCATCCCACCAACTACCCGTCCGGCCCTGACGACGGACCGTCTAAGTACCGCATCATTTAGTTCACTGAACTAAGCTGAATCGGTCATACTGCAGTATCAGGTCTCGTCCAAAGCGCATGAGTAGAAGATCGAACTTTAGCGCATGCTCAGTAGAATTCGGAAATGAGGAGTCGGTTCCAAAACAATTTCATGAGGCTTTCAATTTAAAAAAATATCAAATGCTGCAATTAACTTAAACAATCTAGAACGACAGAGTGATTTGTTCGTGGATTGTTTAAAACCACTGCTTCTGTGAATTCAATTAGCTCCAGGTACAGCATCAACGAATCAGAATCAGACTGATAGACATGCCCAATAGGCAGGACCTTATACTGCAGTTGATACATGTACGATTTTCCGTCAATGCGAAATGTATTTTATGTCATATATTAGCTATAATGAGATTTTGCATAGCCATCGCTGCCCATTTTTCTGCATGTGTATCAATAGCGGTTTTGTTTGTGGAAATTATCCTGATGATATCTGCTAAGTTTCACCACTTGTTGTCAAGGCGAGCAAATACCACTATTTGCATTGCACTTGGAGAGTTAAATGGGGCCCGCGTAAGTGATCTTTTATGCATACAATCTAAATATTCTATGAAAACTCTGGCGATTTTTGGATTTTTTTTATATAGGGTGTTCTAAAACGTACCGGAAATATTTTAGGAATTAATTAGGTAACTCACTAAAGAGTCAAAAATTGTAAATAAACATACCGTATGACCGGTTTCAAATTCGTACATAGCAAAAGCATAGTATATGGCAAGGTTACTAGAAACATCTCATTTATTTAAAAAAACAAGGTTTCCTAGATCACAAATTTAAATATAGGCTGGAAGATTATACACATAAATTACGTTAGACATATAATTTGTTTACTAATAATTGAAAATTTGCTATGTTCGGTTTTGCAACCGATTACCCGGTATATCCTAAACTCAACAGTTAACTGGTTATTCTTGACTTTATAATTTGTGATTGATATTCATGAGAATTAATTTACCAAATAAGCCTTTTAATATTATACTATCATTATTATTATTAACAAAGTAAGTTTTAAAAACTGCCTCGAATTCTGTGCTTCCTAAAAGTGATCGTTGGGTTCTTAACATATTTTTGGTGTTCTGCGAATATTATCTGTGCCCTGTTGTATTCTAAGAGTTAATATGCTGCATATTATGCTAATATTCAGAATTATATCAGAAACTCCAACTTCGGCCTCTTACCACCCCGCTTCGCGTTTGTGACTTTTGGAGTTCTAATGTCATCACAGGAAATAACTAGAGAACAGATTTTTAAGCAGTTTGGCTGTGCTGTCGAAATACCTTCCTCCGAAGTGTTTGCTACTTTTCCCTCCTGCGATTGCTCACCGCCAACTGGGGAAATGCCCGCACACTGTCTTGTTTTTTATAAGGGACCATTGAGCATTATTGAGTATTTATATAATTTGTCGTAATTCTACGTGTAGCAAGTCATCATCTTTCAGGTGTAACCCTTAGTGCTTGATGGTTTCCTATTCTCAATTAATTCTAGTTCAAGATGTGGTGTCAGTGTTTGTGGTATGATTTTTACCATTTTGTTATATTATTTCTGTCCTTCCTTTTCTTGCCTTATTTAATGTAAAGTATGATCAAAAATTATTTTCATTTGGTATGGCTATGAAATAGTTCCTAGTTTACGAATTCTGTTACGTTTACATTCAAATGTCAAGCTTTACATTTGATTTTTAAGTGTTTTATAATTGTATTAATAAATTAAGAAGTATTCCATAGTCATTCTAGATAACAAAAATCATACGAAACATAGTAAATTATATTCAAATAAAAATACCTAAGGTTAAGCTATGGACAATAGTAGCTGCACTGTCAAGACATTATAGGTTACATTAAAATAGTATATTATGGGACAAGTGGTTGAAATAAAATTTCAACGTTGAGAGTGTTTTTTTTTCAACGAGCGAAGCGAGTTGAAAAAAGTAACTCGAGACGTTGAAATTTTATCAGCCACGAGTTGCATATACCATTTTTTCTACGAATTTTCACTCATTTTAACAAATTAATGCACTTTAGAACAAAGTAAACATAAAGTGACATTTCTCTTGTCACCAATTGAATGTCAAACAGTTTGAAATCCCGGTAGTCCGAGCATTTCAATCTCTAGTGGTTGAAATGCAATTTCAACCACCGGAATCAATGTCAAAATGATTGATTTCAATGTCATGAGTAGAAAAAAGTAATTATCAATTATATTAATATCTATGGCCAGCGCTTATGTACTGTTTATTTCAACAGTGTAAGACGTAGATTGTTTAAGTCGTAATACATTCAACACTTTGTCATTAATATTCATGTCAGTGTTTTAGATTCCATTACATACAATTTTCTAGGTGTATTGATCTACAAAGGTTGACACAAAATTGAATTGCCTGTAATTATCTACGGTGTAGCTGATGATACTGAAATCAAATTAACGATCAGGGACATTTTTATACTCATGTACGACATTTAGCTTCCACTGTCCGACATATTAATTAAAATCTCGCGTATCAAACGTTCTGAGTCGGGCGACCCTGCAATTAATTTATAATGAGCCCGCTTCTAAAAATAGGGAAATTCGATAAAAAAGAGAGGAGAGATCACGCAATATTAAAATGAACTCATAATCAGGGTCAAGCAGATTCCGTGACAAGTGTGAACTTGACCCTCTAATAGTAGTTTTGAATGAAATATACTAACTAAATAACACGAATATGCAAATTTAGGCATGCAAACAAAACTGAATCAGCTTGTTTGCCGTATTGGGCGAGGATTTACATATGATCTGTGCCGAATACCGTTTGCAATTCGTGCAGATCATAGCAATTACTATTGCTATAATTATTTATGCCACGAAAGTCATATCAGCAGAATAATTTTATTTTCTGAATATTAACTGGGTTAGTGAGCATTTCAGTATCTCAATACTTTTTCTAAGCCGTTCAAGATTAAAACGGCTGATCGCTCTTCAGCAGTTAAAGCGTTTAACAAACGTAATACTAAATAGTTTACATTTAGAATTCTCCACTTTGGGTAGTAACTTTAAAGAATACTTCTAGTCGAATTACTAACAAGTTTTCGGATACAACGTATCCTAATCAGCGTTCGTAACCTACTTAGAAGAATTCTCAGTAATTATAATCCTGATAATGTTAAAATTTATATATATAATTGTCATTATCTAATGCAGGGGAGAATCATTTTATGAGAAAAAGAAATATCATTATTTATTGAGATGAGAACACTGTTCATGTTAAAATAAGAATTACTGTTCATACTATGGGTACCATAGCAATTATGTGGAAATTGAGTTAAAAATATAGTCAGGTCAGGGTTAAAGTATTGATTGATAGTAATGTAAAGTAAATTCGAACGGTCCCTTAAGTTTACATGGTTAGGATTGAAATGATGGACATACTCCAGGTTGTATACTAAATTATATAGTTTTTATCAGTCCTTAAAGATAGCACCAATATAAACAAGGTTGAACAGCTCTTCGAATTACTGCTGATTATTTAAAGGGATTCCTTTGCAACTTGTATTAGTAAAGTTGCGTCCTTTCTTCCCACGCAACTGAATGAAGTCTGTCAAAATTCTTTCAGTGAACTCTATTATGTGGTAATCCGTTCGTAGCCTGCACCTATTCTTTTCGTTTAAGCTTTAAGGATTCCTTCCCTTTGTGCGTCTTTTCGGCTAGCTTTCGTTAGTTTTAATTTTTACACGCTTGAGAGATTTGCTTTGTAACCCTCAGTTCTTGCATTTTTTTATTTTACTTGCGTACATATATCTAATACTTACTATATTGCTAGCGGCTATGAGTGGGAAACTCACCAAGGAAGTGAGACAGACAACCAACTCTTCAATGTATAACAGTGGGCGGTGCGCAAGGGCGGCGGCGTCGTCCGCCCAATGGGGAAGTGGTCAAGTTTAAAATTTGCTTCTAAAGGCGGAGTTCGAAGTCCCACGCATGCGCACGAGACGCGTTATACTCTAAGTGAGACTATGTCGGCGCCGTAATGTTTTCTAGCGTTCCGAGGCCCCACTAGCAATATATGTGTATTATATATATGCTTGCGTATAGCATCGTTCTGCTAGACATTAATTTGGAGTTGCAACGGTATATCAGTGAAAAAGTACCGTATGCACTTAAGATAGAACTCATAAACATGGCACCGGTTGTGCTTTAATAGTATTTAACATTACCAGCTTGGTAAGAGGGTTTTTACTGACGAATAGAAGGATTTGACTGGCGAGCCGCAGGCACCCTCTTGAGCCAGTAAAACCTGTTACCTCGCGTGCATTGTTGAATATTTTATTTGTTCCTCACTTGTAAATAACTAGAAATTTACCAATCATTCAAAATGTCATACTGACAAGCAACTAAATTCATCAATATGACACATGCTAAGGAAGACAACTCTTGCTTTGCACGCTATCATTTATCTATGAGCACGCTTGTAAAACTGACAGTTAACTTGTAAAGATTTTACAAGTTAGTAACTTGTTAAAATATACTTTCTTGATTAATACAGTGACTTGATAAATTGATGTTTACAAGTGAGGAACAAATAAATACAGCAACTGTATTATAAACGTGTACCTATAAGGAAATTACTAGTTTGTGCCGTTTTATTGCTGCACACCCTTTTTTTGCATCGCCTTCTTGCTTAAGTCTTCTAAGTTGACGTAATGTCATAACGTTTATAATAAGATAACTACTGTAGCAGATCGAATTTTTCATGATTTGTGAAATCAGCATCTGCACAGTTTGTTGCCAAAATCATTAAATTGTTATTGTTTCCTTCACATATTCTACGATTTATTTCCTTAGTATTATACATGAGAATGTTGTCTTCTTTCACTTGTTACCCCTAAATAGATAAACAATTTATCCGTTGGCTACTCTCCCAAGAAATCAAAAATCCTAAACTGCCTGAACACAATTGCCGACCGCGGCTAGCTCAACGAAGGCGGTGCTGCGGTACTTTAAGTTCTCCAATTAAAATGATTACATAAGGGCGCTAGAGCGCCAACGAATTTTAACAATAACGACGAGTGTGCTCAGGCATAAAACAAGAATTCGTAATCTCAGCAGTCCAAATCTCATGAAAGAAATAATAATCTGTAGCAATAACGCAATGAAATACTCGTACTAAATTTCCAATAATTACGGGTGCCAAAATACTGGGCTAACTTAAGAATACCGAAATTTAGTACAAATTTATAACACAACACAATTAAAAACTCTTACAGAATTGAACAATAATTTACCCGTAGCTGGACAACAAATTGAAAGTCGCTGATCGGTAGTTACTCGCCTTCTTGCAATGCTTCTGAAAAATCAATATTTGAATCACGCAGCCCGAAATGCGGCAGCACAAAATTAGCGATCGGATAAGCTGTTTTTCACTAGTTTACAGATCGTAGTTACGTAGTTGTTATACGAATTTAGTTAAAATAAAACCTGAAAGCGGCCTCCTTCGGGCACCTCAAGCGTGCTTATCAAGGACCCAAGCGCGTTTTGGACGTTAACAATCGAAGCGTGGCAAGGCAGCTTCGTATAGATAGCGGCAGCAACAGCTAGGACCGAAACTTTAAACTCGTTGTGCGGAACTGGATGCCGGACACTGGTTTCCAAACTCTGAACTAGTTGCCCAAAACTGGTATCCCGAATGGACTAGTCAAAGGACATCAAAGGGTAGATGCAGCACAGTGTCGAATCCGCCAGACCAAGACCAAGAAAATAATCTCGCTAAAATTTTGTTCAAACCTCACAATACTCCGCTCTGCAGCGGGTACAATAAACTTCCAAAGATTCAAAACTGAAGGCCCGTACAGTGACAGGACAAAAATCCACCAAATGCAAGCACCAACAAACCTCCGCGGCGTTCCGCCAGACGAAAGGACGGGCTCCAAACAAAAGAATGCGACCATCGAGAGCGTTCCGACAGCCTTGCGGTCAAGCTAGGCCAAGGAAAAGCATGCTGATAACCATAACACGCACCACAAATTAAAGACGACGCAAAACCAGCGTTGCGGAACTAAAACGAGTGCAGAAAAATCGTAATACACTTTCTCGGATTTTCCCATTTATTGCGTAGTCCAACCTAGTGTTATAAAAACATTGCGTTCAATAGTTTCGGACAACCTGCTCCACTTTGTCGTCACTGCTGAAATGCTGGCCTTCCAAGAACTCTTTTATAAAGTAGAACAGATGGCCAGCTATCAAGGCGAGTCCAGACTGTAGGAGAGATATGGCCATAACCAATGCCACCTGAACACTAAAGCAGCAGTGCTCCAACGTGACGTCAGCATAGGAAGGCCGGTTTAACCAATAATTGAATGCTTCTTACCTCGTGGCTGGAGGCTCTCTAAGTGTAATAATTGGTCAAGTCGGCCTGCCTGTGTTAGCGTCACGCGGGAACGCAGCTGTCTAGTTCGTCAAGTGGCATTGTGGTAACTTCCACCCGAGTTGATGTAATGTGCAGATAGTGCGGCGGGCAGAGTGTGATCGTAATCCACAGAGGTACAGCCACCTATAAAGTGTGTGCATCATTTAACTGCCTTACTGGAGCTTATTAATCTAATTACCGCACGGTGCATGAAGTTCTCTGAAATATCTGCGAGTTTTACGCCTTCATTCTAAACAACTTTATCACAGCACACTGTTCCAGGCAAGCGCTAACAGTGTTGTCTGCTATTTTAATACACTGTAATTCGATTGACCCGCGTCATCCGCGCCTCCTAGTAGTCATATGGCACACTTTTCACTTACAACAATGAATATCAGGTCAGGCTGGCATATATTATTATGTCCATAAAGGCAATAGTCCCGGCTTGGTATAAACGCCCCTCGTATATTAATTTGAGCAATGCATACTGTGAATTTCCACCATTCCACATATGTCTTATAAGTTAAGCATTGTATGTTGTGAAATATTTATGTATTGGCCATTTTCACAGTACTACAGTATTGAGTGCATTCCTATTGGTAGCGCAGCAACGCCCTAAGCGAGTGGGTTATCAATATTATATTTCGCTGTAAAATTGTACCATGGACAAGTATTTTCCAGAGATATTCCTATTACGCGGTGTGTGATCACGAGCAGGCAACATTATTAAGGATTTTGTTAGCATTATATGTTGAAATTTTGGCCATCAATAAAGGCCCGCCTCAATGTATTGCTTGTGTTACAACTGAACCACCCTTTTGAGCTCCGCGGTGTTTTAAATCCGTTTTTCCTAGTAACGAAAAGATTTCTATTTTGTATTACATGTTTCTAAAAAACATAATGGTAACAAATGCGTTACGCGTTCGGACTCTTTCGTTTTGATCTTATACACTTGAGGGTATTATTGTTATAAAAAGATAAAAATAAATTTAGTATTTACAGTAGAATCAACACATCCATCGCTTCTAGGTATAAGCGTACTTAGTACGTAATTTATACCACATGCCGTCCAAACACATTTCAAACTGCAACATTTCGTTCATCACGTACTACATTTAACTCAACTTTTCAGTACCAGTTAGTAGTGATGGGCATAATCGGATGATTTCAATAATCGGAATGTTCCATTTCGCAATGTTTATAAGATCGGAATATCATCCGATTATTTTACATTCCGTATATGTAAGCAAGAGAAAACGAGCGAAACAACAACAAGCGGAAGGAAGATAAAGTGCGTGCAAATTTGGGTAGCGCCGTAAGCCTTTATCTGCGTTGGGCATCTATTGTTTGGGTTTGTAGAACCGCCAGTAAAACAATATATGAGTTTGAGTCGCACAGTGACATATAAGAGGAAATAAAATATTTTTTCAAATTATTACAGTAGTTACCTTAATAGACTTTCGGAAAATTGTAGTGATATTTTAAAGTTTAATTGCACATAACGTACATAATAGATAGTATAAAACAATACATGAACTTGAAGTCTGTAAGTTGTACTATCTAATAATTAATCTATAAAATACCACTACCATTAGTGCCATTCACCAGCATATAGCAGTCAAGTGAGTCAACACAACATTCCGTATTCCGTTCAGTTCAAATTGGCATTTCGTTTTCTCATTTTGTGTTCCGAATAGTAAAATAATCGAATTCCGAAAGTTCCGAATTTTGTGCACCGAACAGTAAAATAATCGAATTCCGAAAAGTTCCGAAACGTTCCGACATAATCGGAACCTTCCGATTTTTTGAACAATCGGAAACTTTCCGATTTTCATTTCGGATAGGTCCATCACTACCAGTTAGTATTATTAGTATGGAATATATTTTATATATTGCTATAGTAAACCGTGAAAAAAAAACATGTTGTGGAATTGGATTTTGGGTTGCTCTGAACTCGCTTTCCATTATTGACAATTTTAGGACCCCTGACGCGGCTAATCTTGAGCTACTAAAAACAATAGGGTAAAAAGCGACAAAATGGTATCCATCTGGAAACTTACTAGTAAAGAATTACCTGCCACTTTGGCAGAAAAAACTGGAAGTGAAATGAAATTCAGAATGAAAAAAGTAGTGATAGTGACGAAGAATGATGCATTATGGAAGAAGAAACATTAGAGAAAGGTAATATTTTTTTGTACATATGTATTCCTTATTATTTGCAGACGACCAAGTAATCATGGCAGGAGATGGACATGACATCAAATATATGAGGAGAAAACTCGCTGACCCCTATGAAGCCAATGGTCTTAAGATAAACTATAAGAAGACCAAATACTTAGTAATTGGAGAAGAATCAAGAGACCTGCATATACAAGGACATACTATATCCAAGTGCGAAGAGTAAAAATATTTGGGAAGTACAATACCGTCAGAAGGTAACTCAATAGAATCTACAAGTAGAATTGGACAAGCTAGACAAGCCACACGAAAACTAAACTCCTTACTATGGTCCAAAAATTTACAAAAACGCACGAAAGTCAGAATATACAATAGCATCGTACAAAGCATACTGATATATGGTTCGGAAACATGGGAAATATCTAAGAGAGACAGACAAAGGATTAATGCGGTTGAAATGGACTTTTTACGACGTGCATGCAGAGTGTCCAAGATGGACCATATTAGAAACACTGAAATAAGGGAAAGAATGGACAAGAATCAAACAACGATCGATGTATTAGAAAAGAGACGACTTATATGGTATGGCCATGTACAAAGAATAAACCCCCAAAGATGGCCACAAAGAATAATAGATTGGAACCCACCGGGAAAAAGAAAGAGAGGCAGACCTCCAGACACGTGGATCAAACAAGTGAAACAAGACATGATTAACAGAAACCCTTACGAAGAAGATTGGACAAACGAAAAACAATTTTTGTTTTCAAATGTAATTTTTTACCCTAGAAGGCCGTAACTGAGGGAAATATATTCTAAGTGGCGCTAGCAACTCATAATAATAGCTATTTTATCAATTAAGTCAGTAACTAACCCTTATTGAAACAATAACGTTTGCCAAACAGGTTTTTAAAGAAAAAGTCACTTACTAAGGGCCATTAAATTGAAAATTTAATTACCTATCTAACGATATGCATCATGGGCTACTTTAACTTTATTGAAAACTGAAAAATAATTAATTAATAGTTTTATTAAATATTTTTGTGGAATACTACAGCAAATTTGGCAACACTGTTGTATGTAATTTGAGTCGTAGATTATGAAAAACCAAAGTTAGTGTCATTTCCGGTGAAACCGGAAGTTGGGCACTTTAATTACGTTTGAGTATCAATCCGAAATTATGGTTAGTATCCTTGTATTAAATTTCATGAAAATTCATTCATAAATAGAGTAGATAGAGGCATGGCCCTGGTCTGATTTTCACCCGGTATAGCAAAATATTTTCTTATATTTATTAGTTAATTCTTCAGCGTATTATAATAAATTTCATAATTATGATTATGATATCGTTTGGGCCTCCGCATATTACTGGAAACAGCAAATCACCCCTATTCAACCCCTGGCAAATTATTTACACTCTCTCATGACTGCGGTTTCAGAACTGAAAATGTATGCAATGCAGTGTTTGCTAAATAGGCTTTTACTCGTTGATCGGTGCTGTTTTCCAAACAATGGCCACTGCAATCGAGTTTAAATTCGTTAACGCTTGTTCTTTGCAACCCCGATAGAATGCGAATTATTCAACGACAGCATAATTTGTTTTCTTTTGTGGCCCAAAAACTACAATTTTATTGACATTTACAACAGTCTAGCGCTGCGAAATGGCTTTCTGACATATTGTTATATGAAATATGCAGATGAGAGAAGACGCGATGACACCAAGCTGACTGGAAACTGTCCAAGATTCTATCGAAGCGGTGAGAAAGCAGAATTCCCGAAAATAGGACCCGTGTGGAATGTGCCAATTTCGAATACGACCTTGACCTTTCATGCTCACAAGAACCTTACATGTCGGTGCTGAAAGCTCCCTGCGGTAATTCTTAAATTGCATGTAGGAAACCTCTTATGCTCTCATAGGAGGTATTGATCTACTTTTAGTAGAAAATAACTATAAAATTGCTAGTAACTGATACGTATTGTATATATTTACACTTACATACCAATACAGTATGAATTCACTAACTAATAAAAGCAAGGATTATGAGTATGACACACGTGTTATTCGATAACATGGAAAGGGTAATTTTTGGTTTGGTTACTGCAAGCATAAGTCTGTTTGGTAAAGTTTCCCACAACCAGTGGTAATTATTGTCTCAAAATGAACGATTCAGCATTTTCACGGAAACCAAAAACTCCAATGGCAGAAAAGGGGCCGCCGAATCAACGTATCTAATCGCTTGGGTTGAAGTTAGAAAGATCGTCTCCTGGGACATCCTGCCCAATAAAAGTAAATTGAAGGAAAATAAATGAGTATGAGGTCGGATTCATGCAGTATTACAGTCAGCGATTTACAGCGTAAAGAATAGAGGAACGTGGTGTATATAGACCGACTCGGCAGTAACAGGCGCTTGACAATATTATATTCCGAAATTAACAATTAGTTGCTTTTATACTGAAACATTGGGGATTAGGCCTAAATTGAAATCTATAATCTAACATAATTTACTGAAGTAAATGGCTTTGTTCAGTGCAGTTGATAATTTCTAATGAATAAAAATAAAGACTGACAAACTGAAAAGTTTCTATAATTATGTAT
The DNA here is from genome assembly GCA_940337035.1 of Agriotes lineatus. Classification (NCBI taxonomy): domain Eukaryota; kingdom Metazoa; phylum Arthropoda; class Insecta; order Coleoptera; family Elateridae; genus Agriotes; species Agriotes lineatus. Next base: position 131,341,569 of record OW679196.1, on the reverse strand, counting down.
CCCAAAAATTAAGACACGATACGTTGTAATAGAAGTCAGGGATTAGTGCTGATTTTTAATTTTTCTTGTATTCCTGATTTACCTTAAATTTTATTCTGAGCTATATTGGACATTATATAAAATACAAAACCGTTAATAATGAGAGTAAATTATTCCTAAATAGTAATTTACGATACAAGTGCGTAAAGCTACTCTTTAGGCATGAGTGGGGTAGAGTTAAAACGCGAGTGAGCGAGCGTTTTAAGCCCCGCGAGTGACTAAAGATGCTTTACGCATGTGTATCGTACAATATTTTATCTACGATAGAATCTAAAAAATAAGGTAAATATAAAAATATTTTACATGTAAATTAGAATTACTAGCAACCAGTCCTAATTTTGAGTGTTTTAAAAATTTTAAAACACGTTGCTACTAACTACGTGCCTAATGAAATTTTTTAAGCACGTTGCTATTAACGACGTAAACTAATGAAAACATGTTATTAAACAGTCGTTTTATAAACTTAAAACTGCCAACTAAAAGGCAATTTTACACACTGTCGTAGATAAACGTATTTTAAGGTTTGTAATTGCCGAGAAATGTGCAGCAAATGCGCCAGCTGATTAGAGACAGTCCAAACAAAAATTATACATGTAGAAATATCACCCCAAAATTAATAAAAAGACATAAATAATATCGTATGATCAAAAATAATTTTCATCTATTATGGCTATGGAATAGCTTCTAATTCATGAATGCAACTATACATCACTTAAAAATCAAGTGCCACAATTTCATAAGCATAATAGATGAAAATAAGTTTCTATTATTGAATAAAAGTAATTGTATAATACACATAACACCAAATATCCGATAAAAATATTTACCAAAGATTCAATACTCCAGTAGCATACGAAGGTTTATGGTAATCATAAAGGTATTTAATTATTTAAAAGCGAAAGGGACCGATTAAGCGAAGCTTACGTAGATGCCTACATTAAGGTGGGAAAATATTAGTTCCTAGCACCATAAAAACGCTCCAGTAATATTAAAATGTAGCCATAAATAATCACAGATAACTAATTTTCTCGGGGAGCATGAAATCTTGAACAGCAACTGTTTAACTTTTTTGGAAGCTTGTATACAAAACGGCATAAGAAAAAGGAAACATTTATTGATTTTCCGAACTGATTAGTAGTAACAGTTCATTTCGAGCCAAACATAGTCTGAAAAAACGAAATATGTGGCTACAAGGAAATAAATAAGACAAGAAGTTGCCAACGTATTTTATAAAACAAAATAGCCATACCAAAGCTATGGAAATAATTAGAATTCGTTTTAGTAGAATTGCTGAATGTGTACAACACTATCACAGCTAAGTTTACGACATGAACTTTCTAAACAAAGTCTTATTAAGTGGAGGTCGAAAACTGTAACGCTTTAAGCTTGCGGTTATAAAAGAAGGTATCGTACAAATGGTAATGTAAATTGGAATAGTTACAAGGCTCTACAATAATATTTTTCTTTTACATGTGTTAGAGAAAGGGAAAAAATTATGATAAATTAGCAATGTCCAATAATAATAAGTTACAATATGATCAAAATTTTGTAGAAGCTGAACGTAACACTGAAATAAATTAAATTTAGGGACGATTTTACGAAATCGAATATATAAAGGCTAAAGCCCATAAAACCTTTTCAACAAGGATTTGTTAAAACTTGCTACTCAGAAACAATTGTTTCTGCATAGCACAATTTCCTTAATCGTTTTGTGCGCAAAATATGCCACGAATAAACACATTGCAATGACATTTTTATTGAACCGCGCCAGCAATATGTTAAATATTTTTGAATTTTTTATGGTCTTGAGTGCAAGAAGTGCAACTTTATTTCACTGAGTGGAATATGATTTTTATTGCACTTCGCCATCAATTTATTAAACACGTTCGTTGCGTACGATAACCATCCAGTTTTGCACTTTTGCACTCGATTTTGAATTAATTCAAGCAGATGTGTCTTAGAATTGTACATTTGTTAGTTGAACACAATAACTAACTTGTTGATTGAGAATTGCACTTTAAAATAATTTAAGAGTAAACTGACGAGGTTTTTCGATCATCATCATCGTAAAATTAATGAACGACAATAAGTGGCCTTTATTTTAGCTAAAAATGGTTACCATCAACTAACAAACTCTCTTTCGCTGATATATAATTTCCAGCATTTCTAAAAGTGTCTGAAGTCTTCTTAATTTCTTGCACTTCAGAAGACGTAACTTGTAGATTGTTAGAACCAGGTTATTATGCTGAAGGGGTTGGAACTTGATGAAGAGTTGGAGGGTAAGGTGTGAACCGTGTATCCAGCCGTAACTACCCCAGTTCACAGAAGAACACCCCTCAGTAATTGATGTTATAAAAAATTAATTTACGTACACGGCTATAAACAGAAAACATTGGTGTCGTGTTTCACTTATTCTAGTCAACTCTGGGACCTAGTACATTACTTGGCAAAACCCCTTGTTTTTAAACAATAACGGTAGAACTTGACCCCGTGAAGTGACACCAATTCTGATGATTGCGTATAGCGTATATTCCAAGACCGCATATTATGAACTACATTTAAATATCTATGATTTCCTGAAACTTAACACAATTGGCTAATTTATGGTCGAACCTGAGTGTGGACAAGTGAGTAACCTTAAAAATTCTATTTGAAAAATTCTGAAATAATTTTAAAAAGATATCGTTCTATTTGCATAGAATTAAAATTATTTAAAGTTCAATTAGATAGAATACTCCTATTTGGAATTGTAAAACTTGTGCCTGTGAAGCGTCATTGTAGTTATTAGTTTAATAAAATACACGTATCAAACTATTATGACGTGTTTGGATTAGTTATATTGACACTCCTTTTTGGGTTAAATTCAAAATTTACGGCACTCGATTCGGAATTTAAAACATTTAAAAGCTTTAAGATGTTACTCGTATGTTTTACGATAGTCGCTTTCCACTTAGAATGCTTTAAATATTTAGATTTAAAGAACTTCTTGGAAATTCCCCCAGTAAAATTATTATTAATGATATAACGTACAGATGTTTGTCCTGCCGGAAGGACTTTTATTAATACTATTCATCCTATCAGAAGGATCTGAGTTTGTAATGGAAAACCATCTGCCTGTTCTTCAGGTAGGATACAAACCTTCCGGCAGTACTTGACTTAAAAAAAAAACTCATCCGCAGCATTCACCTAAAGGTTATGTTAAGACATGACTAGATTTTTTATCTTTCTTTCCAAGATGTACCCTAAATGAGTTTTTTTTTGGAACACACGAAACTAGTAAAATTTTTCAACATAATGGAAATTATAGCTCTGGATTCGCCCGCGTGATTTATAGGTTCATCTGCTATTTTACTGAAATGCGATTTTAATGGAAGATTACATATAGGGCCATACATCGCGACCGGTGTGCATAGCAAAATCCTCCGCAAGTACCGCTAATTAGAACTTTTAATAATTTTTTTAAAAGACTTCGTTTACTTGTTTGAGAGGTAATAATTCACGAGTCATCTGAAAGAGAGTGGTCTAGAAGAACTTAAAAAAAATGTTTCCACCTCTCAGTCTGCCGCAACCTCTTAGCAGACAGGTGAACAAAAGTTCCTTTTCGTTAATTATTATCGTTCATCGTGTATTGGAAACTATTTTACACCAAATTCAAGCTAAGTCTTTCCTCTGCGCTATGGAATATGGTTGCCTGCGGATAAGCTGCAGCGATTGATAGTTGCCAGCATTTTAATTACCTGCGCTCGTCTGAGCAAGTGGGAAACAGGTTAAAGGACGCGCGCTGGCGTCACAGCTACGACCGGTTTAGAGACAAACTCGTTTATTATTAATTTATTTTTGTTTAAATAATCACAAATTATCTTGCACAACTCCGAAGCCTTCTTTCTCTGTACCAGAGATCAATCGCTATAGTCATACTTGCATATAAATTATTTTCGGATACTTAATTAATTCACGTTATACAGAGTAGCCAAGGTAAAGGAGGTCCCGTGTGAATACAGAAAAGTAAATTAATATTATATTTTTATTTAAAATCTGCAGAACTGTATTCACAACCGTTATTAACAAGTGACAACGCAACACTGAGCAATAAACAGTTAACACAAAATGGCCGTTGGACATCATGTGAAGCCGCACGAGCGCTCAATATCACTTTCAGTATGGTACAGGACGCGGGATCTCTTTTACCTTGGCCACCCTGTATAAAAATGTACTCTCATTGTACTCGTAAAGAGGCATACTTTAGACTTCCATTTTCAATGTTAAAATGTGTTATAATGGAATAATTACAGCAATTTCCGTTACTTTTTTATTTACAGTAAACTCACTAAGCCGTATTGTCGCGAGACGAGACGAGACGACATTTACCTACTCTTGGTTCTCGAATTTCAAATAAATGTACTGTGCTTAACGAATTGAAACTGCGGGTATTTTAAGGTAAAGATTGTGAAAGTTTTATAAATAAAATAAGATAAGATGCAATAAGTGCGGTATTTTGTTATTACCTGGGATTTATAAATACTATTGGAAAATGTATTGTAAAATGCATATAACCGTATTTATTAAAGAGAAAAGAAGAAAGAAAGATAGAAATACAGATAGAGTCAGAATGACTCCTCACACTCCAGTAAATTACACAAAGCTCTATAACCCAATTTATTAGGCCTTGGTTGCTTGTTTCCTTTCATGACTTAAAGTTTAAGTAATGAGATCGGGACGCAGCCATTCAATACCTCTTAAAACATGTAAAACAGCATATGTGAATTATGCCAATATAACTTAAATAGTATGTCAACACACTGGCTGGTATCAATGTCCCGAGCGGCTGGCAGCTGCTGTGGGCAATCCGAAATAGGGCCCAAACTTAGATGGTAATTCTTTGCGAAAGCGTTAAAGCAGGAAAATTGAGGTCAGCACTTTCAATGTGCTGGGAAGGCGAACTGCGCTGCAGCTCAGCACGTACTTAACTGGCGGGCTTATTTACAAACATATTCGATCTGCAAGCACTGTTTTGGAAATAAATTAGTTCTTATAGGTATAACTACTTGCAGAACAATGAGAAGCGGCGCTGCCGTTCACAAAATTGCCGAATACGGGTTAACACATGCCCAAAATACCTGACTACCCGCATGCGTAAAAAGTGTAGAAGGCCCTCTAATGCAAATAACTTTATCTTTAATGTTTATTAATAGATATTGAAGAATTTAATAACCCCTAAACAGGTAAAACCTAATTATATATTATCACTTATGTACATTTTGTAGCGTGTTTGAATAATTTTTGTTCTGTGTATATGATGTTTCCTTTTGGATACTTAAAATTAAAAATCCTTGCTATATTTTGATTAAAACATCGCCGCAATGCAGGAGAGTTATTAATTATCGTTTGTTAAAATTTAAGGGCTCCTCAAATACAATTATCAGGAGCCGCCACTGTATAATGCAAACGTTTCTTCTTTACTGAGTTTCCTTATTAGGCCATCTCGCCAAACATAAATTTGCCACGACGATTTCCTTTTCCTGTTTTAATTTTCTTTAAAGCTTTATTTAGGTTTATTGTATTGGGCTACTGTATCGATAGTACTTGATGCGAATAGTAGATTTTGGAAGTATCAGAAATTTTATCGATAGCCTTTGCTGATTTTCCACCCTTGTATTTAGTATGTTTTATTTTTAACTTTTTACTATATTTCTTTATATTTTTTATTTCTCAATTAAATATTTTTTAGATATTGCTCTCTTATCTTGTTATTTCTTTTATTTAGTCGGAACGCCACGACTCTTTTCTACCTTTGTAGCTTCAGTCTCACAAACTTCAGTTGTATCTTTTTGTAGTAAATTGTTTAATATTTATCACTTTTCTTCGAACAAATTCGTTTGTATTGGTTTAAATGTAGCAGCAGCTCGTACTCTAACATGACTCTATACTTTTGTCGTGTTTGAAGTTCTGGTTTACATGCCTCCACTTTATCTTTTTTTGCTGTGGTTAGATTTACACTAATTTACAAACTTTTGCACTTTAGGTAAGTCTGTACCAACACAAAGAAGGTGTCTCAGGAACTTTATACTTTTATGGTTCTCTCATTTTTGCGCATTTATTAATTAAAAGAAGAACAAAACACACACGTTCACCCTTACAAAATATAGTCGTCATTTTGACTACGTCACCCGCACCAACATGTTTTACGCTTTACACTTTCTGCTCGTTTTCAATAGTGGTATTTTTATACTTTTTGAAGGCCTAAAACAGTTGTCCTTCCTTCTGAGTATTGTACGCTCGTTAATGTTTCCTTAATGTATTATTTTTATAATTATTTTCTAAGTCGCTGTTAAAGTAGCAGTTAATCTAAAATTGTGGCATTTACATTGGATCAACATAGAATATAGTCAATTAATGCTAAGGTTTTCTTTTATTTCCTAATGTACAACGTAACTTATTCCTTCCAGAATATGTACTTGAAGATAATTTTCCGTTTTTTCTGTAGTCTAGGAAGGTCTCCTTTTCCTTTAGAAGAGTAACTTTCAGTTACTATTTTGCAGTTAGTTTTGTCCATCCCAATATTCTCTCTTTATGTAATTTATTTGGACCAACCTGTTGACCCTTTATACCCCTAATTATAAAAATTAATCAGTTTAAACATAAAAATTGAAGAAATATTTGGTATTGATCAGAATTCTATGTAGTAAGTATCAGTGATCCATAAATGTTTCCCCCAAAAGAATATGTAAAACAATCCAGTGTAGCTAATGCAATTGCTGATATTGTTTTACAATGGGATGAAGTAAATTACGGCTAGATAATATGTAGTATATATTTCCCAGAAGGCCTAAAATACAGGAAAATCTAGAAATAGCATAAAGCATCTTGAAATTGAACGCGTCGATCTCATTCATAAAATACTACAAATTAAATTAAACGGATAAAATGCCTCTGGAATAAATACTCGGGTTTCCTCTCTCCTATATTTCTCTGCATTATGGAGCGGTGGCTTTGCTGTTACCTTCATTAAATATGCACTACGCATTTTAGCTGAGATCGCAAGGATTCTATGGGAAATTTCTTAAGCTCGTTTTTCCGCGTGTCTTTCCCGCGGCCCAAAATTCGCTTATTATTAAATTGTACAACAATATTAGAATTTTTGCGGCTTCCCTTTATTCGCACGTAACAATGGCGCGTCCTGTTTTAGCGCTGTTGGCGTGCCGATCCTTTTTTACCCTAAGCCACCTATTCAGAGCCGGCTTGGTTTGTTTAAGTGGTTAACACGACCAAGTGGAGCTGACAAATCCTTGTGATAAAACGCCCCATATCACCATAATAATCAGATGTGTCACTTTTGGGGCCGGAGGTATTCACCCCCAATTTATTGCAGATTATTATCAGTTCGCTTTAAAATTGTTTTTGTTTATAATTCTGCCTGTTACCGTAAGTGTGGGGTCCAATTACGAATATTCAGATGTGATCTGTGAAATATCGATGCTAAGTTTTTGCCAAAACATGATTGCACCATATGTCGCTAATTTAGGCGACGAGCGTATTACTAATATAAGCTTATCGTGCGCAGTATTTTTCTATCAATTTATGTCGCATTTCCCTGGCAATTGTTTTACATGTTGTTGTCATTCCGGTGAAACCAAAACTGGGCTTAGCCTAAATAGCGAGTTCCACCTTAACTGCCGCTGAGCTGGTTTCCATTCTGAGGATGTAGTTTGCCAATCGATGTGGGTTCGCAACCAATTATCTTTATTGGGAAAATAAGAAAGAGCAATGGCCTTCTGCGTCGTTCAGTACTCGGCTATCAGCAGGGTATGTTGGAAAATGCAACTAGGGCGGATAATTCTGTATTATTAAACCAGAGAATGTGGACTACATCAATTATATCCCTGGGTTTTATTTAAGAAGCTTAATATTTCACACCCTCGGCGAAATAGGATAGCTGTTGATTTAACCCTCTCAAAATACTTCATACATACACTATATGGAAGGTGAGTGCTAGGGGTAATTCCTGGCCAATCACATCCAGCTGTGTTAGCGGAAATCTACTACGTAGTGGTTAAAACACCGTATTGTTTGATGCCTAGATAGTTATTATATCCAAAGCATATTTACCTTCAATTCATAACGATAGAAAATAGAACCCAAAAGCAACTGCATTATGTATCAGAGAATGAAGTTAATAAAAAAATTACAGCAGTTTGTACTACTCAGTGGTAATCGTTAGTGTCCATGTTAATAGATATTGAAGTCTACAGAGGGCATACAAGTAAAGAAAAGCTCCTCAATGGAGGAATTTATCCTGAAAGGCTAATTAAGGTGATGTGAAGTTCTACTATTTTCGATTAGTTTGTATATTTAGCTTTAGTATATTATCCAAAGCAGTGTTTTTCATTGTCTCTGCAGGATATAGTTTTTCGCGCAATGAATTTTGTTATCCTGGACATGAGCTGCGACTCAGCAATAACGGATAAGTTGAGGTGTTTCAATGTAGTTTAAACATCTGAGATATTAACCTTTTGCGCAGGGGTGTTACGAAAACACACATTAACCCTTGTCAGAGCTACAATTGCTTACGTTAAAATTTGAATATGCTATTTCCATCAGCTCCTTGGTATCTTTTTATTATATATGCAACAGCTAAACGTTCTTTGGGCTTTTGATAACACAATGTTCGTGAAAAAATGTTATTCCTTCTCTTACACCTTCAACTATTATAAAGACAGTGCAGTAAAACTGACCACAGCTAGCATATGTATGCTCGTATAATTTATTGACGAATTTACACACAAATAAGACATTTGACAAAGTATGGCACAGAGGCTTACTCTTTGAATTAAAATCTTTACTATCCCACAACCACTGCCTTCTCAAAAAATCATATCTATCGAACAGAAACTCTGCATTAACTCTGGAGTCCCCCAAAGTAGTGTATTAGGACCACTGCTTTTCCTCTTCTACACAGGCGACATACCTGAAACTGGCAAAGCAGAAATTGCTTCTTTTGCTGATAATGTGGCAGCCATTGCTATAAACGAGAATCCCTTAAACGTTTCCGCAAACCTACAAGGCCACCTCAACCTGCTTCAATACTGGTACACCAAATGGCGAAGAAAACTTAATTCAACTACATCAGCGCAGGTTAAATTCACCATGAAACGTGAAATATGTCCGAATGGGCGATTTTTTTAGCAACAGAAACAGAGTACCTCGATCTTCATCTTGACCAAAGGGCCACATGGGAAAAACACGTTTGATCCAAAATAAGACAACTTGACATGAAATTCCGATAACTGCAATGGATTCTCTGCAAAATTCAAAGCTCTCACTGAACAAAAAATTATTGCTATACAAATGTATTCTGAAGCCGATACGGTTCTACAGTCTCCAACTCCGGGGATGTGCTAAACCGTCATCGATCAGTAGTGTTCAAAGGCTTCAATTCAAAACATTAAAGATGATTACAAACGCTCCGTTGTAAATAAGCAATAATACACTCCATAATGACCTCAAGATTCCCTTTGCCACATGCGAAATACTGAAAATTATTAACTCCTACAGCAAGCAGATAGTAAATCACGCAAGCGACCTAATAGACCAACTCTACATCAATGGCCTAACCACAAGAAGATTACACAGAACATAGCCCTAGAACTCACCACCTCAATAAAATAACAACGGAGAAGGAGAAACTTTACTGAATGTTTCCCTTGAAAACTAATAAGTTGCAGACATATACTTAGTACTCTGTATGGACGTAGATTGAAAATAAGCATATTGTAAAAGTCCCGCCTAATAAAGTATAAAATGGTTTTTAAATAAAATAATTAATGACAAGGTATACTACACTTTATATACATACATACATAATCTATAGCCTCTTTTACCTTTCGGTGTCGAGGACCATTCATACCTCGCGGCTAGTGCAACGGAGGTAATGCGCCGCACGCGACTTACACTACGCTCCCCCGCATGCATACATACCACATACACAACAACTTACATCTAACTTAACTAATGAGTTCAAATCCACTGCCGCTCCGAGAAAATTCTCGGCTACGGCCAGACCTGAACCCATGTCCACCTGGTTGCTAAGCAGACAACAAGCTCACTCAACCACCGAGGTGGCTACACTTTATAAATATATAGTATTAGATTCAATTAAGAACCTGCCTGTTACACTCAAGGCAAATTAAAAGAGTCTAAATGAATTACCACAAATAAATGGATTATTGCTCATTCCTTATTTTATCTAGTTGCAATAAGTTATGGCTTAGCTCGGGTAAACATGAGACAAATTTGGTTCAGAGTGTAGGTTCGTAAAATTAAGAAAAACTTTGTGTGACAACTAACTCGTTGTATGCCAATTTAACTCGGGTATAAGGGTAAATGCACAATTTCCATCTGACGTATAGATAACCTCTAAATTTTACTTAGCAAACAATATGATTTGCCGGTGCGAAAACGGCGCTAAATTGAATTTTAAAACACCAAAAATGGCAAAGAAGCATCAGGTAATGATAAATACTGTGACGTAGCAACTGCTAAGCTGGTTTTGTTTCTAGTGTGCATCAAAACCCACGCGCGATCGCTGTTTGTTCTGCAAGCGGTAAAAACTGAAAAATGCTGCGTCATCTTGCATTTTCAAGGGGCGCTACCTAAACTTCTCAAAAATGGAGGGACCTGGACAACTGCGACCTGGTGATACACCTCGTAGACAGTCTTAACTTGACGAACCCCTTCCTGTGGAATCCTACCTGAATCGGAGACGCTGAATAACCCTTTCAATGACGCCATGGAAATTATGCACTTGGAAATATCTTTTTGGCTGGAATTCCTACACGTGCGGGCCCCCGAAGGTCCCCTATACACGTAGCAGACACTAATTTCGCTGGACGCTGCAACTTACTTAAGGAAATGGGCCCTCGAAGTCACTCGCACTTGGACGAATCCTAGTGCTAGCTAATCTGCTTCATTTGGCACTCTTAACACCTGGAAAACTATACCCACAGATGCCCTGCACACTGATGAATAACTTTATACACAGATGGCATTAAAAAGGACTTTTTATTTATAATTTTATGCTATAAACTGAGGAGCTCAAATTGACCCTAACACAAATTTTACAAGCGTGTTTAGTTGTTTTTGAACAAAAGACTGTCAGGTAACTTAGCAACTAGATTTTCAATCTTTATAAAATAAATTAGGATTGATAACATGTTTAACCTTATGGGCTACATTTTGTATAATGTCATGTCTTTGCCTAACCACTAAAATTGTTTTTTTCTTGGAATACATGTCACTACACTTGCTCTGATTTTAAATTACTCTTGTTTATAATGCACTGATACACTTGGAGTTCCCTTAGCATCTCACTGATTGTCTTTCGATCGGTTGCCTTCCATTTTCATTCCTTTATTGCGATGATCACTGTTTCGTTTACCTTTCAGCTAATTTGCCATTTGCTAGCTTACACTTTTACTACATAACGCTCATATTCTTTCTGTACTTAACAAATCAGTCTGTATCATTTTATTCACATTATGTCCGACATTAATAAGCTCAAACCGTCAGCTACAAATTAAATTGCATTAACTCTTCCGAACTTTTATCATATCTGAAGCTCTGAACGTAACGCTTCTAAAACCTGCCTTGTTTCATGCTAACTTTTATCCCTCAAATGATTAGTTATTGCTGCTCCCATCAAGTGCATTTATTAATATAAAGTACTGATTATCTCGCAATAGATAAAATATTTAATTTTGTGCTCATGTTGACCTTATCCATTTAGTTAATTAGGCAATCAGAATTGCTATGGGCAGTGAACCATCGCAATATATTTTCAATAAAAAAAAATAAAACATACCAATAAAATTCACCAAGATTGCATGGGTTTGCTGTTCTTGAAGTCGTCAATAGAATTAAAAATACCCACCGTGCAAAAATAAACCACACAAATACAAGATTTAATTATTATTTTGAATTATTTGCAAACCTTTCTCAAAATTATGCACTTTTAAAATATATTAATCTGAGAAATGTCTGCCTTATTCCAATTAACTTCTGCATATGTTTTACATTCATAATGTATCACAATAATTAAATAGATATTAGAAATGAGTTCAATTGTATACCTTGACTGTCAATTACAGTTTTATTTTTAATACGATTGACCATAATATTGCTAAATAATAGTATATTATGTTATTAGAAGTAAAAGTGATACTTTGTGTGGCGAGACTGGGCGCGTTTGACTGACGAGCGTAAGCGAGTCAGACAAATCATAGCGAGGCACACAAAGTCACTTTTACTCGAACTACCATATGCCATTTTATTTTCAAACGCCCGAACTAATATAATAATTGTAAAGATTTTTTTTGTGATTTTTCTCGTACTCCGCTAGTAGTCCCCAACAACCCCTCCAGAGGAAATGTGCCATTTTTTAATCACCCTGTATAGGCTCTCGAACCATATAAGCCATTTTACGCTTTCTATTGAGGGTCAATAAACAAAATTATAATTCCAAAATCAAATATATAAATATATATTTAAAAATTTACGATAATTGAGAATTGACGTCTACGTCACTTTCTCGCAATCAAGAAGGCCAATGCCAAATATATTCGAAAATTGATCAAGTTTTAAAGTGCTTTTACTCCGCCGGCATAAAAGTAACGCATTTACGTTGTCTGTCAAGTCACGTAAGTTCTCACTTCCATGACCTTTGAAAATAAATTAGTTTATTTGCATAAAGTTTGCAACGCTATTAGGCAACATTGACTTGTTTCTGTTACTAAGCTTTACTAAGTTGGAATTACATGCGGTACTTCCTTAATAACAAAACCTGATATATTACATTGACCTTTCTGTGGGTATTTAAATGGTTTTTCTTTACTTTATTTTTATTTATATTAAATAGTTGTTTGTGGTACAAGTGTGTTGTATTACAAATAATGCACAACAACTCATTTGTAACAACACACGCGTTGTTAGAATATTTTCGACCTCTTTCGTTTTGCTCAAAATTACGTTTATTTGTCGCCCGAATTCTTACTAATTACGGCCCTGTACAGTTACATTCAAATTCGTCTTAGCAAGCATTCTTCGTTCAGTGCACAAAGTGCGTATTTGTTTCGACAATCAAGCGTTGAACGCCTAAATAAATCAAATTCTTTATGTTAAGCAGTAACGAAATTCAGGCCTTGGAGCTTAGTGTTTTCTGTCAAGAAATTGACGCCTGCAGTTCTTGCAAACTGTACTTTGGTAATTCGACCCTTTGAGAATCTATGTAGCATTAACAAACTCTTCTAGAACGTTCTTTGTTTAACCTGACTACTGCTCGATAATTAGCCTTTGAAAATAAGGTTCGATAAATCTCTGGTTGCCGCGTAGTGTTTAAATATTGTTTCAGAAATCTATCCTGCTTTCCGGCCGTCATAGATTCAATATATTTTCGTAGAACGCGTCGTTATCAGTATGATATTCGAGGACTGTGGAATGTTCATTGTAAACTGGGGCCTTCCCCTGGTTCTTGCCAATTCAGCAATTGCATCACCCGTTAAAGCCTTCTTTGCTGTGCTTTCAGCCCACGCATTTTACGTCCAGCTTTGGGACCATTGGAAATAAAGTTTGATAAACCCTTAGTTAACCGCACATATAGAAATGAGCGTTTTGGGGTTCGAAGTTTTTTTCCGTTGTGCTTCTTCGCGCGGAATTCGATTTGAAATAAGAATCTGTACCCAGCTCTTGAGTAAACTAGACGTGGTGTTTTTTTCGCACCCCCCGGTTCGCCGCTTGTGCCGCGAATCGGGGGGGGGGGGAGCTTTTGCTAACATTTGGTGATTAACATGGTGAATCCTTTTTGGTTTTTGTGCGAACTTTTCGAGTGTCTTGGGGCACGTTAATGGCGAGTGCAGTTAAACCCGAATCTTCGAAGTGAACTTTAATCCTTGGGTGTCTTTGAAAATGCGCGGTGGGCAGAGGAAGTGTATTTAACTCGGACGTTGTTAAATTGGCCGATTTTAGTTTCATACAGTTGGTCTCCTGGGAGACTTTTGGCACTTTTTGCCGATTCGATTAGAGAAACGATATCTGATGAGCCTCAACTAACTTTTTTTCCCTGTCAAGTCGGGAAAAAACCATTGCGTAATGCATATCTGTGTCAACGTCGGGTTTAATTAAAGGAAGGGCCACCGCGCGATAGAGTGTTGCTTGATGTCACTTCGTTGATTGACGTTTGCTGCCGATTCTCTGCAATCCCTCGAGGTTCTGCTCCACCTGTTGCCTCTTCTGGAGAATTCGCTACACCTCTGGCACGTTTTACCAGGCCTCCACGAGGACGAGTACACCTGCATTTAAGACTGCATGCTTCAACCCAGGTAGGCGCCTTGTATTGTACCAATTAAATAACTCTGGTGCCTAACTTAATGTGCAATTTTATATTTTATTGTGCGTCAGTGCTTATAAACGTTGCGTACGTCCGCTAGGACCTATGATCTGTTTCAGTTAATGTTTACCAGGGGCTTTACTCCTGGCGTTCATTTTATGTCATTTGTTTTGGATCATACTGTGTTTTTTTGTGTCTTTGTAACTAGCCCTTAAGATATATTTTGGTTTTGTGGGGCCCCCTCTCATATTCAAGTAGGATATCTTATTACTAAATGTAAACTCACCTCCGGGTGTTTGTGTTAATGTACCGATTTGTGTAAACTGTCATTTGTTCCTTTAAATAATAAACCTGTTAAAGTCAGTTCATTCTTTTTATGAATTTTGAAACCCCTTCTGGGTCATTCACTAATCCAGTGTGGCAAAGGCCAAGTGTAATTAATTTTGTGAAGTTAAAGCATGCTCTTTTGATTAAGCGAGCCCCGAGATTTGGGCCAGTCAGTGTTCTTTTGTTATTCTTTAGTGACGGTGGCCTTTAAGGTAAGTGATTTAATGACAAGGTCACCCGGCTACTCGGAGGAGGCTTGGTAACCAACAGGCTGAGGTGTTCAGCAACGTACCTGGAGGACTTCTACATAGGCTACGTGTAGTGTTCTTGGTTCTAGACACGTTAGCCACCCCTAATCAGAACCAAGTGGCGCTCAGGCATATCTTTTTCTGTTAAGCAAGCTTTAGGGTAAGTACCCCGTCGGTTTTCCATTTAAGTCTTTGAACTACCCCTTCCCGACTGAGCCAAGTGCGTGTAATCGGAGCAACAACATCTGCTCCGACACATTAAGATCTGTGATTTCTAGGGAAAGCCGGCGAACCCTGTAGTTTGTACCCGATTGTGGACAATCAATACGACCTATGTCGATCTGATGAATTAATACCGTAACAGCGTGTCATACAAAATTTTCTCTAGAAACTCAATGAATATCAAAAAAACATTTATTGGTATCCGTGAAAAGTCACAGTGACAAAGTGGAAAGTACCTAGGGATCAAAGAAATTTATAATTAGAGTTGCCTGTGATTACTGTTATACGTTTGGAAGTACTGTGTATTGTTACTCTATGTCAAAATCAAGATTAGTAGGTTAGGTTTTTTCTGGTATTTGACACAAACTGACGCAAAACTTACAGTAATGAGTGACATGGCTTTTATCTCACTAGTAGGTTATGATTTTTACCTCACTAGCGAGTTATCGGCCACCTTAAAGGTCTAAAATTAACTTAGTAATAGCCTTATAACTAGGAGGTGTTGGGTAAAATTACTTTCCACATAAGCTTGTTCGAACATTTACTGTTTTAAATGTCAGACTGAGTTAACCTAAAATCGTAATGGTTTTATAAAATTATCTGGTGCTCCAATTACCCTCTACTACTAGCTCGTAAATAATTATTAAATATGAAACTCTTTACTCAGGTAAGGACATGCATATATAACACAGGTCTGCGACCAAATTTTTTTCTTTAAAATAATGGGTGATTGTTATGTATTTTGGTGCGCTGAGTTCGGAAATGCCCTCAGTGTTTTCCCAGCACGTAAGCATTTTCCGCAAAATGCATTTTTCTGCGGGATTGCCCACCTTAAGGCGTATATTTATGAATATGCCGAAAAAAGTTGTTTTTCCTATTCGGCTTCATAGTTTTATATTAGAAACTATGAAATATGATAAAAATTAGTATATTTAACAGTATTAGTCAGCGTATGAATCATGGAAACCCATTACCTTAATAGTATGCAATTAAGGTTTATCGCTTTTCTTCGGTGTTTTCAGATTCCAATGTTACTGTAATAAATGTTTTTGTTATTAAAAGTACATAAATAAATAGGAGAAATTCTTTCTGGTAATTAGAGTAATTGTGGTGAACATTATTGACAAATGAAACCTGGATTTTCCCATTGCCCTATATATACCCCTCGTAGTCCTTCGATTTGTTCATTTCAATTTAAATATTCTTAAAGTGTCTTTCAAAATGTCTTCAAGAGCTTGTGTTAATAATTCTGATAGTTTCTGTTACATTTGTGGCGAACTTGTATTAAAAAAACAATCTCGAAGTATTACGGAGTTTATTAAAAAAGTGTACTTTGCCTATTTTGGTGTGAAGATCGGAGATCAAGAAAAATCTTGGGCCCCTCATGGAGTGTGTTCAGGCTGTGTTGAAGGACTTCGCATGTGGTCTAAAGGAAAGGTGAAATCTTTTCGTTTTGGGGTGCCTATGATTTGGAGAGAACCGAGAAACCACGGCGATGACTGCTACTTTTGTTCTTGCAACATACAAGGGTACAATGCCAAAAATAAAAAAGATATATGTTACCCAAACATGCAATCTGCACTTCGGCCTGTGCCTCATGGACCCGGTATTCCAGTACCAGTGCCCCCACACAATTTTGACGATTTGCCAGAGTCATCAGAGAGCGAGTCAGAGCAGTTGGATGATGAGTTTCAAGTCGAAGACTGTGGACCCCAACAGTTTTCACAAGAAGAATTAAACGACCTCGTTCGTGATTTAGGGCTTTCTAAAGAGTCTGCTGAATTACTGGGCTCTAGACTTCAAGAAAAGAACTTGTTGAGATATGGAACTTCATTCTCTTGGTACAGAAGCAGAGAAAAACAATTTGAGTCAAATTTTTCTCAAGATGGCGAACTTTTATATTGTTCTGATGTTCCCAAGTTGATGTCAATGTTTAACATTCAACATGTGTCAGATGAATGGAGGCTTTTTATTGACTCGTCAAAAAGAAGTTTAAAAGCAGTTTTGCTACACAACGGCAATAAATACGCTTCTGTACCCGTGGGGCACTCTGTGCATCTAAAAGAAAAGTATGACAACATGGCTTTTATCCTTGATAAATTGAAATATGAGGAGTTTGGATGGCCTATCTGTGGTGATCTCAAAGTCATCTCTATGGTGCTTGGACAACAAGGTGGCTATACGAAATTCCCCTGTTTCCTATGTGAGTGGGATAGCCGGGCAAAAGCACAGCACTGAAGCCAAAAAGTGTGGCCAACGAGAACTTTGAAGGTTGGAGAAAAAAATGTTCACTTTGAGTCTTTGGTTGATCCCAAAAAAAGTGCTTTTACCCCCACTTCACATCAAGCTTGGACTGATGAAGCAGTTTGTCAAGGCATTGCCAAAAGATGGCGAAACGTTCAAATACCTTTAAAAGAAATTCCCGGGACTGTCTGAGGCAAAGTTAAAGGAGGGTGTTTTTGTTGGCCCGGACATTCGGAAACTAATGAAAGACAATCAGTTTGAAAAGGTGATTAAAAAAGCTGAGAAAGAGGCGTGGATATCATTTAAAGAAGTTGTGACTAAGTTTTTGGGGAACAATAAGGACCCGGATTATGAAGAAATTGTAAATAAAATGTTGAAATGTTTTAAACCCTTGGGGTGCTCCATGAGCTTGAAACTTCACTTTTTGAACTCCCATTTGAGTTATTTCCCAGAAAACCTTGGTGCCGTAAGTGAAGAGCAGGGCGAGAGGTTCCACCAAGGCATCAAAGAAATGGAACGGAGGTACCAAGGACGATGGGATGTGAATATGGTGGGAGACTACTGTTGGATGCTTCATAGAGAACTTCCAGACATCCCACAGAAACGGAAAAGCTCAAAACGGAGCTTTGGGGGAAAAAGATGTAGATATTATAAAGAATTATAAATCCTTATTGTATATACTACATATAATTTTTATCAAATTGTATTTAAAAATGTAAATAAACCACTAGTAATGTATATTTTTTTTTATTTCAAAATGCATTTTTACCTATATGTACTGCGGGTTTTGCATAACTTTCTTTTTCATTTTGCGGAAAATCCCTACGTTCTGGAGAAAAACTGAGGTCATATTTGGACTCCGCGCACCAAAATACATACGATTCACCCATTACGGTGAAAAAAAAAATAAAAAAATTTCAATTTGCAGGCCTGTGTAATTGTTCTAGAGTTGGAACAACTTTTCACATTCAAACTCAATACCGCTAATGTAGATTTATTTAATATAAAATGTACATTGACAGTTCACTCGCCCTTTCAACTCAACAGCTCTTGTGATTCTCACGTCTTAACTTAGTTTAGATTGTTATTAATTGTACATAGTTTAATATAGTTATTATAGATCTTGTCTTTCAAAAGGATGTCAATCTGATCTCCCATATACAATATTGATGTAACCCTTTCAGGAAGTTTTCCGGTACTTATTTAGAACTTCACTGCTATTAAGGAGTTCGCCTCCACAGCTAATTGATGAACCCTTACAAGTTAACAGCCACCTTCCGCCATATACACCACATTCTAGAATCCTAACACTTCATTATTAGATGTGTCTCAATTAACAAGAAATTATTTTTTAAATATCACTTTAATAAGAAATGTTTAGAATTTAAAGCAATCTAATCTACGGGTGCTGTGGAAGACCAATTAACCTGCCATCTGGTGGTCAAACTGAACAACGCCCATTTTCCAAAATTTAGTTTTCATTTCACATTATTTAATTTGATTTTTTTTGGAAATAAATGTTTATATTATTATTATTATTAATTTATTTTAACAGTTAACATTTTTGAATACTTTATGTTATAGAAAATTAAATACTGTTTATTATTTTCTTATTAAATATTAAAGTATTCCGTGAATCTTCTTCACAGGTAGCTTCACAATTTCCATTGTCACTCTGTAACAATTCCACTAATCACCCCCAACTCCGAACGTACCACCGTCAAATAACACCTATAATTCTATACGTTCATATCTGCACATCAAAAGTGTACTTCTTCTCATTTCCGGTGCTACTTTGTTCATCTAAATTCGACCTTAACGTTTTCATTTATTACTTCTCTTTCCCCTTATTCATGTTCTTTAATTGCAGGACATCCAGCTACTTGTACATGGTTTTGCTGCTTCGTTCAACTACCTACCGTTATGAGAAGGAACAGAAGCTAATGGGCCCATTGTCACCTTCGCATGAAAAAATGTAATTTTAGGCTCATTCTAAATTAAGAATTTCAATGTTAGTTCTAAGTTCTATGTATTAACTGTAATCCCACTAATAAATATAACGTTAATGAACATATATTATTAGTGAGCTAGAAAATCTCAATAAGGGTGGCTGCATGAGTATATATTTTCGATATGTTAGAGAGTTACGCCATTCCACAGCCATTCCAAAACGACCTCTTATTCCACTAAAGAACGTTTCCAGATAGTAGTGACTTAGTTTTAAACTTAAAAGGTATTCAAAATTGTACTGAGCTTCTATTGTACAAATTTACTACATTAATTGCATCGCCTAAAAACCCAAAAAACCTGTACTTCTGCTCAATTAATAAAGTCGCGTCAACATATTTAACGCTTCGTAGTTTTCAAAGCTTACTGTTTTGCAAACGCATAAGCTACTTACAACTCTCGCATTCATGGTTTGTGCAGTCAAGAACATTTTCATCATTTAATTTTGATAATGAATATGCATTTCGGTTAATTCGTTTGCAACTCTTAATCCTCGTGTTCGTTGTAGACCGACCGTCTTTTTATGTGTGAATTTATTTTTATTTGCAATCTGCAAAACAGTGCAGTTTGATAAGTTGACATGAAATTAGCATGAGGGTGACATTTCTTTGAATGTAACTCATTTGTTACTTGCTAAACGGCTAATGTTGAATCAGGAGTAGGGTGTTTAGAATCTATGTGGCAGATCTACTGGGTTAAACATGTTTAGTCTATAAGGTTGTCCCCTATTGTCAAGCAGATTCACTGTTGAAGTATCGTTCACTGAATTTAGTTATTTCAGCTGTCACTGAGTTCACTTTTAAGTCACTTAAAATGTCCGCGTTTCTTACAAAATAAGTGGCGTAGCACATTGCACTTTATTCTGAAACCTTTCTATTACTTGGACGGTTGAGTTGCTGCAGTTCCCCATAACACTGCAGACTGTATATTCCAATTGGTTTGAATGCTACTTTATACAGGGTCGCTACAAAGTATGGATACAGCTAAATATTTTTAGAACGGTTTAGTAGAGCTGGTCAAAATTTGGCACACAGTTAGGAGTGTTTCAATTCTAGCATCTGAGATCTTTTTCTACCATAATTTATTTTGAAGATATGGCACATCAAATTTGATATTTTTGTTGGATCTTTTTTTTTAATCGTCAACAAAGGTTGCAGTAGTAGAATTCATGCTTGTAGGAAAATCTGCTTGAAGAGTAGGTATAACATTGGGCTCAATATGCTCCATTGAGGGACTTCTGATTTAAATGGGGGCAGTTGAGTTATTTCTTGACCATACTTCACCTGAAACTACCGTTCTTCTAGAAATGATTTGAGGATGGTAAAATTGCAGTGTGGTATTGACTTTTTGAGTTTATACAAGAGTCCTTCGTACCATTCTCTGTCGAAAGCTTGGCTGTCGTCTAGAAATGATGCTGAGCAGTACTGCTTTTCTTGGAATGTTTGATTAATGACATCTACTATCCTGTGCATCTGTTCTATTGTTGAATGACCCTTTCGGAACCCGAATTAATGGTTAGCTATTCGATGCATATCTTCTATAATCGGTTCTAATCTTTTAACAAGTAGTTTCTCTAATAGTTTTCCCATGATGGGTAAGAGACTGATTGATCTGTAAATGGAGGCCTCGCTTTGAGGTTTGCAGGGTTTTGCTATGATCATCATCTGAGTAACCTAATCTTAACACTGCGCTATGTATTATCTTTAACATGACTACACCTTGACGGGGGAGTTCTTTGATCAGTTCGCCAGTGAGGAGGTTGTACCCTGGCGACTTTTTGCAATTAAAGTTATTTTTAACGATCTACTTGATTTTCTTAACCGTGAATAGAGTTGGAAGTGACAAGATTTGGTAAGACGCTTCTAATGGTTCTTTTATTTCTAGTTCTTCATCAGGAGTTGTTAATGATGGTAGCGGTTGAAACAATGTTGTAAAATGGTTGGCGAAAGTTTCGGCCTTTTCATTGTCTGATCGCATTCAGGTGCCGTCGTCTTTAATGCTTTTGGTTGATTTCTATAGTGGGAAGACGGAGTCTGCTGTAACATTCAGATTTTCCCAAAAATTCCAACTGTTTGCTGTATTTCAGTTCTATTGGTAAATTATTCAAATAATTCTATACGTCACCACAACATTTCTGCACATTTCAAACATATAGCATTCATAAAAAAATTTAAACATAAGTTGACTGGTAATTGGACGGGAAAAATTCCGTTTTAAATTTTTAAAATGTAATTGACATCCAATGTTTTACACATCGATATTTGGTACCGGTAGCATGCAATAGTATTAAATATTGATTTAATATATTAGCTCTGTCTTGAGTGGTAAAACTTTGATAATAGAACAAACCACTGATTTAGAGCAACTGTTATAATTACTAAAACATTTGTGGTTTCTGGGGTTTTTGATAATCTTGGTCATTTTCTGCACCTTGGCATTGGCTGCAGCGGCTTTCTAGTTTCTGCCTGATTGCAGTATTATTATGCAATCACCATACCTCTTAAATAATGCATAACACTACATGCCGGGATAAACCGGCAAAAGTACCAAGGCTTCTTTCAACGGTTAACCATTTTCGAGTTTTTGTGAACAAACTTCTCATATCTTTTAATAGGGATATTATCACAGAAAACAATTATTTATTATGTCTATCGGTTGTGTATTTTCAAAGTACGAATACAAGTAAATTTCATTTAATAATAAGGAGGGTTTATTACAGCCGTACTGAATAGAACCACGGTCGCCGACACTCTCCGTTTAAATACACCCTTATTATTTCTGTGATAACGGTCTACCCGGCAGCAATCTTACATTTTGCGGCATACATATATATTATCAACCTTGATTATTGCAGAATTGTTAGTAGCTTTAAATTTAATAGCCTCAAAAGCTACTTTAGCAAATTTTTGATTACCCTGTATTGTGGTATGTGTTATGAGTTAAAGCGAATGCCTGGGTGCTGGTTTAAATTTAATATTATTTGAACCAACTGTCTCTTTAAGAGATCTTTTACGGTATTGAAATTTAAACGAAAAATTCTTAACTAAATATACTTCGAATCTTCATCATCAAGATATACTTGAATACAGACCTGTGCCCTAGGCTAGCGCATTTCGTACGTTGTTTCAGTTTTTATAAATTATAAACGGAGGTAATGAGCCACACTGGATGTTTTCTATCTTTAATGATCACGTTGGGGTTTCGAATACAAATAATTTTTAACAGTAATTAATTAATGTATTTCTTATGTTTCTTGCTTCTAAACAATAATTAAAATTAGAAAAAAAAAACATCCAGTGTAGCTCCATACTTATTTCTTTAAAATTTTAAATGACAAAGCTGAAACAACGTTTGAAATGCTCTAGGGCACACGTCCGTATCCAAAAATTCTTTGGTGATAAAAAAAAACTATAAACGTAATTAAACCACACTGCTTGGTACATTGTTAAATTTAGAATAACAAGATATTCTAAAATTCTACATCAGAAAATAAGTACCGTATTTAAAAATATCAAATTGATGATGGTTGTTCAGAGTCCAAACGTCGTATACAAAAATTACTAACGATTTCATAAAGTCCATTAAAAGTTGATACTAAGGCCAGATACAAATAGAATTGACATTCCAAAAATTCGGTTTTTAAGTAACTCAAAAACGAACAATAAAACCAAGGATTTATTTTGTTAGTACTTTAATTACGTATTTTTTTCCATTTCACCACATGTGTAGCTCTTAGTGTTAGCTAAATCTCCATACTGGCCCTCCTTATCTAAAACACTGTATAAATAATAAT
This sequence comes from Agriotes lineatus, assembly GCA_940337035.1. Classification (NCBI taxonomy): domain Eukaryota; kingdom Metazoa; phylum Arthropoda; class Insecta; order Coleoptera; family Elateridae; genus Agriotes; species Agriotes lineatus. The sequence continues at coordinate 131,318,312 of OW679196.1, read as the reverse complement.
GGATTATAAAGTGCTATGGTGGAACTGGAAATACCAGGAGAGAGAGAGTACACTTGGCAGACATCGCCATGAAGACTAACAACTCATAATTAGGTATCTTAACAGTTGAAAGCATGTAGGGCTATAATATACTTATTTAAATTATTTATTTTTCATTTAGGACTGTAAATAGTTGCCATTTCCATCAAATCCTTCTCGCCTACCTTCTTTATATTTGCAATTTTCTGAACATCCCTTGTGACTGCTTTGCACAGTTAAGGCAATCTGCTCATCGAGTTGAATTCTGTAACACCCAACATTTTTTTTCGAGTCGATTCGAAATAGTTATTTATGTAGTAAGGACATAATAGATTATAGCACGAAAGAATGTTTAAAACGCGACGCGAAGCGGAGTGTTTTAAATTTACCGAGATATATAAGCTTGATTAGGCACGTGGTACATACAACGTTTTATTTTATTTTAGTTCTCAAAATGTACAAAATTCAAAGATTCAGTATTTTGTCTACAGACTACTACGTCATCGTTGTACTGTAGCTGTGAATTTTTGGTGTGCTATAGTTTCTATGCAGATTGATGGTATTGCTATACTACATTGTTTGTGCTTGTTATATACTACTTAGCAACTTCATAGGATCTAGGGCAATAAAAGCCATTTTACGCCCGTTATCGAGAGCCAATAAACAAGATTATGGTTCCAAAATAGAATAAAAGTATTATTTGGTGCAAGTGATTTGATTATGTCCTGTTGCAGTTCTGAAACCGTCTTTCTGGTAAGTTACCATTTCTATAGTCCACAAAATAATTTATTTTACTCTTATTTGTTGTGCAATTAAAACAAGCCGACTGAGACACGAAGATATACTGTCCGGTATGTTGACGACATTGACATCATTAGTCAACTGGGGCTGGATGGTTGGATGGTGTGGCATGAAATTTAAACATAATGGGCATCAGCAACTGACAGAAGTCCAGGACGGGGTGGGATGGCACCATGGAAGGTTCTAGTGGGCGTGCTGTTGCTACATTCTTCGAAGCCGATCAGGACTGATACAGTATTTGTTTACTTTCCAATTTAGAACTCTTTAAAGCTTTTACAATTGGTTTAGCGAGTTACTGTTTCCTAGCTATAACTATTTGGTTTAAACAGATAGTGTGTGTTATCTCTTAATTTTACTTTCAGACTTCCACTGAAGAAATTTACGGCTTGAAGATACAATAAGGATTGAGTTCCTTGATTCAAAGTTTTGAGATTTAATTTTTAAATGGCTGCTTCTACTATGTAATTAAGCTACTCGGTTTCAGATCAATTGGTAGACTTTAGTTTTTCTCCCCTTTGTCGTAATTAATGAATTATTTAATCGAATCAATAGGTTGGGATAATATTGGTACTAAGATTCAAGTAAAGAAAATTTCCAATGTTACCCTTAATATCACATATTAGAAACTATGTATTTCTATGTTAATCAGTTAAATAGTTAGTTTGGCGTTTCGCAACAATGTTAACTGCACTACTGTAGCTTAGCAAAGTACATGTATGAAACCAAAACTAAATCTCTGGTGATTAGTAATTTTAAATAATAAAAAAATGAAGGCAACTCCTTTGCTAAAATTAAGCTAACGCCAAAAATGTATTCACCACCTTCATGTATATAAAAACCAATTTAGTTTATTTTAACAATTTTGTACAAAATGTCGTGTTTCTATTTAAAGTGTCGAAAGTAAACCAAGACCATCATGTGAAAAGTGTCGTTTTAAGGCTTCACTTCACGCACAATAATAAAACTTACATCCTTATCGTTAAATTAACGACCGCTCTCTGCTTTAACTCAGATGGAATTAGCGGTTAACGGCTTAACACTAAAGCACAATAATTACACTTTTTACCAAACGCTGGAGGCTCCACTTTTCTCATATAAAATGTATGGAGAGATTTTCCGCTCAGGTCAACTTCCACCCGAGGCAGCTCTGATTTTTTCGGTTGAAAAACTGCCCAGCATTAACCTCTTACCTTTTGGTGTGATTAATTTCCCCCTTCCGCTCTATTTGTTGAGCGAAAGCCCAAGATTTCAATAGAGGCTAAGAATTAGATAAACTGCAACATCTCTAAACGTTATCTTATAAATTTATGACTAGATTTCGTTTCTAGTTATTTCACTTGGAGTGTATCCGTTTCGCTTAACTTCATTCCCGAATATAAAACCCTGGCTAACAAATAACGGTGTGTCTGCTCGAGGACAAGTTAATTAATTTACTGTTTCAAGGAAACCCCTGACTTTTTAGAAGCATCCGTAAATCAGGCAGAGGTGACCTCGCAGAGTGAAATTTTTATGCTAAGAAGTGAAAATGTGGAGAAATGTGTCTTAATGTTAACCTGAAGTATGTGTTTTTAGGACAATGAAAGCTTTTTCTGTCACTGATACCTCTTAGAAAGATTTTTATCAATGTAACCATTTAAAAATAACTTATTTTACACCTATGTTCCATTTAGCTTTGGTGTAAATATTTAAGAAATAAGAAACCAAATTTAATTTCATATTAAGGATTAATGGAAAAAACGAAAAAACTAGAACCACGTCTTCACTTGAGAGGTGGATATTACATTTGACTTTGGCTTAATTCTGTTACGTGTAATATTCCAACCAGTTCAACTTCAATACATATAACAGTAGTGGCATTGACATTTGCAGTAAAAAAAATTACTTTCACTTTAAAAGGCTTTTATATTGATAGTTATTATTAATGAATAATATAAAACATTATGTTGGTTACCGATTTGCTTTTAAGGCATCTAGCTTTTATGCTAAACGTTAGTAATTACGTCGAGAACGGTAGTTACAGCTACGAATATAAACTTTATAGAGCTTTCAATTTTCTAAAAACGGTTTCAGCTAAAATTACATAAAAATATAGAGTACTGGTTTATGAGTGAGCAATACCTTCCCCAGAAAGGTGTTTAGTAATCAATACGAAATACTATACATATTGTTTATTATTTTATTAATTCTTGTGTAACTGTTACAGTTCGCTTTTGAGGTAACAGTAGCGAACTCTGTAAACATGATGTTCTGCTGCTTAACGAAAAGACACTTACGGTATACATATCTATAAATTGATGGGTGTACTGTAAAATTTTATTATCGAGGTGCGTCGCTAGCGCTACAATAGTCCTTGTGAACGTTTCCACGAGTCTTTATTCCACACTGACTGGGAGTGACAGCAACTCGTGTTTTGTTTAGTAATGGACAACTGTTGGCAAATGGGGTACCGACAATATGTATATTTGGTAAAAATTTTAATATTAGCAAGTGTTGTTTAGCTGATTCTAGAACGTAGATATCATACACAGCTGTTGTAGGTTGAGTCATTAATTTGACAGCAAGTTAACCAGGTGTTTCTACGTACGTTTATTAAGGAAATATCACAGCATAACGCATACATGCTAGTTTCCAATTTCGAATTTTTTATGTAAACGTTTCTTTTATTCTGGTTCTACATAATGCCGGTTTAATCCAATTTGGACGTACCTTACAATGATCGATTAATTACCTAGAATGTCAATACGTTTCAAATAGACGTGGAATAGTCTTTTAGGGTATACTGCACAAGTACGTATCCGTTCATCAGTTCTGCAAGATTATAGTATAAAATATTCACCAGTTGCGATCTGTTATCGTCTTTGAAGATTTATGATTCAATAGAATGCGTGTATATATAAATGTAGCATGGGTCAGAGTCGATATAACATTTTAAACAGCGATACTTCATTTAATTAATCATTTATCTAGAAATTTTACTTGAAATTTTAAGGTTATTTGCTCATTTCCAAGATAACTTAGAAAGAAAATGTATTATTACAAAAGCTTAAGAAATTTGACCAATAAGACAATTCATTTAGAAAAAAAAGCGTATTTAGAATTTAAAATTAGAAATGCCAGTAATAACAAGCTCGTATGGCAAGAACTTAAAAATCTTAATGTCCGTAGTAATGAAAAATCCCATTCTCTACCAGATCACCTTAAAGACGTTAACAAAATTAATCGTTATTTAATTAGCTCTACATCCCTCATTAACACTACTGCCAAGGACAATTTAATTAATTTCTACAATAACAACTACAAATCGTATTTCATAAATAAGTTTAAATTTAAAGAAGTAACTGACGAAATAATTCTTAATTACATTAACAGCATTAAAACTAAAGCTAGTGGCCTTGATAACATTTCCATTGACATGTTAAAACTTTGTTGTCCCTATGTGTTACCGGCTATTACTAATATTATAAATTATTGCTTTAACACCGGAGTATACCCAAAAATTTGGAAACAAGCTAAAATTATCCCTTTGCCTAAACAGTGCCAACCTTGCGATTTTAAAGACCTGAGACCAATCAGTATTTTATCAGTTATTTCAAAGATTATGGAAAAAATCATTGCCTCTCAACTGTCTAAACACATTGACGAATATAATATTCTCCCCGTGTGTCAATCTGGGTTCAGGTCTGATCACAGTTGTGCAACTGCTTTGATTAACGTGGTGGATGACATTGTGACGGCAATCGACCAGGGCAAACTTACTGTATTAATATTATTAGATTTCAGTAAGGCATTTGATACGATCGATCATGCTGTTTTGGAATCCATTTTTCATTTTATTGGACTTGATTTATCGGCTGTAAGTGTATTTCGATCGTATTTGAGGGAACGCACACAGAGAGTATTGATTGATGATCAATTATCTGATGCACTTAACATAAATTCGGGGGCTCCACAGGGCTCTATACTGGGGCCACTGCTTTTTACTATATACACGTGCTATTTAATAGAAAGTTCGCTTAAATACTGTCGGGTGCAGTTATATGCAGATGATACTCAAATATATTTATCATTTCCTCCAGAATGTTTGCCAACTGCGGTGTATCAAATCAATGAAGATATACAGTCCCTTGTCCAAAAATGTCATGAACATAATTTATCTATTAATCCCAGCAAAACTAATGTAGTTCTTTTTGGTAGGCGAAAAGATCGGTGTTCTGCTCTTAATGATATAAAACTTTATATAAATAATACTCTCCTCCCTTTGAAAGACGAGGCTAAAAATCTCGGAGTTGTGGTTGACTACACTTTAAAATTTAAAACTCACATTAAGAAAGTCATTGGCAAAGCTTATGCTAGTCTTAAAATGATTTATTCAAATAGATACATACTGAACAAAAAACTTAAAATAATGCTGTGTGATTCGTTGGTACTTTCACAATTTAACTACGGTGATACGTTATATATGCATTATATTGATTCCGTTGATCGTCGTAAAATACAAGTTGTCCAAAATAACTGTTTAAGATTAATATATGGTATTTCAAAGTACCAACATATCACACATACGTTAAAAGAAGCTAGTTGGTTGTCGATGCAGCAGCGAAGAGACTTTCATGCTGCAGTATTATACTATAATATTTATTTAGTTAAGAAGCCCACATATCTGTGTCGTAAAATCACCTACCGCACTGACATACATAATCTTAACTTACGTTTCAGAGGTGTATTAACTACGCCTTTACACTCTACAGCCATCTTTCAGCGAAGTTTTTCATACAACATTTGCATGTTCTTTAATAGGTTGCCGGTGGAATTTCTTAGATTGTCGTTGCCTAAATTCAAATTCTTATATAAAAGAAGGCTGTTGGAACAAGGTACCTAAAATTTTATTTATATTTTCTATAATACTTGTATTGTCTGCAAGCTGATGTTATTAAGTTTATTTGGTATTCCATTTTACTGCATGCGTTGTAAATATACTACGATTATATTTTTTTTGCCATGTTTTACTCATACTTAACGTATTTTCGTGTATATTTAATTTTATTATATTGTTGGTTAGAACTACGGAATTTCTTTACTTTTATTTTGTCTATTATAATTGTATTGTCTGGGAGCTGATAGTATGTAAGTTTATTTTGAGCGCAATTTTATTGCTTTGCATTATGTATTACACATACACTGTAGCTACGCTTTGTCTAATTAATATTAACGGTTTTGTAATTAGTTTATCTTATTCTATCTATTCTAAAGAGTAGTATCTTTGCAAGTACTCGTTTCAATTTCATACGGGGAAGCAGAGCCGGATTAAGGATATGTGAGGCCCAGGGCTAAATTTTGTTAGAGGCCCCATTCCCATTTATGCAACGGGTACAAAGTGATCTAAATATAACCTTCCAATCTTTTCGAGGCCCCCGAAATTCGGTGGCCCGGGGCTGCAGCCCCCTTAGCCCCCCCCTTAATCCGGCTCTGCGGGGAAGTGGTAGAACAGTATCTTCTAAAGATACTGAACTTTCCCCTTTTTGTTCCGCTTATATTTATTCGTAATCTATGTTATTAAGTTTATATTAATTTTATAAAGTGGAACAAATAAAATTATTATTATTATTATTTGCTGTTCCAGCAAGGTAAATAAGAAACCTAATTTATGTCGATTTTAATATAGTTGCTGATAAACTAAGGGTGTGCACCAATTATAATTCCTTTAATCCTGAACTGTTGGTGGCCTTGAAGTAAACAGGTACTTCTAAATGGGATAAATATTGCAGTAGTAATGCGTTTCCGAATGTTGTAAAAACAGCGTTTTTTGATGTTGGACCTATCAGCGGTGTGTCAACGGTATTTGAGTATCAGCTACATCTTCCCTTCTCTGACGCAGTTGTAGTCCCGGCGGTAGGTTGTTCATGAAAAGTCGACACATCTGGTCTACCGTGTACTTTGTGAAAGCCACTCCTGGTTGCAATATATAGTGTGTTACAAAAAGAAAACCCATTTAGAGTAGGCCTTGGAAAGGAAAATCTAAATCTAGTCATGTCAGATTCCATTTTGTTTATGAAAACATTTGTCACTGTGACAGGCAAAGTTGGCTTGTTTCAATAATTCCATGGCATCACTGATTTTTGTGAAAATGCTAGTTTGTTTTTTGCATTTCTACGGTTCCGGAAAATGAAAAATTCTTAGCAACAGTATGAATGGATGCAGTATTTTTTTCTCTACACAAAATGTATTTACACTTTAACTCTAAAATAATTAGGGGAGCAAATAATTGAACATAAAGAATTTACTATGCAAATTCCTATGGTGCGTCGCGCAAGTCAGCACCCGGTATAACAGCAATGAGATAACATGAATAACAAAATAGAATGCTTGAGTAAGAAAGAGATGGCCATACGAAAAAAATTATTTTAGTAGGCATGTTTAGTTGACAAATGTCATAATTAAATTAAGAGTCAAGCTTACTCGAATATTTGCTACTATGTTTATCACTTTCTTACTCAATCAATACGAGTTATCTTCTTGTTCATGTTATCTCATTGCTGTTATATACAATTGTGGCCCCAACGGTATATATATATATATTTCATTACGTAATGTAAGAAATACAATTTTTATGGGTTGTCCAGTTCATTTGTGGAGGAGTATATATCAGAGCCAATATTACCCCATATTTGTTTGGTTTACTTAATGTGTATTGTTTATAACTGCACTTTCACGAAAACGTATTTAAATTTTCGTCTACAGTTATAACGTGTGATCCAAAACCAGATTCATCAAAAGTCATGTATACCGCTGCTTGCGTTTGGAAAATTTTAACCACTTGTTGCAGCTACTCTCTGTAGAGTACATTTATTCACCTATGATTTATTTTACGTTCCTAAAGTAAATTTCTAGCATGAAGTAGTACAAAGTAACAATTGTATTAATTAATTCAGTATAGACCCATTTTCCGATTCCCATTTTGGAAAATGGTATTGGTGACGTTTTAGAAGCGAATATATTCCAAAAAATTGCCATAATATGGCACAAATTTGGTTCTACTTGAACCGAAGTTGTCTGTTAAATCGGGATCTAGTAGTATTTTCGGAAGTAAAACAGCTGCAGGCCGTCCGTCATCTGAAGTAAAAACTATTAATTTTACACCTTCACATGGGCTGAGGTAGGTAGAATTAGTTTTTTTGCTACTATGTCGTTCTTCAAATAACCCCGATGTTCTCTGCGTTATCTTAGAAGGACATTTGATGGTTTTTCGAAAATCGTCGTGGAAACAGAACCATAACACCTGGTAATAGCGGCTCCGTTATAGCTTTGATTAGTAATCAACCATCAGTTGTTGACGAGTACTTGTTTTATAATTTATATAAAGTAAACAGTTGACCTTCACCCATAGCAATAGAAGGAAATGAAACAGCCGATAAAAGAGCGAAAGAAGCGCACACCACCGAACTACTGAACCTCCAAATGCGTTCCGCTGATTATAAAAACGTCATCAAGAAAAAACTAATAAACAAATGGAAAGATAGATGGAAAGAAACCACAAATAACAAACTGCGTAAACTAAAAGACGTAGACAAGTGGCAATTAAACAGAAACCGAAGGGAGCAAATAATTATGACACGACAATTTGCGACTTTACATATCCCCAAAGAAAATAATCTAAAACGTCAAATCGCACGAACGAGGTAGCGATTTGACGCCACTAGATTATTTTCTTTGGGGATATGTGAAGTCGCATGTCTACGCCGATAAACTGGAAACAATTGAGCACTTGGAAGCCAACATTCGACGCGTTATTGCCGAAATACAGCTTGATTTACTGCGAAGAGTGTGTGAAAATTAGACCTCCAGATTATGCCATGTACGCGTCAACTGCGGCGGTCACATGCCCGAAATCATATTCAAACAATAATGCCAAAAATTTATCTTTCAAATAAAGCCAAATTCATGGATATTAAAAACATTTTTCTGTGTTTTATTTCAATTTAAAGTTTTTCGCACATATTTAAATTCAATAAGGTATATACTGCATATAGCAATGTGTCATAACCAGGCATCTGGATTTGAAAACCATTTGACCACTCGTTACTTTAAATGCAGCAGCTAAGAGGGTAATTCTAAGATTTTCAAATAATACTAATCAAAATTCTTCTATACTTAAGGCTACATTATTATCACCATCACTTAGTCTATGTGAAAATTAAACTATAAATTTAACAAGAAAAAACACAGCCATCATTAAAACTTTTTCATAATACCTACATGTTATTATACTTTTCCTGAAATCGTCAAGAAAATACAAAATACAGCTTGATTTACTGCGAAGAGTGTGTGAAAATTAGACCTCCAGATTATGCCATGTACGCGTCAACTGCGGCGGTCACATGCCCGAAATCATATTCAAACAATATTGCCAAAAAATTATCTTTCAAATAAAGCCAAATTCATGGATATTAAAAACATTTTTCTGTGTTTTATTTCAATTTAAAGTTCTTCGTCTCTAAAAAACACCCTTTGCGTATTTCGACAGTCAAGCTGTCATCATCAGTAGCTATGAAACTTACACAGCAAAATGGCAACGATATGCTAGTGACTAAATTACAAATGGAAGTGGGTAAGAGGTTTTAGCGATTTGTGATATCATCTAATTGCATATACTTACTATAGGGGGCTAATAATCTATGTAATTGAAGTATCCAATAAATCCTTATTAAAAAACATCAATTGTTTTTAGTTGTTTACTACTTTTATTTATTTTGTGAATTCTCGGAATTTTTGCTACTATTTTTAATTGTAAAGAATAACAAACGGGTTACTTCAATGGTATATGCGCGCCACAAGGCCATTATGCGAAGACCCTTTTAATGCGTTAAACATTATGTTATATAAATGCCTCATGCCTTTGATGCCATTAAATAGTTTTTTAGTACCTGATGATGCTTACCTACATTAGTGATTTTATATAAACTGTTGGTTAATTTTTTTCTGCTATTTTGAAACCAGTAGCTTCTACCATCTACAGTGCTGCAGGTTTTATGAGGTTCTTGGTGCCCTGAGATGTTTTGTTGTAAGTTCATCTAAGGTTGCAGCTGGATCATGATTTGTCCCATATTGAGCTAGCCGAAACACTTATTACTAACGTCCGACTAATGAAACTAGCGTATTAACCACAAAGTAAGGCTTAATCGAAAGTACGTGAGAAGCAATGGTAATCTGAATTCGAAGGCACTGAAGTTTAACTTTTTATCACGAATGTGGATTTAGTTGCCGAGATTCGTAGGGCTAAGGCAAATAAGCCACATGAGGGATAAAAAGGAACTTCAGTGCCGAGGTGCGTACATTATGTTTTTTTTTAAATCGAGAAATCTTGAAATTGGAACCTTTTAATCAACTTTTGTAGGTTATGTTGATGTCGGTTGACGTTTACCTGTCGCCCTGACACCTACACCAAATCGTAAAACAACGGATTACTTCATTGCAGCTTTCGACGTTCTTCATTGCCGATTTCGACGTTCTTCACTGCCGATTAAATAAGTCAACTTACTTTAAATAAGTACGAGAATTTATAAAATGTGGTACGAACAGTGGTTCCGAGTTTGACAGACTTTCCGGCGAATAACTTTGTAAAATATAGTGATACACATATACGGTTCTAACAGTTCCAATCAAAGAGGCTAACTGGAAACTACAGAAGAGGTCCACCCTCTCCTTCTTTTCAAAGTCAAATGACAAGAAGAAGTGGGAACACCGGGTTTGAGAAAATTGTGCCACTGGTACAGGGATAAAATAGATATGTTAGGAAGGTATAAAACAACGTTACGTGTCGGTAATAATAATTTTACTATTTTGAAATATATGTAAAGTTAATTTCTCCATTGACGTTTTATGGTTTCTAACATTTATTACTTAGATAATACGCTGTCCTTGTAATTCGCTGGCACTAGCTCTGTTCTTCAAGTGACAGTTAAAATTGAAACTAGCTGCACTAGATACACCCAGTTGTACATTTTCAGCTGGAGTTTTGAATCTGTAGACACTACAAATATAATTTGTGATATAGTGCATACCCATTTATTCCCATTTTATGTTCAAAAAAAAATTAAAATAAATATATAACATTTTAACAGCTTCGCTTACACCCTCGAAAATATGTCGTCTATATGTATTTGAAAAAGCTAGTGCTGTTCTAATTGCAGTATTCGGGCAACTAGACAACTGAATGGAGGGATATCTATTAAACAACCATTTAGCGTTCACTACTTTATAAGCAGCTTAGTTTTTGTTTTCTTTACATTGAAAGCAGATGATACTAAAGCAATCATACCTTAGCTATACGTAAACTAGCGTTGTTATTTGCATATAAACACGTTCAAACAGTAACAAGGTCTACACATCACCAAGACACACACCTCACACAATGGTTGCTACGCCGGCACAAAAGGCGCGCTCAAACTTTGTAACCCAAATCCAGAGCAAGTTGAGCATTGTAATTGTACCGCCCGGCGTAACCGTATAAAGCACCAGCCTCTATACCGCAAGGTAAAATGAGGTTATCGACAATACATACATACAGTACACATCCAGTACAGAATAAGGACTGGTCATTGATCAAACGGTCCCGAGAGTTAGGCAACGTTTGCGGCGGTCGGCACTTGGATGGGTGTGCGACCTATAGTAGTAGTAAAATCGCAGCCAGTCATGCCGTGGAGAGCACGTTAAGCCGTCGGTTCCGGTTGTCATTTCGGTGACAGTCGTTAGGTTACGAAACTCTGACACCAAGCTTCCTACCACAAGCCATGCGGCACAAATAGTACTGAATAAACTTAGTGCATAAACTAGTCATACAAAATAGTTTTTGTTTTCACTTTTTCAATTAGAAGTATTATTAGAGAGCACATTTCAAAATAAGTAATTGGTAGAAAAACAAAGACAAAATATCTGCAAAATTCTTCTATACGAAACACCAAAATGCTTATAACTTTTTCTAACGAAAAGCAAAATATGTACTTACTAATGGTTATCAAATTACCTTAGCAAAATAATATTTCTAACCTTCGCTACCTTCAAATTAATAAACGGCACCTAGCAAGAACGAAATTAGAGGTTTCAGTATTTGTGCTTCATTTATAATGAAAGTATGGATGAGAAATTTGTGTAGAAAATGAGATTTGTATTGCGTGGATCGCTGCTAATGCAAATTAAAATTTATTATACGCAGACCTGGCCAAAAATTTAAATATGAATTACTGAACACTCGTTTCGGGGACTATCTTGTAAATTACGCTTGCTATCCCGCTTGCAAAAACCACTTACAACAGATTTATTATATTTTTATGCGTCTCACCTACGATTTTAACAATTCTCAGATCAGTAGGCAAACAAAGCAAACTGCATATTTATAAGCGAAACCCATTCAATTCAACCACAGGCTCGTATTTTTGCTTTAATATGCATAAACAGAATGCCTCAGGCTGCCGTTATCTATGAGTGCGACCGTAATAAATTTTCATTATGCACAGAACCCTGAAAACTGTAAAGAATGGGCGTAGCGATCGCGGGCGCAAATCTTCAAGTTTGCGCAAGTTCCGCATATATTTATTTTCAGGCTCGGTCTGCAACTGGGAAAATATTGCATGCTGAAATACGAAAGTTTTATGTATGCACTTTCCGGAACTCGGAACTCGAACTAATACAAAATGTTCGAGTAGCTGCGATGCGCTTGTATGAAATTATTCCAGCCTCGCCCCCTTAATTCCGTTGTACAGAACAAACAGTGCCTAAGCAGGCAAATAACTTCCAAAGTCTTAACAAATAAGAAAAAGAAAAGCGGCGGAATATTTTTGTTGCGAAGATAAAGCAGGCATGGAGCGAACGTATCTTAATGGAAAAATATGCCTCATTTTGTCAGCACTTAAGACTCACTGCTCCGATAAGCTTTAACAGTTATGCGTTAAAAACACGGAATGAATTTACGAGTACAATGGCTTCTGTAGTCCGACTTCCTCAGATAGATGGTGTGCTTTATTTTCCCTTAAATTCTCCGATAGACTAAAAATAGCTGTTATTTTTTGCTGTTGCCAGCCGAACTGGGTCAGTTACACTTTGGGCTATAAAATGAATTTACTGTTACTTTATTTCAAAATTTACAGTTATTTCTAGCTACATATTGCATATCTACATAACAAAAAAGAAAATAGCTCACATCTATAGAACATATTTGAAATGAATATATTATCAGAAAATGAAACGCCATTTGACTACAAAGCACGCCAATCTTGCTTCAAAAACTAAAGATTATTTTACAAGGTTGTGGCGCATTAAAGAAGTAAAACGTTTTAAAAAAGCTGTTAAGATTTCCAAGGCAAAAACTGATGTATGTAAGCTACCAAACTAAATTTCATTAAAATTTAAACCACAGAAAGTAGCACATAATGATAACATAGAATTGGATAACGAAGTTCAATGTGTGAAATTAATGTCTGGTTCACAAATTAAACTATACAGCATTTCGTTTTACCAAAGTCATAAGTTTGGAGTTTGGAATGCAATAAATGATGGAATTATATAAGGTTGTTACATATAATCCACAGATATGCACCTACAACAAAATCCGAAGATAAATACATCGAGAAGTTCTACATGATACTTGAAGAAACACTGCTAAATATTCCATCTAAAGATATCCTTATAATACTTGCAGTGTTGAGCGCCAAAATTGGAAAACAAAATCAGATAAAGGCTTAAACCATTCGTAGAGCAGTTCAAAATCAGAATTGGGAATAGTAGAGTAGAATGTCTTCTATGGGGACGATAACAGTTGTCCGCCAGTAAATCCAAAATATTGCTGATTGTGGTAGCGACCACAACTGTTTAAACGCATTAGCGCTGGTAGCCTAGTGGTAAGAGTGACAGACTGGTAATCATAGCGATCAGCTGTCCCGGGTTCAAACCCCGGAGGAGGCACGAGTTTACGTATAAAACGTACAATATCAGTCCTTCTCAGGACTAACCAGGAACACCTGAAGACGGGAGTAGATCAAACTCCCGAAACGTCGTGTGATATACATTATAGACAGTGGAAAAAGTCAGATAAAACATATCATAATTATTAAAATCCCCAATATGAGACCAATCGTGAACGCTGCATAACATTCATAAATCCCAGAGATAATATGCTTCACTGACTAAAAGAAGGTTGTCGACTGTGTGTATTGGAACTAGTTGTTGAGTATCCTATTAGAAGCGGAAGTACGCAGAAGCATTGTATGCATCTTTTCAAAAAATTTTATAAAGCTATGCTGCCAATATAAAGATCTGAATTGTCCTTCGTAGTTCAAAGGGAAGTCGATCGGAGCTGCATTTTATCACCTGCCCAATTTGACATCTGTGGAATTTATAATGCGAGCATACTTAGAAGGTTAGGAAAGAGGAGTCGATAAGCCGATGACACTATTTTAATTACAGCAACTGGAAGAAATTGTTTTTCTCAGCGAACGAATAAAAACTGAAAGCCGAAAAGGGTATTTGGAATTAACATTCAAAAAACAATTGATAGGAGTTGTTCGAGTGAATACAAACTACTTGTACCCAGGCTCATAAAAACCGAATAGCATTAGCAAAAAGTAAAATTACGAAATTAGCAAGGTTATGAAAACATGGAGCTATACTGTTATGTTATTTAACATTATTGAATTGCCGCATAATCTTCGAGCTATGATGGGCGATATTTTAATTTTCATTTGTCGCGGCTTGCCAGTGCAGCACCAGGGTTTTTCAGCAGTCCCGCATAATACCTAGAAAACCGGCTGCTTGGGTACATAATTCCATTGTCGTTGGCATTTTGGGGTACATACAGAGAGAAGCAGCGAACGATAATAAAGCCGGACTCACGAGCACAGGCGTTCCTGCTTTTCTCAGTATACGCGTTTCAAATGCAGTGGCGTAGGGTGCTATCCCATCAGAATAATCGGTTTTAACATGATTGATAATAAACCTCTAACTGTCTCAGTATGTTGGTTGGTATCGCTATCGTTGGCTAAGAGCCGCCGAATTCCATCGAACGGCTGTGGTGCAATTTTCCGTAGTAGCACAATACATTCTCAGCCACGCCACGTAAACACCACCGTCAGTTTAACGTTTCCTATCAAATACCCCCATTATTGTCGTGCCAGCGACCATCTTCGCGGGTCAGTCGTTTTCCACGTTCCATATCATCAGGTGTCCTCTTGAGAAGCTGCCTCCTGCTGAACTTCACTACTTTAAGCTGTAGGCTTACGTTGTCTTCGAGACGGTATGGTGGAGACATGATTTAAATATTTCTTGTCGTATCTGATAGCTTCTGCCTTGCAGTTTCTGCATTCCTTCTGCTAGCTGGAGCTCACCTTTCAGAAGCCTATTAGCCTGCCAGCTAGCCGAATGTCGGTAAAATGCAAATTATGATCAGTTCATGAAATTGGCGCTGGTTGACACCATCTGACAGATCGCATACTTTCCCTTTGCGTGATAACCTTTATCTAGCCACAAAAATTTATCATGTTTGATGTAAATTTATAATAGGAGACAGTTTTCATATCCCTATTCCCACATGAAGGAATGTAACGAAACACTACAAAAATATTTTTTTCGACGACTGACATCGAAAGTAGATTTTTCTCACTGTCATTTGACAACAGAAAGTTGACATTTGCCGCTGAGCGTGCGTTTTCATCTTTTTGCCGCTCGCCGAGCGTTTTGGGTTTCCGCGTGAACAAAATAGGTAGCCACGTCCGAATGTTTCCTTGACAACGCCCGTCATTTGTGGAAATAATCGCGTCACATGTCATATAGACTGCGCGATTAATGTTAACTTGATTGTCAATTAATTTTTGCGATAAAACGAAATTTGATATTTTTCTTTAATAATATCCTCAGTCGTCGAAAAAATAGTATGTATGTTTCGAGCTAAAAGTGCGCTTGCCGCTTTTGCATGATTGCTGGTTTCGACTTCGTCTCAACCAGCAATATTCATGCGCAAGCGGCAAGAATGCACTTTCAGCTCTTAACATACAATATACTATAACCAAACACAAGCTTTCAAATTTGAAACGTCAAATTATGTGAACTAGCGCCAATGCGCAAAATATGAACTATTATATAAATGTCAAAACAGCCTAGCTGGCAGGCTTTGTAATCGTACAAACAGAACCTATCAACACAGGCGACGGGTTTGATAAAGTAGTCTTGTAACTGCGACCTCACCTTGGAGCCGTTTTCCTTAGATAATAATAAAGTGTATAGTGATTAGCACCGGTTGCAGCAAGATTTTTCCATCGTCCTTGTGCTAATGGTGCCATATTATGTGTACAGTGTGTTTGCCTGTACTCTGTAACACCGCATGCAGGTGCTATTGTGGTAGAATGAAAGGTAGAGAGAAGGTAAGTCCGCAGCGGTACCAACTTCAAACGCCAATCATCCCTTGGAAGAAAATGTATAATCCAGTAGTGTCCGAGAAATAGCAAGTACCAGTTTTCTACGTCTCTTCTGAATGGATTTATACAGAAATACCAGCACTTTCAGAATAGAATGGCGCCCATGTTCCAGTGTAGCTTTTGGCTTTCGGCTCGATTACCTATAGGTATACTTGTAACTACATCTTTGGGTGTAACAATAGGAGAAAAAATAAGAGTGGCTCTATATCCTACTGAATCTGATATTGCCGAAATCTGAAAAAATCACAAAGCTCAAATATCATATTAAGGTTAATTTAAATATGAAACTAAATATCCTTATTTTATTATGCTAAGTCGCCTTGTATAAATATGATATGGTATGTAGATCCGTATAATAAAGTGTTGCGCAATTTCACATAGATGAAAACCCACTGATCAAAATAATTAAGAATTCAAAAAACTAGGTTGAAATCTATCTAGTGGGGCAATTTTAAATAGAAAATATTCTTCAATTGCGATATGAAACAATAATTATATGCTCAGTCACACAAATATACATCCGCTTCGCAGGTTATCATCTTTAACGTTTAAAAAAAACGGTATTTTAAAACTGTGGTGAGAGGTTGGAATTTCGAATTGAATTTATATAGAAACCTAAAGCCTACATTAAATAAAATACTCACTAGGAAAATTATAATGTATTTCAGAAAGAAAATTTAACTTTTATTTTTCTGTTTCGCGTCTAACAAAGTATTGCAGTATGTCAATAGTACATTTAATTTAAACATGACAAGAAACACAGAAATTGGGTAAATTACAAAACTTGAGAGGCCGTCAAGGAAAAGCATCGAAAAGTTTTGACGATTATTGGAGTTACTGGTCTAGTTTCAGATCAAACTTAAGAAATTAAACAGCTGTCAAGATTGCTGCTGCTTTTCAGACTTGCTGTAAAAACAACTGATATAGTTAACCCTGAAATACGAGTTTTATTCGCTTTGACAATCTGTTTGTTTAGTGTTTACCTACGTACACACATTTGAACTTCTCTGATTCTAAAATTACGAATGAAACTAAATATAATATTTCTTGACTTACAGACATATCCCCAATTAGTTACATATTTAAATTCAATAAGGTATATACTGCATATAGCAATGTGTCATAACCAGGCATCTGGATTTGAAAACCATTTGACCACTCGTTACTTTAAATATAGCAGCTAAGAGGGTAATTCTAAGATTTTCAAATAATACTAATCAAAATTCTTCTATACTTAAGGCTACATTATTATCACCATCACTTAGTCTATGTGAAAATTAAACTATAAATTTAACAAGAAAAAACACCGCCAGCATTAAAACTTTTTCATAATACCTACATGTTATTATACTTTTCCTGAAATCGTCAAGAAAGTGGGCCATGTCAAGACTGTTTGATCTTGATAGTGTCACTTTGGAAGACTTGTAACTTTTGAGATTTTTGCAAGACTAGTCATTTTTACTTTGCGTTACCTAAGTGACCGGCCACCATCATCATGCGCTTTGATGCGATAAGATCCTATTTTTAAATTTTTAAAGTTGTCAGAGAGAAAATAAAATCCTGCAGCTTCCTTAAAAACTTTTTATTTGCATAAGGTTCTATAAAACCTAGCACATACAATATTAAATAGCTTTGACAGTGTCTATGCTTGACTCGGAGGCTTTGAAGAAGTACTCGGACACTTCGCGTCCACGTATTCTTCAACGACCCTCCTGTCACCTATAACAGCCAAGGCCGTTAAAATTTAACAGCCACGGCTGCATTACAACATTATGTGCATTGTTTCAATTTATTTGAAAACGGATCTGTAAACATCCGTTGCTAAATTGCATGAGGGACTCAGCTTACTAGTAAGTTTTATTTATATTAAAATCACATATCCTACAATTGCCCAGTTTTATTGGATATTCAGAAAACTGTTAAAAAACATACGGCCGCTGTTATATATAAATGACTCGAATAATCTGTTAGCCTCGGTCTAAACGGCCTCGGGCACAAAATGTGTCCACGTCCGTTATGTGCACAATATCGACCTAATACCGTTAAATACTAGTTGCTCTTGTTACAGTTCTAGTGATAGTGATTTTCTGAGTCTGAAGCTGTTTCCAATAAAATGTACTTTTTATTGTAGTAGTACAAGTGTATACAAGGTTTACTTCTAATTACATTTACATTTTACACTAAACCGACGTTGTTTTCAGGCTATTGGCTTTTGAAGTATTGACCCGATTAATTTTGAAGTAAATCCGACTTGGTACGCTATTGTCTTTCGAAGTCAAACTGATTATTGGAATCCTAGTTTTTACCCGATTAAACCGACGTAGATTTTACGCTAATGGATAAGAAGTGACGCTAATAAACCGCTATTTCTTTTTATAGCCTCATTTAGACGCGCCCAAAAACTTTATTCAATGTTTCTCTAACCTGCCTGTGATTCACTGTAAATTTGTCACATAGACCTAAAAGACGTTATACCAACAATTGGACATCAGTGAGTCTACGCGGCTCAAACTAAAAAATTAATACATTTACGTGCTAATTATACAAGAAAAACGCGCGAATCCCACAACTCCATTAATTAACTAATTGTCCATGTATTCTTAAGAGTTATATATATTTTAGGCGAGTTGCTTAACGACGGACTTGCGATCCAATTTTTAGCTAAATTGTGTGGGTCCCGGGTGGTGTAGCTTGAGCAAGCGTCCACGCTCGATCAGTAGAGTTAAGCAACGCTCTTTCTGGACTGAACTTGGATGGGAGTTCCAGTTGCTTCTCTCGGCGCCTCGTGATACGGCTGTCACGGAAATAGTTGGTCCCGGATGTCATAATAACATCATGAGTCGTTAGCGGGGTTGGAAGTCCCCATAAAATGTACAGTGACGCCTATAATTGGCCTAATGGCTGTTGGCTGAGTACCAAAATAAAATAAAGTAAAATAAAATAAATCCCTTGTATGGTTGTCGAAAAGTATCACCAATGCAAGACACAATTAGTAATTACCACATCTTTTTGCCTCTCAATGGTTGCATTGTTTAAAGCTCTACATCTCCACACCTTCACCATGGCTTTGTCTGTGTTGGGTGCCTCCTTTACGACTTTACCCGAAGCTGTCGACCAACTTGTTCGTACTTAGAGTTCCCTTTGTAACGATGCCATCGTGATCTCCACGGTGACCTGTGCTCTGTTCGTGTTCGAACAACGGTTCCTGCTGCTCGACATGTGCGTGACACTACACTGCTGTTTATTCACCCACTATTATTTATGGTCGCACAAAATCTAATCTCATGTCATTCGAGCGCATACAAAATTCCCCATTTCGAGTGTTTCTTGTACGTGTTCTCCATTTATGTGAACAATTTACATTGCTACTTATTCAAACAATGTTTGTATTTGTGTTAACCAAGTTAGAAGTTTTCACCCATGTTCTGGCTGAACGAAAATGGGTCTTTATTAAAGTTCTCTTTTACAAGCTTTTCTATTCGTTGTTGTATAATTTTCTCACGGATATTGAACGCATGCGTGTAAATGCAAATTTTCGAAATGTTGGCACATCTTTTCTATCGTATGTTTATCATTTTTATAATGTGTACTTTGGGAATATGGTCGAATTTTATCGTCAAGCTTCGGTTCCATGGAATGTATATTCCGGAAGTCAGGTTAGTAGGTAATGGAGT
Source organism: Agriotes lineatus (assembly GCA_940337035.1). NCBI lineage: Eukaryota > Metazoa > Arthropoda > Insecta > Coleoptera > Elateridae > Agriotes > Agriotes lineatus. The sequence continues at coordinate 131,298,361 of OW679196.1, read as the reverse complement.
CGGTCACCTTTTTTGCAACAGACCCAATTCATCCCCTGTAGCTCAATGCCATGTATTATTTTAATAATTTTTGACTATAAAGGCCGCTCAGATGGTGTAAATTAACTTCTATAAAAACTTCAAGTTTCTACGTCTTTTGAAAAGAGTCGAAACGTGAAAAGCTGATTTTACTTAAAGCCGCCATATTGAATTTTTCATCCAAATCTCTCATCAACCTTCAGTCCTATGGAATACCTATTCCAAATTTCAGGTTTGTATGTGATCGGGAAGTTATTTATTTATTTATTTATTTATTTATCGTATGGCGATCTACAAATTCACTTATAAAGATAAAGAAAGTGTGTACATATATATGTATAAAACTGTCACTGACTAACAATTAAGATAAATATATTATATTATGCGAATACATTTGAAGTATAGGCTATGGGTTATAAATCGATATCCAGGGAGGTCAACCAGTTCACGGCAGCAGGAGTGGCATTCAGAATCTCGTTCCATTCTCCTTCAAATCTTCTTATTGGACACTCGTGGGCTATATGAGCTATAGTTTGATCTGGCGCCCCACAGTCGCATTCCTGGGTGTCCGAGAGTCCCCACTTGTACAACATGGACTTGCATCTGGCGTGGCCAGTTCTGATGCGGTTAAGGCTACACCATGCTTTCCTAGACATTTGCATTCCTGGGAGAGGAACGGTAGGATCCTCATGGTCGTTATGGTTAAAATCATGATTGGATGTCCATTTAGTTTTCCAAGCTTCTCTGATATGAAATGGTTCTTGATGGGTTAGTACCTTATCTTGCCAAATGGGTTTTCGGGACTTAAGACGGCGGCCTGGAACATTATCCAATATCATGTGGATTGGCAGATTTCTAGGGTGTTTAGGATCGTGTAGTTTGTCCCATTCGCGAACAGTAGCTTGTTGTCTCCTCAGATACTACAAACAGTGGCGACTATGCCCAAACCCAAGCAAAACCGAGGTATGCGCATTCCATCTTAATAACCGCCTTGCAAATAAAGACCTGAATGTCACATTCTGTGGTAAAAGAGTAAAACACAACAGCCACCCCAAATATCTTGGCGTTACACTAGACCGGTCCCTAACATATAAAAGACATTTGGAGATAACTGGACAAAAACTAAAAACCAGGAACAACATAATTAGAAAACTGACTGGGACTACTTGGGGAGCAAAAGCAGAAATCGGGAAGTGCGGAAAAATCGGCTGTCTTTTTCCGCAACAGTCACGACTGTAATTTATATATACATATTGTCACAAGTACCGAAACTCTTGCGAAGCCCTACTTGTGCTCGTGCTTAATGTAACTGTAATCTATGTTTGATTCTGCTCTTATTTTGGTTTTGGTTTACATAGAAAAAGCAGTGTCCTCCTATTCAGATAATACTATGAACACAGCATGTTACCACATCTCAGGTATCCTCCTTGTCCTAAACCTGCCTTGAATGTTATTAGGATCTCATTTACTTCTTTTCCTTCTTATAGTTTCATTTAGTTGGCGTTATTGCCTTTTCCTGAAGCCTTACCGTTTTCCATTTCTCGTAGGGGGCTATCTTTTTATTCGTTAGTTATTTGTTATCCTACTTCTTTTGTGGTATCTTTTTGTTGGTTTCGTTTCTTTCGTCTAAGATTTTTATGTGTTTTCGTAGAACTTCTTCTAAAAGCGGCGCCCCTTACTAAATGTTTGCCATTTTTACCGCATATTCTACAATATTTCAGTTCGGTATGCGTTTCAGATCACCTAATTACTTTAGCAACCTGTGGACTTAAGAGCTTTTTTCTCGAACTTCCTGAGTGGCGGCTTCCTTTATCGGAAATCTGGAGACTTCTTCTGAATTTTGCTTCTGACATGACGTTTTTGTGTAGTACTTTCCTTGACTGTCAAATCACCCGACGAAATCATCATCACAGCAGTAGTCTTGATCTTGTCGCCGAATAGCCGCTGCCTCTTGATTACTTCAGGATATCCGTTTTTACTTCCCTCGTCTAAAAGGCGCGACTTTCGACCTTTCAATATTTCTCCAGATCTTAACGTTTCAGGGTCCCTAGATGACGAGAAACAGATTTTCTCAATTCCGTCTGTCTGTCTGTTGGCGATATAACTCACAAAATATTTGTCGGAGGAAGACAATGTTTTGCATACGCATTATATATCTACCTGGACTGAAACCGAGAAAGTTGTGAAAGAGTAAGCACCTTAAAACAATAAAATTTTGTTTATTTTTGATTTTTACATAGTTCAGACCTTATTCTTACCAAAAATGGGTCCCAATAGATACAGAATAAATGTTGGACGATACAAAAAGGAGAAACAAATTATTGCATTACTTAATACAGCTACAACGAAGGAATTCGAAGGGTCGGTGCTCCGTAGCTCAAGCAGAAATAGCCCTTTCCCTTCCAATATCCCACAAAACGTTGGGCTGCATACCTACGCGGTCCGCCTACACTTCGAATTCGACCACCGGTAACGTTTTTTTTTTAATTGAAAATGTATTTAGTTTATTAGTAACGTGAAGATATTTTTACTCCTAACTTAATTTGATTTTTAAAATTATTTAGTGTCACAATGTCGACGAGGGCAGTTCTGGGTAAAGCCTTTTACAGTTTTTTTTGTGTTATATAAATTTGTAGTTTTGCTTGAGCTTTGATTGAGGTTCTTCATTAGGGGTGTTTATTACTTCACTTGGTCGGTACCGTACTTGCTCCTTCAAATCAGACGTTTACCGACACAAGGTACTTTTTACTAGTTGTGCATCGGACTTATCATATTAACTACCAATGACAAGAATTTATTTCTGAATTGGTTTGGTCTTCACTAATCCAGCGTCATTAATATTTCTGTGTACTTTATTACCGTTGTTAGGAATAAATGTATTTTGCATACTTGCCCAACAAAAATGATAAAACAGGTGTAACAAAGTCCTCTATTCGTCTATTAATCTTTGATTTTCCCTTGACTTTTTGTTTATTTTCTTAAGCTATTTTATGTGCTTTTCCCAATGTAGATCTCACTATTTTCATGTTGTTATTGTTTTTGTTACATCCCTTCTTTATATTTTTTACGTTATTTAATAAATATGTTAATTGGTTTATTTAGATTTGCATATTCCAGCGTATTTTTATATTACTCTTTCTTACCTCTTTTTAGCAGCTGATTGTCGACTCCTTTGTGAACTTGATTTTTGTTAAATTTCTAATAGTTTCTGACACCATTGCGGTCAGTATGCTGTTTACTTCGTCGATTGTTTTTTATATCAAAATATCTGCTTTCACGCAATTTACCATGATGCCATTTTAATATAGTATGGCATTAAAAAAGTCAGCAAAACTAGAAACAATTCAACTCGCCATGAAAAGACCAATGCTTGGCATAAATGTGAGGTGTAAAATTGAAAACACTGAAATCAGACGACGTATAAAAGTTGCTGATGTCATGCAGACGGTCGCAAAACTGAAGTGAAGTTGTATAGATTATGTTGCCACGAAACATGAGTAAACAGGATGCATACAGAAGAAGCGTAGTACCTGGAACAAAGGCCTTCAGATTGCCCAAAACAGGAGAGCTTGGCAATACTTAGATAATGTCTAGTAGCCGACAGGGCTGAGAAAGTGTCAATATTTTATTTTTAATTTTAAATCTTAATCATCATTTAGTAGAAAACTCTTGAGGTTAAAATACTCTTTATTTGAGCTTTTCAGCGTAAGCTACTTCGAGATACTATCTGGTAAGCGGAAAGTGCTTTATGTCGCAGTTGTATTCTACTGAATATGTAGTAAGGGAGCTACTGATAATGGAAGCTGGTTGTTTGATTTGTATTTGTTAGTGTAGGTAAACGATCTACGTCCTCGTATTTCACTAAAAGCATTTTTGTTGCGCTACAAGCAATGTCTCTAAAAGCGCCTTTACTTATTCATCTAGGACGCTTTACATCCTAGTTTAAGCTTTTGTGGGCTTCGATTCATTACAGCTTACATTTATCTTAGATTTATCTTTCTTCAGCTAGAAAACTAGTGTTTTTAAATGTATTCGTTGCGAACATTATTATGCATTAAGAAAACTTATTTTAAATAAAATATACGAAGCTGCTCATATTCTATTCCAAAATTAGCCATTGGTAGCCCTAGTGAAAAATGTAGAGAGCTTTTTTGTTTATAGGCGCTACCGACAGAGTCTACTGACTGACAGCGGCGGCAGGTTTAACGGCTAAAAGCTCAATATAAATCAAATTGTACATAAATCTAATAAATTTTTGTATCCAAGCTTTAGATTTAACTGCCATTTAAGGAGATAATCAGTTAATCATATTCCGCGTCGTCTTTTTGTAACTGTAAATGTTTTGCGATACGGTATTTACCCTGCATACACACCTAATTTAATTCATCAGGCAATTACCGTCCGCCTAGCGTTCTCCTTCGTTAAGTGCTCTGCCTTTGTTCTAGCTTTAACGAAACAGTTTTTTTGCTAAAACTCATAGCTTATTGTAAAAGTTTTCCTTAATGATTTGCAATTTGCATTGTAGCTTCATTTTTTTAGTTAACACACCTTACTCCCTTCCACGATTACATTTTTCTATTAGCCTAAATTTTTTGTTTTGTTTTACAGAAGGTGAGGTACTTGACAGAGATAAAGAATTTACGTGCCGTTAAACCATATTAGAAAATTTAAATGTGGATGTAATGTACCATTATTCATTATTATTATTTAAATCTATCAAGCATTCTGTTTTAAAAATAATAATTTTTGTACTTCTGTTAAAACTTATGCAAACAGAAATTACTTGAAATAACTATTTTGTAGACAACAACTCTTTATTATTAGATGGAGCCTTAGGAGATTTCGTTTACTTTTGGCCGATAAATACAATATTCTAAACAAAAGTTCTTCAACCTTCAAATAGGGAGACCCTCAGAAATACCGGTTCTGTATATTTTTCTGTATTGGGTAGAAGACAACTGATTTCTCCGTCAACAATTTTTTGTGTGGCATTTACTGGCATGTAGATGCGCAGGTGGGTGTTGCAAAAAATTAGCATTGTGAAGAATACGTTCTTTGTCGTTGGAAAGAATTTAAAATGTAACAACAGTAGAAAATAAGCAAAAGCAACTCTAATGGTAAACAACCAGGATTATTAAGTCCTAAAGTGAATTTGTTTAAGGTTGTTTGCTCTTGTCGGCGAACGTAATAGAGGAAATTTTGCAAATCGATTCAGAATGTGCTGCTCTGTAATGCATTATGAAGATAAAATGCTATCTCGAACATATGAAAATGCTTTGCAAAACTTATATAGCAGAAAAATTATTTCCATCAAAGCCGAATGGCAACCTATCGCTTCAGATACACCTTTAACCACTCCAAATGAATTACTCCCATATTTTATAGTTTTCTGACAACCTGATAGCTTTAATCGATTCGTAAGCTAAATCCCTCAAAAATATAATGGCCCGACTAACTCAGTTCTTTAAGTACTAACGTTTAATTAAACAGCCAAAAAGGGCGCTAACAAATCTTTTTTTAATTAACGACAAGTTGATCCAGGCATCCATCGAGATATAATAAAATTCAGTAGCTACATTATTCTGAAAGAAAGCTCAAGATAAACACGGGTATTAGTAACAATAGCAAAACCACAATGTTACGTTGTATCACAGTATAATAATCATATGAATTCAATATCATATTGTGTAAAGTGCATGTGACAATTTACTAAACATATCTTAAATGGAAGGTAATAGATCTAGGCCAAATTTAAGGTGCACCTCCAAACACAAACTCGGCTTTAAACACAGTTTAAGAAGTCCGAATATAAATCATATTAAACACTACAACAGTTTAAAAAAGTGTAATGAAAATTAAGGTAGGCTCCGGTGGTGAAAAACATTGGGTGCATTCAGGTACGTGGTTCGTGAAGCGAACTGTACATAGCGGCAAGAAGCTCAAAATAAAGCTTCTGGAATTCCGTAGGAATTCGGTGGGTACTGTAGCAACCAATGAGGTATTCAAGCACTAGACCACTGTACACAGTATTAAATGGTTTTAAATAAAGTGAAAATAAAGCATTTTACTAAATTCCCTTGCCGAGTTCCTTTCTGCCCACTCAAATGGTAACATAGCTGGCACAGATAGTTGGAAATTATGTCCCGAACAGCCCAATAAAGCTGGTATCGGCAGATGCTTTTCAAAGCCCATACACTAAGCCGAACCCTACAAAGCCTCCAGGCTATGGTCGTGTCACAAGCAAAATTACTTAGGAACTACCAAGAACCAGCTGCCGTCTTACGATAATGCTAACTGAAGACCTCTCTCTCACACAAACCTAATTTTAGAAAACGGAGAAGGCATTGGTGGACCAAATTAGAGAAAACACCAGAAGTAAAACTTAAATAAACAGGCAAACGCGAAAAAGAAATGGCAAAAAAATGTGAAATTGAGGTATCTATAATTAAACACAAAGTAAAGCAATTAAAAACAACGACAGGTAAAAATATTACCTCCAAATAGATATCAGAACTGGGTTCGTTATATTCAAAGTCACTTAGAAGTTATATTACTAATACATAAAAACTACACGAGATATTTTGGATTCAGAATAAATTTAGAATTTAAGTTATTAAACTCTAAAAATTGCATATGGTTCCTTATATTCAAGGGTACCCAGAAAGTTGTCATTAAATCATTATCAAATATTCACCATAAAAATAATATGCAAACAAATCAAGACATTTATTAAATTTGCGCCAGAATGGAACTGCGAAGTTAACTCGCTCTGAATTGCAACCTCATTAGTCGCTTAAAAAGACTAATTACGGATGTAAATCACGCTTCGCAACGCTTATCACAGAAGCCTGAAGAAAACGAAGCAGTTTTTTTATGAAAGCAAGCTTTCGCTGGAAGCTGTGGTGCGCTATTAGCAATATAAAACCATCTACTATTTTGGCAATTAAAAGAAGAGCGAAATATAAATTTCGAAGCATGCGAAGTAATTAAATTGATAAGCGAGAAGAGATTGTTTATTTACAACCAAATTATGGGGAAATCAAAACAAATGTGCTGAGCATCTTGTACGACTTCTGCAATCCTGATAGCTGAACTGAAGCAAATGCGAGTATCTACTGCAACTTCTGCGCTCGCTATGAATAGGGATAAGTGGATACTGAACGCAGCGAGGCGCTTTAGGGGATTTCCACTGCGACATAGAAAACTCGATAGGTGAAAGGAGAAAGCCTGATTTCCAACTGCAGAACCTCAACGTTGGCAAGCCGCAAACATATCCCCCAATTAAGCCGGAAGGTGATTTACCAAAAGTAACGGTCGCTACAGCGGTATGCGGCTGCAGATAGATTTCTAGGTTATGGTTCCCTGAGGATCACCATAAAACATTGAAGTGATGAACTTAAGGACGAGCTAAAATAGCTGATGAAATGAGGCCTTTAAATAAATTCCCCTAAGTTAGACCAACGAATTTGTCGCATGCCATAGACCTTCATTGGTCCGGAAAATTTCTGGTGGTTTAACAGTTCACACATAGCGTCAAAGAGCGAAAGAACGACATTGATGGTCAATCCGCTTTTCAAGACCACGCGTAACTACAAATGCTGAAGGGTATGATACCATTTTCAAGCCCTAGTCTTGGATCTTAGATGACAACAGAAGAACAACCTATTGTCAAAAAAGAACACCCGAAAATTTGCCGTAGTTTAAAGTTAAACGAGCTCTAAGCCCAACACGAACATGATTTCAATTTGAAATTAGCAAACAAACCCGAAAAATATCAAGAATTAATATAGGCCACTGCGTCGTGCAAAGGCGTTTAAGTTAACATAATTCCAAGGGTACAAAAAGAAAAGAGATTAGCGACATACCGAAAAGGCAATTTGGAAAGACATTGGAAATTTAAGTATATCACGAAAAGGAAAAGCCCATTTTAAACCGTTTCGTGGGTCACAGCCGCGTTTGTAGCGCGGTAATGCCTTCAGCATTTCGCACCCGTGTTAAAATATTGGGTTCCCATGTGAAATACTTTCGTAAGCAATCAAATCTGTTACTTTCGCTGATAACAAGCAGGTAGAATTCTTAGGAGTTGTTTTGGGAGCCGTTTGTTGCGGTCACAACTGCAAGGTCCACACTTTTAAATATAATATTATTAACGAATATTTTTCTGTATGGTTTTCATTTGTAAAGTTCGTATTTTCCAGTCAAGTAGGCATCTTCAAAGATCCAGAGATAAGTTCAAGTCCATGAGTGTCGCACACATTTTCCGAAGCCGTGACTAAGGCTTTTCCATGGCGAAATCGTTTCATTACTTCTCCGATTGATGAGTCATCCTGGTGATGCCTTAAATGATTACGAATTTATCTTCCGAGGCACTATTAATTGGAATATCGCCAGACAGCCCCCTCTTCTTACAGTTTAAAACCCGCCACTATCTGGCTGTACTACTGAGCATACAATAAGCTTGTTGCGTGTTATAAACGGGAACTGACTGGTAATATGCTTTTATTTCTTTACCCTGAAGATAGGGCTAAAGTCATTTACATATTTCACTTAATTCTAGTACAGCTGGAATACTTAGTTAGCTGTCCGGTTTGTTTTGAAACGGATATTTTTATCTTTTCGTTATTGTTCATAAAATACGAGATAAATGCTTTTACAATAGAAACTTTAAATACTGGGGAAATTCGATAAAGTAGCGCTTGTTATCAGGATCCGCTGTTTGGAATGCAAACTTTTTATGAATAACTCGCGGTAGGAGCCCAATAGCTACCGCTTTTTAGTGCAAGGTCGACGTTATTAATTTATGACATTAGGGTGGTAACGAAAAATTGGGTTGCCGTGAATAATATATGTCTAGCACCTAAACGTTCCTCAATTAAACAATGGAATTTCAAGACTCCAACTTCGGGGATGTTTAGCAGTTCTTGCAGAAAATAATAATTAATTGCTGATAAACTCGAATTATTTTGGTTCTTCATTAAGGCAAAACTCAAACTTTACAATCATGCTAATAAATGAGGTAGGTGTTGTACTACTATTGTTTCACTTGGTTTCTTTACGTTTCTCTCTTTCAATTAGTACCTGCCCTTTTAGTAGTTGAGTGGTAAAAATAAGATGTTTGAACTTTAAAACAACTTCGTGCCCTTCCGTGACATTCAACATGTAAATCCTGGAATCCAATTTCAGCTGATTAGTACTGATAGCTGATCCAGTGTAAGATACCTTTCGCCCTGTGTGTGTTGACCAAGCTAGACCTTTTTGTTTCGTCATTTTACTTATCTGGGAGTTGCAAAACGGAGATTACCAGCAGCTCACTTTGGCGACCATACAGCTGTAATTTAATAATTATTCGGCCGAAGGGATAAGAAAAATACACGAGGTTTAGAAAGCTTTCTTTCCTCACTCTAATCTAATATTCCTGCAAACGTATGAAATTCGTAACTGCGTTGCTGCCTCCCCAGTTATTAATTTAATTTCTGCTGTGGAAGCCATTAAGTTACTTCCATAAATGTAGCAACTTTAGAAGCCGAAGAAATATAGAGATGCTCTTACTTATTTCATAAATTTAATTTCCAAATTTGCCCCAACTTTACAACGTAATGTGACTTGTACATCAGATTAAGTTAATTTATTATTCGCAACTCGAGCCTTCTGAAGTTTTTCTGTAGGCCATGTTTGTGTGAAATGTTTCGCCGAACATTCTTACTTTGTCTGGATTAACTTCTGAGCTTTGGGGGATTAAGAACTTCGACGGTTAATAATTCGTGCGGAGTCTCAATAAATAATGTAAAAGGCTATCGTAAGTAAACGAATTACATATCAAAGTATAAATTGGGTTTACTAATTGAATAAATGTGGCTTAAAAAAAGTTCTTTCGAGAATAAGATCTTGTTTACCTAGAATATACGTCCTGGACTATTGTAAAACTGCCCTTGCAATTTTTATTGAAATCAATACTAAAAGTTATTTATGTTCATCTCAATCAACGATAATTTTCAGAAACTACGAAGCAGCAAGGAGCTTCTATCGCTTTCTATAATAAACGTTAGCGAAAGCCTTCACGATATTGAAACATCATAAATACATTCTAGTCTAAAAGAGTTTTCGATTATAACACTACAATAGATCATAAACATTGATAGTAAAGCGAACTTTGGAAATGTTGGTATAGTAGGTAGAGAATGCATTTTATATTCGAAATGTACCTATCTGAGGTAATTAATTAGCCGTCTTATTGGCAATTAACGTTTACGTTGCAACTCGTAGCATTAAATATTATGAATGTCAACAATGTGTGGTACGCAAACTTTTACAATTACGTGGTTACAAAAGCACAAAGCCAAGGCGGACAAGCATTCCTGAACACAGTTCAATTAATTTACATTTTGACAAATAATTGCGCTTGGGTATTGTTGGAAATGTAGTAATTACTAAAATAATACAATTATAACAAACGCTTTGATTCGATTAAATGCATGTCATGGTTGGTACGAATATAGCCTGCAATCGTATGCAAATTGTTGATACATTGAAGCGAAGTAATTGCAGCTACACATTTCCACCTGGTTTTCCAAAGCTACCATAATAGCTCTGCTGCAACGATGAACGGACATTCACGCAGGGGGATGTTTTTAATTGGAAAATAACTATTATTGAGGTTTTTTATTTTGAATTTTCGATTTAACGAAATCGACTGACTATTGGAGCAGTACGTACAGGGTGTAGAAGATGTGTTACAAACTTCGAGACGCGAGACAGTTCCTACAAGCGGGGGTCCAAAATTGCGTCTTAAAGGAGCTACAGCACAGAGGCAGTTAATGAAAAAGAAATCTTTCCGCCATACTGTTTTAGAGTCGATAAATTCGTCAAAAAACTTTTAAAACATTTAAATGTTTAAACATATGGCTGTAGGAAATAGCAAGCATGTAAACAGTAACAAAAGCTGAGGAAAATTTGCTTTGCAGTTGAAAAAGATGTAAAATGTGTAAGTACTGTAGAAATCAATAAATGTATCAATAAGGAAACATAAAATTCCCTGAGCGGCAAGACGTCTAATCATATCGATCTGAGCACTTCCTGGTTAAATTGAAATTCAAACAAATGGTATAAAATTCCGGAAAAGGGGAAAAGAGAGACAGTAATTGGAACATATAATGTGGATAAAAGAAAAATTACAGGTACTAAAGACAAATATTTAGGAAATTGTAGATGTACTGAAACTGTAGAACCAGTAGAAAAACCAGATGAGTCCAAACTTGCCATTGGACAACGACGTATTGTAATGGTTCACTGCCCATAGCAATTATGATTGCCTAATTAACTAAATGAATAAGGTCAACATGAGCACAGAATTAAATATTTTATTTATTGAAAGATAATCAGTATTTTACATTAATAAGTGCACTTGATGTGAGCAGCAGTAACTAATAATTTAAGGGATAAAAGTTAGCATGAACCAAAGCAGATTTCAGAAGGGTTACGTTCAGAGTTTCAGATATGATAAATGTTCGGAAAGGCTAATGCAATTTAATTTGTAACGAACGGATTTGAGCTTATTAATGTCAGACATAATGTGCGTAAAATGATACAGAGTGATTTGTAAAGTACAGAAAGAATATGAGCGTTATGTATTAAAAGTGTATAAGCCAGCAAACGGCCAATTAGCTGGTAGGTAAACGAAACAGTGGTAGCAAAATAACGATTGAAAACAGCAATGAAAAATGGAAGGCAGACGATCGAAAATGTATCAGTGCAATATAGACAAGAAAAAGACAATTTTAGTAGTTAGGCAAAAACATGAGCTCAAAACTGTAGTCCATAAGGTTAAACATGTTATCAATCCTAATTTCTTATATAAAAATTAAAAATCTAGCTGCTAAGTGACATGACAGTCTTTTGTTAGATAATACCTAAAAAAGCCTGTAAAATTTGTGTTAGGGCCAGATTGAGCTCCTCAATTTACCGCATAAAATTATAAATAAAAGGTCTTTAGTTAGAACAAATGTGTATCAAATTATTAAACAGTATGCAGGGCATGTGCGGGTATAATTTTCCAAGTCCTAAGACGTCCAAGTGAAGCAGATTAGCCAGCAGCAAGTTTCTTCCAAATGCGAGTAACATCGAGAGCCCATAAACAAGTTGCCGGAAGCTTTGGCACCACACATTTTTGCTACTAGCTGGACCAGACTGTTGTATACCCCTAAAAAACGACAACTTATCCAGAATCATTCACTCTAACCTCCAACCACAATCATTAGACCAAAACATCCCAGCCCAGTACTCCAAAAGCATTAAAACCCCAAAAATACCCCACAGCAAGAGGAGTAAATCCAACCCACACCTCAGAACAAAAGCGAATTTCACCCTGCAGATAAAAAAGCTACTAAGGGAGAAGGGACTACTTGCTAAGATGAAGATGATAAGGAAGAAAGTATTAAGTCTGACACACATCTAGGATGAATATCAAGACGAGTTCTAGAAAACTGTTAAGACGGTTAGTCTTCATTTTCTTCAAATAAAATAGAAACTAATGAAATTCAGATAAAAAAGTGCAAGAAGAAGATGGTACACATTAGGGCAGATAATTAGCTAGAGTTGACAATTATACCTTATATAAATTGCATTTTTATTTAGGTGGAACAGAGATGCAATGAAATGGTCAACAATAATAAATCGTGTGAAATGTATTTAGTCATAACTTTCCTAGATTTTTAGTCTACCACATAAGTGGTCTTCCTCTAATTCAAATACTTTTTCCATTTAAAAATTAAGAAGAAATTGTATGTAATAAAGAAAGGGCTTCACAACAAAAACAGCTTGTTGTAGATCGAATAATAGAGTGTTATAAATAACGGACAAAATGGCTAAAAATACCTTAATATACTTAATAGTGCTCAAACATTAAAATAAACCGCTTCGCAGCCCCCTTTTTTGGAAATTACTCTAAACAGCAAAGAAAAAAATATCGCATTGAGTGGGATGCGAACTTGAGCTCTCAAGGGCAATCTGATTGCTAGTCAGACACTTTCCTCGCTTGGTTAAAAGGGGTAGCTAACGTAGCTGCTCCCCGTTGAATTATGAAAGGCACGGTGATGACAAGATCGATCACGGACAAAGCGCCTCCGATGGGTGTCTATGAAAACATAACACAGCGCGTTTGCATATTAGAAATAACGTATTTAAAGCAATTTCAAGTGAAGTGGAACACCCACAGCAAGTTAGAAACGTAATTTTGGAACGTTTTAAACATGTTGCTGCAAAAAACATGCTGCAGCTTTGGTGCAGTGAATAGTGGAATACTTGCACTGCACTTGGGGATGTTTATTATGTAGGACTGTTTATTGTAGCTTCAATTACGGATGTATTTGTTTAATATTTGATAGCTTGTTACGATAAGGGTCTGTTGAAACTTGTTTCAGACAGTTGTGACTATTTTCACTAAAACTATCTGCCACGCTTATTTTATTATTAGATTTCAAATAGCTTGGCTCAATTGTATAACCGCTTCCTATTCTATTTAGACAATATTTTAGACTAATCTAAATCTAAAGGGATGGAGCAACAGAACTACATGAAGTAAGACCAATTATTTGATATCGCTGGAAGTTACGGCGCGTCCATAAAAATTCAATAAGATCAAATAGAAGCTCTTCTAATTATGGGTCAATATTTAACCACGTAGCCTCTAGGCAAATACTAATCAAGCTTTGCGGATAAAGGAATTCATTGTAATTCCCCAGTTCGTGCTCTTCGTTCAGTGATTAATGGCAAGATCTTAGATTAGTTGACTTTTATTCTTCGAAATTTGTACTTTTAAATGATCTTATCTTTTGAATTTAACTTAGAATTTATTCAACAACCTACGCAGATTCAATATAATTTGTAATATGAAAATTTGTGGAAGGAAGGTTATAGCTCATAAAAGATTAAAACACCAAATTCGTTTTATCTGAAGTTATCTACAATGAAAAGTGATTTAGTCGAGATCGTGGAAGTTAGTAGATTAAGATAAATTGGGTTTTCCACCCCAGGCCATGACCTGAGACGTATGTGGAATTTTAAATACCGCATCGTGGACTTGCTTTGTGTTTCTTTAGAATGCCGCTGATTTAACTAATATTTATTCCATCTAGTTATAATAAAAGCATGCTAGACTTACCATTCATATTCAGTTCGGTAGCTGCTTTGCTGTTATCCCTGCTGTTATAAGCCGTATTGTAACCAGTCGTCGTGGTGCCATACGATGTGGCAGACCCAGAGCTGGTACTTCTGCGTCCGTTTATTTGCCCCACCGTTACTTCTCCATCGGAAGGGTGTAAATAATGCTCGCCATATCGATGTCCATAGGTGGACGTTCTGTGTTGATGTATGGAATTTAATATAATATTCGAGGAAGTTCTCGACAGTGCTTTCCTCTGCCTAATGGCTTCCTTGTATATCCTACAGTACATCGTCACCATAACCACACCGGGTATCCAGAAACTGATAGAACTGCTGATCATGGCATAATATTTGTTCACTACGAAAATGCACACGTCGGGATTTTCCTTGCGGAAAATTTCGTTTTTGGCGGTCGTGTACCACCCTAGGAAGATTGGCATGAAACTAATTAGCGCTGGTAGAACCCAGCAGCAGGCCAGCATGAAGCTGACCGTTTTGTGAGTCATTGTGATCGGGTATTCTAACGGCCTAACTATAGCGTAGTATCGGTCCACACTGATGCAGCACAAGTGCAGGATCGATGCTGTCGAAAAGTACACATCCAAGGAGTTCCAGACGTCGCACATGAAGTACCCGAACACCCACGTGCCTTCCGTGAGCTCGACGCTCGCGTTGAACGTCATTGCACACAGAGCCACCAACATATCCGCCATCGCTAAACTGACCACGTAATAATTAGTTATAACTCGCAGCTTTCGGTGTCTGTGGACGCTAATTATAACCAGGGCGTTGCCGAATACCGCACTCAGGATTATGGTGGTAAATACAAACCCTTTCACTATTAATATCAAGAGGTCGGTCCAGTGAGGATTCGGGTTCTCTACGCTGGTCGCGTTGGTGTGGTTGTGGATCGCTGATGCGTTGTGCAAGCCTAGCAATGGTAAGGTCGTAGTGGTGGTTGTTAAAGTAGTCGAAAACGAAGCCATCGCGTTCGCTATCATTGTTAGGGCACGTATGGAATACGAGCCCTCTGTCTTGTTAGGCTTTCTGACCGCACACTATCACGCACACATCTGTTTATTAAGGTATCACCAGCCTAGTGGCTGCAGTTTAGTTTTATATTTACACTGGCAAACGTTTTCAGTACTGTTCGGTCAGGTTTGTGGGGAACTCTCGGCGGCAAGCGAATCTGCTGCATTTTGCTGCTGTGGGGCCGGCCGGTCGGAAGTTCAGTGAGCTTTTATCTTGGAACAGCGAAGCCCATCGTGCGCTATCATTTTCAGGCCTCTTTTCCTGAAACAAATCCAGTGCATGACCATTTGGCTGAACGTAAAACATTGAAATTGAAATTAGTCCACGCTCGCTTAATCAGCGCGGTTTTGTGTTCGCACGAGCTAACATTTTTTGTACTTTTGTACTCGCTCCTCTCGTTAAATTAATCCTATTAAAAGTAACTTGGGAACCTTTAGGATTAGTCGTTTTTATTCATGTTCAAAAGAATTAGGGCGCAGAGAGAATACAAGCTCTACAATAATAATAGATGTGTACAACTGTGGCCTCGTATATTTAAATATAGGGAATTATCCTACAGTAGAAAATTAACGCTACTTCTATTATTCGTGTGTGTTCTAATCTAATAGATACTTCTATAAAAAGAACAAAGGGAAATATCCACTTAAATTTCTCACTTAATCACACGCCTTATTTTGTCCAAGCAAACTTTGGTCGTCATTACAGGAATTACTGCAAATAATCACAATTAAGTTGTCATTACGAAATTGTATCAAATTTTGTGTTTAGCTGTCTATTTTTCCTGCTGTCGTCCTCCAATTGAATTTGTTTCAAATCGTCTACAAATTTGCTTTACAGTAGCAAATTATAAGAATAAGAAATTTTGAAACTTCAAATTTTCATCTTTTGCTTCTAATTAGATATAGAAAAGCGTTTTTGCTTTTGAAAGAAAAAAAATGTGGTTTTGGTTTAAGGAAATGCCATGTAGCTGTCATCTACCGCTCTTGGACGTTAAATGAAGAATTTTATTAACTTGTCTAAATGCTTCGGACTGAAATTAATACGAATAAAATATGCTAAATATGAAAAAGATACATTCCGTTTTTATTTGTGCCTCGCTTTAGAGCAACTTTATTCTGAATTGAAACATCTCCAATTATTTCTTTTTTAATGGTTGGTGAATTTAGTACACTTATCTCGATAAAATGGAATTAATTTAAGTAAATCATGCATTATTATTATTATTATTATTACATATTTTTGAAATCACAATTAAAATCCCTATCAGTGGATTATAGTTTTATTATAAGTCTAATTTTTAAATATCTTTAAAATGCAGCAATTTTTCTTGTTATTTCCCTCGTCTGAAAGACGAAGGACGTATTCGCGAAAAATCTCATTCGGAGATTTCTTTAAATCTTCACGTTTCAGGGGGCCTATATGACGAAAATGAGGTTTTCTCAATTTCGTTTTTCTGCCTGCCTGTCTGTCTGTTGGCGGTATAACTCAAAAACTATTTGGTGGAGGAAGACGTTATTTTGCATGCAGATTATATCTCTACCTGGCATGAAACCGAGAAAATTCTTAACAAATAAATACAGGGTAAGCGCCTAAAAAAATTAATATTTTGCATTAACTGACAAATAGATGGAAGTAGCAATTTGCACATACCTCCAGATTTACCCTTCACGAAAATGGGAACCAACAGATACACAATAAATTTTCTAAAAAATAAAACATTGGTTAACAATAAATACGTTCTATTTAAGGCAGTGGCATCTCACCGAGCGACAGCGTCCTTGGTGACCGAAGTAGCGAAAACCGTGCACTATTACGGTCCATGCGCAAAGCATTAAGATCGTATACCTAGCGCAGGCGCAAAAGCGAATCCTATCGCCGTATTTTGTTATTTGAAATTGATATAATTCGCATTCCCAAGCGTTTGATTTTATTGTGTAAGTATTATTACGAACGTGAATATATTTTTACCCCTATTTTCCTTTGGGTGTAATAATTGTTTAGTGTCAAAACGTCCACTTGCGAAGTTCTGGGTAAAGCCCTTTACAGATTCTTCTTGTTGCAAATAGGTTATTATCGCCTGCTGGAAATCAAAAATTTCACCACAACAGCTCTAAGAAGGTGTCAAATGTGTGTGAAGTAACATAAATCACTTAAAGTAAAAAAAAACGATCACGCCATACAAAGCTTCGTACCAAGTCGTAGAAGGGAAGACCGGGGTGAACTTGTAAATTTTTTATAAAAAAATGCCATATTATCGAACAAACCCTACATAAAGAAGCCAAAATTTGTAATAAAATACAGATTTGTCTATTTAATGACTTTGTTAATTGAAAATGATACAAGGCCTATACAAATTTACTGCCTATTTATAAAAAGGAAATTGTGGGCAATGCACCACGGAGGAGAGGCATATTGGTCATGCTATTAGGGTTCACTAGTCACCACTCCTCTCTTAATCTGGAAGTACAAGTAACTTAAGGGAGTTTGTTTGTGATGGCACTAGAACATAAAAAGCAAAAATTGTGGTAATTAATAACAAACTAACTAAGCACTTGATTCCTAAGCAATCAGCAGTAGGTAACAAATAATCTTGGAGCAACAGTTTCAAACTCAGTAAGCATACTACCTGACTTAAAAAAGATAACAAACATTTTAAAAACATCAACGTGATAATAAGGAATAATAGAAACAACCAATGAACCTAACAAACATTATAGGATACAAAGTCAAATACAAAAAAAATTAATTTTCAGTTTCAGATAAAGATAAAATAGTGCATAATACATATCGTTAGATTGGTACTTACATTTCCTTTCTAATGGCAAGATGGCCCTTAGTAGGTGCTATTTAAAAAAAGTGACTTTTTCTTAAAAAACGAGTTAAGCAAATTATATTCTTTTATTAAAGATTTGTTATTGACCTTATTGATAAAATAGCTATTATTAAGAGTTACTAGAGTCAATTAGAATAGATTGTTCCTTCTAGGCCTTCTATGGTAAAAAATAAACATTTGGCAACACTATTATATGTAGTTTGACTCGTAGATTCAGAAAAACATAAAATATACAAGGTGTTCCATTTAAAAAATCAAAGTTAGTATCATTTGCGGTAAAACCGGAAGTCAATCATAAATTATGTCTAGTATCCTGGTATAAAATTTTATCCAGATCGATTCATAAATAAAGAAGATATGAGCATGGCCCTAGTCTCATTGTCACCCGGTATATTTGGGCTCGAGTTTTACCAATTTCAAAATTACCTAGATAAGCACCTCCCTGCCGTTGTAGGATAATCTCTATTTTTGTTATATTTTATCTCTATTCTATAATTCGGCTGCAACCTGTTGAATAAGGTGACTGTTATTATTATTATTATTATTATTATTATAAAGAGAATATAAGTATTTCGTCTTTGTGATATATTAAGCCGTGTAGAAATTGTCAGGTGTCGGAATTAATTTTATCTGGGAGAATTTCAGTTGTAGATGCCACTAGGAGAGTAATAGGATATAATTAAATAACATGGTTACAATAGTATATTACATACCGAGGTGGGAAGTGTTTCATTCCTGTCGAGAGATTAAGTAGTTAACCGAGACGCGCAGCGTCGAGGTTAATTTTATCTCGAGACAGGAATAAAACTTTTCACCATGGTATGTATACTATTTTATTTAAATCTTTTACACCTAATTATGTCTCAACCTGTATATAAAATTGAATGCATATTTGTATATCCAAAATTGATGATCACTTCCAGACGGTACAGATACTTGAAATTAGGTAGAGCTATACAATTGGGGGTTCTAACAAAGGGAAGAATCAGCAATTGTAAAAATGTAACACTAACTAGGGACATAAAGAAATTACATTTCTTACAGTTTAGGAGTTTTACGTTCGCCAAAATTAAGAGTGCTGTAAACAGTCACTCTTAACAATAGAAACTGTGTTATTTTGAGGAGATCCTACAATTACGTATTTAGATCAAAATTGTTGCCCTCTGTAAATTTTTGGCAGATTTTTGCAGTAATTCAGAGAGGCTAGAGCCGATTAAGTAAATGCTGCAACACAGTTTTCTGGAAATTGGAATCATGTAGATACATTAGTACCTATACGGGTAATTGATTAAATTAAGATAACCAATGACATCGGACGTTTTGTTCAAGCATTGAAAGAGTTAATTTAAAATGTATATTTAATCATGGATAAGTTTGATCAAAGGATGTACGCTTGGCTTTGCAAAGGTGCGATGCTTACACCAAACACTGATTCTGGGCCCCATATAAATTAGATTTTTTAACACCGCGGGCTATTTTCGTATACCTAAAACACCGGCAGCGGTCCTTTTGACCGCACATATATAAAATTAGTTAACTTCTATTTGGGTTATTATTAAAAAAATGAGTTGGTATAAAATTGATTTCATTTTAAACTAGAAATAAAAAATCTGTAAAAGGCTTTACGCAGAACTTCCCTCGTCGACATTGTGACACTAAATAATTTTAAAAATCAAATTAAGTTAGGAGTAAAACTATTTTCACGTTTCTAATAAATTAAATAACCAAATCGAATTCGAACTGAAGGCGGATCGCGTGTGCAGCCCCAAAGTTTAGTGCGATATCATAAGGGACTCAACAATTTCTACCTAAGCCACGGAGGACCGGCCTCCCCAATTTCACGGTCGCAACTATATTTAGTAATGGCTAATTTGTGCCTTGTTTTTGCATTGTAAAAAATTCATTCTGTATCTACTGGTTTCCATTTTCTGTAAGAATAAAGCCTGCACTATGTATAAATTATTACTTGTATCTATTACTAAGTTATATGAAAAATAAATACATTTTCAAATAAAAAAAAATGTATCCCGCTGTGGTTTCAACCCGCCGCATCCGGCAGCGGTTCTAACTGCAAGGAAATTAAAACTGCGCTACGGCGTCTCTTCAAGATAAGTCCAGCGCGCGCCTCTCTTGAATAGAACGGCGTTATGGGTGAAAAATTTTTACTCTTTTGTGACATTATCCTGTATCCTGCTTATATGAATATTACAGCAGTGAATGTATCGTCTACTAATTTCTGATGTACACTTGCTTTCAAAACTTTCGCGTACACATATTTTTCGCTGTATTAAATCAGGGTTGTAATTAAACAACTCTGACATTTACATTTTTTAAAAGTCAAAATGCCTCGACTGACAGAGCACATGCTGTCAATGTCATTTTTAACCTAATCTCAAAATCACCCGTTCACACAGCTAACATTTTGCAAAATCGTTGTTACTTGATTTGGAATGTGTACGCGAAAGTTTTGAAAGCAAGTGTACATTCGTCACAAAGAGGTTTCCGACAGGACTTTCAAATATCAGAAGTTTCCTTTCTGCATTATATAATTTGCTACTGACGTTTGGATTATCAATACCCTCATCATCATCAGGTTGGAGATCACTTTTTGCTGGCTTGATATTAATTGTTCTTGGCGGAGTTTTTCTACTAGTTGCTAGATGAAGCATCTTCTGCTAATTCGCTTTTCTACCACCACCTTGAAAAATACCCACACGGTGATACCTGCCAGATCCACGCCGTTAAAATACCTGCATTAGGGATCGTCGAGATGATGTCTTTACTGAATATTTTTTTATTTGTTTAAAAGCATTCACCTCGTTCTTGGAGGAGTCATAAAAGGCAACGGTTTTTGGAAGTGTTTTTGAATCCTTTTCAAGTTTCCACTCTGGAGTGAAGTGTGCTGAGAAGGACGGCATTTTTGTGCACTTTACCTTGGTAGGTCGTGATGTTAGTTTTGCCGTTATTCATAATGGTAGTCGAACTTCTGGATTTGCAACCCCTAAACTAAAGGTTAAAGTTGGCGCACCCATCCATGTTGCTTAGAAACCAGATTTCCAATATATTCTTTAAAAATGTATGTCATTGAAAACAGAATAATAACTTGGTGCTTTGTTGGGAGTAATGTTTTTATACCTAGAATATTTTATTAATTTTCTCCGAGAACACGGTTACGATTTTCTATAACAACATGTTTTAATATTAAAAAATAATTAATGCTGAAAGGCAAGTTTAAGTACAGCAGGAATTGGTTTGAAAAACTCCGTACGAAGAGCGGATATCACTCTTAGTATACTATAAGAATGCTCTATGTTCAACGCCGTATAACGTACTTCAAACTAAATGCAATTTAGCAAAATGTGGACTTAAACTTTTCGTTGGAACCTAATGATTCTCTTTTTGTTCTCAATCGAATCAATTTTCTTTGTTTTCCTTGTACTGGATACTTTATCGTAGCTATAAGGGATCAAGGGTAGGAAATTTGATATATTGTTCACTCGTTCCACAATGCTTTCGGATTTACCTCTTTCAAATATATTTATCTCTATGTAACCTTAATGAACTAATTTAAGTATTTATTTGTTACCCTGTAGAACTGCTTTGTTTTTAAGTATAGAGGTAAATATATATTTCAACTTTGAACCCATTTTCACTTAATTTGGACATTTGCTGAAGGATGTTTGATATAATTCTTGTATAGTAATTAAGTAGCAGCTTCTAGTTGTAAACAGCATTGCAATGTATCACTTCTGTACTTACGCTAGTTTAAGTTAAGTACAGAAGTGATATATATGAGGCTATGTTTTGCATCAGTTTTGACACAGACCTAACCTGCTAACCGCGAATTTGACATAGACTTACAGTGTCACCAACACATTATTCATACGTTTGAAATTCCACTGCCGCCCCTTATGGACTTTTTTAATGAACATGTGCTACAATTATTCTAACAGGGACATAAACTAAATTAACTATAGAGCATCCGAATAATGAATTTTTTATAACGAAATTTCAACAGTTTGCAGTATATTTAAAGTTATTGCAAAAACTATGTCACATTCGTGTGATAATTGTAATCGATTATCAAGCTATTATCGTGTATTACAATTCGCGTCGTCTCGGGGCTGAAATTAAATGATATTAGCGTTAATAGCCAAACAGACATTTCTACATCAGTCAGACGTGTCAGCCGCCGGTTTAACCCCAAAGTTCTAGTTGTGTAATTGGGATTAACCAGAAAATTTATCATCAGCAATTCTGGAATTTGGAAAGTGGACGCAGCAGAACTTTAAGCTCTGCTGTGACTGGTCTTATCCCAGTTTTCAGTTTAGTGATAAAGTGTCCTGCAGCTGGAACCAGAAGCCCCTAAGTCCTACAAGAATGATGGCAGCTCAAATTCTTGGTTAATTTGTTACCCAAGAATACATTCATGTGGTAGAACTGGAAGCAGCTTCGAATCAATTTTATATGAAGAGCTGCTGCTGTAACAAATTGGGAGATTTACTGATTCAAACTGCAATCTCACAGCAATGTTTTTGTTAGTTTGCAGTTATATCAGCTATGTGTTAAAGTCATAGATTAAGTACTCCCCTTTTTAAATCACATACGAAATGTCACTGACTCTTGGTGTAAGTTTCTAGTTCTTCAAGATATTTCGGAATCAGAATTCAGCCAGTAATAAAGTAAAATCTGAAAAATGTAGATGAGGGAATCGGTTGGAAAGAGCAATTTCCTGCAGATCACGTGAGAAACAAGTTTTAAAAAGCATGTCTCTGTTATAATTGGTACAGGATAATAAAAATGCGTGGGTGCGAATACCAATCCCTGTGTTATTTTTCATAACAACGATAATTGGATTGCGTGTTATCTACTGTAGAATTTACCACTGATGGCTTATGTAAAATTCATTTGATTCCGTTTTTAATTATACCAAGTTTTCGAAACATGAATATTATTATTTATCACTTGTTATGGAGTCCTTACTAGCAGTAATCTTAGAATCAGCACAGGTGCTTTAAAATATAGAAAAGGTAACTGTTATATAATCGATACAATGCAGCAAAGTTTTCGACCAAGATGTGTTATTTTTTTGTCAATTTCAAATGTAGTCTGAGATCCTCTCCAATCCTATAATAGAACGATTTTCCATTTTCTCTTGTATTAAAATCCATACTAATACAGTGCAGATTAAATTTTGTTGTAAATTTAAATTGGAAAATAGAGAACGTAATATGTGTTTGAAGCATCCATGAAGTAAAATATTTTAACAATATTCTTTAAAATTGTTGTTAGCAAAAAAGAGAAAAGAGAAAATGGGGTCAAAAGGCTAAACCCCATAAAAGCTCTTATGAGTTTTCAGAATTTATTATTGGTATTTTGTTATGTTCTATATTTATGAATATAGTTTTTTTAGCCGGTTTGCTTTCAACATGGTTTTCTCACAATTCTTCCCTCGGCTTGCTGTTCTGTGTTGTTCTGATCCAGGTAAAGCCTGATATTTATTTGATATCCCTTTCTTTCTTTTGGCAGTCAATGGTAACCACTACTGTATGATCTTCTTTCACCGATGATATAAGTGTTTTATGTTATGACCGTTCTATTTCCACTTTAGCTCAGTCACATAGGCTTTTATATCCGTGACTTTTAATTCTTACCGGATAAATGTATTTCATTTTTTTGTTCTTTAGGTTTATATTCACTATCTTCCTTTCGTGAGTGGAGTAAAAAACGTCGAATAAAGTAGAACGAACATCTTCAAAGGATTAACAGTGGACGGTTCTCGGAATTATGTTGAATAACCAATCGTCCAGCGATAGATGCTGTGTTAGTTGTATCGCCACATTCCCTTCCCAAGAAGATTAAACATAGAGAAAAATGTATGGTTAAAATAGACCACCGGTCTAAAAGCAAATGCAATAAGAAATAGTGATTGTAAATAATGTTGCATTTTATGACTTCTATCAGAAACTTTAGATCTTTGACAAACTCTCTGGAAGACATTGAAGATCATCAAAACCTAGTTGATGCAGTCAGACATTTGGAGGTCATAATATTCCAAGTAATGAAGAAGCAGATGTTGACGATGAAATTTGGACATGCATGTTCTTGCTCAAGAGGTTCCAGGGGAAATAAAACTACATTGTAATGCATTGGAATTATGTAATTCGGAAGATGAAGAACTAGTCGCTGTAAAATTTTATTGCTTAGTATTTTCTTTTGCTCGCGAGATGATTGCTATTAAGCTTGGAGAGATAAAAATTGTTAGTCATTCAGTTTATTTGAAATAAGAATGTCGGCAGTCTTGGCTTACCTCTTATTAGTGGTTCGTTCTGACAATGACTGTTGGCCGACGTCGAAAGAAATGCAAGAATCAATATTTGTTAATGCCAGGAGCTGGAAAGTAGTTAGACTGATAAAACGGTACATTCGTGTTGCCGATAACAACAATTTCACTAACGGGTAGTGAATAATATGCTATCAGTGATTAATGGCCCGGCTAACTATATCGTATACTTCTTTGCCAGTTACAATCTTACTAAAAATTTGTCAGAACCATACATTCGTGCTTGTGACACCATTAAAAAAAATGGAACAGACAAGTGTCCTCTAATTGCATTAAGCAGATTGAAAATGCATATGAATACAAATGAGATAGTACCAGGTCGATTTGTTGCCTGCCAGAGGAATGCTCGATTACAGTGTACTAAATACAGAAAACGATTTCATAAACATTTCTGTTTTGAACAGTACATACAAGAAGGTAAATGCCTCCTTGGATTATATAATACGCATCTGAAAATTCTCACGTAGCAACCAAATCTAGCAGGTTGGGTCAACAACCAAACACCCAAATCCAGACGGCCACGATCCCACGACACAAAGAGAAGGTTAAAAAGACCAAATACCACAACCACAAAAACCAAACAGAAAAGCCACCAATAAAAACCGTAAAAAAAACAGCCCTATCATGAAGGTGTCATTAGCTCACACGTGTGTCTTTTACTTAAAAGGCTTACGCTTGTTTTCTCCGGTCCTAGGCAGAATAATCCAGAGATTCAATAAATAGCTACAGCCGGCATAAAATAAAAATGCATTACGAAGCGGCCAGCATTAATATTTACGGCTTACCAAATAATCCATCATAACAGAAACCCTCAATTAATCTTACAGAATCCCGACAAATTGTTTGCTACTTTATGCTTAATTCGTGTGTCTATTCCTAAGCAATAAAAACAAAAATAAGTTAATACCACTACAAAGTGACGCAATGACACCAAAATTCCTGATCACAACTAGAAGTTACCACGAAACAGATCTACAATATTCCGAATATCAGTAGAGAACCTCGTATGAGCTAAGATAACTTTGAAATATTGAACATAAATTTACACGGGCAACACAAATTAGGTCTTAACGAGCATCAGCTGGTAGATAGGGTCACTTTTATTAGGTGAGAGGCACAGCCGACACTTTACACGTCAAATTCCTAACCTTCAAAAGTCAAAAATTAATAGGTACGCAATTATATTAACTGTAATCGTTAATCTTCATATTCCTTTCAGAAGACCAAGAGACAGCACGCACAAGTCGATGAGTAAACGCAGTTAGTAGTACCGATTATAAGCAAAACTGATATTCCACAATAACTGCAGCGGAAATCATAATTCGCGTCCTTTTTGTTTTCCTACAGTAATTAAGTGCGTTTGTAAGGCATAGTTTTAGGAATATGTCTCAATTATAGGCTACCGTCAAGATATGCGCAACTTGATCGTAACAATGTTTTAATAAATTCCATTTTTTAAATGTTGGTTGTTATACACATACACGCTATAGGCGCATAGTTAGACACTGATGTTTCGCAATACTAAGAAAATGCTTTCTATTCTATAATAATTAGTTCCCTAACTCCCCTAAAATAATGTTACTTTTTATAGTGCAGCGGAGCCCAGCAATTTACTTAGTTAGACTTTACTACATGTTTTTCGAAGTGAACGAAATTGGCCCAGTGTGGTAGCGCACTTAATGAAAAATATTTGAATTTCAAAGGCTCTAGGCCGCGGATGGCTACTACAAAACTGCTAATCAAATATTCGATGCAGCCACTCGTCCATTTTTGAATATATCTTCCCTCAGAAGCGCTTCAATTTCAGAAAATCTTAATTTTAGTTCAGTGCATAACATAAAAGCAGCTCAAGCGGTGGCTGCGCTGAGATAACTGATGTTATTATGTTGCATAATGTACTTCGTTCTTGCTATTGTATCGCCGTTAGCAGTGCTTGGAAAGGTGGGTTCTCAATTAGAACGCTTCGTAGTTGCCGGCACGATCGCAAACTAAACCGGCTCAGCAGTTGAAGCGTTTGTCTTACCCGCGAATGTGATGCCAATGAATGTTTTGTGAAGCCAGGTCTTGATCTTTAAAACACCTTTAAGCTGAGAAAAAAGTCCTGCCCGAACGTTAGTTTGCCTGCTATTAGCGGGTTCAGCAAACGTTTTTTCGATTTGTTTTATTTTTAAAAATATAGGGGGGTGGTGAGGGGTGAAACTTTGGGGTTATACGTTCTGATAAGCGAGAAATCTTAAAAGAGTAAAAAAACTAATTTCGTAAAAAATTTTTATAAAAATTCCTAGAACCCGATTGGAGCGCCACCTCCTGGGTCCAATTGTGAATCTAAACCATCCAGGTCCTACTCAAACACACACAAAAAAATCACCAAAATCGGTCCAGCCGTTTAGGAGGAGTTCAGTGACATACACACGTACAGAAGGATTTTATATATATAAATAATTAGATTTAGAGGGAAACCTCCTTTTCATTCTGAAGCATAAAATGTGAAAATATGCTGATATGCACAAAATCAAATTTTACCTATCGACATCCAAGATGAACATCGCTTGTACGTAAACATAAAAATGCTCTGATAGTTGTGCATTGTACATTAGCATTAAATTATTAAGAACTGTCCTGTTAAGGCCTGTCCTATTCAATTGAACTTGTTACGCATCATTGCAAGACTACGTCAATTAAATTATTGAAGGAAATTTTATTATGTGTGTGTTATTATGATAATAAATAAACTTCGCCATTTTGACGATGCACATATTACTACTTATATAGATTTAGGAATTTATTGGATTTTTTTTTGCAACAATATTCCAAGTCGTTATCATGCTGGTATAACCGAGACTATATAAATTATGAAACGCTCTTTTTATACATTAAGCAAAACTGCAAGTAGTATCTTTCTTACATAAATATAGAATATTGAGCTCGATCAAGCATCTTTAGTATAAATGAAATTTGCACTTGAATTTTACACAAAATTCATCTTTATTAATATAGTAATATCTAACAATGCATTTAAAATTACTAAATTAAATATATGGCATGAGGCGGTTAGTGTACATAGCTAATAAATTAGTACTGCCATTTCATTAATTATGAATATTGCTATTCATTCAATTGATGTAGTCAAATATAATGCATTCCATGATGGTATCTGGGGTAGTGACCTGACAAATTCGAATGATGTTAATTGATATCCAAGGGCGGTTTCCTAAATAAATATAGTTAATTCAAGCGTGATAACAGTTTGCTATACTCCAAAACTAACACAATTTAAAATTATCTGTGGTTGTACAAGTAGTGAATTAAATGGGGTTTTAAGTGTAACGATTAAAAAACTTTATACAATTTTCAAACTACACGAGTGTCACAACACAAGTGTATAAGGCATCGTCTTAGGTATTATACAGATTGCTGTTTAAACGGTGATCGTGTCAGCTGTGTTAGTTTATGAGCTTCCTATTTACGTGCCTTTATCATTCTATTTCGTTATAGTGGTGCCGTATTTTATAACACAAGTGCTGCTTAACACCTTGGCTACCGTAAATATCACCGGTGATACATAGGAAAGGTTTAGTTGCAAGCCGTGAGTAACAAATATGTTACTCAGACTGTATTCACTATAATTCTCAAGTTATTTCTGTTGCTTGGTAGTAATACCATAGTATTTTGTATGTGGTCTACCAATAATATCTCCTTCGTTCAAATGTATGAGTTGTCCTGCCTGCCTATGTAGTAAGGCAAAAAGCACCTTTCAAGTGTAAATCTTTGCGAATAGTATGTGGTGGCAGCCGACGTATTAATAATACCTCTGGGAAAACCTCACGGCAGCCATCCAGGTCGGCTTACTGTGATCTCTCCCATTCCATCTGTACTTTTATAAGTTCAATTACCAACGTCATATGGTGAAAACCAAAAATAACAACTCACAACAATTTCTTCTCCTCCTGCGAATGAAGTTACTTATTTGAACATGATAGACGTACATCCAAAAAGAAATATGCATGGCCTGAGTGTTCAAATCACAAAATTAGATAACCCAACGGAATCATCAGCACCTAAAAACGTTAAAATCTTCCTTCATGCAGCTACCAATTACCAGGACATTCCAAACATACCAAAAGATTACTACACAAGAATTTAACGTCACCTGCGCTGTAAAAATGGTAAAAATTAAAATCAATAGCTCAGACGATTATATGAAGCTGGGAGCTTTTAATGATCAGCACAAAATAAAATACCATACATATCGAAACCCGGGCGAAACTAAATTATCAGTTATTATTAGACACCTGCCGATATATATACTTGAAGAAGAAACTAAAAATGAGCCGTTCATATCATTTTAACTTATTGGCATAAATCTTCAATTCCATTGTGTGCCGTAGTGATTGAACCTAATGACCAGTATAAAGAAATATACAAAATCAATCCGTAACTTCACGGTGCAATAATAGTCGAATAGTGAAGAAAGTCAGAAGATATCCCACAGTGCTAACACTGTTAGCGCTATGGGCACACCATAAATTATTGCACCTGCAGCCACCTTGTGTTAGGTGCTTAGGAAGTCACTTATGTACAGATTGTACAAACACCTCAAACGAAAAAACCCAATATGTAAACTGTAACTGTAACTGTAACTATAAACTTTAGATACCTCATGCAATTCCTTAATAACATTTATTATCAATATCGTTACTCTGTACATGAAACAGATTAAATCCCTTCTATCTCAACTTGTATCTTCAATCCTCTCAATACCAGAAGCATAAATCATCCTCAAATGGGCAATTGGAACGCCGACGGTATTTTAAACCTAAAAGGAATTCTTATTGACTTCTTAATAAGACATAAAATAAACATAATGTGCATAAGTAAACCCATACTTTACTGGAAATAAAATTCGTGCTTCCCGGGTGTTGCATTTATCGCAATAATAGAATAGGCGAGCACATTGCTTCTGGTGGAGCTGCAGTACTGTGCAAACGAAATATAAAGCACCATGAAATTCTTCTTCCAGACTTAATACAGCTAGAGGCTTCCGCAATTGAAATTACATTAGCTGATACAGCGAATTACTAATAGTTGCTGCATACCAACCTCCTAATAGACGACTGATATTCTACGACGTACAGTCAATACTTTATAGCTGTTTGCCGACCTTAATATTATGGGATATTAAAAGCAAATGCATGTCATGGGATTGCCGAAGAACAAACCCAAATAGTAGCATATTATGTTCAACTACAGCCCATCATCCTATCCAAATTCTTGCTTCTGACGAACCAACGTATCATCGATATAGGTCGGACCACCAGGCAGACACCCTGGCCATATGTCTTCAGTTTGGAGTCTCGATACCTATA
Source organism: Agriotes lineatus (assembly GCA_940337035.1). Lineage (NCBI taxonomy): Eukaryota > Metazoa > Arthropoda > Insecta > Coleoptera > Elateridae > Agriotes > Agriotes lineatus. The sequence goes on along the minus strand of OW679196.1, from coordinate 131,268,612 downwards.
CATCAGCAAGTACTGACCGACTTGGAATCTGACTACTTACCTGTAATTATTACTTTCAACACGCAACCATTGTTAACGCTAAGTACGCCGAGATTAACCAATGGACCTGTCGATTGGGAAATATTTAATTCCAGCTTAATAAATCTTGGCAGACTAGTTAGTCATAATGTGGTAAACCATCAAGCACTGCCATTGTTCATTGAACATCTAATACGACAGGAAACACTAGATCAGAAGACTGTAGCAATGAACTCGACAGCCTCATCACAAATTAGTTCTTGTGCAATTAACGCGCCAAGTAAGATAGCAAATTGAAAACCACATAATGTCGTCCTACAGCCGTTGCATAGGTGAACTGGAACGGGTGATACAACTATATGGAGAGTGGTCAAAGTAGGGAGCTGCCCAGCTACGGATCACTAAATGGTTGGGCAGCGATCTATCAACCTTCGTCTAAAACCAAGACTACCTTAAGACGTGCTTTTAAGTGGTAGTGACTAATGCAATGAACTACCTAATTTTAAAAATCCATTGTGTGTCTATTAACTCTGTCTTTTGCTATTGCGTTATTTAGTTATGTTGTGAACATTTTATTTAAATCTGCTGTGTCCGGTCCTAGTGTGCGGACCTGGTGATGGTAAAAAAGGTAGGTATTGTACAGTGTGGAAATATCTTTTTGAAACAATCCTCTAAGCATTTTGTAGAAAAAAACACGCATTTTAATTATACCCCATATATTTCACAATTTGAATGATTACATTGTGATTTTACGTATTAAATGCTTTGCTGAATTCCAGTAATACCACTACTGTCATATTGTTATGGCCATAAACAGATAATTATTACGTCAGTTATATGCATAAGTGCAGTCTTTCAGCTGGACCCTTAACGAAATCCTGCCTGTATACCTGGTAATATATTATTGACAACAAGCTATAATTGAATTTGTTAAAACATAGCTAGTATATTGAAAAATACAGGTAAATCACTTATTGCTCGCAGCTTTTTAATTGAGGATGTTTGCTTTTTGGGAAATGGTATGACTAATGGATATTTACCCAATTTTGGTACAACATTCTCTATACGGAAATTCATTAACCGGGCCAAAGAAGATAATATGTTAAGAATGGTCCAAAATTAAGCATCGAAAATCGTATGTATTGTTAAATACCCTCATTTTTACCATTATCTTTTAGTATAGATTAGTATAAAATTTACCATCACAGGTTGACAGGCCTCGGGGGATGGCGAAAATAGTGGAACGACGCTTTCATATTGTATGGGGACTATATTATAGCCATGTGGCTTTATATAGAAAAGGTATGCAAATAGTACAATACTTTCTTTAACTGAATTGATAGAATAAAGAATGCTTTTGGGAAACACCTCTGATATTTTCGTTTACGATTAGTTCGAAAAATGTGGTCTGTAACAGTGCCAGCGCGTGGAGAATTTTGATGGTAAAGCCAACAACTGAATGTAAAACACATTTTCCGTCCCCTCACAGACAAAGATAAATTCCGATATTGCGTCATTTAAATATTTTGCATATCGGCTGGCATAAGTTAGCATTCTGAAAATATTTACCAAACTGTACAGGCAATTAAAATATGATGAACTGAATCAAATATATCTTGATAAAATTTTGGTTATACGTATAATTCGGTCAGAAACATTCAATTGTCACTCTTAGAAATACATAAATTTGTGCGTGATTGATGTATATTATTTCAAGATGTTCCACAATTTTCCAGTAAATTATAAGTACAATAAAATGGTAACCGTAATTGTGCGCCGAAAGCCCCACGTGTAACGTATCTTTTATCGAAGTTGTACACACGACCTTCCGAATATGCTCTGAGGGAGCGGCTTTCCTTCATTTGAGCTCGATGAAGTCAGTGTACGTGCGAAAATTGTAAATAGAAACCCGGCAAGCGCGGGTTATAACAGAAATCAGGTCAGACTGAACCTGCTTGAGACTTGAGCCTAAGCGAGTGTGGTTCTCATTGAATTCTATAATAGCCTTATCTGTGTACCTACTTCTAGCCGCGCTATCCCCGCTGCAGTCCATAAACGGTCGAAAAGCTGAGAACCGCTTCCATCTAGCACCAATGAGTCTGTGAAAGCTAGTAGCTTATAAATAGAATAACAATTAATCGTAATTTATTTAATCTCGAAAATGAGAAAAATTGCGAGAAACAAGTACAACAAATTGTTTTTTAAAATAAAAAAATCTGGAATGACGGGGGCGTTTAACTATTATCTATTTATAATATTAATATTAACTTCCGATCGTAGATAAGCAATTGTTTTTGTTTTAGTTTAGTCAGTTTTAAGTTAGTGACGGTCTACAAATGGCTGCTTTCAATCAGACAAATGTGATTTCTTCGCTTTGATAGCTTTGCAACCAGGGAGGAAAAAAAAGAAAATGACAAATTGGCTTCGAGATATTTGATATAGTTGTTGCAAACTATATAATGAGCTGCAAACCAAGTGCTAATATATACGTGGATGAACAATTTGTTCTTTTTAGAGGTAAATCTCCATTTGGTGTGTATATGAACAGCAAACCTTCCAAATATGGAATCAAGATTTGGATCGTAGCAGGCTACGATTCGGCATACATAATAAATATGCAGGTGTAAGAGGGGAAGGCTTTGAATGTCATTAGATAAAATTGTCTCAATATGGATGGTGTGCATGTTGTGTTTTAGAAAAAGGATAACCGTTCAGAATTCCGTCGTATTAGGCTTAGTATTCCAATTACCAGCAGGGCATGGAATAACCACTAATAATTTCTTTACGAGTCTACAATTATCTGATAAACTTTGACTGAAGGGAACGACCCTTTGTGGTACTATTAGAAAAAATAAGACGTTTATACCAAAATGTAAACCTGTACTGTCTTCTTTGTGTGCGTTCCGAAACAATCATACCCTGCTATCATACGTCCTAAAAATGGATCAGGGATATTGCTTTCCAGCTAACACGCTGATGATAAGGTTGCAGGAGAAAATGAAGACTACAAGCCCGAAGTTATATCGTCATACAATAAAAAAGGACCTTTTGATGTAGGTAATCAGATTGCTCAACAATATTCAACACAGAGGATGACCAACAGATGGCCCATGGCCATATATTATCATATGCTGGATATAGCTGCCATCAATGCATTCAAGGTATGGATGTTCGCTAATCCCGATTGGGAAGGGAATGGTAATGATGCAGGAAGAAAATTTCTGCTCCAGTTGGAAAAGCAGCTAGTAAAAGGAAACATTACTCATTGTTACAACAGCAAATATATACCACTAAAAGAGCATATGGTAAAAGTTGTGCCACAAGTACAAAGTGACCAACCCGCTATGACCAGAACAGCATCTGCAACAAAAGTACGAGACCGTTGTCGTCACTCTCTGCTATAGAAAACGTGACGGGAAAACAAGGCAACAGTCTAATCTCTGAAAAAAGTTTGTTTGTCCTAAATATTCTACAAAAAATTGACGACGAATAAACTTTGTAATAAACTACTGTTTTGATGTTTTTGCTAAATAAAGTTTTCTTTCTATAGCATCGGTTTTGTCAATAAGGGTCAAGTGTTCACTCAATACAAAAAATGGCCACTTTTATTTTTTATGCATTAAAACAACTGGAGCGCAACTGCACTCCACCTCTAAGCTTACAACGTTTATATTTTCTATAACTTTTTGTGTTTAAGAACACCGGTGTGAATAAGCAATGAGGTATTAATAGTCAAATGACTCTCTATTATCATTTAGTAACTTCAATCCGACAAAGCGTAACATGATGCATGATGTTAACGGCATAACTTTCATTTTCATTAATTATTCAACGCAGTTTGGACTTTCATACACGTATACATACACTAGTAAGAAATATATGTACAAATACAAGAAGAGTAAATATAACTTATTGGCATGTGTATTTGTATAAACGGCCCATGAGACTTTTAAATAAAATTGGTGTTCGTGTTGTCATTGAGCAAAATTGATCAATTTAACGGCCCACTAATAGACATTGTCTCATTCATAGGTTCTGAAAGGAAGGGCAAATCGATATCCATTCTAATACTGGATATTGATACCGTAAATCTTTTCAACATTGACCTGATAACCTATAAAGAAGAAACCATTCTTAATTTTGTTGTCGCAATAAAATCATTATATGAATTATTTCATAGATAACTAGATGCCTATCTGTATTGCGCAATAGTTAGTAACACAAGACGAAATATGGTTGGGTTACTATTTTAGGAGACCCATTGCTAAAATTACCATTTACAAATTATCGATATACAGTTAACAAAAATTAACTTGTACATGCCTTGTCACTTCATCATTGCTGCAATTTCTACATGATAAAAAAGCTGCTTTTAGCTTACAATAGTTTTGTTTTCTGTAAGCCTACTACTCATATAGGCAAATCCCCGTATTAAATGATGTAACGACATTTTCTAATATTTGCCTTACAAAATAAGGTATTGTATTTCCCAGCTTGAGTCCCTCTAATCCACTAAACTTGGTAGTTTCCGTATAATATTTCACATGCTGTTTCAGTTCTGTTTCTGTTCGAAACTATGCTTTAATAAAACCAAACTAATACAAGTAAACGATGCAACATTGTTTTGAGATTACTTTGAGCAGATGCAATGTGGTATTAAATTTCATTAAAGCGTAGGGCGGCCTTACGTTTCATTAAAGATTAATTCTCAGTGAAGATAATATTGCCCTGCTACGTATGGTAACCAATGGAAAGGATAATATTATGCCATCTTAACTCCATTATTTTTTTTAAGAAATAGATATCAATTCTTATTCGAATACGTCTTATCATTTTCAATAACTAATTCGGAAAAATCAAAATATAGAAGAATCAGCACTTAAATCGTGTAAATATAGCTTTAAGTTTGGGGATTTAAAACACACTTTTTAAAAATAGGGGGTGAGTAGGTGTCAAAGTAAAGCTTTAAATACGAAGAAAATCCTTCTTATTACGGCCCGATGAAAGAAATGATAGATGCTCGTAAGTGACTCTGCTTTAAACAGAATTGCTCAAATCTAAAGAGGAAAATGGGTACCTCATTCTAAGGAGAATTTTGATCCACCCCGTCACCCTAAAGAAATGAAGGGCATTTTTCTCACTATAAAATCATAAATCTAAACCTAACAACCTGTCAGCATCGTGACTTGCTCGTTTTATGCGATATCCCAGCTACTTCCAGGAATGCATGAGCCAAATTACGATTTAAAATACTAAAATTTCCAAAACAACTATGCATTATTTTAATTATACCCATCCAAATGAGCTGGCAGATGCTACCGATTAGATTTAAAAGCAGATTAAAGCTTTTAATGGAGGTTAAAAATCAATTAATGATGAGGTCAGAGAATCAGGTCACGCCATTGTTGTGCACTGGTGTCACCTTTGATTGCATTGATTTTATCTCCTGCATGTAATTAAAATGCTATACACAGCAATAGCGCAGTTTGAATATTTTGATATTAATATGCCATTTGAACTACACAGATACGTGAGCAGCAATTAATTTCAAAATCCGAAATAGTTTTTGAATGGAAAGTGTCTGTCTGAGAACGCTTTAGTAAAATTAGCTCCCCGCAGAAAAGCTGCGCAACGAATTGCAGAAGGAAGTCATTTTTTAAACACGGTCTTTGTACTGCACCTTTAGAGTGCCTTTAGAAATTCAAGCACGTATTCGAACACACTTGCATTATTGGTTTCCAGAAATGCTACACAGGATTCGCGAAAAGGCAACATACCGTTATTGATTTCAAGTGAATCTATTGACAACGTGCCTATTATTTTCGTGTTTCTTCCATAGCGAGTTTGTAAGAAATAATGTCTTCAGTTTGTACAGTACTACTTGGAATTTAATAGCGAGTGAATATTAGTGCATAATAGACTTACAGAAGAAATAAGAAAGAGTTTGCCGATACCCACAACGTCTTAATATAAGTTAAGTAAAATATGTTTCGACAATATAATTCTGATCGGCATTTTCATGCAAAAATAAAAAAAAAGTTTTAAATCCATGTTTCCTGGAGCCCAGTGAATTAGTAATAAAGATTGATATCGTGAGATGCTCATCATAACGATAGCATAATTTAATACTCCGTCAGATAAAGAGAATACTATATAAAGCCTTTTTTAACAGGAAATTCAACTTTACATATTGTCAAGGTATTAGCTCTACTCTGTGTGCTCATGTTATGTTATGTTATGATTTACTTACATCTTTACTTTAGTTTATTATCAATAAAAATTTTATATTAAATTGAATCTTCATTAATTTAGTTGCCCCATTTTTACTATGAATAATGAAAATTATTATCTGTTAGCCTCAGTAGAAACACTTGAATTAAAGTCAGGTCGGATTCTTTATAATCTAGATTGCTTATATTCCGAAATTTGACGTTCGCATTTTCAATGACTCAATACATCTGTCAACTGACACTTCAAACTATTTTTCAGAAATCAATTACAAATACTTCATCGTTACATTTGTCACTCGACAATCTCAAATGGTAGGTACTTCCTTAATTAAAATTAACTCACTTCACTCTTTATTTTCTTTCAGTTCCTTTTTGAGATACCTGTATTCTGTTACCTTTTATTGGACTTAACACTCTTCTCTACCAAATCCATTACATCCAGCTCTGCAAGTCACCACGCTACAAAACTGCTTAACTCAAAGCCATGACAAAGGCCTCAACTGACAACCAACTGTCAAGATGTCCAGAATCCGGATCCAAATAAACACAGAAATCCAGTAGAAAACTTCGCCACAGGAACATATGAAAAACAGCTGGCCCTTTTAAATCAGCATCTACATCTCCACCACAGTATGCATCCAAATCGACCTTAGCTGTAGATGTTTTTACTCTAATGCTCCACCAAATCACACGTATGAAGCCTGCTACATCCCAGCACAACGAACCTTGACCAGATGCAAGCTACAAGATGTCACTTGACAAGCTCACAAATATGCTAGCTCTGCTAATGATGTCGATGTAATCTACTTCCATTGTAAACCATTCTTTGTTATCCAATTCAATCGATGCAATATAATTCCACAATAAACCCAATTCACATTCCCTTACTTTTATTTGCCCTTGTAGATCATAACTGTATTAGATTGATTTTCTCACCACATTGTAATCTTTATCCATCTAGTCTGATAATCTTTTTATTTTAACATTTTAGTTTATATTCTTCTTCGCCACGCCAATTTATTTTCAGTTTTCACCCTTTTTTATTAAATGTTTTAAAAACTTCTATAAAAGGGTTTATTTCTCTATTTCAAACGTTACAAATTGTATTACATCATTTTTGTTATCAAAATCTTTATTCTAATTAATAAACTATCTCCTTAGCGATCTAGCTTATTTTTTACAGTCCAATACACAATTAAAGTTTTTCATGACTAATACCTACTATGTTAAATAATATATTTCGAAAAACTATTTGTCATTAACTTCCAATTTCATTTTAGATATTAAATTAACTTAAAATCCTACTGTTTCTGAATTAGCTTCATTTAATTAAATTATAAATTCTATTTCTTTGCTTTTCTAAATACATGTTAATAATTTTGATATTCATTTCAAATCTAAATTCATCTTTGTAATTTTTAATAATGTATTCTTTTAATCTTATTAGTCTGATTCTTAACCCCTGTACCAATATCGTAACAATATACTCACTTGCTTAATGACAATAACTGTAACGTCCCATTTTATTTGTGCGTTATTTTGCGATTCGCTCCTCGAGTCGGTTCGCATCTCTAGTTGCAATACCGCGCGCGCTCTTTTTTACCCAGTGCAGAGCGGAGGATCTATAAAAAAGGTGCCTAAAACGAGATTTTTGGCGGTGGCTTTCCTCGATTGCGAGCACTCGCCGAGGAGGCTGTGATCTCCGCACAATATCTAGCTTTAATTTGTTTCTGTCTATAAATGAGGCGTAAGCTTCAGGCGGCGTACTTCCGAAAACCTAGGCGTCGCCGATTTCCAGCTTTGGTAAGATACTTTTTTAGTTCTTTTGCTGTGTATTAATTCTAGCGTAATTCCTTTGGCATTGGCCATCAACCTGACGGCAGAAGCATTGCATTGCAATGCCGGTAGCACGAATTTTGGGGCCGCGGCCATGCAAGATAATTCCTCCAGAACTGCAGCATCCAGCAGAAATCTTCTCCCGAGCGGTCGCTTCCGAGGACGTTTGTGGAAACATAGTATAAAACAGTAAGTACATGCAATTTAAATGTCAGCGATTGATTGTGTCGATAAGGGCGGTTGCCGCTACAGTATTTTGATGTGAAGGCATTTGAATATAAAAAACCGAACGTGTTAATGTAATACGTGCTTTTATCAACGCTCATGATGTTTTCACATAGGGATAGCTGAAATTGTGTATGTACCCTGTAAAAAGCTCGCGCAGGGTGTCCTTGGGCACCTGGCTGACAACAATTTCAATTTATTCAGATTTGAAGCCGGCAAAGTTTATTATAATTGTAACCTATAATGCTGCTGGCGTCTAAGTTTTAAGGTGTTGTAATGTGTTATTTGAATTTTAATTATTCATATTTTTTGTGTTTGATATGGGTGACTCCAAGCTTTTGTATTATTTATCTCTGTAGAGTATTAGGTTAAACCTGACTTGCCTTAATTAACATTGTTTCGTAATTACGATGATTATTTGTGATACTGTTCTTGAATATTACATTTTATTAACTGTACTGGTTTTGGTTTGTATTTCTTTGTTAGTTATAGTACGACCCCGCATGAACCTGCTCGTGTTCTTTTTTAGATTTAGGTTGAAGTAAGAGGCTGCCAAGATAGGTTGTGATTTGCTTTAGCAGCTAGATTCGTTTTTATGTTCTGAATATTGACTGCACCCGTTTAGTTTTAACTAATGGTTTATTTCTTGTAACCTTAAAAACCGCTACCTGGTCCTTATTCACTCCATTTTCTACAGAAAGTTAAAGCTAGCTAGGGCGGCTGTGTTCAGCCTTCATTTAAAGGTGGCACATAGCCTAAATAATGTAAATACTCAATCGTAATATAATAAGGGTTTGCAATGAGAACTTCCCTGAGGGCTTGCCCGAGGATAGTCTTCTAAGGGCAACCAGCACGATTAGCTTTGGCACTGCCAAAATTATCTAAAGGTGTGTACCCCGCGTTAATAGTTTGAGGATGACTACTCTAAACCTGTGCACGAATTATGATTTAAAATTGACCGAAAAAAGTTGAGAAATTGAATATGCTTATGACTTGCAGTTCCATTGCAAATTATGATACCATCCACGGGGTTGTTAAGCATCCATAAGGAGCTTATTGCTTGACAAACATTCCCAGGGTTCCTATAAGGTAATAAGTTGGAGATTTGTCGATATTTGAAGAACATATAGTTCTCATTAGATGATATTAATCACGTGACAGTTGAAGGTAGTAATCATGAATGATTTCTTGATAACTTTGAAAACGTATAACTTGAATGAAATACAGATAAAGAGTTATTGCAGTATTAAAATCAAAGGGTATTTAACTCATCTATACGCGCCTGATCTGTAGTACATAATTGATCGCATGGCGAGCATAATATGGTCCAACTCTAAAGGTCACAATAGTACAAATAGTCAAGCTTATTTACATGCATTGTTGAACTTTGTTAAGCTCATAATGTTTGCAACGATACATTTCAAATTAGCTTCATTTTAAATATAAGTAATTCAAAAATATTACACATTAAAAGCTTTGCTGAAATTAAACTAAAACTAACTAGTATTAAAATTGTTAGCTAAAACATCACGTTCTACATAAAAAATACAAAATAATGCACGGTCAGTTTTTACCACATAGCGATGGCCCTCTCTAGGTCTTGCTCATTATAATGTCCTCATCCAAATATATGCTGTACTTTAATTTTAAAGAAACAAAAACCAAGATTAATGTCTAGGCCGTAGCTCTTTACATATCTTCTAGAAAAGAGGATCTTATTTGAAGACAAACTGTGTTTACATGATGCAATGCACTCTATGACGGATTTGTTCTCGGAGTGGAGTACCTACACTACGCATTTTTTATTTAATTTTGAAACCTCCTGTTGCTCCCTTGAGATTTCCTGCGGCCCCTTATTTAATGAAAGTCTTTCTGTGGCCCACCATAAATTTTGCGACAGGTTTTAGATTATTGTGAGAACTTCTTGCACCATTACTTGAGCTGCTCTCCTATAATTTATGTTTCAGTGTTTTGGGCTAGGGACTGCCGATAACATAGCCACGAAAATAGTTAAGGTGTCAATTGGTTCCGAAAGTTTTGAGCATAAGTGATTTTTTTTTTTCATCTACCTGCTTAATAATTAGTCTTTTTTCTGTCCATTACTGTGCGGTTGTAGATTGAAGAAATAGTACACGATCTAATACCCCCAAATTCTAAATTTCGGATACTAAAAACATTGCATAATAATATAAGGATTTTTGGGAGTAACGATGGCGGCATTGTCAAGTGACATTTGACAGAGGCCATCTATATGAAAAAGTATCAATTTCGTTGCTCTGACTTTTAAATTAATTTAAATTTGATGCAAGCTTGGTTCTTGTGCTGTTCAAATAGTGCCGTACCGTGAACAATAATTGTGTTTAATTAATTCGTTAAAAAGTACCTTCAGTTTAAAGTATATTTGATTAGAATAAATTTCATAAATACAGTTCATAGATTGTGGTTATGTATCCGACATCTGATGTTTATTGTGTTATGAGCATGTGAACGCAAATGTCACCAATCTTATAAAACAAACAGTTACCAAAAACAGTGTTCTAATGGACTCCATTGTAGCACTGTGTTCGGTGTTATAATAACCATATTGTGACATTAAAGTAGATAATAGTTATTTACCATAAGTGTTAGGAGTGCAACTTTTTTTCACAGGTGTGGAGAGTCTACACAAATAAGCATACTATCACGAGTTGTCTATAAGTTTTTTTTAAATTTCATTAAATATTCAAATCCAAGCCTATTTTGTATAGAATTTTATTTGCCTTCATTTTAGTCTAGTGCGTTGGTCGGTTCAGGTGATTAAGAAAATGTCTTTATCTACGACAGTGTGTAAAATCGCCTTTTAGTTGGCAGCTTTAAGTTTGTAAAACGACTGTTTATTAACATGTTTTCATTAGTTTACGTCGTTAATAGCAACGTGCTTAAAAAATTTCATTAGGCGTGTTTTAAAATTTTTAAAACACTCAAAACTAGGACCGGCTGCTAGTAATTCTAATTTACATGTAAAATATTTTTTATATTTACCGTAATTTTTAGTCTATAGTAGATAAAATATTGTACGATGCACATGCTTAAAGCATCTTTAGTCACTCGTGGGGATTAAAACGCTCGCTCACTCGCGTTTTAACTCTACCCCACTCTTGCCTAAAGAGTAGCTTTACGCACTTGCATCGTGAATTACTATTATTTATTGAAATCAATAATTTGTTCACGTCAAAATAAAACTAAAAATGAACAAATGAATAAATAATGGGTTTCTAAAATCGTTCATTCCTAAATTAAAAGCACAGTGATACTTTTTTTACTGAGTGAAAAAAGGTGACACTTCACACCCTGAAATTAATTTAGAAAACCCAACTTTTTAAATGAATTTAAAAAAATAGTTTTTGGATATCGTACGGCATTGCAAAATATGTATTTTTTTAATTTCAATATGACGTTGATTTGTCACATACTGCTTAATATGTTGCAAGGCAGGATTTCACGTATAATACAGAAAGTAAAGAACGCAACTAGAAAACGCTAAAAATGTAGTAATTGTAACTGCCGTTTAACTGAAGGATCGGGTAACGATTTTTTTCTTCATCTGAAAAAAACGTTTAAAAAGGGAAAAATGGTTGTAAATAGATGTAAAAAGCAAAAAAAAAATATTTGCACTATGTTTTAAATTAATTTTATTTTATCCCATTATGTTACTATCACAATAACTCCTTAGCAACGAGTTGCGCTAAGATGCATTTAACAGCACAAGTGTTGTTAAGAAAAATAACATACCGATATTTTATTAGCATTTAATCACATGTTGGCAGTTCTGACCTGTATTGTTAGTGACAATGTCAGTCTATGTCAAATTCGCGGTTAGTAGCTTAGGTTTTGTTTGTTCTTTGGCACAGACTGACGCAAAAGTTAACCTGTTAATCTCGAATTTAACATAACCTGACAGTGCTACCAACAATACAGCATTGAGCGATACCACCACAGCCATAGCCGATATGTGTCTCGCTGTTGTGCAATTTATAACTATTTTTGATAAGGATTAGTATTTTAAGATAAAATAAACCGTGTTATGATATACGTAACGTTATCTGCTTTCTACATTACTGGAGAATTTTAATCAACTCGCTCCTAATGTAGCTCGTTCATTCAAACTATTCTCTCGTAATTGAAAAAGCTTGATAACGTTACTTGCATCGTAAATTACTATTACGTACGTGAGTTGTCAATTTGCAATCTGCAAGGTATAAACTATGCTACAAAAGTTGCTAAGTTAAAAATATTTTTAGAAGAACACTTTTAGCAATTCATATCTCTCATAACATCTTTGGAAGCCGGATTAAGATTTGAAAATTAGTTTTTATATGAACTTTTTAAATCTCACCGTAATTAAATAAAAAATTCGGCTTTGGCTTAACATTTGTTGTGCAAGTTTACTAAATATGGAATATGTTCGTCTTAGATGGATTGTTATAACAAACTGGGCAGCGAATGCAAAATCTCGTCGCCAACGCAAGCTTGAGTTTTCTTACAACTTAACGGCATAAGAAAAAGAAAAGCTATAAAACACAAAAAAATATTTCCAAAAATATTCAATTAAGGCTAAAACACGTCTATTAAGAAATATTTTGCAATCCTTTTATGCTTCTATACCTGCTCTCCATTTCTTGCTTATAGAAACGTGAGTATTTATTGTGGCCCTTGAGCAAGCTCGAAAATTGGTTTAGGATAATACAAGCAATGTTTGGAATTAACAACTACGAGAAGCTCACATAAAAATTATATAGCAAATAATCTAATGTTTTCAAGTAAAGTATGATCAAAAATTTATCTCATCTAGTATGGCTATGAAAGAACAAATTGCTGCCTTTAGAACTTGCTCCAATATATTTTATTTTTAGGTTAGATTTAAGATGAAGTGTCTATTCGACCGGCGCTATCTTATTTGTTGGAAATTACATTACTTTTACGTGCAAATTCATTTATTTCAATATCATATTGTAATAAGATAAATAAAAAGAATATTTAATAACAGAATTTGGCAGTTTGAATTAAATATAAGTATGTAAGCTAATTTTAAAGGCCTTAGTTTGCACTTCCGCAGCCATACTAGATGAGATTAATTTTTGATCATACTATATTTATAACATACGTATTCGTATTACATTTCTACCATTTATATTAACATAGCGCGTAATTCAGTAGTTAAGATATAAAGATATTTATTTTATGGATTGGAAAGACTACATTTAGCTTAATCGTAGAGTTTCAAGCATTCGCGTGCGCCCTTAAGGAAAACATTGTTTCCTTAAAAATACGCTTAGGATTCAAGAGCGACCAAGAATTATGAATAACTCAGTTTCCTTCTTGCATTCCCCGTGGACATGCAAAGAAGGCTGACCTAGTTTTGTGATTAAAGCAGATACCAAATCAGACTACCTCTCCGCATAACTCTAAACTCTCCTTTAGTTAAACGCCATTGTGGTTAAGTTGACCTATGTGCGTACACAGGGTGGTTCAGAAAATAGGCAAAATATAAGTTTTCTTATTGAGAGATTATCAATATGCTACTACAGCAGGTAGGTAATCAGTACCTACAAACTGAAACACAGTATACCAAAAAACAAATGGCAGCTACTTATAACAATAGTACTAACATCTCCCCAGAGGAAATGAGTAAAGGTTAAAGAATCGCCATGAGTGTGAAATGCTTACTACCTCTTAATTTCGCGATTTGTTATTTTCCAGTAAATTCTTAAATATGTAACCTTTATTATAAGAAATAGAACGCAAGACTTTTTGAAGAAATTACTTAATTTATTTTATTTACAAAACATGTTCTTGTTGGTAAACCTCGCCATTCTAGAATTCAAATTCGTGGGCGAGGACATGCGTACAGCCGACTATTTTAAATACTTAGCAGATAAGGCAATCAAGGTTTTGACCTCTTTATTCAATGCAATCTACAAATCTGGCAATATTCTGGAGGGCTGGTTAGCATCAACAGGAATAGCGTTTTTAGGGAACCTAAACCCAGAAAATGTGAATACCATAGAAACATAAATCCAATAATAAGTAGCGTCGCTAAAATATTTGTGATAGTGACTTTCAGCGAATGCAAGAAGTATGTAAGAGGTATCTAAGTTAATCTAGGTATGACTTCAGAAGCTACTACAAGAGCAGCAGTATTTGGTCTAACAATATTAGCGGAAAGATATTTAATAGTAAAATTGATGTGTATGTATGTTACGTGGGTTATCAGAGAAAACTGTCGACCGCATACAGAATCAAAAACTTATAATCATTCTTAAGGACGTCGGCCTCGACGGAAAAGATATGAAAATAATGATGCGTAATCTGTATTGGAAATAGAAGGAATTTGTTCGAACTGAAAGTGAAAGCACTGAACATATTCAGATTAAACGTGGACTTTGACAAGGATGCGTTCCGTCATCAATATATTGTAGTAAACTCTGAAGACTAACCAAATAATAACACATTCCTCTTCCTTTTCAATCCGTACCCCTTGTTAGGGGTGTGTCTCTGATATCATCGTCCTCCATTGTTTTCTATCCATTGCTGGCAGGTCCACGAGGCAGTCCATACTGTCTCGTGGACCTGGCTACCAGTAATTTCTTTTATTATGTCAGTCCATCGTCGTGGAGAATGACCTCTGGAGCGTTTTACACTGACTTGTTTTTCTTGTACCATTAGAAGTTCTAGATCTGAGCTGCGTCGTGCTACATGCCCGAAGTATGAAAGAATTCGTTGGTGAATTATATCATGAATTCGTTTCTGGACACCTAATTTTTCTAAGAAGGAAACGTTTGTTCGTCGCTCTGTCCATGATATGCGGAGAATCCTGCGGTAGCTCCATATCGATCTTTCATTTTAAGGTTCCATGTTTTGGCAGCGTATAATAAGATAGAAATAATAATAATTTATATTGCTTTACTAAGTCACAGCACTGTGGTTCAGGAATTTTGCTGTAACAAATTTTTTCTGAACAGAATGTGATGCTTTGTCTGTATGCGCCAGTGGTTCAAGACGGTTCAAACCAGAAGAAATACAAGTGCTGGTGTAAATTCCTAAACCACGTAGCTGTTTCGTAAACAATAAATAAAAGAAACGCAAAACATTGATCTATCCTAGAATTGATGCAAGAAGTCACACTGGCAATTTATTTTTTAGAAATTACGTTGAATTTCCAAATTTCAAGGATTTTCAAAGTACACAGAAATAAAAAATGTGGCCAGGCAACCGAACTTGCACTAAGGAATAGCTGGGAACTCAAGACAAATTTTGCATAATATATTGAAGTAACGTAAATACCACGTAACAACTAATAACAACACCCTATGGCGATAGCAGTAACATATGCTTAAACAACAGAAACATTAATAAGTCACAAGCGAACATGGCCTTTCATGTAGTACATACAAAGGTAGACAGTAGCAACTACCTAGAACGGGAAGTGAATAGGAGTTTAGGTTGTTCGAAAGAAATAAAATGAAGCATATAGAATACACTACCGGGTTTTCTGAATAATACTTACCTGTGCTTTGTGAAACCTAAAGTTAGCATCAGAAAGGAGACTAAGAATATAAGGGTAAAGAGCTAACAATTCCGCCAACATGAAAGCGCCTGCCAAAACAAAGGAGCAGTTAGAAAAGACCAAGTGATTTAACATATGGGTCGAATTAGTGCTGATAAGAGACATCTTAATGCCTTCAAAGGCAGGAAGTAAAAAGCATAAAATATTAACACGCAGCGGCAGGCTGAGCATATGAGCGTCTGCAGCGACAGAACAATCAAGACGAGAATCACGACGCGGAACATTTTATAAATACTCTGCGTAACCTTTAGCCCGTAAGATGTAACTGTGGCTGTTAGTTGAAGATAAACAGTAAAGTATTTAATTATTTCAATTAAAATAGATAGCTGTTGGTACCGTTTCTTGATCAAATAGGAGGAAATATGACGAATTTTAAATGCATCTGATTTAATATTTTATAAAATTAAAGGTAGAAACAACAGTTGGCATTGATATAGTTATAACGACGACCCTCTCACGATGCAATAATACTTAGAATTCCTGTGCGCGGTTACCAAGTTGTAGCAAGCTAAAGTTCAAAATTGAGAATTTACAAACTTTCATAGTAGGGCTACCATTGACGCCACAAAAATGTTCTTCATGCCGCGGGTTTTCTACGATATATTATAACCTCTAAGCCAAACGGCAATTTATGTACCTAGAATCTTCCATTAATGCAGACAATAATGTGTCTGAAGAAAGCAAGCGACGTGATATATTAGTAAATAAATGCTATTACTGGGTATATATACATCTAAGAAACCAGAATGGAACACGGAGAACAAAAATCTGCCTCAAAATTTACCAGTGCTTACTTATGGGTCAGAAACGTGTATCCTTAGAAAAGTAGACGCTACTTACTTGATCATATTAGAGAGGAATGTTCTTAGACAAATATTTAGAGTAATATAAGAAAATTAATCATGGGGGCGCAGATAGAACCATTACCTATATGAAGCTTACGACTGTTGCGGTGGAAGAGACATAGTAACCACACTTAAAACCAAACGACTTCGGTTGGCAGGCCATTTAATAAAATCCGTAGGGAATAACCCCCCAAAGTGTGTTCTAACTACCAGACCAGAAGGTCGAACAAGGCCAGGGAGACCGAAGCTGAGATCTGAGGACGAAGTCAATCAAGATGTAAAGAAGATAGGAGTATCCAACTGGAAAACCCCAGCAAGAAATAGCAACGTTTGGCGAAAGAATATTGAGAAGGCCCAGACCCAACCCGCGTTGTTGTACCATTGATGGTAATATAAGGCGTACAGGTACCCACAATAAATTTTCATAGAAGTTCAATTGTTACTTTGTCTAATTACGTATATTTACAGTATATTTCAGATCACTTAAATTCGAATTTGCTGCGAGGGAGTATGTCGTTATCGCTGCTTAGGTTAGTTGTAGTTTTTAGACGGTGTGCCATGTAAACATCCCTATTTATAAATATTCTAGAAAGTTTTAACGGCCATGTGAAGGCAACGAGTTTATAGAAGAAATGTATCTAGAGATCTGCTGTGTCAAGCATCAATGCAGTGGGTTCATAGGGGTGAAAAACAAGAAGGTCATCACGCAATTGGGTACAGTATTCTGCATTGTTGAGAAAATCCTCTTAATTGTGTCTCTAATATTAAAATGGATAGATAAACACATTTGAGAAGGTTTGTTCGAAAAACGCTACAATAAGTTTATTGAATGAAATGAGACCTAGGTACAAAATAAAATTTTATTTTTCTTCCAAGTAATTTCGTTCATCATTATACCGGGATATCCCCTGGTATCGTTATCAATACAGCAATATTTCAGCAAAAAACTTATAGTTAAACATACGATACTAGAAATTAAGTAAATCTGATACTTAAGAGTATACCTTAAATAAGTGGTAGCTACCGAAGAAATCCAAAGGCAGCTTTGCGCTGCTCTATGCAGAATTCAGTATTAATGGACATATTTGGATCGCAACTTTCCGATACCTTGTTGCTAATAGAATTCATCATTCTGGCAATTACCGACTTAATGACTAAAGGAAATGGTTTTTCAGTAAATTTATTCCCAGTCTAAAAATCGCTTGCCTGAATAATGAAAATCCATTAAAGCCGCTACATTTAGCGCCGTCTTTCAAGAATCTCGCGTAATAGACAATCTTAGCGGCATATCATTTTACGTTCTCATTATACGCTGGCTAAAAATTTAATGTGAGCGTTCAGCGCTAAATTATGCTGATGTATCTTAATTAAGCTTTTAAAATACGACAGTTGCCGTTCTTACCTGGAACAAGCAGACGATTTAGCGTATAAATATTACATTTACCATTATAATGGTTGAGAGGGAAGTTTGTACAGTTTTGCGCCAGTGCGTACGCTACTAATTTTTAATCTATAAACACGCTCTATTCTAAGCACGAGCTGCATTTTTCAGTTTTTCTCAAAGGCGGGTTATTTCCCTGGATAAACAGCACAGTTTAATGAAAAGCGGTAGATACACTTTCAAAGCGAACGCTGGAAAGGGCTCTGGTTGCTTTCCCGAGCCGTCAGCTGTACTTGATCGCTGAAACTCAGCTGTTTTTCAGCTTACGCTGTTGACTTTCCTATTTTTGGTAGTTAAGTGTTATTGCTTGAGCTTTCTACTGCCGCATCGATTTTAAAATATCAGGAACTTAAAGCTTCTCTCACGGTGAAGAACGTTGCTATAATAGGAATTGCGAGTGCATGTCGCAAGGATGGATTGTGTAGAATGACAATAGACAATATTCATGATAAATACTCTTTGATCTGGAATACAGATATACAACATTACCTATCGAAAAGTTTTACTATTGTGAACAGAAAAACTTCCGAGATATAACTAGTATTTTTTAAATAGATGATAAGTGATTTAAGTAAGTAGTAGAAGCAACATTTTAGCAAAGATTCCTTCTGGGGTAGCCAGTCTTATGTACCACTATGTACCAAACTTCATGTAAATAGGCTTCATTTTATTGCCGGTTGGAAGAAAATATTATTACACGTCCAAATCTATGGCGACTAATAAACAAACAACAAGTTCCACTTAGTTACTGGTCAGATATTTTTTCATGGAGTGTTTCACTGGGAGAATATCCATAATACTGTGAAATAGGAGTTAGAGACAAATTGTAGATAGACTTAGTCTAGTAACAATTGTCGCCTAACAAAAAAATACTACATATTTACAACGCAGATCGTTCGAATTAAAGTGTTCTCTTTACTACAATATTTTTCATAATGTACAATTATTTTTGAGTAAATTACTGTAACACCAATTTTGAATTTACTACAATGAATTTAATAGAGAGAGGGGCAAACAAAAATAAAGTGGAGATAAGAAAAGATTTAACAACGATTCAAGTGTATTAAATAATAGACAATATAGTAATTTCCATTCAACAGTTTTCAGACATTGCAAAACGTGGTGCACCTGAGATATCTTATTATCCACGACAGATCTTTCTGAATATATCATGGTCACAGTCAGTAAATAAAGCATTTCTATGGCAGCGAAATGCACCCCTTCCAAGTGAAAATAGTACAAGAACTGGACGATGAGAGTTGGATAGATAATCAAAATTTTGGAAAGAAACGTATAAAAATTAATTAATGATGATTTTTTAATTCACAATTTTGTTTTTCAATGAGATTACTTTGCATTTTAATGTAAGCAGTAACCGACATAGTTGCTGGTACTAGACATATTGCGGCAGCTCACTAGGAGCACAGTAAAATCAAGACACATTTACCAGTGGCCGTTCATGAGTATAGATAATAGGAATTGTAGGAATCTCGTCCAGTTGCAAGCTTATCAGATAATAATAATAAATTTATTCTTTCTTTTCTTTTGCCATAATCTACAGTAAATATAAAAAATAGAAAGGCACCTGACTATTGTCTTATGTGCCAACAGCAATTTCTTAAAACTAATGCATCTGATTATAAATATATTAGAACATAAGCATGCAAAAAGTATGAAATGTTTATAAACCAATTGGTACACAAGTATATAAGATTAATACAGCCAACAATGAACCAATAGAAAAATCTGAGGGAAACCATTTCAGTGAATCTATTTCATTATTTGAAGTAATATCTGTGTATATGTTTTGAATCTGTCAACGCTCTGGTGGTTTGATCTCTTTTTAGTTTTTTTCAAAATTTTCTTTAATGAATTTATTTACTCTTGATGAGAACAGCTTTATGTTATTGATTATTTTGATATCGGCATGAAGCATATTATACATTTTAGGACCGATGTATGTTACAAACTTTTTATCAAATGTACGTGTAATTTGTGCAGGCTGAATATCCTGAGATGGATATAAAGACAAAAAAAAAACTTTCTAACATAAAACATAATCTTAAAACAGTAGATTTGGAAAATATTTTATAGAAAAACAAAACATTTCAACACATGCTCATGTAAGCCCATCTCTTGATGTCGTTCATTACCTTTTACATTTCGGGTTTAGCGTGTTGTAATAGAATTAGAAATTAAATTATGCATTGTCCACTTCGTGCTCTTGGAAGGTTTGTAGGCAGGGCCCATCTTGCTGGAATCGGATGTTATTAAATCCTGATTATGCTGTCCTGGGAATTTCTGAAACGATTTTCTGTTGCAACAAATTGAGATTTTTGAAATTTGAGGAATGCGGAATGTACCGATCATACCCAGCAGGCACGCGTACGTTTAGAATACGTCGAAAAGACGTTGCTATGATTGAAAAAAACGTTAATCGTTGAAAATTAAACGTTGGATTTTATTCTAAACGTTAACCTCATTTTCTCAACCTAAATTAGACGTAAATTTTTTAAAATTCTATGTACCTAGTATTTACGTATTTATATCGTTTATTAAACGTGTTGCCTACGACCTATATTAAGCGTGTTTATATAACGCCGGTATTTTATTGATTGTACGAGTTTTTATGACCGTCACCTAATGTACAACGTAGATATTATATTATAAACACGCGAAAATTTAACATTTTCCATAGTATGTTAACATAACGTTAATATCAAACCCTTTTTAAATTAGTAGACTCTTAACATCCATGTAACGTTGTTACAATAACGTGACAGTAGGAAGGTGTTGCATTACGTTCCGATAAAATGACGTCTCGTTAAAGCTTATGTTACCTAACGATACAGCCAATCCAAATGAAATTTTTCGATTTCAACGTAAAGTTATTTTAACGTAACGTTGTCCTTAAAACTCCCTACTAGCGTTTTTGCTTTACGTTTTTATGTTGTTGATTTTAGGTGCTTTCTAGACCAGCACCATGATATTTAGTTATATCGTGACCAGCACTTGAAAGGTAGAAATGAGAACACGAAAACCTAGCATTTTCCACATTCCAATATTCAACGTTGACATGGCGTTCACAAACACACATAAGTTGTATCCTTCTTCAGTAAGGTCGGCAAGAAACACGTGGGAGCAACGCGCCTATTAGGCGTAAGGTCATTGTTCATATGATAGTGCTGACCAATTTAAATGCTTTAGGCCGAACGCTTCAACCCGTTGTTTTCTTTTGTCTGGTGACTTGGATTCACTGTTTAGATCGCTATTTGTGTGGCTGATAAAATCTGCAAATGTTTGAGTTAAAAAGTTTTGTGTTCATTATTCCAATTTGACCTAATGCTAGCAGAATATTTGTATTAGCATGTTCTATGTTTTACTAAGCTTAATTAATTTCCCATTTAATATAAAACAGTGTCGACTTTGGGTGGAACTATACAGTATTGAAGCAGCTAGAAGATTTGTTTTGAGATTTCGTTTATCAACTGATGTCGCCGACTCATTCTAGTGGGCTGGCACAGTTAAGACTATATAGAAGAGAAGTAACTTCCTTCTGTCGTTAGTACTTCATCTAAATGGAATGTCGATTTTTACCAAATAAAACGTCGATTCAACGTAAAAAACACGTTAAATAGTTGGCAACAGTGTTGAAGACTTATGTGTTTAGGATTCACAGATAACGGTCTTATTTGGGCATGACTTAAATGTTAAAAGACGAGAGGATAAGGAAAGAAAAAGAAAGGCCTGAACTCAACTTTGACTAAACGTTAGACCCGTAACGATGAAAATGATCCTTCACACCTAACTTTTAGACAACCAACAAGTGTTTTACTTCAATATACAATCAAATCCTGATTTAATCATTATTGATAAGAAATTTAGATTACGTAAAACTTAAAACGACGATTCTTACTGTACCACAAACAGTTTTATTCAATTTCATATAGTTTCAAATGGCTAATATCTTATTGAGCCCCCTGTGAGCAAATACTATTCCACTGTCCGACATGTTATTATCTAATGTTAGGTGCTTGTAATTCTTGTTCTATACATTATCTTATTTATTGTCATACCACTGACATAACTGTTATACATTAAATTGAAAAAAAAAGACCCGCCTTCCTATTTTTTAATCGCCCATTGTTACTAAAGTTAGTTCGGTTTGTTTCTTCGTTAAAGTAAAATGAAAGTAAATCTATATGTTCTCTTTGTATGCTTTGGTTTTAGTTTTTGTATATTTGCAATCACTCTTTACTGCAGTTTCAGTTTCCTTCGAAATGACTGTAACTTAAATTTCTAATGCACTATGATTTAAAAAATCAGTAGATATTGTTATCATATTGGTACAGGGGTTTGAAAATCAGATTAATAAGACTAAAATAATACAGTATTAAAAATTACAAAGATGAATTTAGATGTCAAATGGATATAAAAATTATTAAGATGTATTTAGAAAAGGAGTAAAATTGGAAGTTCATGACAAATGCTTTTTCGAAATATACTATTTAACATAGTAGGTACTAGTCATTTAAAAAAACTTTAATGTGTGTCGGACTGAACAAAATAAGCTAGATCGCTGAGGAGATAGTTTATCGATTAGAATAAAAAACATTGATAACGAAAATGATGTAATACAATTTGTAACGTTCGAAATTAAGAAATAAACCCCTTTATAAAAGTTTTTAAAACATATTTTGTAAAAAAGAGTTAAAAGTGAAAATAAATTGGCGTGATGAAGAAGACTAGAAAACTAAAATATTAAAAGAAAAAGATAAGCAGACTAGATGGATGAAGACTAGAATGTGTTGAGAAAACCAATCTAATACAGTTATAATCGACAATGGCAAATAAAAGTAAGGGAATGTGAATGGAGTTTATTGTGGAATTACATTACATCGACTGAATTGGATAACAAGGAATGGTTTACAAAGGAAGTAGATTACATCGACATCATTAGCAGAGTGAGCATATTTGTGTGGCTTGTCGGTTGACATTTTGTGGCTTGCATCTGGTCAAAGTTCGTGGTGCTGGGATGTAACAGGTTTCATACGTATGATTTGGTGGAGCATTAGAGTAAAAACATTTACAGCTGAGGTCGATTTGCATGCATACTGTGGTGGAGATGTAGATACCGATTTAAAAAAGCGAGCTGTTTTTCGTATGTTCCTGTGGCGAACTGTTTTCCTGGGTTCCTGTGTTGATTTGGACCCTGATTCTTGACATCTTGGCAGTTGGTTGTCAGTTGCGGCATTTTCCGTGGTTTTAAGTGGAGTTGTTTTGTAGCGTGGTGATTTGCAGAGCTGGATGTATTGGGTATGTTGGGGAATGTTAAATCCAATAAAAAGTAACAGAATACAGATATTTAAAATAAAAACTGAAAGAAAATAAACAGTGAAGTGAGTTAATTTTAATTAAGGAAGTACTTACAATTTGAGATGATAAATGTAACGATGAAGTATTTGTAATTGATTTTTTAAAACTAGTTTGAAGTGTCACTTGATAGATGTATTGAGTTGTCATATAAAATAGAAACATCAAATTTCAGAATATAAGCAATCTAGATTATAAAGAATCCAACCTGATTTTCAGTCAAGTGTTTCTACTGAGGCTATCAGTAAATAATTTTGATTATCCATAATAAAAAAAAGGAGAGATAAATTAATTAAAATACAATTTAGAAAAAAATTATTGAGAATAAGCTAAAGTAAAGGTGTAAGTCAATTATAACATAACATAAGTTGGGCACCCAAAGTGGAGCTAATCACCTTAACAATATATTTATAAAAAAGTGTTATTCTTTAATCACATTTTTGAGCAATGTATATATTTATATATGTTTAACACGAATTTTCGAACCACGGTGTGGTCTTCCAATCGCCACCCCTTTGTGGATAGATTAAGTTTGGAGTTGCAAATTAGGTTACAAGTTAGTGGTCGGTATTCACCATGTCTTTACTAACTTACAAAGTGCCCTTGCAACTATACGCGAGCTTCCGAACAATTCATTAATTTTGAAAAAGCATCCTAGTGAAGGCTGTTGCTAGTCGGCAATCGAATTTGGTCATTTGCTTTTCAAGTCGGATTACTTAGGCACCACAAAGAGATAAAAACAGCCTAAAGCCTTACACAATTAAGGCGGTAATGTGTTGCCGTTTACAGCGTTAACGCAGTGTTATGCGAGAAAATCCAATAAACTGGCTGTAGCCTTTAAACTGAATTAATCCTCTTGAAGAATCAACAGAAGAGTTTGAAATCAGCAACGTGTATTTATTACATTTGCATTAATTAGTGGTATATCTACTTATCATTTGTCATCTACATAAGTATTTCGAGCTTTTATAAGCTAGAATTAGATTTGTGGATTTACCTTTATACTTTGGTAATGTTTAGAGACGGAATTAATATAACCGACACTTTGCTTTTAATATCATAAAAAAATCAGAGCTTAGCAACAAATCCAATTTGACAAGTTAGTGATAAAATGTTAACAAGTACTTAAGTTCATCTACAATGCCTAGACATTATTTAAAAGTTTAATAACACACAGATCATCAAAACTACAACACTATCCCTTTCTTACTGTATTGGTGAATACATTTACTCAACATGGTCTAAATCTGTTCATCACGAACATCCCCACTGGACGAACATCAAATGATTTTCCTTGAGGAGGCTTAGATATTAACACCCAATGGTTACCAAAGCAGGCTAGGGAATCGCAGTGAAAGCGATGCATGTTACTAGGGTTTGAACCCAAGGATTTCAGCATATGGTTGTGAGCAGCCTTCACTATCAGCGTTAGTCATTCAGTTTACAGCCAATTAACTGCGCGTAGCGTAACATCCAAAATTAGTTTCCCGCCGTGGTAGGATGCAAAGCTCTTTCACTTATATGATCCACTGCGCTGCTTTTTCAGACTTTTCGCCTGGCGATACACTTGGTGATGCTTCTACTACACTGGATATTGAGAACTCAATTAACGTTAGAAGAAGCACATTTCGAAACTATGGAATTTCTCAATTACAACTTTAATGTTTCAATGTATTAAATATAAATGTTATTATAGGCAAAATATCTCATTAGCTCGGTATATAATTAGACTTTATTTGATTGTTCTCTCTATCGGCCTCGCCCGCTATGCTTATTTTTCCATAAAAGCGACTCGTCAAATAAAATCCTATAGGATTCAAGGTAGTCGTTATTAAAATGAAAAGAAACACAACGAAATATTAAGCAGTAGTAAAATTTGGGGTCCTTACTCTATGCCTAATAAGGTATAGCTCGATGAAATTAATTCAACTAAAAGTTTCCGCGAAGTTTACAAGATTTTAATTTTTTTAAGTTCTTTAAATTTTCTAATGTTTCAAATGTCGCAATTTGTTATAAAAATATTCATCATGATTATCCAGTCTTTTGCATCCGTTCCTTGACATACGCCCCGTCAAAGTAA
Organism: Agriotes lineatus; assembly: GCA_940337035.1. NCBI lineage: Eukaryota > Metazoa > Arthropoda > Insecta > Coleoptera > Elateridae > Agriotes > Agriotes lineatus. The sequence continues at coordinate 131,242,958 of OW679196.1, read as the reverse complement.
TTTCATATCTTTTTGTTCTGAGCTTTCTATAAAATATATAATTTATCAATAACTAAAGCACTACGCCTCTACAGGTATATATATAAGTTATACTAATATATTTACAATTATTTAAACTGAACCTAAGTCGGTTCGTTACTTATTAGTTTCTTTACATCTTCTTATCAAAAGGAAAATTTAAGTAAGGTTTGTAAAATTTAGGTGTTATGTACTTTATAATTTTCTATTTCAAGTGCAACTATACATACATTTTTAGCCAGTCGTTCACGTAGTTGCTAAGCGGCAAGGAAAAATAATATCGTAATATCGTGCGTGCGAGATAAAATTGAAAGCGCTCATGACGCTCGCAAGGGTCGTTTTTACTAGTAGCAACTTTCCCAGATACGAAAAATATTCGCGCTCGACCAGAAGCTTGATAAATACAAACTTTGAAACTGAATGCGACAGGGAAAATACAAAATTCGATAGGATCTCCCAAAACGATGATGAAAATCAGCAGAGTCGACGTAAGTTAACAAAGTCTTTTAATCTGTTACTCATAATCTCGCGTTATGTTCCCAGAAGGACGATGGGAAAACTTAATCTTTTTCCTCGCATAGCCTTCATCCATTACAAATGAATAGGAAGTTAGGGGAAATGGCTCCAGTCGTTAAACGCATTACCTTTTTGTGTGCTGGATGTTAGTTATTTGCCTCGCAATAATCAGTTGCTGTGAAAGCATGTTTTTATGTTAGTAATATTAGACATGACATTTTAGCAGGAAATGGAAGTACGACATTTATAAGGTTTACACTAGCCATTCCGTCAAGTACGTACTATCGCATAAATGCCAGCAAAGGCTGTAAAACTATAGAGCGACGTATCAATGTAATTACTATCCCCAGCGAACAAAGTCAAGGATTGATTGAACTAGTTTTCTTGCCCAACAAGATGAACGTCCAGACACAAAAGAATGGGTAATCAATTTATATATGAGCCCTTCAAAAGATAGTTATCAGTTTTTGATGCGGTCCATTGTAAGTCGCCACAAGCAGCAGAGAATCGATTTATTACCCGGAGTATGAAATCTGATACAGTTACGCACTCCACATTCTATTTGTGGCGAATACACATTTTCATTGTGTTGGAAATATTGTGAACGATGCAGTACATATTCGTTTCCAGATTAACTCTACGCTTGCCAAAGGCGATTATAAATATAAAAGCCGAAATGCCTCGGGAAATTCTATAAAAAGGAGATACCCGGTTATTTTTGGATAATGCCAGTCATATACTAAAAATAATATTGCGGAAGGTCGGTACAAGTTTCCGGTCTTTACCTGGTTCATTTTGAAGTTCGTTTTCATAAAGGGATTGAATTGTTTGGAAATTTTTTGCTAAAATATCCTAAATGTTCCGAAATTTTGCAATTTAACATAGTGGACTAAACTGCGACTAAAATACTGCACTTCCTGTTTTCCGTTATCTCTAATACTTATGAATTATATTTCATTTCTTTCCTAGAAGTAAACACAAATAAGAACAATTTGAAGCTTTTCAACTTCTGATTGTGTTTTTTTAAATTTATTGCGTCAGTTCATTATGCACCGTTATTTTCTCTGTCACCAACAAATTAGAACGATCTTTCTTCAGTATCATTGTAAGTAATTTCGCTTGATTATTGTAGCAGAAAGAGAAAAAATAACATCAAACAATTACAGTCCACTTTAGAAAAGCAAACAAGGGTAGGTATAGTAAACCAAAGATCAAATAATTACCAAACGTTTATATGTAGAAAATTCAACAAGCTCTGAAGATCGCGCAAAGAAACAATGCTCTAGGTGTCTAGGTAACGAAGATCGATACAGACCCAGTCACAATTTTATCATCTTATATAAGAAAGGAGATAATACCGACCTTGACACTTATAGACCTAGATATAAGTCTTCTAAACATCTCTATAAGACATTCACCCGAATTATGATTAGAAGACTCGAAAATAAATTAGTTTTACTAACCTAGGGAACAGTCTGACTTTTGCTAAGGTTTTGGGAAAAATTCTCATATACGTATAACTGATCATTAGCTCTCGCATTCATCGAGATAAATAGTTTTCTAGAATCTTGGAAAAAATTACAACGTAGATTACAACTACCTGTCCACACGAAAGCCACTAAAATCGAAAAAACAGTTAGACCAGGTGACACTGAGTACTGGTCATGTAACATGCACTTAAAGGTGTCAATTTAGCACAAACGATTTGGTACGTTTAGATAGATATTCTACTATTTTCACAGATCGGTGTGTGCGCCGTATATATTTTCAATGTTTGTGATGCGGGTTTTCGTATATTCGCGCACTTACGGCGTTCCTTGATTCTTATTGGCGTTTGTTTCAACGCGCATTAGTCTTTCCGGTCAAACGCCGTGATGGTAACTTGGTTGTAACGTCTCCAAAGTTGCCATGCGGCTTTAAGAGCTTACATAATATGGTGGTGTTGGTTCGTGGCCTCCGCAGATGTTGCGGATTGTTGTAGCTCGGGCAGTTCTGTGAAGGATTTGTTTCGGGCCCCTAGTTGACGGATTTTATATTGGCTTTACCTGTCATTCAGCGGCACGTTACTCAAACTCATCTGGGCAAGCAGTCCGAGGCCCGTAAAGCTCAGACCGTGATACGTCATTACCACGAGCGAGCGCGTCGGCCTTGGCCTGGTTCGAGCTGTTATCACCTGCATTCCAACCTTCGGATGTGTAAACCCTCGCTTATCTGAAGCATCACATAGCGTGCAGAAGGGGCTCAAAGGAAGCTAGGATCAGGTTCTGTCTTTCTTTCTTTCAAGTGAAATGATATTGCTATTGTACAGTTCGGTTCACAAACTGCTTACCTAGCTAAATGATTTCCAAACCGCAACCGCATGTAATTTTATACTGTTATGGATCATCTTTGTACCTTCGTTAGGACTGTTGTGTAAGCCTTTTACTTGAAATTTGTGCTACCGATTAACTTCAGACTGGCCAATAATTATTTGAAATTCCTACTGTGATTACTCGCAATTTGTACTATTAGTCATCTGATAATTGTACTGAATAGTACCAAATTAGAAACTATAATAGTGTGATATTAGCATGTTGGGGTTATTATTTGTTACTGCCACATGTGCGTCACTTGAGATTTTATTTCAATTAATATAGGTGCTACTTGAGTTTACGAAATCTCGGTTAAATTTTTGGGTACACTTGTCGTTAATTAGTAAAGATTCGTTGGCGCCCTTTTGGCTTTTAATCGTGTGTTAGTACTTAAATAGCTACACGCCGTCTTCCTGAATAGATGGACGGCAATTGTATCCAAGTAGTCATAAAGTTTGCATTGTTTTTGTAGGATTAGCTGACGAATCTTTTTGGATGCTAACAGTTTTTACTATAGACGAAAAAAGTGAATCATCTACTCTTTACGGATGACATAGTTCTGACATTCGACAGTCAAGGAGAGCTAACTAAAATACTACAAGAGGTTCAAGAGACAAGTAGCTAGGTAGCCAGTACCAAATGAAAATATAAAACTTGAAGGAATGGTAATCGAGCTAATAAAAATAGAAATGTTTAGGCAATGAAATCAATATTGGAATAGATGACCACACCATCAAGCATCAGAGATGTATTTCCAATTAACTTTCCTGTCAGTTTAAATCTAAAAGACTTTGACTAGTATGGCTGGCTCATCATTACGTAACAAGTAGCAAATCTTGACAGGAGCTAATTATTCGTCTGCACTAAAATTAAAGGTCATAAAACGACAAATAGGACGGTTAATGCTTGGTGAAACCTTTCGCCACAAAATTAGAAATAAAAGTTTAAGGCGTAAAATTAGAATGACTGATATTATTGAGATGATTTTTAGATTGATATGGAACTGGCCAAGAATCCAGAGATGAAAGATGTACCAAAAAATTATCAATTAGAAACAACGCGTCGATTATCGTAGAAGGGGAAGACCTTCTATTCACTGTTCGAGTGATCTCAAAAAAGCTGGCAATGATTGGAAACGAAGTAGTCAAAACCATACTTTAGGAGGCCTATCTTTAGCATCGGATAATAAGTCTTTATTGTTTTGTAGAATATTTCGTTAGAAGACATTTTATTAAGAAAATAAATTTCCTGCAACTGAGTTTCGAAATTCAATGTTAATTTATTTATTGACGATTTCTCTCTTCCTATATTATGCTTATATGCCCCACTAACTTTTATATGTGGGTACGCTTCACGTTCATTTATAATCCTATTCAGTTTAGATCATAATTTTCTAATGTAGCCCCCTTATTCACATTTCAAATGTTTCGTTTAAATTAATCAGTCAGTATCCATCGTTTACTTGAAGGCGGTAGTAACGGATCTGTACTTTTGAATAGAAGTCGATGTATAAAGCACACTACGGATTAATTACAAAGTTCAAAGTATTTTACTTTACATGCCATACACCTTTGCAATTTTACAAACCAATTGTTGGACTATTTCATCCTCTTCGTTAGTTGAAAATCGTCGTACGGGAAGAAGACGAAGTCGAAAGGCGGAAGATCAGGGTTATAGTAAGTGTGTACAATTGTATTCAACCTGGTTCTTGCCAAATAGACGCCCCACACACTGAAAACATTAGTGCAGGAGCGTTGCCGTGTAGAAATCGTGTGTCAGGTCGTGACCTTTAACGGAGAGTTTTGAGCTCCTCCAGGACTTACCGCTTTGTGTGGCATTGCTTTTTCACTCCGTATGGTCTTCTGATTATGACTGCAGCTGTTTCATCTGTGAACAACCACACCTTGTTCTACGATTTGTGCTACCTTTCATCGTCTATCATGGTGCTATTAACATTACGAGAGCTTCCATTGTCAAATATCCTTAGCATTGCCCAGCAATAAATAACCTGTTGTTTTATTTGCTATTTAATCAACGAATGAGTACCCAAAGAAAACAAAGTATTTACAACTTTCAGGTGATCATAAGAAATTGCCTGAAATGCTGCAGGTTCAGGGATACTCAAAAGTTATCTTGCTTCAAACTTGCTTATCAAACTCTTTTCCACCGTTGAAGAGTGCTGTGTCGTCAATTAACTACCTTCGATCGCTAACAAACTATGGGACTAGTTTCTCACATTCGCACAACGCTCCACTATGTGGTCTTTGTAATTTTCTTGACTTTGTTGAATTGCCACCTTCGTGGGTTGACTTTCATTGCCAGCTTTTAGTATCTCTGCTATTCAAGTGACCTTTTTCGTCCCAAGCCCGATTACAGCCATTATGCCGCCCAAGCGATCTTGTCGTGGCACAGCAGGTATATCTTTCAGAGCGAGGGTTCCTGAACTTCGTTACTTCAAGCTGTAGCTCATTCTGCTTCGCTGTCGATTTTAGAAAGCTTTTGAACAACTTTGCGTTAAAATAACGGTAGGCTAAAATTAAAACATTTGATTTGGATTGGTTCTACTGTTGACGTCGCTAAGTAGCATAAGCTTTAGCCGGCCGTTATTTTAGCTGAACGTTATGCAAAAACCTCCTATAGTTGCTTATTTTTCTGTATAGCCTTTGCAGCTTTTATACCTGTTGCATGTAGAATAAAATCTAGTAGTATTTTTATATATATGCTTATTCGACTGTTCGATTTACGGGCACCACTTTTGAGCTATCCCTATAAGGAAGGTTGGTGAACAATGTTAATACTCAGGTTGGATTGTCACTAGCCTAATAGGGTCCACAAATCGGAGCGTCTAACCCGTGTCGACACTGCTGAAGATGTTTTTTAGCAATAAATTGAAGCGCATGCCAACTTGGTATGCAGCTGTGTACAATAAATATTATCAGAACAGCATAACCAAAATGTAACTAAAACTCAAAACAATTTCGAAGGATTTTGTAAAATTTTTAAAATAGTACAATTCTTAAATTATACGATTGAATTATTTAGGTGCAAGAGATTTTTCACCCATTTTCTTAGTTGTAATACATTTAAAGAGCACTATACGGTCAGTATTTCTAGTATATTTCGATAAATATTTTTTAGAAACTTTCCCACCGAGCTTTTAGTTCTTATTTTTATCACAAATAAAATGCGTCTTATTTCGATTTAGAAAAAAGTTTAAAGGAGGTTTCTGTTTTGTATGAAGGTTATGTGGAAGCGCGGTTCTTTGCCATTATAACGCTATAACATCATTCAGCTAAATATAGTTTCGTGTCATGAAACTAAGGTAGTTGATGCAGTGAATTAACTTGTTAGGCTTAATTGTTATTATTTACTTGTTTATTGTAGATTATAATAAATAATTGTGAAACATATGTTATGCAAGTAATATTTTACAAATTATAGTTCTCAAAATTACTACAATCAAGATTGATGTCTACATAATGAATGAATAAGTTTAGCACTTGATGTCAGCAGACTTGGGATTTGCTTCAATTTCGCTTTTTTTAATGTTTACTGGAGATTTTTTACACAAATGGAATAAAAACAGAAAAGTAATCCGAGAACCGCTAATCTGTACGTTAAAATTCTGGTAGCAAACCTTTAGAGATTTCCATAAATAGGACAGTACCAGAGCTTCAAATTTGAATTTTCAAAGAGGAATTAAGGCATTGCTTTCTGAATATATGTTTTTATTAAAAAGCCTGCATCACCTTACTTTCCTGTATTGGTCATCATAGCCATTATGCACTTTGCCCCCAACAAATCGTTTGTCTTCTAACATTTGTATTTGCTGCGCATATATTTTGTGTGCAATATAGATAACAAAATATTTTCAGTTTATATTTTAGTATATAAAAGTGGAACGATATATAATTAAATATCACTTAACTACCGCCATAAAGAAATATTATTATTAATATTCATTTTTAAAAATGTGTTTTATTTTATATATTTTTTACTCATTCCCTGTTTGTACGTCTCATATGCTAGTTATATTTCTGCTATTTTATTTTTTAGTACTATAGTGCTGTGTTGTTACCGTCGTTTTATTTAAATATTCATTAGAGACCATCCAAAAATTGAAAGGTTTTTAAAATCCGTCCTAGAAACATAACCCGCGCTGAAAAGCCCGGCACCGAGTATGCAAATTAGCCGTTTCACGAAGTTGATTATTTTTGCCATCCGTCTCATTACGACGTGCTTCTGTAATTTCAAACATATCCGGTTTTTGCGGAATCAAATCGCAAAGACGATCAATTAATTTTAATTGGCTAAACGGCTAGCGGCATTACCATTTAGGCCTAGCTGATATTATCGTATGCAAATCCAGTGGAAATACAAATTAAAGGTCCCTTAAATTTATCGACGCGAATTGTGGATGCTAATTGCTTTACCTCGCTGGGCCAATGTGGCTGCTAATTCAAAACCAAGTCATGGACATTCCGCATAACTAGAGCAATCCGAAGCGGCTGAAAAAATGTGATGCGGCCATGAATATTTGCGGAGGGATCCAAAATGTAATCGAGTTATTTCCCTTTGTGAAACACATCTGCCAATTAGACTTGAGCAGTATCTAGCAGATGATTCAAAGCAATGTTAGTACGAGTGTATTCAAACATCAAAATTAGCCGATAGAAGTAGGTACTATACAAGGTGTCCCAAAATGTAGCAGAATTGTTTTTGGAATCAATTGAATAACTCATTTATTATCAAAAAGTCGAGATAAACCTATATCATAAAATCAACCGTTAACGTGTTATTCTTGTTTTTATAATTTGTGATTAAGATTCATAAAAGTGAATTTACCAAATAAAGTTTTTAATAATATGCTATCGTTATTATTATTCACAAAAAAAATCATAATTTTCCCTACTACCATCGATGCACAGGGCTGTATGTCGTAAAAGTGATTGTTGGTTTATTAAAATAATGAGTTAGTGCGAATGGTATGTGCGGCCTATTGTATTCTAAGACATAATTCCTCCAAAGTGTGCACCTCCGTAGCATAAACGACTTGTTTCATGTGTACCCCCAGGTAAAAGTCTACGAGGGATAAGTCTGGAAGACGCGGTGGCCATGCCACAGGACCCCCTGTTCTAATCCATGTCCCTGGGGAATGTGTTAAGCACATGCAAATTGCATCTTACATAACACCAAGTACTACTCGAGGCAGTTTTATGGTTTCTGAAAGAATGTGCTGTTATATTTGGCAAGACCAAGCTAAAATACACTTGCGAATCCGAATTTTTGCCACACAAAAAACCAGCAAGGCGATTAGGTACACATGTTAGTTGTAGTCAGCACAGAATAACACATTTGGACAAAGTCTATGTCCGACTCAGTGTGCTCTCTAAAGTGTGTTTTAAAAACTTAAAAGTGCAGTGTAAACGGTTAACAAATGTGCAAAACCGAGTCACGACACTAGAAATGATACACCAGGAGCACTGGAGAGCAGATAAGGCCGTTTGTTATATGCTGGGGCTGACATCGGAGCTGGCCTGAGTCGATTAGAAACCGAGATCGCCAAAGATTGGGATCGCAACTGTAGATGTCGAGCCAAATAGCTAAAGACCATGGTGCGTGTTTGTAACGAGGAGATAATTGAGTACTGTACGTAAGAGCTACGAATTTATGTACGAGTAAAGTTGGAGCTATGGCAGGCCAGGTTGGGCAACGAGTGTGCTCCATGGAGGGGCCCGTGCAAGCTACAAAGCAGACAGAAACTCGAAGGAGGTGTTTAAAGAAGTTTCCGAAGCCTTCATGCACTGACAGGTTGCAGTGTCACATTTGGCGGTGACCCCCTGATAGATAAGACTCACACAAGAGCAACAAGGTTTTGAGAAAACTTTTCCGGCAGTACATCTGCAGTTGGTGTGAAATTTGGGACTTATATGCTTCGAACTGCGTTAAAGACAATTGTGCAATTAGTTTTGCATTTAGGCCTAAGGTTTTTGTGTATTTAATTGATCATTTTTCACTATCCACAGGTAATTGTACATACTATTTTTGGCGTTACTTAACAATTGATAAGAAAACTTACGTCTTACATCAATATAGACCAACACCAGGCGGTGGTGTTCTTTGGTTTTTCGAGGCTATAAATAGAAGCGGCGCTGAATTTTCGTGGACTTTGCTAATTTAATTCAACGTTGAACGCCACGCACGTTTATTTTAAGGTAATCAAATTTGTTTAGTTTTTATGTGACGTTTGTCAAATATTTGTGTCGTATATCTGTCAATTACTTCAAAATAGGCAGTGTTAGTTGTCTATCGTATTTTTCATCCAATTCTGGTTCCGGTGTCTTGTGATTTGCAGCAATTATACACAATTTCTTCAAAGAAATTGGACCCTAGACGAAATGCAACAGAGGACATTTTGGATATATTTACTACCAGGGGCGTGGGGTTGGGGTTGTGGCGTGGAAGATAAAGGTTAATACAATTATTCTCTACTGTTTTCTGTTAGCTTCCGAATGTTTATTGTAATTGATGACCTCTACAATAATACCTAACCTGGCAAAATTGGGAGTTGAAAAAGGTCAATAATTAAAACAAAGTTTGCTAATTTTTCGATCATTGTATTCATGTGTTTCCATTAACCCTCCAAACATAATTGATTTTATGTGGTATACGAGTTTCTTATGCGTAAAACAAAAGCCTCAAGGTTTCCTGCTTGTGAAAATTTTCCTGAATGTGCCCGTAATAAATCAATTATTCATGGTAAGGGCAGGTATCAGAGATTTTAAAGGTAAGAGATTTATTCAAATGAAAGGAATTTAAATTTTTAATTACGGGGTATCACATGAGTATTTTTCTAAACTTTTGACTCTACTTGAATTACCCAATTGGTTTCGAAAATATTTCTGGTACATTTTGGAAGACCCCTCATATTGAAATCTATAAATGCATTACTTTAAGAACAAAACGCTTTGACGAAAACCTTCTCCGGCTAATCAAGAAAAACTTAGATTGGAGGTTTGCTGTATATTGGTTGATTGGACGCTTATAGCTACATATTTAATATGCTTTGCGATGACAACACCAAAAATTTTAATGCTATTAAATTGAACACAATTTTGAAGTTTGCTTGACTAACCCTCATGTGTTTTTCTAGTGATATCAACAGTATCGTTTTGTAACCTTGAAACGGGAATATCCTGGTGCCGTCTAAAAAATCTAAATAAGAATTTGTGTCTATTCTCACATGAATATTTAAGTCTAAGATAAGACATCGAGATCCTTGTGAGTTCGATGGCTTCGCTAAATATTAAATTGTATGAATGCAATTAATAATTGTTAGCCAAAGCAGTAGCTCTCGTTTTTCCTTGGCTTTATTTGGAAAGTGGCTTTTTCAAATTGTAGCCGTGGTTTGAATAACTATTTAACCCAACTCAAATTCTGTACAATATTGTAACAACCCCAAAACAATCGACTGGACTCTTAAAAAATGGACCGCCGACATATTAATGGCAGTGTTTAGTAAGAGAATGAACGCTGATCCAGTACCAAAAGAATGGAAGCAGTCTTATATTACCTCCATTCACAAAAAAAAGTAGTAAAGCTTAATGGAGTAATTACAGAAGCATAGGCGTTATTGATACAGTAAGCCGATTGTACCAAGAAGTACCTACAAATAGATAACGTCTTTAGCCCCAAACAGCTGTCTGAAAAAATGCCTGCACATGGCGGAGAAATATATTTAACCTGTATCGACTTCCATAAGGCATATGATATCGTGACCCATTGCAAAATGCGGATAGCTTTAAGTAATGCTAAAATAAGCAACTTATATATCTCCGCCATAAAACATCTATACGAAAGTGCTGTTAGTTCCATAAAAATCTGGAATAAAATAGCCAGAGATTTCAAAGTGAATAAAGGACTGCGACAAGGTTATTCTTTGCCACCAACATTATTTAAGATTTACTTAAACGGAGCTTTGAAGATCTAGAAAGGGAAGTGCGAAAATATAGGTGATATAAATGTCTACTGTACTTTGCGCATACGATGAGGTATTAATATCCGACGTGAAGGAGACATCGATTACATATAAGACAGTTGCAAGAAGACTATAGAAAATGCAGATTGGAAATCAATATGACTTCTACCGAAGATCTGGTAATTGGCATTACATAGTGTTAGATATAGCTATAATTCAAAACTGCGGTAGCTATAAATACCTTGGTATTACTCGTTGAACACCCAATTCTGTCGAAGACTTAAATGACAGCTATGTATCTGTATGTATATGATTGCTTCACAAACAAATTACAGCAAACACCAATTCAAAATATTCAACAATGATCAGGAAAAACCAAACGATTCCAAAGCCATTCATTGGCCGCAATTGACGTTAGTTTAAAAAATTGCAAAGGCACATGTTAAACAAAATGAAGAAAAGGCAAACGCTAATATTAAAAGATGCTTAAATTAACTACACCAAAATCTTAAGTATAAACACATAACTAACTGTACTATTATATCGAAGCACAAATGTACCGAATCTTGCATCTTCACGAATCTGATGCCATGCAGAACCGATTTTAGCATAGATAGGACTTCGCCCCATAAAAACCCAGTTGTGCTGCCTCAAAAGTGGTTCCACAGTCTTACCGCATGTGTGAATGTTATCTACAAGGGAAAATTTGATTGCCGAAGATCTGCAGACATAGCTAAACCAGACACATGCATCTTGCAAGCACGCCTAAAATCACGGAGTTCGACATTTCTGCAGTAGATGAAGGCTTCACGAGGTTGAAGAATACCTCCGCCAAGTATGTGTCTGCTCTACAACATGCAAGAACCTCTTCATGGAGCATATTTGGGTCAATAACTAGTTCGTAACGGCTCGAATTTCACTGGTACGTAAATTTGCCGCTTCCATGTGCACAATATTCAATATTCTTTGTTTGCAGGCCCCTAATTTTGGACACACATATACCCATCAGTTACTGTCCTTGACGTCTACAGCTGCAGCTTTAATTTTTTGTTGCAGTTGACCTTAGCTTTCAATGGACTCCGTCCAGTTCCGCACATCAACGACCTTATCTGCTCGTCCAGTGTTACGAGTGTATTATTTCTGGTGTTGTTACCTGGTTTTACAAGCACTTTTAACGTGATTACACTGAATGTTTAATTTTATCATAATCGCATTTTGACGCACTGTGAAACACACAAAATGTGATCGCTAAAGCTAACATGTGGCCCTATAAGATTGCTGGCTCTTTGTCTGGATATAAATGGAACTTCCAAGTGTATTTTAGCTTGTTTTTGCCCAAACATAACCCCACAATTTTCCGGAAAACCGTCAAAGTATCTCAAATCGTACTTGGGTTGTGTGAGCTGCACTTTGCAGGTGTGCTTGACTTAAACTACTATGAGTTATTTGGGAACTGTTTACAAGAATCTCCTAAAGTTTACTTTTGACACAAACGTACGCCCTAAATGCGACTATTTACAAAAGTCGTATAAACTCTGCGGCTAAGAAATGTGTTTGTGTGTTTCCTTTAGTAAATGAAACTTTGTTAGTTACTCATCACATTATCTTCTAAAAATCTTTAACGTTCAAGCGAATATCACGGCAATATATAGTAAAATATTTCCCAATTTTCGGTAGCACTGTAATTTAAAATATTTAAAAGAGATTTGTGCATATTAGGTTGTATTCGCTTTTGTTTTGTTTCTACGTTGGGGCATGTGGGTTGCCTATTTAGTTTGTGGTAAGTTTGGAATTCACAATAAGTATCATTACTCCTTTCGATAGTGTAAAAATTAATAACATCGGGATAGAACTATTTTTTCTTGAATCCAATTTTGTAATAATGGTCTTTTACATTACTTCCAATGCCTTAAAACGCACTTCTGTCAATATAGGATGCAGAGTTGGTATAATGGTTTGGAGAATTGTTGCACCTATCGAACTAAATCAAGATTCAGCGCTATTTGTTAAGTAAATCTACACATAATTTCCGATATAGAACATGTTTATCGTTATACCTTTAAGCGATTTCACGTTTTAGTGCATTTCTATTAGGCTCTTTCGTAAAGTAACCCTAGATATTCGTCACGTTATCTTTTATCATCTTTCGGAGGCTTTGAGTGTTGATGGAGCTGTCCATGGTGTTCTTTGCTGTGGGAAAACTTTGCCAACTAGTAGCAACGAGTTTTGTCTGGTCCGATTGCTTTTGCTTTTGCCTTTTAATGCACGTGGACATCAAGTGCAGGTCAGACATAATTCCACTATTTTTTTTTTGTGTATCCGGGCTGCAGCTATGCTCTTGAGTGTCGTACTTCAATTGAAACCGCATAACCTGTCAAATTCCATTTTTTATAGAGGGTAGTTATTGAATATTATAATTCGTTGCAATTTGTAATTAGTAAACTATCATAAATTGTTTACCAATTTAATTTGCTCTATTTTACCTTCAAAACTTATGCCGCATTTTTCTATTTTCAAATGGTAAACCGTAATCTCACTGATATTGGCGCGATCTCTGGTGTGTGTGTAGTATCGTATGGCTTGTGGTAGAAAGCCTGGTGTAAGAGTGTTCAGGTTGCTCGAGCGCCTCCGACCGCCGGCTTAACGTGTTCTCCGAGACACAGCTCTCTGTGGTTTTACTACCATTATAGGTCTTCCCCGTCCGAGTGCCAACTGCTGCGAACGTTGATTAACTCTCAAGACTGTTTGACCAGTTCATGGAGCATTCGGCTATGCAACCAGCTGGTATCTGATGATTTGCTGCGTTTAGTCTTGAATGCCATATATATTGTGCTGTATTTATTAGATTCGATTCGGCGAGGCGGTTTCGTGCTGAGGAATTGGCGATTAATTTTATTAAATAGCTCGATAATGCTCTATCAGTTAGGGTTTATGAGTCGGCTCTACGTCGCCGTGCTGATCTTAATATGGCATCACTAGACCACCAAAAATATCTGGAAACAATGTAAGGTATCGATGCATGCAGAAGATTAAATAATTCACATTTCTTTGAGATGAAAAACCTGGATCAACAAAGAGAATCACATAACTTACTAAACCAGAGCAGTGGCGGTTTAAAATAAGTAACTATAAAATTTTGAAAATAAAGGGGGCACTGTAGCTTCCATGTATTTAATTATAAGTAGGTGTTCTTTATATAAAAAGTCTCGTGCCTGCCCACTCTTACATTTAGCTATTTAACAAATTGTCTGATGAGATTAATGTAATGAAATGTCAAATATGTGGTTAATTTAATGTAATTTCAAGTATTTGATCTGCCATTGTGACTATGTCGCTTTATATTTACACCAATGGCTTTAATATACGAGTATTATCATTATTAGTTCAGGAAATCATTTTGTGCTTGCGTAATTCCCATATACTATTGATTGATTAAATCTTTTGTAATAATTTACGTAATAATAGGATGAATCTAAATCGTGGATTTCCTTTGAATGTAATTAATCTGCTACTATTTTTATGATCATAATTCGAGCCTTAATTAATTCCCAAATTCCTTTTAATATAATGAATTTGGTGTTATTTGTATACTTTCCGTATTTTTATATTTATTTAGTTGAACCCCTGTGATTGTTTGCCTATTATGGTTGTATTCAATGTGTTGGATGTGTTTTTTTTTTAGGTTGAAACACTAATATTGTATGCAATTTATGTATCTTTGCGAGTGTTAGTTATTTTCATATACGGTTTATTTTTTATTCGACCTAGACGATAAGTCCGCTTTGTTTAAGTTGCTAGTTACACTGTGCTCACTACTTTGGAATCAGTAGCGTCTCCTATTAATAGTAATTCAGGTTTTCATTAGGCTCCTGGTGCCATGAAGTTGAATTATTTTACATCGTATCTAAGGCGGCGCGGCGCGGCTTGATCTGGTCGAGGCACCCATTAATGGCGTTTTACTACGAACCAGCTAAGTGAACATTAACCGTTTTAACGTTAAGATACAATAAATACTTAAAAAAGCTTTTATCTTCAATATCAAAAAATTATAACCAAATTAAGTGGGTAATGTTCAATAATGTCTTCTTGTAAAAATTTATTTTATCTTTAAGATGATTGCTATTGGTTTGTTATTCAAAGACAAATTCATTCGTAGTCTATAATTTATCACACGCATAATCTACACACTCTGATAAATGAGTTTTAGATACATTTTTATTATACTTATAAGGTGCTGACTAGATGATAACTATTAGTCCAGGGAAATTAGACAAAATAAAAGAAAAACTTCGGAAAAATTCCCGAAAAGCTGGATTTTGGTATGAGCCTTGATATTGTGGTTCTAAACAAAATGTCAAAAGTCCTCATCGATCCGAGTGCCGCTAAAAATTTTAAGGGGGGACAAAGGTCACCAAAAACGGTATTTCGTGAATATCTCGTTAACGGTCACTTTTACAGAAAAATATTAATTATAAAATTTGTAGATTATAAAATTTCTAACAATAAAGATATCATGACTTTTATTCGTAAAAGTAACCGTTTTGGAGATAATTCGATTTACAGAGTTGAAATGTGCACTCTTTCAACGCCACCTTCTAGGCAGAATACAAGGTGCGGTTTTTTTCATGTGGTGTCCCCAGTAGGCATATTCCACGTTTATTTCTGTTTGAAAAATGTTTATTTAAAAAAATATATTATGAACTTGTTCATTAATCAATTTTGGATTCAAAACAGGAGTTATTAATATTCATCTGCAGACTCTATTTCAATCGGTATGCTTTCCTCTTCATCTTCTTCTTGTTCTTCTTCTTGTTCTTCTGCTGTCTTCTCTATTTCCATAGATTCAGTCAGGAAACGTGATGGATCTACATCTTCAGTGGAGTCGCAAGTATCGACGTCATTTATATCGGGTGTTACATTTAAGCAAAACTGGCGAGATAAAGTTTTTTTTTTTTCGGATTTTGTTCACAACGTTGATTATAGTGTAGTCATAGTGACGCTCTCCAAAGCACTCTACATTTATCAGTCTACCCAATCCTCTACCTTAAAATAATTCCAGGTTTCTCAATATTTCTTAAATAATTTGTTATAAACGTTAAAGGAAAAATACTACATGTTATTCGGAACAAAAGTATCTTTATGTGGCTCGGCTGTAATTATCTGCCTCACCAGCTCGGCAGATAAACAGTCCAGCCACGCCAAATAAAGTATAATTTTTGCTCCTAATAACATAATATACTATTATGCTCCTACACGAATAGCAAGCAGATGACAACGGAGGGGAACTTTTCGGAGCACATTCCTTCTCTATCTAGACTACAGTATACTATAAATGTGTTTCTTTCTATTTTTATGGGCTCTGAAACAAGGAAATTCTGGAATATTTTAAGTCGCAACTCCAATTAGATATACATGCCATTGAGGAGTGCATCTATTCGTTACAACTCTGTAAATCAAATTATCTCCAAATCGGTTACTTTTACGAATAAAAGTCATGATATCTTTATTGTTACAAATTTCATAAGCTACAAATTTGATAATTAATATTTTTTCTGTAAAAGTGACCGTTAACGAGATATTCACGAAATACCATATTCGGTGACCTTTGCCCCCCTTAAAATTTTAGCGGCACTCGGATCGATGAGGACTTTTGACATTTTGTTTAGAACCACAATATCAAGGCTCATACCAAAATCCAGCTTTCCGGGAATTTTTCCGAAGAGCAATGTCTAATTTCTCTGGACTATATGGACACAAATCACAATAAACAAAGGTTTCATTCTCGTTTAATGATTTATTTCACTCACTTATAATAAAGTATGATCAAAAATTATTTACATTTAGTATGGCTATAAGATCGTTCCTAATTTATAAATACAACTAAATTTATATTTAAGTGTCAAGCTTGACATTTGATTTTTAAGTGACTTATAGTTGCATTCATAAATTAGAAACTATGCCATGGCCATAGTAGATGAAAATAATTTTTGACAATACTATATAATGTATTATTATGATAAAACATGTGCGACCAGATTGTTTCATAGCACAATTGCTTCCACCTTTATCTGAGTTAAGGGAAAATTCTTAGTTTGCGCAGGTATTACACAGTTTATCTGAAAACCCATTAGAGGCAGCCATAGACTTTAGGAATATTAATCTACAAATGTGTTCGTATCTATCAATGAAAGTTTCTGTCTGCTATTATCAATGTTCATTTTTTCACTTCAAATGGACTAACTTCGCAGCTCTACTTAATGTGCTCTAGCTCGTTTGATTGGATGGCTTTTAGCTATAATCATCACGTCAGCAAAGGCGTTATAGCTATTAACATATCTAGGAAAGTTATGAGTATCGTAACTGCCGCAGATGTTTTGAAATCGGAGTTCGTAGAGCTAGAATTTTACGACATCAAAGGCTGCTATGATTCATAACATCCGTGGCTTGTTCAGTAGTTTACTAGTTGCAGTATGGTAATGGTTGCTATGTACAGTAAAGGAATGTTACCGTACATAATTATACAGTTGCTTCAGTTTGATAATGGCTACCATGTAAAATAAAGGAATATTACCTTACAGAGACAGTTATGACTTAGTTATCAGCCTAGTGCCGAATATGAAACCGGTAAAATATATTTTCCACTGTTTAATAAATCCTAAGATAAGAAAAACTAAACAGCCTATATTATTCTATCTTAGCAAGAATTTTCGTGAAATCGTTTATAGGAACTTTTTTCCTTTTCGTACCAAAACAACAAAAGACAATTTTAAGCAAGAATATATATTGTACTGTGTATCATCTAGTTAAATAAATAAATGTAATAAAATAAATTACTTGTCTCATAGGTCGGGTCTCTACATCCTAGCAAGTATTGTTAAATAATAAGAACTAATTCAAATACATTTGCCATCAAATTCAGTATTTGGGTTCTTTTATAATAATTTTGAAAACTAACAATTTTAATAATACGCATTTGACTGCTGGGATCGTTTACATGCGGACATAATAGCTAATGGGACCCAAGTAGATAATATGGCGTTGCAACTTCACAAATTCTGCCAAATAAATTCGCCTTTCTTCAAGGAATAGTTCATTTCTACGTCATTACAGCTTTCTTTGGCGACTACAAAAGCGTAAGTAAATAAACGCCACAAAACAAAACAAGTAAGGTAGGCTCTTGCCGGAAATTGATATGAAATAGGCGTCACTTCACAATTTTAAGAATTGTACTTTGTAGAATCACTTTCCTGACCTGTTCTGCTGCTCCCGCGATAAATAATATGGCAACAAAGAACCACTGTCCCCCGTCGGTGTAGGCCCATGCGCTGACGAACATGGCTGTAATGACCTACACACCTCGCTTCGTTATCGCGAATGGCTTTCTCGGCTGCTATACTTCACCACTCACTCCTTTACCTCGTCCTAGGGCTTCAAACTGCGCCTGGATAGCCTGCTGTCTCAGACTTCAATTACGCTGTTTGCTCGTCCAAAACTTCTTCGAAAACCACCAACTACTGATCTACCAGTTTCGAGGCTTCAGCTTTCGCTTCTCGATCATATACAAACACACTCTACATTGCTTTACGTAGTACTTGAAAAGGTAATAAGAATATTTACTAAATTATATCAAAAACATGAAAGTCATACCTAAAATTAAAAAACTTGGAGAAATGGCATTTTTATTACTTTTTTATCATGTAATTATGAATATTTTCCGAATGTTAAATAGTGTGATGTAATTCATAACATAAAAATACGTAAAAATCTTCATTTTATTACGTCGGATACCTAGCACTTAGCTAGTATTGCTAAGGTGCTCCACGAGTAGTTCCATTTCATATAATAAAATTTTGCTTTCTGATGTTCCCTAGTAAAGGAGTGCTTCTACATTAGTTTCATTGCGCAATTGTGCAAACATATAGTCCTTGCCAGACGAACAAATGCCATAACAAGCAGCAGAGAACTAGGTTAGTAACAAAATAATTTCGGAAAGAGGACGTGAAGGTCAACAAGCAAAATAAAACTTTATGAGCCGTAAACATGAACCTTATCAAGGCAGAACTCGTTCACAATCAGATCTGGAAGCTTTGAAATAGTTTTAGGAAAGCCAAAAAGGCCAGGATAGGCGAGTGACGCCACAATAAAATTGAATCTCCATGCTATTAATTGATAATAATCAAAAGCTGGTTCCATTCATTGACGATATGACAACGAAATGTAACCGATAGTGATTTGCGTGGCTTTTTTGTAGCGTCCGGATGTAATTAGTAGTAATAGTAATAAAGTCAACAATAAAATGAATTTCCCAAAGCGTTGGCTTTATTAACATTTTTGTTTTTTATAAGCGCTTTAAATGTGGCCCCTCTATATAGTGTTCCCTGAATATTCCAATATGATTTTGTGGAGCTATTCTAGTTTACATTTCCCTTAATAATTAAAATCTTTAGCTTAATATGCGGTTGTTTTATTTTTCTTTATATTATGTGTGACAAATTTACTGAAAATTGCTTTAAGAAATGGTGTAACTCTTATAAACAATACCAATGCGTACAAAATTATTATGTTCAAATATTGTTCTCCTTCCAATTCAATTTTATCTTTAACTCATATATTAAAATTTCATCGTTACTAGCTTATTTCTTCTTGTCTATTTCTAAAAATTTCAATTTACTCAAACCAGTCGCCAGGTTCGAATTTTGTAAACCGTGACTACATTTTGTATGTGTGTGAACCATATACCATGAGATAAAAAAAATGATTCTGAGCAGGCCTGGATATGTGTTATACGTTTGGCAGTACTGAAGTGTATGGTCAGTCTATGCCAAATTCGAGATTTGCAGGTTAAGTTTTACGTCAGTCTGTGTCACACAACAAACAAAACCTAACCTACTAATCTCGAATTTGACATAGACTGACAATAAACTTCAGTACTGCCAAACGTATCAAGGCCTGCTCAGAATCATTTTTTTATCTCATGGTACAAGCTACTCATCTTTACTTCGATTGCATGTATAATAAAATTAAGAAACATTATAAAAAGCAGCTGATTCTTTTTAAATATTAATTTAGCACCCACTTTTCTGTAATATTTGAAGGAAACTAGAAATATAAAATTAAAAAACCTATTGTCAAAATTTAACGTGGTTTATTTTATCTCATTCGGCATATAATTAGAATTAATTAATATTTTACAACAGGTATGAGCATATATTGTGCGAGATACTTTAGAATATTGTAAAAAATGCTGTATTCTATATTTTTCTGTAAAAGATATTCGTATTGTTTCAGTAAGTTTAATAATGTCATTATGATAGCTGTGGAAAATAAATTATTTTATAACTACAGTATACAGGGTGTCGAGCAGTAAGAATCGAATGGTTCTTAGTCATATTTGGTTGTTCTTGAAATTATTACTACGGAAAAGTTTGACAATAATACAAAGTAACTATGAACAATAGTTTACTTTTTCTTTTATTTATGTTCAAAGCAGTCCCCTTCAAAGTCGATACATTTTTGTAATCTTCGCTTCAAATCTTCAAAGGCAAAATGCCAGTCACTTGCTTTTAAGGTGTTATAAATCTGCATAACGTCAGTTTCAATCTCCTTTAGAGAATTAAGACGACACCCCCTTAGATGTTTTTCCAATTTAGAGAAAAGCCAAAAATCACACATCGCTAAATGCTGAGAATAGGGTGGATGTTGAATAACCTTGACTTTATTTTCTAATCTACTGTCCATTTTGCGGTATGAGAAGAAGCGTTGTCAGCCTTTACCAATCCCGTGCTTCTGAAGAATACAGCAAATATCACTTTCTTTATTGATCGCTGTTTTCTGGGAGTCACCGGAGTTGGGTCATCTTTGTAGATCCACACCTTACTCTCCTGATGAGTTGGACAGTCGTAAAATGGAATATAAGTTTCGTCACCAGTAACAATTTTAGAAATAATACGTTGCCTACCATCATTCAAAAAATTAAGGGTATCGCGGCTGATTTGCAAATGCTCGGCTTTGTGCTCGTCAGTAAGCTTATGCTTATGTAAAATTCTTGAAACTGACTCGGATCCAATACCAAGGGACTCTTCTATCATGGCATACGTAACTTTGTTGTCCTTTTCTACAAGTTTCTTAACAGCTTGGATGTTTTCAGGAGTTACTGTAGTTTTAGGACGTCCTTCACGGGTGCCATCTTTAAGAGTAACACCGTCACTTTAGTAACCCCATACCATCGAAACACTGTTGCTCTAGATGGACTATTTTCTCCAAAAGCGGAATTCATTATATCTAAGCACTCAAATTTGCTCAAACCAGACTTGAAATCATAAAATATCATAGCGCGAAAATGCTCTCGGCTGAGATCCATTTTAACTGATCTTTAGAAATTGTTTAACGGGAAGGCCATGATATTAATTATTTAGACAAACCTTATCACTTCTCCAGCTTACACTGCCAATATCCAAAGACCACCGCTCCTAACATCCAGAGCTCCCGATTTTTACCGTTTGCAACGCCTACAGTTTATTCTTGTCAACTAACTCCAAATGTCCGTAGAATCCGGTATCGCTCCCCTCATCAATGTCACCTTTCAGCTTTATAGATGATTCTGATCTAATCTTCTTTATTCCTTATATAGTACTCTGTACCCAGCAATCCCCATAGAAGCCGTCCAACTCTAGCAGATACTCCTACTAACCTCCTCCTAGATGATTGACCTAACTTCCATGGAACCACCAACGTAACCAATGAATATTTAATTATATGTCACTTTCACCAATAAGTCCAAATCTCCTCCAATACTGTAGTTCTTTGGTTATTTCTATTTAATTCACTGTATTAGACAATCTCTTCACTGATTGTGAAGTTTTAGTAATTCATTATTTTATTTTCATTTTTGCACCTCATAGATTTGTTAATAGCCTTTGTATTCATTTGTATATTACCAAATAACTATACGAAATATCCTAATTTCTAACTTTTATTTATCAAAATTAAACATTGTAAAATTCTTTATACATTTTTGACGAGTTTGTTTTTCTAACTAATTAAACAAATTTTATATCTCTAGTAGTTACAATTCTTCTTGCCCTCTTGTAAATTTTAAATATCTTATTATTACATGCTATCATTCCTTATTATTATAACAAGTACATTTGTCAAATGTAATGTAACCTTGGCTTGAAACTTTTTTAAAATTGAACGCAACCATCAAAATTAGAATACTCAATTGCTATTTAAATCCCAAATTACCTTACTCATTGTCTTAATTAATTTTCATCATTCTTATT
>OW679196.1:131160718-131220713 GCA_940337035.1 Agriotes lineatus | reverse complement strand
GCTAAACAGAGCTGTTATATTTTGCAGAATAGATAGGTTCGTTCTTAATATAAGTCGGCATTGCTTATAATTTTGTTATAGCTATATTTATGCACGTGTCAAGGCAAAACAAATACCTGAATACTTAAAATAACTCTGCACTTGAAGGTTCCTTTACGGGCATAATGTATACTACTTTTAAATGTCTAAAACGTTCACATTTATCTAATATTATCATCAATATACATTTGTTAAACCTATACTACTCGTTGTCAATACAGGCAAAAGTTACATGAAGTTGTTATACTATTTCACATATAATAAACGTATATTAGAAACTTTGTGGATGTAGAATTTGACAAATATGCATTTAGTGTTTTTTCTATATATTAATTTAGAAAAGGTGTTACTATTCCGGGACCTCAACAGACGGAATATATACAGAACCTAACGGCATACGCAACAACGTACTGAGCTCTGTATATGAGTGGTTACCACGTGTGCTTAACATTCGGGAAGTCGTGGGTTTGAAACGTCCAATTTCTCTTTTATCACATTTTTTGCACTTTTTAATCCCACTATAATATTAACAACTATTTGCGAGTCCAGAAGATATTCCTTTTGATGATGTTGCCTTTTTGACAGTAACGGCAGCTGTTCCGATATTCCTGACTGATCTTTCAGCAGATGTGTAGTTCCATCATCGTAATAAGGTTACTGATCACTTAAATCAGACATGGAGCTGTACCTGTGACAGCGCATTGGCGAAATTTTCAATTTGGCTGTACATGGCCTCCTCGGAAAGGTTATTTCTGCGGTTAATCGAATTTTCCACTGCACGGTGTTTCATCACGTACGCAGTGTGAATGTGAGGTCACGTAAGAACGCGTGAGAATTTGAGTCCCCCATAAAATCCTTTCTGCGAGTATTTCACTTTACTGAATAGCCATCCCTGAGCTGGGCTTCCAAGTCCCTCTTCTTGAGCCCACAATTAACTTGGTCCCTAATAACCACCACATTAGTAGGAAATTTCCGGGAAAATTGATTATTCTGATTTAACACGACACTAGTTGTCTGCTCGAGCTTTTGAGGGGTTTCAGCATACACCTAAGTTATCGCTCGAATGTAATTTTGCACATATTATCACAAGGAATTGGGGGTAATTAGTTTCTAATCTGCACAAATTTACCCTTTCAGCTTGTTGCAGTTAGGTTTTATTTACTAATCTGCCCAGCACTCCTATAGTAGCCCTAAGAAACTTATTTGGAGTAATTTTTTGCTTGAATCGCTAATTATTCACTGTCGATTGACCAGAGCTTTTAACAAATGGCATATATTACTTCATTATCTACTGTGTATGCCATTATTAGGTAAATTATAAATTGTAAATTGAGATTATCGGGAAATTCAGGACGGAATCTTTCTTGGAATTACTGCTACATGCAGTGAGTGTAAGCAGAGAACGTCAGCGCATTTGCTATAAAGTCTTTGACATAAAAATGAGACTGGAAATGTGGCAGGCTATCAAACTGAAGCCTCATCATACGCTTCGTTCCGGCGGCAGTTCTTCTCGTGTGTTGGTTTTTATTGTTCGCCAGGACAATTTTCCTTACATGCAGAGTAAACTTATTGGGCCGTGTATTACACCATGTCTGTAAAGTTGCATAGAGTGTGCTGTTATCGAGCAACTTTCAACAGGAAGTGGTTTTATGTTTTATTTGAGCTACATCGGTAGCGTCGTACAGTCGATAATGTGAAACTAACGTGAAGGGAAGGTTTGCATAGGTAATGCTAACGGTATAGCAACACTTTTAAGTAAACAAATATCTAGTGAAGTACGAAGGAGGTGACGTTTATCATATCTCCAAATTACAGAGCATAACGAGAAATGGAAATTAACACAGTTGCAATAGTTCAGAACATAATTACTATGACTTTAGTTTGTTCAGTTTTACATTTTCAAATACTATTAACATACCTAACCAATGTCATTCCCTTGCAACTGGAACTAGAAACGATATAAAATACGTTTTCTCAAATTTAAAAAGATTCGAATGCAGCAAGTCTGAGCTTTATGTTTTGTAGATTTAACAGGGTAATGCAAATTTTCAAATTCATAGCTCAATCAATACTTCGAAGACCATGGGATGCCTCAAGCACTCAAAAGCTTTATGCAAAGCCAGCTAGGTTACATCGTTCTCACCTTAACAACAATATCAAGAAAAGTGCATTGCAACAGGAAAAACAATTTAAAGGTGCAATCTAGCAATAGAGTAATGAAAAAAATATATTAAGTAGCAAATAGGTGCTATAAGAGCTGCTTTCGGATAAGAAAAGCAGGCGCTTTAAAATATAGCCACTGCAATTAATATAACAAAAAGTATATGCAGATACTAAAAGACTGACGTGAGAAAAGCTAGACAAGTAGTGCAAGCTATGAAAGATGTAGCATTTCAACCCGAAACTGATATAAAAATATACTCCATTGAATCGAGACAAAATGTACTGGTTGACAATATTTTCCACAGGGCCTCCAAGATGGCAGATATATTTTAGATTTTTCTGACCCCTATTGGTACACATTTGTCTTGCACAATTATCTTTCAAAAACATGAATTACGTTACTTATTTAAAATTTTAGTGTAAATTTGAAACATCTTTGAGTCTGTACCCGTGGTACCGGGGCAGCCATATAATAAAACTAAAAAAAATAATACCCAAATATATTAGAACCATACATATAATAAGTTCAATTACATTGTTGACATTTATTTATAACTATTGCGTGTTCATTGCATAATGGACGCTTACAAGTGTTACATATCTTTTGTGTTTTGAGAAGGCTTTTGTTCTCCATAGATAGATATAGATAGCAATTTCCAACCACTTTTAGACGTCCAGTGGCATCTCGATTTGATAATCCTGAAACAGTAGCTGTGCAGTAGTTAGCAATGGCTTTCCGATCATACATTCAATGGCTAATTTAGTAGAAAAATGTTTATAAACATTATACACATACCGCATGCACCTAAAATGGCCGTAGGTACCCGGGTGACACGGGTATAGACTAGCGTATAAAAAAATTCGCATAGACACAAAGCTTAAGTGAAAGTATCAGTTTTAGCTTATATTTCCAAAATGGCTAATTAATTGGCAAAGAAATTTTAGCAACTTTTGTTCATTCGCCCCTCAAGGAACGAGATTAAGGAAAGAAACAACGATAACAACTGGAAAATTATTGATATTTTTTTATCCACCTTTAAAGCGGGACAGGCCTCTGTATAAAGGGCGCAATAAATTTCGTTGTAATGCACCCAACGTATAAGATATAATATAAACACTTATCGTCGATAAAATGTGTTTAGCACTGTAGGGACAATTTTGATAGCAGCATTGCCAAAAAGTATTTACCATTCGGATAAATTATCATCTTTGTAGCAATCGTTAACGGTCTAGTTCATGTCACCTTGGCATTTAATAATCACCTTAGCATTTTAACATTATTCTGCTAGAAATAAAACTAAACTGTATTTCTTACACAGCAGTAATTAGATTAAATCGTATTGTGTATTTAAAACTTTCAACTAATGTTCCGCGTTCTCGAATAGGAAAATGCAAGCCCGCGGAATACTGATCCAGGGTGATATTATTAGAACTACATGAGACAGAGCGATGTAACGGGTTGGTGCAATTTGGCGCGTTGGTGGTAGCTGGTAGCAGTCGCTTGCCAATAAGCGAGGTGTGCGTGTCTCCCGAAGCAAAAAGAACCCCACTCGAAGTATTATAAGTGCCAGCTTGGGGAGACTCTCCGATATGCAGGAGTTCATAGGCAGATGCATATATATAATACACATATATTGCTGGTAGGGCCTGGAAACTTCAGAAAACATTACGGCGCCGACATAGTCTCACTTAGAGTATAACGCGTCTCGTGCGCATGCGTGAGAATTCGAACTCCGCCTCTAGAAGCGAATTTTAAACTTGCCCACTTCCCCATTGGCCGAACGACGCCGCCGCGCTTGCACACAGCTCATCATTATACATTGAAGAGTTGGTTGTCTGTCTCACTTCCTTGGCAAGTTTCCCACTCATAGCCGCTAGCAATATAGTAAGTATTAGATATATGGGCAGAAGCTGCTATTCCAGCTGCCATTCGAGCTTCAAGGAAGCCAGCCGGCTTTGCTATCGCCAGAAGCCTGTGGGAGCAACTACCAAAAGCTCGAAGCTGATCTTTTCGTTATCTTGCAACAAGGTACAGGCAAATTTAATTATCGTAAATAAAACACACGCTTGAAACCCCGGAACGTGAGTCGAACCATAATACCGATTCACGAAGAAATTGCAGCAAATTACGCAATAGCTTAAACGAGCGAGCTGCTGATTCAGAGAGCCAGAAAAAAAACACTGGCATTATTTTGTTGAGACATCGTTTCAGCTGATATCAAGCTACTGGAACCAGGAATGCATACAGTGAATTCTAGTGCGGAATTTAAACATTGCATGTAGATTCAGCATTAAGCTCGTGGACTGTTCTGCTATTAACAGTTATATATCATCATTGTGTATTCTTTTTATGTATTTCCATGCATGTATGTTCCATTTACAGAATATATGTATTTTCACGTAAACTGTTTGGTTTTCATCTCTGGCCCATTTGCATGTAAGTATGAGTACAGTATTATAGGTGATCACAATCAGGTTGGAACTATCTACATTGACATTCTCTTAGCTGCACTGAGGTAAGAGCGGATCATGTGCTTCTACGACTGAGTTAACTAGCATATAAAGGAGTTAATAAAGGAAATAGCAAAAAAACACAAGAAACCCATTTTAGAAGTATTGAACTAGAAAATCACCTATCTCACTTCAATACACATTAAAAATTTAATAAAAATGTGAAGTTTGAAAAAATCGTTATAGACGTTTTTGAAAAAATCGAAAAAAACTGAAAAATCACAAGAGTAAACATCTACTTCCGGTTATGCGATTTTCTTCAAATGCTTGCTGTCGCATCTACATAGTACACAAAACTTATATATGAAGTTTCAACGCCATACCTCTTTTCGTTTTTGAGATATTCTGTTCACAGGCAGACAGACAGACACACAGACAGACAGACCAATAAAAAAAATATGTTTTTTGGGTTCAGCGGACTCTAAAACGTGAAGATCTGTTGAAAACTCAATTTCGAATTTTTGGGGTGAATCCAACACTTTATTGTCAAAGGAAGTAAAAATTCTAGACAATATTAAAAAAATTATTGCAGAAACAGCAAAGAAAACGCGTGGCACACTGAAAGTAAACAACAAAATAAAACACACAGCATTATGATATAAAGAAGGTTAGGTATAAGTAGTACCTAAGAAGAAACACAGAGAATATACATATATGAAACATCCAAAGAAGAACGAAAGGAAGTGAATAATATGGCCAGAAGGTCAAAAAAGAAGAGTTGCGAAAAATTAAAGGAAAAAATGATAGACCGAGGACATTAAAAACTTGTTTATGGGTTACCTTGAAACACTAAGAAAGGCAAAGTAAGTCTAACAATAAAAAATAAGAATAAAGAAGGAGGATTAATAACAAATAATGGACAGTTGGGAATATTATTTTCTCAAACAATTACTATTTATAAATCCAGAAGGAAATCTCAAAACAGATGGAAACGCAGGCATATATACGCATATTACGTGCTTATATTTGTCATGAGTGTTTAAAATTTTGATAACATTTTAAACACTCATTAAAAAAGGATGCATATAACATGTATTGTAATGAGATAAAAACACAGTGTATATGTCGCCAAAGAATGTATGGATGAAAAATAGATTGGAGTGACAACACCTGATGAAATAGACACAGCTAGATTGCTAAAAATCAGTACCTACAAAGTATGAGACAATTACCGCAGAACAGAACTGTTCACGAAAGTTTACGAAAGAGCTTGAGAAGACGGCGGAATAACACAAGATTGGCAACTAGGGCTAATAGTATTAATAAATAAGACAGGGATGTCAGAGACTGTAATAATTACAGTGCAATAACTCTATTGAGTACAGTTATGACAACATATGGGAGAATACTAGAGAAAATGTTGAAAATGTGTATATAAAGGAGAGGTAAAAAACGTTCATGACTTTAGCTTCACAACAAAAGAGACACTGAGAAATAAGATAAAGTTATACTTTGCAATTACAGATTTGGGGAAGATCTTCGACATAGTAGAACAAGAAAAATTATAGAATAGCAAGATAAAAGGAGAAGTAAGCCCCAAATTTGTAAAGACAATAAAAAGTAGTTATAAAGTAAACGGCAATTATAGTGCTAGTAAAACATAAAACACCGAAGAATTTTGAAGCGAGGGAAGGATCAAAACAGAGGGGAGTGTTAAATTTGGTCTGATTTGACATATTCTGGGATGAAGTAATCAAAGCATAATCAACCGAACCAACTGTAAGATACGCAAAATTGCAAGCAGTGACGATAACCCAATGTCATCATAATGACAGATAATAGTAAAGCAACTACAAAAGAAGCTAAATATTTGAAACAGAAACCTGAAGAAACGAACAGCCTAAGAACAAGCAATTTTAAAGATAGATTCTGAAGAAGTCACCTATTTCAAATGCCTAGGAACAGTAGTAGTAAGTAATGTAAAACGAGATAAACAAGATAAGAAGGTGCAAGCTGCTTATCGATACTTCGGCACATTGTTGGGATGGAGCTGTTTTTGCTATTAGTTCTTTGGTGAACCCGATACATTTATTTAGTCTTCATAATCTGCCGAAACGGTACTTTCAGTGTGGGGACAGAAAACGCTTCTAATGTGGCATCTTACATTCAAAGGTGTCAATGGACAGAAGTCGATATACGAATTTTTGGATCTTAAAAAGAATACATTCTGTGTCCCGTTTTGATGAAACATATTGAGCATGCAACCATAACAAATCGAGATAAATGAGAGGAGAGATATGAAGAGTAGAGTAAATGCAGCCACCGGAAGCGAAACCAAGAGACAACTAGCTCAACAACTACATGATATCGACAAACAAGTTAAAAGAACAGCAAGAAGGGACAAAAGAAGATGGGTGGACAGATTAACGGAACAAGCCCAGGAGGCAATGCAAAGGAAGAATTTAAAAGAAGTCTACAGAATAACTAAAAAAATAGCAAAAAGACCCCAATATACCAACAAACCAATGAAAGACGACACTGGAAATATTATCACCTCAGAAAGAGAACAAATCAGAATCTGGGAGGAACACTTCTCTAGTCTACTCAGCACACTTGAAGAGAAGGAGACACAACCGCAGGGAGTAGCACACCCTCTTCTGAGAATTAACACGAACCCTCCAACCAGTCATGAAATTATAGCAGCAATATCCAAACTGCGAGAAGGGCGAGCGACGGGTCCAGACAACATACCGGCTGAATTCCTGAAAGCAGACTCACAATACACTGTAAAAGTAATACAACCAATACTTAAATACATTTGGGAGGAGGAAACGATTCCTACAGATTGGAAAGAAGGCACGATAATCAAGCTTCCAAAGAAGGGCGATCTGTCTAAGTGCAATAACTGGAGAGGCATTACACTCCTCAACATGATTAACAAAATTATAGCTCAAATCATAAATACAAGGATGATGGAACATGTGGAAAAGAACCTCAGAAATGAACAGGCAGGCTTTAGGCCAAACAGATCTTGCATTGATCACATTAACAGCTTGAGAATAATAATAGAACAATGCATAGAGTGGAGATCCCCACTATACATTGTGTTCATTGACTTTAAACGCGCTTTTGACTCTCTAGACCACAAAGCACTTTGGCAGATACTGGAATTAGTCGGAACCCCACCTAAAATAATAGCCCTAATAAAAAATCTCTATAAAGATGCACGATGCAGCGTACTTCACAAAGGAAAGAGTACAAAAACATTTCCAGTCCTTAAAGGCGTTAAACAAGGTTGCCCCCTGTCCCCACTACTCTTTAATATAGCATTAGATTGGATTATGAACAAAACAAACCACCAACAACGAGGAATCACATGGGGACTGCAGCAGCAACTGTTAGATTTAGACTACGCAGATGATATATGTATTGTGGCGCACACTTTTAATGACATACAATCACGCCTTGATCAGTTGGTTGAACACGCCCAAATAGTAGGTCTAGACATAAATATTACAAAAACTAAATCCCTAAGAATCAACAGCAACAACCAACGCAGGTTCATCATCCACAATACACCAGTCGAAGATGTTCAACAGTTCACTTACTTAGGCAGCGTAATAACTAGCACAGGGGGCACGGAAGAAGACATAGAAAGTCGTATTGGGAAGGCCAGAGGAGCCTTCGCCATGCTAAAAGAGATATGGAACAGCCCGCATCTATCCAGAAACAACAAAATAAGAGTGTTTAACTCTAACGTAAAATCCGTCTTATTTTATGGATGTGAAACATGGAAAGCCTCAGCAACCACAACCTCGAGACTACAGGTATTCGTCAACAGATGCCTTCGCAAAATATTAAAAATTAAATGGTCAGATCGTGTAACAAATGAAGAAGTATGGAGGCGCTCAAAACAAACCCAACTATGCCACGAGATCAGGCTAAGAAAATGGAACTGGATCGGGCACGCTCTACGAAGGAACCCTGACAATATCGCGAGAGCGGCACTAGACTGGAACCCCCAAGGTAGCAGAGGGAGAGGGAGGCCTAAAACAACGTGGCGAAGGACAATCCTACAAGAAATAAAAAACACAGGACGATCGTGGCTGGAAGTAAAACAAATAGCCCAAAATAGAACGCGATGGCGAGCATTTGTCGAGGCCCTATGCTCCAACTCGGGAGCTTGAGGAAATATATATATAAAGTAAACGGCAATTATAGTGCTAGTAAAACATAAAACACCGAAGAATTTTGAAGCGAGGGAAGGATCAAAACAGAGGGGAGTGTTAAATTTGGTCTGATTTGACATATTCTGGGATGAAGTAATCAAAGCATAATCAACCGAACCAACTGTAAGATACGCAAAATTGCAAGCAGTGACGATAACCCAATGTCATCATAATGACAGATAATAGTAAAGCAACTACAAAAGAAGCTAAATATTTGAAACAGAAACCTGAAGAAACGAACAGCCTAAGAACAAGCAATTTTAAAGATAGATTCTGAAGAAGTCACCTATTTCAAATGCCTAGGAACAGTAGTAGTAAGTAATGTAAAACGAGATAAACAAGATAAGAAGGTGCAAGCTGCTTATCGATACTTCGGCACATTGTTGGGATGGAGCTGTTTTTGCTATTAGTTCTTTGGTGAACCCGATACATTTATTTAGTCTTCATAATCTTCCGAAACGGTACTTTCAGTGTGGGGACAGAAAACGCTTCTAATGTGGCATCATACATTCAAAGGTGTCAATGGACAGAAGTCGATATACGAATTTTTAGATATTAAAAAGAATACATTCGGTGTCCAGTTTTGATGAAACATATTGAGCATGCAACCATAACAAATCGAGATAAGAGAACGAAATCACCGACGCTAAAAATCAGAAGTAGATCTCCCAGTTACCAAGACACGGCTATTCTAAAACTGCGGGATGACAGAGCAACCAGATCAGATCTGATACTTTCTGAACTCCTTAAAGCAGATCCAAATTACACAACAATTATCCTGCAGTCAATTCTTGAAGATATAAACGATCCCCAACGCATGGAAACAGGGAAACATAGTTAAACTGCCGAAAAAGAGCAGCCTCTTAAGGTGTTGTAACTGGCGAGGTATTACACTGCTCAATATGGTAAACAAGACCATGGTACATATTATAAATAGCAAGCTTACGGAACATGTTGAGCCATATATAATATCTGAGCAAGCTGGCTTCAGAACAAATAGAGCATGTACAGATTACATGAATACTCTTGGAATACTTATTCAGCGCAGCCTAGAATGGAAAGGCCCACTATACATAGTTTTTGTAGACTTTAAACGCTACTCTTTAATTCAATAAGAGCTCTGGCAAGTCTTAGAGTTAACAGGTGTGCGCCCAAAACTGATAAACCTAATAAAAGTCCTATACACTGATGTAACGTTTTGCATAATGGAAAGGATAACGAGAACTATGCTATACCACCAGGGGTCTTCTATATCCCTTCTTCTATTCAATATTGCCTTCGTCTGGATAATAAAATATGCCAACTTCTAAGACAGAATCTCAAGGGGGCTAAATAAACAGTTACATGACCTAGATTATGCAGATCATGTACGATTATTGACACATACATTCCATTATATGCAAATAACATTAAATCAACTCACTGAAGAAGTCAGATTAATAGGTCTCGAAATATATATCTGCAAAACAAAGTCAGTGAGGATCTGCACCAACAATCAACAACGATTCCACATCGAAAACGAAGCGATAAGTGACGTAGATGAATTCTGCTACTTAGGCAGTATCATCACCGTGTATGGAGCAACACAAGAATAGGTGAAGTTGGAATAGCTTTAAATGAAATCTAGAATAGTGCACATCTAACACTCTATGACAAAATAAGAGTCTTCAGTACCAATCTATACTCTTCAATGGATGTGAAATATTTATAACAGCAGTAGCCTGAAACAGAAAAGTACAAACATTTGTAAACAGCTGCCCACAAAAAATACCTAAAACTCTATGGACAGGTTTTATTACTAACACAGAGCTATGGAGAAGAGCCAAACAGATCTGCAAACAGCAATGGTGATGGATTGCACATGTCTTGAGGAGGGAAGCCAGCAGCATAGCCAAAATGGCTTTGGGATGGAACCCTAAAGGTAGCCAGAAAAGAGGCAGACCCAAAACAACCTAGGGGAGATCAATCCAGCAAGAAATGCAGAGAAATAAAAACAGAAATACAAACCGAAAACACATAGAAAGGAAAACGACCAATCTCGTCCAACAGCTTTTCAGCTCTTTGCATTAATATTCCCCACAAACTGACGGGTTATGTCATTCACGAGATGGAAGGTTTACATCCATCCGAGAGGTCACCTCTACCAAATTGCATTTTCCCACTTTACCTTAACGCCAAAGCGGTTGCTGTCTCCACAAAAAGTATACAGTTTTATGAGGCCTTCCATAAAGTATTTATATGGTCGCGAGTGATTGAGGCAGGTCATGCCAAAGTAAAATGTTGTGTAAAAAATCGAATAAACAGTCAAAGCATATTGTCAATATAATAAGACAAAATCCTAAGACAGAAGTTTTTAACAAATTAATATTTCAAAGTATTCGCCTATATGCTAAAATAATGAAACATTAAGTTTTGTATTCTTTAAGAAGGTTACATTTTCATATAATCGAGCTTAAAGCGTTCACAGCTATCAATAATAACAAAACACAGTAAAATACCTAATATAACTTAACTAGGTCAAGAGCAGGTAAATCGATCTGATAAAAATAGTTTCTTACTACAGCAGCATGCGTAAATAGGAATTACATTAGCGATGCTTCACAAAAATAGCGGTTGGTCTTTTAGATATCAGGTAACAGCTTCATTGTATCTTATGCTGTTTAAAACTTTAGCTAATATAATAACTACAAGATGGGTTACCAAGGAGATACTTTTCCATAATCTGCAAGATGGAAGAAAAATGATAAAAGAAGTTCTATCATTATAAAAGTGCAAGTAGCAGTCATTGATCACTTCCTGAGTCGTATTATTGAATTATTAAAAATACCCCTTCGTTAAATAGAAAATAGAAAACGATTTTTTTGTGGTTACCTCTTATTCTAAAACCATAAAGCTTTTTAATGTAACACATTTACGTGTGGAATACTGATATGATGCATAATAATTTAGGTTTAAACTCAACATTTTTAATTTTTTTGACATCTAAAATTCCTGACTACTCCTTTCGGCTTCCGGATTTTCTTTTCCAATTCCTAATTCCCAATTTTCTCAGGTTGCTTGCCACATTTTTTGTCTATCTCCTACCTCTCCTTCAGGTTTTCTAAAATATTTCTGGTACACCTGTTAACATAATATATACGCTTTACGCTCAACTTAATTAAATACATTTTAGTTGAGGATTAAGTGGAAGAGCAGATGGTATCATCAGTTCGCCCTCTATAAATACTCAGTACATACATGTAATCTTGTTACATTCTTATACAGGGTGTTCATAAGAATTTGTGGTCTAGTCGGCTTTGGAACTGATGAAGTCATGTCGTGCATTAAAGCATATGGCTGATAACTGACACTGGTGACACTGTCAGTCAATGTCAAATTCGAGGTTAGCAGGTTAGAATTTGCGTCAGTCTGTGTCAAAACACAAGTAAGTAACAAAAAGACAAGGGGAAAAAATAAAAAAGATTTAAAGCTGAAATTATAGCTTACACATGGAAATAATAAACGTTTAAACTTCCAACTACACATAAATATAATTTTATGAATCCTGTATCACTTTTAATGTAAATTTATATGTAAACTACATAAACACATTTTCATTGTGACAATTACAATAAAACAAAAATAAAGGTCAACAAATTCTGACATGTCAACTAATCTCCATTTCCTATCAAATACAAGAACTCGTTTCATACAACCTTAATCAAAGATACTATTATTGATAAACTCTTTTAAATGTTTTAATAAGAGAAGTTCCTCCAATTGTCAGTACATTTCTGTTATCCAATAATTGAACAAATAATTCAAGAATCAGTTATAACAGATTGTTAATCATTCTTGTCAACAAATTGTCCTTTTTTATTTCAAATATTGTCTGAAGAAGCTAACGATGTTTAGCGAAACGTTACAAAAAAACTGTTTACATGTTTTTAACATTAAAATTTTAAAGTGTCTTGACTGAAATGTTTTCCTAGTATCACATTGCTAAACAGATTACATTAGCTGAAATCTTTCTCTGATTATGCAAGATGGGTGAGAGGTTTCTGGTAGATGTGTGAACCCTTCATGGTGTGAACATAATTGCTAGTGACTACTCATTAACCTTGCAAGAAACATAAATTGCAAAAACAGCTGTTAAACAAAATTTAACTTTTACCATGTGTTTGTAAAATAGGTTAAAATATTAGATTTAGATTTCACTGCATGACCTATACGAGGATTTAGTAGACGACGCCAAGACGAAGAAATACGACTTTAATTTCAACTGCTATATTGTATCAAATACCCGCTGCTTTTATCTATTCAAATTTAAACGAATAAAAGACCTGCAACAGAACTAAACACTCTAAAATAAAATATGTTTAGCACGTGCAATAATTTAAGTAATACCTTGCAATCAGAATAGCAGACACAAAAAGAAATAAATGGAAATGTACTGCAATAGTTTACAACAAGGGATAAATACTGATTTTTCGCAAAAACGTTTCTAGCAACCGTCTTCAAAGACATTACTTTTAATACTAAAAGCTGCCCTTGGAATTGATGTTCCCTTACCGATACGAGTACAAGAGTTTATATGTTGCTAGGCAACACCTTTAATTCCTAGTTTTAAAAGTACTTTTACGTTCGAGGAACTAAAAGCAAGTTTTACTTGGTCTCCTGTAAACGCAGATACGCGATTGACTGTAGCAGCAACATTCACAACACAACACAAGTACGAAGCTCCGTCGCTGCAATCTGCCACACAGAAGTACAATGACTTCCAGCTCTAGATCTAGATCTTCCACATGTCGGGCTGCGGGGGAGTGAGGAACCCTGCAGTCTTTTATTCGTTACTAAATATTTCACGTAAAATTAACGTGAAACGTGAATCACACCTTGTAAATGTTCACTCACGTTTACGTCCCGATTTTCAAATATTACTCACATTCATTACGGGACCCGCTGTGACCCGGAATGACCCGACTGTTTTCACGTCACGCGCTCATCCCTACCTCAGAGCAATTCCGCCAGACTCGGCGCCAAATTAAAAAAATTATGACATTCTGAATACTATACAACAGCATAAGAAAGTTCTAATAACTTTGTTCAAAACTGTTTCGATATTAAGAATATTTGAGATATGTCACTGCAGTTATTTGGACTTGTACCGTCCTACGTATTTTTTCAGTATGCAATAATGCGATTTGTTTTCTGTCGAAGAAAAGGCAGCAACAAGATTTTTCTCTTTTTTACAAAAAGATTTCAATGCGAGTTTGATGCTTAACCTTACATTTCGCCCAACATCAATCTTGTAAAATTTCAATGTATGTAAAGCCACAAGTACCACTTGCCGTTCAATCAAATATCTATCTATCAACGCTGACTAGAAGCCAGGCTCTGAGAAATTTCCGAAGTAAGGGCTAGCACCAAATGCATTTTAAACCTGAACTTAGAGCCGGGCAAGAGCTACTTCCAGCTGTTTTAAAACCCCGTAAAATATATATCAGACCAAAGTCAAGTTTCAGATGTTAATTAACTCTCGATTCAGCTCTGTTATGTACGAGTGCAAACAGGGATTATTGTTTTTGGGTTAAGCACGTGCCGTCGGTGAGTTTTTTCAGCTGACGACGGGAACATGTCCACTTTTCCTGTAAATAGTTTCGTTTACGGTTAAGTCTGCAAACAGCAGGGAAGCTAAGTGCTCTTGCAGCGACAGCAAAAACCTTCATATCACTTATGTCATCGCCATTTCGCTGGAAAATAACGAAAATGCAACGGTATTGATGTGGCTTCCGCCTTTAACGTTGCTAATAGAGATTATAATTCAATTCGGGAGCGCGCTCATCAATGTCGGATTTCAATTCGATCCTTTGGAACGCATTTTGTCCTGGAATTTTAGCTCGTTTGCCCGCTGCAATGCTGAAAATCTGTAATCTAACGCAGCCACCCATTGTTTAATGGCGGTAAAATAAGCGCATTTCTTCATACATATTGATCGCACTCACTGCTCTTATTCTACTCGCTTTAATTATAGCTTTCATTGCATTCTGTTAGTAAACTACTTGCAGGAAGATTGATTGATTTTACCAGAGTCGTGTGGATGACACACAAAAGTGATTAATGGTGAATTGTGTGAATTCGGCAAACAATCTACTAATTAAAAACGACTTGATTTAATGATTATTTTAGTTTTGGCAAACAAACGTAAGTCGCTGATTTTTGTCATGGTTTTCAGTCACTAACAGAGGAAAACTTTACATTTTTTTTCCTGAAGGAGCCCTATTCAAGAAATCTTTAAACTATGTGTTTCTCAGTTAACTAATTATTGCCTTTATATTTTCACAGAATATGTTTACGAACAAATGGGAATACGTATTATTAATGTTTTTGTTAATGATAGAATTATTAATCAGATAAGTACTGAAATTTAATAAATATTCTATTTTTATTTCAGACATGCCTTGACATCGTGACGATATAGAAGAGGGACGGGTGCGTAAGCACCAAAAGTTCAAATATAAATAATTCTGAGATAGGATTGAACTCGAGAAATGCTTATCTCTGCTCCTCATTTGGCACCTAAATTAATTTCAATGGAATGTTACGTCGATTAGAATATTATACAAAGATCTTTAATGCGAATTATATTTATAGAACCGCTCTGCATAACCATAATGACTTTGATTTTCTATATTAATATACCCTATACGTCGACTGTTGATGTTATGTAGATGTTGTTCTAGGTAATGCGTTAATAAATACTGCACCTTTTTATATATTTAATTATTAACTTATAAGTCTTTGTTTTTGCCAAAACTGATATAAAGTGTTCACTAGTAGTCAATATTTAGATAAAAGAAAATATAAGCTTTGTATATCAACAGCGTTATTGATTATTTAAATGTATATTACAGGTAACTAAATTCTTTAGCTTGTTCTGAAACCTCTTTGTGAAGTACTACTGTTCATATTATTTATCTGTAATAGTAAAATATTGAACATTAACAAATGAAAATAAGCTTTTTTATTGGACCTGAACCAACTCGCAGTAAACTGGTTGTCTTTCCTCTTATAAAGTCACTTTCCTGGACCTGCCGTTGCTGTAGTTTTGAGAGTACAGTCTTTTATATTACATTCGTTCTAAAGATTACTTGGGCTGATCAAAGTTCATCCACAAGAGTGGCTACAATGTTGTCAATATAGAGCCGAAACAGAGTTAGTGGACCAGGACACCTGCGTTTACCTGCTTGATCGATGACATTTTCCATGCCATTGTTATGCTGTCTCCCAACATCAAGAAAATGTTTGTATTGTGGTGACGCTTTGGAACTGCTCCTATCAACTCTTTTGCCCTACCAAGCCATATTTTCTTGTATTCAGGTTGATTATCTGTCATCTACAGTTCAATGTCTAGTATTTTTGTTGGTTGGTATGACACCAAAAAAATAATAGACCCGTTATAAATATAACCGCACTAGGACTGTTATAGGTATTAACGATACAAGTTTGATTTCCAAAACGAGGCAGTGAGTCGAGTATTGCTGAACGAGTTTTGGTATGTGTCATAAGCAAACGTGTATTATTCAATATTCTATCTTCATCAATAAATTTAGGTTCAATGTATTTTTTTATATAAAAGGAGTGCGGTAATATCCATTACTGAACTCAGTGCGTAATGAAGCTGTTAACCATACTATAATCAGCTTGATTAAGAGTCTATAACAACTACCATCAAGATAATAGTAATTAACATCATTAGTCTGTTATTTCCCTATCGGCCGTGTGTAGTTCAAGGTTTTTCGTACATCCTTACATTTTAAGAATAATTTTAGAAGGCGGACAGCCGGTTGCTAAAGCGTTTGCGTCTCGAGTCACATTTCGTGATCGTGACTCCTGATGAAGGGCATTCTTTCCGAATCCAAACGCTAGCTACTTATATCCGCCGCGACTTATAGGGGCTTATAAAACCACACTTTGTGTGGTTACTAACAGGTACTCAGACTACAGTAAGAGGAGGAAGAAGAAGAATTTATTGAACATAATTTAAACATAACGTGATTCTCAAGGGCCGGCGGCCATTACAAATGCCTTTGCTTTTTATAGATTACGTAGTCGCGGGCCGTTATGATCCTTAACGGCAAGCGGCTGTTATAAATTATTTTTCAAGTGTTTGTTTAGTTTAGTTCAAGTACTATAAGTGTATAGTGCTATAAAAAATGTGTATCTGCTTACTATAAAAAACAAAACAACCAAGCACTTTATTTAGGCAAATAATAATTATAGAATTAATAGTAATTTATTTTATCTCACAGTAGCGCCTATTACCATACATTATACAACTGTTTTCAGTGACTAAAATGAAGTTTTATTCACATGTGAGTTTTCATTATTTATACTACTGCATTGTTGGTAGCACTGTCAAGCTATGTCAAATTCGTAACTTTCAGGTTAAGTTTTGCGTCAGTCTGTGTCAAATAACACACAAAACCTAATCTACGAACCTCGAATTTGACATAGACTGACAATACACTTCAGTACTGCCAATACACTTCAGTACTGTCAAACGTATGTCACAAATCATAGGCGACTAATTATAAATTTATTTCGCGACATATTCTGACTGCGCAAACTATTTAGACATAAGAATTGCTACTGTAAGATAAAACGTCGTATATCACACGTGAGCAAAATGCCATTATAAGCTCGTGAGAAATTGTATCGCTCGTGCTGGGGCACTCGCGATTTAAAAATTCTCACTCGCAAATAATGATGCATTTCTCTCACTTATAATATAATCTACTAATACAAGACGATAAAGTTAAATTTTATCCACGAGTGAATAGTTTAACGTCGAGACGAAGTCGAGTAGTTAATGATTCAAGAGTGGATAGAAATCACTTTATCGTCGTGTATAATACAATATTTTTTTCTATAGCAAGAACTTTAACAATTTCAAAAGAAAATAATGACAGTCAATCACATTTCAAAACGTCAGTAGCTAGATCGGGTTGCTACGATAATACGAAGCTGTCATATTTAATTTAAACAAAAGTTAGAAAATTAAATTACTTCATCTATCCTTGATGTTAAAGTGCTACTTTATCTACCCTTGCTGTTAAAGTAAAACTTGACCTTTTGTTTTGAGTTGATAAAAGCACACTTTAACATGTGCTATAGAAAAAACACTATTTTTATGTTTAGAAGTAAAGTTGATAGTACACAAAATGTCATACGACACGCGATCGTTAAGTGCTTACGAGGCTCTTGTAGCATAATATACTACTGTGGATATCCTTCGTTGTATATTATTTTCCATAGTTTCTTCCTTTTGGCCCTGTTGAAGGTTTCTAGTCTATAAACGATATGTAGGTTGAAAAATCAACTACAGTCACATCAACAACATGTAGTTTGGTAAGCAAATAGCAAATTGAAATAGAAAATAGAAAATACATTTTACAAACTTACTCTAATCTCTTAATGTTAACGTAGTATCATGTTAGGTTCCTTTCAAAATTCCCGCCACCACTGGCTATTGAATGCACGCGGCAGAGAGGACCGCGTAATTCGTCGCGTCGAACTGCTTCTCACGGCGGGGAGGTTTCGTGAATATTGTAGAGGGAAAGCCAATTGCCGTGCCGACTTGGAAAATTTGTGACAATTTTCGAATATATATGACTTCCCAAAGCACCAGATACTAATCTGAAATCCCAATTCCCGTTAGTATTTGAGTTTCACGATATTCCATGTCGACCCACGGTGGCATACACTCAAAAGTATTGTCTAGCTATGCTCGGTATAGCAGTCATGCGAGAGACATTAATCTAAGGGCATCTCTTATACATCGCATGTAAGGTTGACACCAGTGTAGCCGATACAGCTATCGTTTTTGTTTATTTTTTAGAGTTCACAGCCCCATTTTCAAACCCACAAACCTCGCTTAACTTTGGCATTCGACGGTTCAGTAGGTCCGGCCAAGATTTTGCTCAGCGCTCGAGGTCTGTGGCTTCATATCATTTTCGTATCTGCCGACGATTAAGCTACTCAACTAAATTATTTATAGTTCTTAATGTAATATTCATATGTAATTTACCATCAAGTTGCTATATATTCTATATGAAGTAATAAAAACTCTTAGTCTCCTCCACAAGTTAATTAGAATTTAACAAACGACATATTTCGAAACCAATACTGGTATCAGCCGTAGTGTTCTATATTTCTAAATTTAAATTTGCATGTATAAATAACCTATTCACGTAGGCGTTTGTACAAGTTTGGCTTGATGAGACAAGTTTTGAGGTATACCCCCGTTTGTAGCTCACTCTACTCTATTGTTCTTTTTGTATATATTTTTCTTAGGCGAACACATGTGAAGGTTTTGCTTGTCATAAGAAGCAGCTAGACTTTTTTTAGGTACTTTCCTCTGTCGGGGTTACAGCTGCAAGGCTGGCCCGCTAAGGGTTTCCTACAGTTTATATGATTTAATTTTGTAAAGTGAACATAAATAGTAATTGTTAAATTGACACACTGAAACCTAATTTCAGTGTACCGCAGGTCGATACTGGATTGAACGGGAGTCAATCCTTGGGAGATTCTATGGTCTATGTTCATGCAGATGGTCGGTCTAGCCACCACAATGCTGCTAAGACCTGCTCTTAAGCTAACGGAGCTGAATGGATTGCAGATTTGATGTGACTTCGAGGAATGAGGGAAGGAGCCGGCGATTTTGGTAAACCTCCACTGCACGTTCAACATTGTAGATAATCCTTAGCTCAGCAATTCGGGACGCTTTGCTGGGACGCAGCCAAAAATGGCGGCTCCGAATCCCAGGAGGATAAAAAGGAAGAGAAAAACGGAAAAGGCTGGATCGACAAAGGTACCCATTAAAAACAGAAGCTAATTGAGGTAAAATGTACGTACCAGTTATAATTGAACTGCCTTCTAATTGATAAACCAGTGTGATAGAAATTACTCAGCTTGGAACACTATTCCAATATAATTAAGTGCTGCTTTAATTATTCTTAACTCTTTTAGGACGTGCTTTGAATTGGAAATTTCTTAGAGCCTTGAAGAGTACACAACCCATTTCGTCGCTGGGCGCAGGCATGATGAAATTGTTACAATTTAAGCATTTCCAAGAGGAAAGAAATGGTTTTCTTATATATTTTGAAAATTTCTTAGTTCTAGTTGAATAGGTATGAAATTGTACATACAATACTGACTGATATGGAAAATTACCTCAAGTGTGAATTTTGGCCAACTAGATAAGGGTTAAGTCAACCTGCAAATCTTCGAACCGTCTTAAGAGGTCTTTAGGGGTTACTATAATCAATAATTATGAACTTTAGTAGCAAGTGACAGTGGAATGTTACACAATTACTTACATTATTGTGAGCAAATCCTTTCCATTGCAGTATACGACCCATTTCCAACCCACTGAAGTACTTAGCAGCCTTCAAGTCGTAAATGTGGATTTACTGGTGACAGTATTTTGCAGTAAATTAATCAAAATAGATTCAGTTAGCCATATCTTCTAAATTTTTATTACTATACCACGAATGAGATTGAATTGTGTTCAACCTGATTATGACAATTTTACTCATGGGTGTACTGCTTTTGCAAATTACTTAATAACGACATTTTCATGCTTTTGTTCAACATTTGTTTAGAAGCAAAAATCAGAAACTGGTACCTTGTCAGCAGCGAGCTCACGTAAATTTCAGGTGGTATAAAAGAACACCAAACAATATAAAAGAACTACAAGAAGATGTAGAAGCAAGAAGAGATAAATTTGCGAGCAGAAGGTTAAAATAGATAAAAATTAATAATTAAGAGGTACAGAAATAAAAAATGTAGCAATGCCTTCTAGACTGGCTCATTCATCTAGACAACCTTAATTGACAACTTTCGCTTCTTCTGACACATGACCATATAACTACTGGTCATTCAGGTCAGAATCGAAGGTGCATGACGTGGAAGT
The DNA here is from genome assembly GCA_940337035.1 of Agriotes lineatus. NCBI lineage: Eukaryota > Metazoa > Arthropoda > Insecta > Coleoptera > Elateridae > Agriotes > Agriotes lineatus. Next base: position 131,199,875 of record OW679196.1, on the reverse strand, counting down.
AGATCTCCGACATGATGAACAGCTTAGATACAAGCTTAAATGGACCAAACACTTCAAAAACGTGTATGAGCCCTCAATAGAGTATCGGCCTTATTAAGAACGCTACTAATGAAGAATATATGGTGATGACCACTATCATTAGATGAAGATCGAATATTAAAAGCAATAGAGATTGGACCGTGTCATGATTGAGATCGAAGAACTCAACGTTTCGCCCACTTTCGCACGGTAACTCAACGTGTGAACCACTTCAGAGGCGAAACTCGTTCTTTTGCTTTTTCCTCTTGATGAAGCCCCTTACTAAAGTGGGCGAAACGTTGAGTTCTTCGATCTCAATCATGACACGGTTCAATCCCTGAAGTCGTTTGTTACTTAATGACAATGACCATGGAAGACTCAGATATCAAAAATAGAAATTTTCATAAATGTTATTGTGTGTATAATATACGCGAGAATAATGCATTGCACATTCTTTAAGATACTATGAATTATCAATTATTATTCCAGCACTAATAATTCGAGAATTCAAATTAACTTTAAAGATGTACCCAAGCTCTGCCACACAAAATATGTTATCAAGAACATTTTGCTACATTTTCAGCTTGTAATAAACATTTTGTAATCATTTCGATGGACTCAAAAACCAACTGGGACAATGTCCATTAACCATTCTTACTCTAACTTTCTTTACAATTCCAACACAGCCAAGCTGATTGTTTGTACAGCGTTTCGAAAACATGATTTAGAAATAAATAGCTTTTGCTTTGAAATACACATTTTTACTTAAAATAGCGTATAATCATTTCCCCTTGACGTGTTGTAAATATTTGAAACTTTTGCTTGTGAATACGTGAACCGGCCCCACCATGTCCCGCGCAAAAAGGGATGGTTGCCTGCTGACGCCCATGGTTAAACAATGACAACCTGCATAATTTTGAAAAGTGAATGCAAGCTTTCATTTAAGTATAATCAGAACCCAATTTGAATATCTAGGTAGGTCATCTACTAATAATCGCCCGGATTGGTAGCGTTAATCGCGGGATAAGAAAGAGTGGCGAGACACAACCCGATGTTCTCAGGTAGTACATATTTGCTTCTATCGAGTAGTAGATTTATCATAAACTTACCGATTTTGTTTGCTACTAATTATTATCTCATACTTCACAACAAAAATTAAAAGGTATAATGGGGTGTCTTTAACGAGAAATTATAAACTTTCACTTAATATATGTGTAATTTTTTGCAGTCAGCTTTGGCCTATATGTCAGAAATGATAACTACCAAGTAGCGAAGATCAACAGCATCGTTGTTTTGTTTTGTTGTGTGGAATTATGGCTATAGTCAGATTGGAGGTGTGTTGTTGGAAGTGGTGGAAATAAGTTGGAGGCAGATAGAGCGATGCCGGAAGGATCTAGAAGAATGTTCAAGTCGGCATTAGTTGTAATTTGCTGTATGTAAAAATAACTGTGGACAGGTTGGAGGTAGACAGAGGGATGTCGGAAAGATCTACAGGAGTGTAAAGGTCTACTTCTTGGATTTTTGGTTGTTCGAAAGCATTGCTCAGGATATGTGGGAATTTGTCAAATGATGTTAGTGGATATCTGTTGAATTACAGAAATTAATATTATACAGCGGTATAATAAAGTAAACTATTTAATGCCTAATAATATTAATGCAATGAACTGTCAAGGTGAAATTCAGTTTAAAAAAAATCACATACTTGATTTAGATTTGAACCTAAAACATAATAGTAAATTGAGAGGGATCAATAATGCAGGTCCCAACATGAAAAAAAGAGAATCATGCTTAAAAAAGTTATTGACTGAGCTGGTTATGAAATTTAGCTAAATAAATATAATTACCAGGTATGATGATAGTAGGACATAACCATAAGCATACTGGATTAAATCAATATGAAGAGTTTAAAAAAGTTTATGCATAGATAAATAATTTTATAACAATTTATAATGATCGACTGAACTACGACTACGTTGCAGGTATCTTGACTTTTAGCAAAAGGAAGTACCTTAACACAGCAGTTTATATAGAGGTTAACTAAACATCGTAATCAATTCCAGGCAAATATTGTTTTATAGCAATTAATTACAACCTGCTGGAAGTTTTGCAAAGGCTGCACTTTGTTCGAGCTTCTTGTACGTATCCTTGTTTACCAAAAACAGAGCTCCCGAAATAAACTTGTCTCCCCAATAATTCGTATTCCAGTTTTAATTGCAGTAAGAGCAACTAATTTGTTTTTGCTCGCTATAACGGAAACGTAACCGAGTTACCCCACGTTTTGCTCATAACAGTGTAACCTAAGATTGAAAACGAATGTAAATTAGCGAATAACGCCTTAGGAGACTCACGCATATTTAGCACGAAGAGACTGCCTGCCATACGCGAACTACGGAAATTGTTATTGTCTGTTCTATTTAATTTCAACGGATATTATATTAGTTGCTTCTAACCATCTCCAGCAGTTCTTCTAAAGCGCCTCGAGCCGTTCGAAGAAGTTTTGTCAAGTTCTAAAACCTGTAGTGAAATTCATAGACGAGTGGTTCTGATTGCTCAAAAACTTTAAATGGTAAATGCGACTCTTGATGCAATAGATTGCAAAGTTTTCATGAAACAAGGTTTCGGTTTCGCTCTATGCATGTTTACGGCGAAGTTTACTGCATAAGTTGTTAATCCATTTTTTATTGCGACCCCTGTCTCCCAGGACAGGGTCGCCAAATGTACCATTTATCCCCGTCAGCTGTGCTATGATTTATGGTGAACAAGCACATTTAAAAATACAAATCCCAGACTGAGTGGATATGCGGGATTCCAGGCAAACGTTTCATTTAACGAGTTCTACTCAATAAGCATATTTATTAAAATGTTGTCGTGTTGCTTGCTTGGGCTTGCAAACATTATGAGGCGTAATTGAAGCGGTTTCAAAATGTATTGCAGTGTACTATTCTATTTACTGTTTTTTGCAAAGTAGACAATGTTAGCGTGGCTGTTACCTATGTATATATATATGGATTTGTCTTGCGTAAAGCTGGCTAGCTAGTGAATACCAAATCTTATATCTTCTTTGGTATTATGGTTTCCAGCAGAATTCATTGATACCAGTCGAATGCATTTTGGTGTAAATTGAAGTCCAATATAATAAACTTAGATCGGTGCCACCAACAGTGCAAAATCAAGTAAACCATGTTTAGTTGGAAAACATAAGCGCCCTTTAGGTAATTAGTGTTGATTCTCTCAGAAAAGCTGTCAAGGTTGGCAAATGCGATCAAATAAAAACTTTTGGAGCCGTCCGAACATTGTCAGCCTAAGCGTTGCCGTTGCCGTTTAAGAAATTTCCTCACGTTTGCTCGAGAAAAATCTGCCGAAAGAAAGCGAAACAGGACGCAACTTATAATCCCGATCGTTGGGGGTATTTTTAGAACGCCAGCGAATCCCCTCACTTTCCGTGGAATATTTCACAAAACTTCCCGGCATGTAAACAGCGTTCTACGCTGGGGTAAATACATTAAAGAAATATTAACAAAAGTGACGAACATCACACGCCTGTTGCACGGACGAATTATGAAAACGAGAGACGGGCAATACCGTAGCAGGTTTCTGAATTTAATATTTCGGTATTTTAAAAAAAATATCAGTATGTAGTAGATCAATATCTCTTCATTGTAATGGAAATACTAACAACTCTGTGAATAGTTAGAACTCAAATACGCATTCTGTGAAATTCGTGTATTTTTTTATATTCCAAATATTAAATATTTTCGATTTAATCGTGTTGGTTGAATTAGTTTAATTTACGAAATGCAACTGTGTTGCAATACAAGAAATATAGCAATATTGGTAAAATTATGGTAGTTTGCACGTTCAAATTTTTTTTCGTGGACCATAATATGTAAAAATGGAATATTTTGAGCATTAATTATTAATTGTTTGCGATTAGCAGGAATTGCTTCAAAACATATTACAAGATCTGTGAGATATACATAACTAACACAGGTTAAATGCTTCCAGCGAGAAAATTTGCGAACGTTGAACTCAGGTCAGAAGAAGCAACAAAAGAGATTACAGGTTAAAAAAGGAAAAGATTAATTTCAGCAAAAAATATAAAGTGAAAATTGAAAAGTAGACAATTTCTGAACAAGCCTAAAGAAAAGCAACAGTTAATAGTTATTTTGAGTCTCCTTTAAAACGTTTCGGATATTACGAGAAATGTTCATGGAAATTACCTTAAAATTATAATTTGCTAGTGTGGTATTTTCGTAACCTACTTACGCTAGAAGCTTGAAATTATCTTTGTATATTTTCTGAGTTTTTATATTCGATTTCACAATATGCTTTAAATTATCTTGGGGAGTTCGGCACGAGATCTCTTGCTAAACGGTCGTTCGAGTGAGTGACCGCAACGATATCACGCGTCCACGAGCCCCCGGCCCACGGGCAGCTGTGTAAGTAAAATACAAATTTATAATTTACCATTTAGAGAACAATTTTATACGTACACTGAACTACATCCCGGGGTAAAGCAATGCTGGCAACTAAGAGAAACTCGTATCACCTATCACCTATTATAAGTGAACTACAAAAAAAAATACCAGTGCAAACCCACACCGTTATTATAAAAAAAAATCTGTTAGAACACCTAGAACCGTTAAGCGAATATACATCGCCAGGGAACACTGATACACTTAAGCAAACAAATAAAGAAATCAAGAATAAAACTTCTCCAATCTTCTTATATGGGCCAGGTTATCACAAAAAAGTTATCGCAGACATTGAATGCACTGTTCAAGATAAATATTTCACCAATCTCAGTGGGACTTCACTGAAGATAGCACTCTCGACCCACAACAGCTACAGGGCCTTAGCAAAATATCATTTAACAAATAAAATTGCATACCACTCTTTTCAAAATTCCAGTGTAGTACCACTCTCATTTGTGATTAAGAATGTTAAAATCTTTCTAAGGGAAAAAGACCCAACTTCTTATAATTAACATCACAGAGATGTACAGCAGAGACAGAATACCAATCCCAGTATGAGCAATAAGACTAACGACCAATAAAAAATCGAATAACATTTTTAGAATAGAAAATATCTATCACACGATAGTCAGGCTTGAACCACTGAAAACATCTAAAAGCGCACCACAATGCCACAGGTATCAACGCTACGGTCACACCAAGAACTATTGTCGCCTAGAACCCAGATGTGTAAAATGTCTGGGCAATCATATGTACACCGACTGTGATAAAGACAAACATTCTACCCCAATCTGTGTTAACTGTGGAGATAACCACCCAACTAATTTCAGAGGCTGCAAACACTTTCAGGACTCTAAATTCTCCAAAATTAGAATTCACACTAGAAAACAACACGATAATAATAACATTCAACCAGTACCAACTCTTCACAACTTAACAGAAACCCCATAAATTCTAATACTAAACATATAACCAATACAATCCCTATATCACTTCTAAATCTGATTCAACTCTCCCTTAGCCAACTAAAACAATTCTTATTAACTAATCTTTTACCACTCTTTCTAAATAAATAATAACTGCAACAAAACTTTTATTCATTCAAACATCCTGAACTGGAACGTTAACGGACTAAAGGCTCCACAGACACTATTTACAACTTTTTCAGAAAGATTTAACACAGACCTAGCATGTATATCAGAGACACACTTAATTAATAATGACTATTGCATACATCTGTCAAATGATATCATTTGACCAATGATCGAACTCGGTTTTTTTAATTTCAACCAATCAAAAACTACTTGCGTCGATGATTATTGTTATATAACAACTTATCGGTAATACTCCACCTTACTCATTAAAATTATGATTCGTTAGTTTTTTTAATCGATTCAAGCAATAGTCACGCAAAATATATTGCGTGCATAGTTCCTTGCTTCGATAATGCTGACAGATTGCACCCCCGCTGGATTTCTTAGAAAATACGCCCTTCAGCTTCGCTGTCGGGACATATTTTCATATATATTGCAACTAGTGGGTTCTTGATTATCAAATAATCATTTCTGTTTACAAGAGATATATTGTTTGGCAATCACGAAAGTCCGAAGGAAAACAATGTATCGAGTGGAAACAGAAATGATTTGATAATCAAGAAGACACGAGTTGCATTCGGCTAGATTATATCACGAGTCAATACACAACGTTGGAATAGTGTATTTTAAATATTAAAAGTACAGGTAATCTGGTTGTTATGACAATTATACTGACAGCAGGCAACGTGATGTTTATGAAGGTGTGTGACTATCAGCTATTAGTCAGGAAGGTGTGTGATTATCAATTGATATGTACATTATCAAAAGTTAGTACATGCGTAACTATGCATTTTGCTGTTTTTCATTGGTTGATGTTAGAGGGAGTGGTATAATCAGTAATAATACCACGAGACGACTGTGAATTATCAAAAATACTTTTGCTTTCTCACGAAACGGGTTACTTAGAAACAACACGAGCCGAAGGAAGCAACCCGTTGAGTTTGTAAGCAAAAGTATTTGATAATTCTTAAAGTCGTCGAGTGAGTATTTGATTAGATTATACCATGAGTATGAATAAGGGAATTACACTAAAAATGTATTTAATGCGTAACCTTAAAAACTTGTTGGAAATGGCATGACATTGACAGCTGACAGCTCAAAATTGAAAACACCAAAACGATAACACCACGGTGTTTTCACTTATTAATGCGTGGCCTTAATAGGAATTTTTTACATTATGAATGGTATAATCATCGCAATCCAGCTAGGCGTCCAATCAAACCAGCATTATTGGCAAGTCACTATGCACTTAGTACGTTACTATTGATTACATCAAATTGCCTGGCTATTCTTGTTATCGCGATGATAGAGCAGCAAGATTTGTCTCCGGTGGAGTAGCAATCTTCATAAAACAAAAAATTATTCATCATGAAGATACAATTGATACTGTCAATCTAGAAACGCTAGCCAGTCGAACTAAAAACAGAAGAAGGCAAGTATATTAAAATAATTAGTGAATATTGATAACCAAATAAACAGCTTCTTGAAAGGGACATATGCGAAATATTCAACAGTTACCTCAACTCCGGCAACCCAGCTGGAAAAAACTCGAAGCAATCGCAACTACACCCTGGGAGGATCGACATACTACCTATGTCGTAATAATACTTAAAAAAATGTTCAGTCATAAATATTTCAAGTTAAAACTGCTGAACGTAACTGAGATCATCTTCCGGTAATAATCTCTTTTATAACAGCATCTTCTCGAAGACGTGAATCAAGGATAATAAACGGAGTAGTAATTGGCACCTTTTCCAAGAACGAAAATCTCCACTACCACTATAAGTTGATAACCCTGGTAGAGCTAGATGAAGCAATAACTAATTACACAACATACATAATAGAAAGTGTTCAAATAGCTACATTCCCACGTGAACAACGAAAACCAACAAATTACAAAATTCCTCACTTGCAACTAATCAACTTAATAAAGCAAAACAGTCTGCTGCGTAGGGAGTGGAAACGCACTAGAAATCCTGCAACGAAAAACGTGGTTAATAACTTGTCACATAGAATTAAAAGAGAACTGGACGAATATAAACTTAGGTCATATCAGAAGCACATATACACGACAACACTTATAACATTGATAATGAAAAATGTGAAGCATTGGCTGACCACCTTGAAAGAACGTCTACTTTTAGCAATCACCAAGACCCATGCAAACATACTAGTCAGACATATACAAACGTACCTTCCAACGGCCGGAGGTAAAATGAAACCAACTTCACCGAAAGAAATAGCTTCAATAATTAAAATACTCCCACTAAGCAAAACCCCTGGCGAAGATGGAATACCTAATGCAATCCTTAAACAATTTTCCAAGAAACCATTAGCATACTTAGCTACCATCTTTAACGCATGCCTAAGAACGGGCTATTTTCCTAACAAATAAAAACATGCATTAATTCTTCTCTTCCCCAAACCAGGAAAAAACAAAAACGCTATTACCAGCTACAGAGAGATCAGTCTGTAAGCAACTTTATAGAAATTACTTGAAAAAGTAATCAATAACCAGTTAAATGACGAAATCGAAAGATTACAACTATTATCAGCCTTTCAGTTTGGTTGTAAAAGGGATATTCTACATGTCATCAACTCCAACGTATTGTAGAATCAACAAAACTGGGTTATGAAAATAAGCAATACCTATCGACACTTTTTGTGGATCTAGCACAAGCCTTTGATCGCGTATGGATTGAAGGCCTAAACTACGAGCTTACTAATCTTGCTCTCCCTGGATACTTAAAGGCTATCTTATTTTCATATCTTGACAACAGAACATTTGCAACAAAAATTCACGCAACAGTTTCATCAACCAGGCACATCAGAGCAGGAGTTTCCCGAGGGAGCATCTTAGGTCCTTTATTATTTAATATATTCACCAATGTTATCCCTAACACAAAAGCAGACTTAGAATTATTCGCAGATGATACTGCATTACTGACTAAAAATAACAACCTTCTAGATACAATCACGCAACAAATGTGTTTGCAAAATGGTTCAAACGCTGGAATCTAACTATAAACTATGATAAATACTCAGCGAATAATTCACCCTCAGAAAAATCAACGACCCACCGCCAATGATAATAAATAGCAATGCAATCATGTGGACATACACCATGGAAGCAGTAAAATACTTATGTGTGTACCTAAATACTAGACTCACCTGAACGTTCCACGTAGTTAAAAAATTAAACGAAGACCATACAAGACTAGCACAGCTATATCCGCAGGCAATGGTTATTACAACTTAAATATGCAATGTTGTTCGATAAAACACTAATATGGCCACTAGTGCTTTACGCATGCATAATTTGAGGAAACACATCCACCACAAACTTACAAAGAATCTAAGCATTACGAGCTAAGGCGAAACATTCTTGCCGTTCTTTGTCTTGGTGTGCCTTAAAAAAGAAAATTTTGTATGTTGTGGTGGGCCAGTGTTAAACGTTTCATCCAGATTCACACAAAACTTCGAATTTTATAGTAGATTCAATAAAGTGTGTTGCAGTAGTTGCTAGAACTGGAGAAAATTGAACACTGGACCGTGACTAAATTTTTGACTAGGCAGGGTGTTACTTTTACTTTATCACTCAAAGGTTAAAAACGGTTTAGAAGGATAATTCGCCGTCAGAATCCACTGTCCGTTGATGGGGAAATGAATTTAACCTTGGCAGAGAGAGCCTAGAAGATGATGTAAGAAGTGGAATACCTGCAACGGCACAGAACCCTGAAATTGTTGCCAAAGTGGAGAAGTTAGTTTTGGAGAAAAAGCGAATTACTGTTAAAACGATAGCCAAGACTGTGCAGATTGACGTGAAATCGGTCAGATTGATGTTGCATGAAATGTTTTATATGAATAAGGCTTCATATAGATGGGTGCCATGAATTTTGACAACTTTGCACAAACAAGATCAAGTGAACATTTGTTGCGAGCTTTTGGAACGTGTCAATACAAATTCTGAATTTTTTTTACCGAACTGTCACTATGGATGAAAGTTGGCTCCATCACTATGACGCTGTCACCAAAAAAGCCAGCATGTAGTGGCGGCATTCCAACTCTTCTCCTCCAAAGAAGTTAAGGATGATACTTTCAGCAGGCAAAGTGATTCTCTCAGTTTTCTGGGATTTTAATGGCGTCTTGCTTATAGACTTTTTCGACAGTGGTCGCATTAATGGAGCATATTACCGCAACCTTTTGACTTCATTACGGGACTAAATTAAAATTAAACGCTACGGACTTCTGTGAAAAGGAGTTCCCTTGCTGCACTGTAATGCGTCCTCCCACAAATCTGCTGCAACGATATCAAAAGTGAAGGAAATGGCTTTCGATTATACGAACAGCAACCACTCCCGCGACCCGCTTTCGGTGTTTATTCACGTCCATGTCTACGCTGGCCAGACACATGCACCATTGTTTTCCTTTGAATGTACATTCACATTTAAATATACATAGGGCCGGTTGCAGAAAGCAATGTTAAGTCTGGTGTTAGCTAACATCGCGTCAAAGTGAACAAAATCGCATCAAATTTTGTTTACTAATGTATTAGTTACCATAAGCATTTCAGATTTGGTTCGTTTTTGTTCACTTTGACGTCGCGTTAGCTAACACCAGACTTAACATTGCTTTCTGCAACCGGCCCCTAGTCATATTCTGGCAAATCTCATTTTCTCACTTGCTTGCACTTTTGTTTATCGGCCACTTTCGCAGTTACAACCGCAACTTGCTCTTGCTGCCCACGCGCCTCTACGGGCTACGTTGGACCGGTACGTGCAGCAAACCCTTCTGCTTGGTCATTTATTGACCCTTGCACATCCGCAGTGGCGTTCGCAACCTGCTATCGCTGCCCACGTACACATATAACCTACTCTGGTCCGGTACATGCAGCAGCCACTCGTGCTCGGTCACATATCGATCTACATACATTCTCAGTTGCAACCGCAACCTGCTCTTATTGCCCACGTGCCTCTACGACCTACGCTGGTCTGGTACGTGCAGCAAACCCTTGTGCTTGGTCGCATGTCGACTTCGCACATCCGCAGTTGCAAACATACTTAAGTTTTTTTTTTAAGTTTAGTAACACACTGCAAGACATTGCCGGGACAGTCAGTTTTATTCGGTTGATCCCGCCTACTTTTTAGATTAACAAAGCTTCCACGCTTCCATGTGTTTATTTGTTTGTTGCGTATAATTGTTTTACTTTTTCATACATATGCTTGCCGTTTTTCTCTCTTTTCAGCTTTTATCTCTGAAGGAGGAGGAAACGCTACATCAACGATCCAGACTCCCGCAACCAGTGGCAGCGTATGTGTTCCATTATTTGTTATTGTTAGCTTCTTATTGTTGTCATTTATTGTTATTAGTATTTTAAGGATTACTGAAGACGATCCAGGAGGTTTTGTACCTAAATATAATCCTGCTACTTTTATTCGGGATTATATTTGCTTCCTTACCTGGCCTTCCTCCCTACCTATTCTTTTTTTGAGGGGGGTGAGTGGTAATGTTGGCGATCCTAGTAGCCTTATTGTCGCTAAGGCTACCATTCCAACTTAAATAAATAAGTCAATAAAATATCTGGCAGCTTCACCACCCATTTTGATTTGGTTTTCCGAATTCAAATTATATCATCAATTAATCAAGGGATTATTAACATATAACCACATATCTAGTAATACCCTTATAGTACTTCCACATCCAGCTTATTCGCCGGGACTGTCATCCTCTAATTTCTTCTTGTTCGGAAAATTGAAAGCTCACCTACGTGGAACGCATTTCCGAGATGATGACAGCTTAAAAACTGCAGTGCATTCGTACTTAAACGTTAACAATTGTTCGAGAGCAGAGTTCTGTCAACTTAAACATAGACAAATACACACAAGATTGAAACGCAATCTACCATAAAACATGTATCTAATCCAAAGTGATAGTGATAGTTATGGTGACTGTATAAACTAATGGACCTTAATTAATCTGAGTGCATCGACAGTAATCTTGCAACGTGTTGTATACAAGATTTTCTGTAATTTTGAGTTATGTTAATTTTTATAGTAAATCTACAAAGTTATTCAAAATTTTCATATTAGCACTAGTGTCAGTATGAAATCTCATATTGCAACTAGTGCGATTATATGCATTATTTTGACATTCAAAACGACAACAAAATGTCATTATATTAGGTAAAAATTACAGAAATTCAATTGTAATACTAAAAATATAAAGATGAAATTCCGAAATCCGAAAAACTATTGATGAAAAAATTCACGTAGGTAAAATTTATGTGTTTGTTAAGCGTAACAAAACCGCCGTTCAGGCAGGCTGATCCAAGCATAACAACTCAAAAGATAAAATCCATCTTTCAGGAAAAACAATTGAAGATATTATAATGTTGGGCGATGAAGGTAATTAAGATTTGTTCCACAATGATTAACAACTTTCTCACGAAAATTTAGATTCTTTATCTAACGAAGAAAGAAATATCGATCCACAAGTACAAATTCTACCAACACCTACAGTAGATTCTGTAAATTATAATAAAAGCAGTTTTTATTGTTACCTAGAACGCTTCACCTACCTGAAAATGGCAGCCCCATTCATTTTCGGTAAACAATTCGTTCCTGTGATTGTTTAGGAAACAAATTGCTATGCCCGAGAACTATTTTGCTCTGAAGGAATTACGGAAAACTCGCGCATTCCGAGATGGAGTGACGCAAATGCCTGAATTACGGGTATTTTGTGGATTAGTGCTCAATACCGGCACAATTAGAATTATCAGGGTGCAGGATTATTGGAAAACAAATTGGTTATTTAACCTGACATGTTTTCCAGACTATATGAGTCGGGATAGATTTCTCATTATAATGGAATTCCTTTACTTTTCAAATAATCCCACAGACAATAATTCAAAACCAGAAAAACGACTACAATATAACTTTTATTAATTAATTTCAACAACATCTTGGTAGAAATTAGCTACCCAGGCCAAACATTTTCATTAGATGAATCTATAATTTTTTGGCGTGGGCGGTTGGTGTTTAGATAATTTAAATAGAAAAAATTAAAAACACCAATATGGAATAAAACTCAGCCTTGGAAGGGCATTATGGAGTAATTCCTAAGTTTGCTACATATGAAAATGACCATGCAGCCTTATGTACCTTTGCTGACTATAGTTATCGAGAAATGGCCATGCGCTGTACCTATATGGATAGTTATTAGAACAATTTGGACATATCTGGATAATTGCATTAATTTTTCAGGCACGCTTCTTGCCAATATCAATAAATCCTGGAACGAGGTAACTACTGGGAAATTTAAAAATGCCAAACATTGTATACGAGACTTAATACAACATATTAAAGATCAAATTAATCCTTAGTTTAATTATTTTTTTCAATTTTTATATAAAATCACACTTAGTAACACGAATAATTGATTTTAGTTTTTTTATACTATCTTGATTCAATCCTCAACTCTTTGTTCCAATTGGTTATGGTTAGTAAGTGGAAATATAAAAGAGACGTCGCATATATTTCGAATGACTTCGAAAATTAAATGATCTGTTTTGAAACTCGAAGAAAAGCTACCAGCAGTATTAACATACTATAACGGAAACACGGGTGGCATAGAAGAACAGGACTGGATAATGGCCTGTTATTCTCGTGGTGGGAAGGCACTGAGGTGTTACAAAAAAACTTAACATCCACATTTTACAAACGATGTCGATCATCTTGCACTATTTGTACGACAAGTTATCTCGGAATAAAATTCTACTGTATACTCTTCGTTTAAAAACATTTAACACTTAATTAAAGAGTGCAAACTTAGTCAAAATGACAAGACAGTGAGAAAAGGGTACATGTGTGTTCGAAAAAAGCAAAGCTACTTTTTGCTGCCATGAAGCGTACTGTAGGTCTTCAGAACTGTATCTGGTTAATTTTTTTAAGAATTCTCATAAATAAAACGAGCCGTTGGTCAACCTTGCCTGGATGCTTTATTTGCATATTTATATATGTAGCCAGTTTTATTGTATTTGCATGCAATTTTATTGTTAACTAGAGTTATTCTAATTTATCTTCAAATCTAAGAGAGTTCGTGCATCGCTAAAATTGCTGAATATTTAGCGACGCATCAAAAACTGTCGAATAAAGCTAGTAGCCAATGGCCTATGACCAAATTCATACGTGTATAAGCTAATCACAGTGTGAAATCGCCATACGATAAATTAAATAAATGGAAGCGGCTAAGGAAACCTGCTGCATAAGTATTTGCGTGCCGCAAACAGTGTTTGCGTTTCAAGTAAACTCTATTTCAATCGTGCATATTGTAAGTACACAATTGCAAAGCAGCCAAGGTGCTTTCAAGAGTTTCCAAATGCCACGTGCCGTCAGCCGGCACCATAGTCATCAGCGAGCAACTTTCTCGTTGTGTTGGATGTACTAAATGAGAAACCATTCCTGTCAACTATGTAACAGATTTATCAAACACTAATTTATTTATCTAGATAATAATTTCTAGAACTAGTTTTCCAACTGATTGAGAGGTTGAGGGTAACACCGTCACAGTTTTGGTTTTTATGTCTGCTAGAGGACAGTTTATCTTTGTTCGTGTATCCACGAAACTGTATAAACGAGAGGATAAAATAGCTAAAGCTCATCCCAACCTTCATAAATACACAAATCCATTTACAGAAGAACTAGTATTGTTTGTACTTGACTGGCAAGCAAGTCATAAGGACTTAAACGTCATTAAATGTGCACGCGAGCATAGTATCCATATGATTGCCATACTGCATAAAAGTCCTAACCGCTTGATAGCACATCAATGAAAACCTTCAGAGCTGTTTTATATGAAGCTTGCATAGTATGGACGTGAACATTCTGGAATGCGGATGTCAGAGTACGAAACTGATGTACTGGGGAATACTGTCTTCACCAAGATACCTAGAGCTGCAATTGCTCAAATAGGTTTCGAGTGCACGGGTTATCGTACCCTTTAACCCATAAATATCTGATAATCTAGATTTTATGTTATCTGCCATAATCAAATGCCCAGCACATCCATCAACTGGTGCCTCCATTGTTATTTCCGAAGATAATTTCAGTACCAGTTTCTCGACAAATAGACAACCAATTCAATTTTATTACAACTCATAGTTCAAGATACATCTCCGTCCCATACGTCTTATTCCGAGACTACCACACCAGATAGCACCATACCACCACATGATATACCACCACATCATACAACATCGCACCAATTTTACCACGACAAGATAACATGACAGCCATTCCTTGTAATGCATTTTACGAAAGCACTGATTAGATAAGGAGGCGGCTGAGTGCAGTTGCTAATCCAGATAACTTACACTTTAGAGTCATTGTGTCCACTACTAGATGCTTTGGAGACTAAATTCTAAAAATAGAAGGTATTATGTTAACTTTCAACCACTACAAAAGCTTTGAGAAAAAAAAGGACAGTTTAAGGGAAAAGCCCTGCCAAACGCAATTTAAAGTTGAAGGAAAATTAAGATCAGCGAGCTTGAAATCGCTACCAAGTACATCAAGAAAACGTAAATCAAGGCCCACATCAGCTGAGGGAACAAACTGTACTATATGATGACTACAATCATTTGTGTAGAATGTGGTTCCAAGTGTCTCGGTTGATGACGCACGTTCAAGCATGTCAAAATTATTCGAATACTATGCCTGTGATCATTGTAATTATTCTTTTACTTATAGTACAAGGTTCATTATTTTTCTAAGTTATAACTAGTTAAAGATGAGTCCCTATGTTAGAACTACATTTCATTTGCATATTTTACTTTTTGTGGAGTGGTTTCGTTGCTTTACCTTCTGCCTTGGACTATACTGTATAAACCACTGCTTTGGATTAGAAATTTTTTGCTTCTAAAACAGTCGTTAATATTCCCTCTATTGACGAATTAGAAAGCATAGCTGATAAGAATAGCTCTACTAACATCCTATCTGATTAGTAAAACGTACAGAAAAAATTGAAAGAGTGCATTTCTCAATATATCTGATAAACTTTTAAAAGTATTATTGATTTTTACACATAGCATAGCAGTTTGTTGAATATTTTATCTATATTTATCAGTTAAGTGCAACTTACAACGCCAAAGTTAATTCAGAAAAATTTCTACAGCCATCAACTTCTTACTTTCAGCGAAACATTTCGACGGAAGAATTGCTTTGGGCCAAGATAAAAATGAGAAAATTATTAATAAAAATAGCGAACACCAAAGAGAGTGTTGCCCCGTGTTTAGCCAGCAAATTATGAAACTAATTACGTGTTGAACACCGGCTCTTTTTCAATGCAGCCCCTACGCTGTGAAAGAATATTAATAACGGGGTGCTTATTGATCTCGTCTGCACACTTCGCGTCCCCTGCAGCCTCTGAAAAAGCCATGCAAGGGTGCCAATTTTTCATGACCTGCTCTGTGCGCATCACTTGTTTTGCGTATATTTCAGTCCCTTGTTAAATTTCCTCCCTCGGTTTGAGCTGTCATGATTTAGATATCTTAATTGTGATGGAATCGTGATGCAGAGAAAGAATGCTTTAAGGAAGTCCGAAGTTGAGATACTGAGATATTTTTCTCATTAAATTGAAGCTAACTTCTACAGTTTTGAACAATGTTCTTACTGCGTCAGGAAACTGTTGTCAGCAGGTAACGAGAAGTGGAAGCCCAATTAAATCAATCAATTAATAACTTAATTAAAACTTTTTAACAACTTCAGGTTTCTTTTTTCCCTCCCGAATACATGAGTTCTGAAAGCTTGGCGTCGATATTAACATTTAATTATAAATCATTTGAACGACAGCGTAGAAAATGTATTAAAAATTAAACGAACTTGATAACCAACTAATTGCAGAAGAGAATTATTTCCATTTCACTTGTAATTCAAGTATTTCTAGGATTGCTTCTGCTACAGAATCCATTTAATAGAACGAGCTAGGTTTAGGATTTGTTGAAAGAGCTCATGCATATCAAATGAAACAGGGAAACACGGATTGGTTGAGATGAAATCCTTTTAATCGAATGCCCAAGTGACTTGAATTTAAATAATAACAAACTTGGGAGTTCCGGAGTTAAACTTCAATAATTGAAACTGGTTTGAAGAAAAATAAATGAACGTTTCCAAACACATGCAGCCTTTATCAGGAGAGTATTAAAGATATTTAATTGAGTTAATATTTGAGAAAGTAATTTGATCTTACCCAAGAAGCAGAATATGCCAATAACGTGGAAAATAATCCTTAGTTACTTTGTTTAGGTTACAAACCAATTTATGTTCTACATTTTTTAAATTACAAAATATACCAGTTCAGTAAAAATAACAGAAATTATTTAAGTTACAATAATTCAAACAATTTCGTTAAATCCATAAATGAGACTTCACGACTAAACAATTAACTATTAATCGAATGAAGACCGTGTAAAATAGATAAGGTCAAAGGTCGTATACTCATCTGTCTATTGCAAACTACAGAAATTGTGCGTGTAACATTGATTACAACATTCCATTCTGATTAATCGTATAACAACCGTTTTCGCTTAATGTTTGCAAGCAACTAATTACAACTTGCACGTTTCTTTTATGTCCTTTAACAAGTTTCAGGATACATTGGCTTACAATAAAATTACTGTCGAATAAAATGTCTATAACCTAATGTTTAAGCTAACCTTAAACTAAAGTTCTGCAGTTTAAGTTTTATAATATTGTACACCAAAAACTTTAACCAAACCACACTTAGTACTTCATCAAAGCTTTAATTTAATGAGAGCTTAAAATGCGGTCGTCGTCACCAACATAATCTGAATATTAGTATTTATTGTAACTGAACTGTAACTGAATACCTTTCCTAAATAATCGACCTAACTGAAAAATGGATGATTGAAGTAACTTCGTCCGTCATACAGCAAAACAGAGCGTTAGCAAATGCACTGCTATTCCGCCTAACTGTCTAATTATAAATAGAAAGCTGTTCTGGAATAAGTCGGCGCAAAGAATTTCCAGACGACTTCCTATGATATAGCTCTTACTAGATCATAAACTAAGATTAAAAACTGAAAATAGGCTCAGCTATAGTCCATAACATTGCTTCCCTTTAGACGTAGCTTTATTATCTTAATCCAAAAATAATCTAAGCATTTTGTGTTAAATCCGTAGTTAGTCGGTTAGCGGAAAGCGTTATCGTTCCGTGAATGTAGTTGTTTAGGAAGATCTTGCCGTGTCAATTTTGGAAAATTACCGCAACTATCAAATACACCCATCTTCCCAAAGTGCAATCTACCCATCTGAAATTCCCATCTCGTCTTTGAGTATCGTGGATATGCATATCGACCTATGAATATTTAAGGGAACCCCTATATCTTGTATATTAACGTCCTCTATCTCAATGCAACCCTGAAGAAAGATTTCGTTGCCAT
Organism: Agriotes lineatus; assembly: GCA_940337035.1. NCBI lineage: Eukaryota > Metazoa > Arthropoda > Insecta > Coleoptera > Elateridae > Agriotes > Agriotes lineatus. The sequence continues at coordinate 131,181,834 of OW679196.1, read as the reverse complement.
GTGTATGTCAATGCCGATGCTCGTAGCTAGAAGTATTAGGTCCATTCCTAAAAAAGTATATTAATGTTTACCTTCGTCGATAACTCCTCAAGGAGGTTGTAAAATAAATGAATAACTACCCAGATACCCCACAACAATTAGCTTAATAACAGGGCATCTAATTAAAAAACTTCTTGATAGATTCAGAGCTAAGCTTACAATCCTCTATAAGGCGCCTTAAGGGTGGGCTATTTACCCGCGCAGTGGAAGGGTTTACAAATGATTTTGATGATAAAGTCCTGTCATAATCTTATCTGGACCAATCACTGTATTATCCATACCATACAAACTACTAGAAGAGCTGCTTGCTGTGAGACTCATTCATCCAATTTCATCAAATTAACAATTCTTTTTCAGCCAGTCCATCGTGTAGTCGATTATGACAGCAAATCTCTTCTTGATGAGGGCCAGACATTTGGTACAACGTAGAAAATGAAGGTCTTCTGTACAAATTAAAAAGCTAAATAGCTCATCTGCTAAGTGAACTACATTCAGTGGAGTCTAAAGTACCCCAAAGCAGCGTACTTAGGCTTCTTTTCTGTCTTCTCGTTAGGGCCACCTTCGTCGATGACAAAGTCATAATAGTAAAACACAAATACCCAAAGATGTAATAACTGCTAGCATGATACAGCAAAATCTAAGAAACATATACGGTAATGGTCCAAAAGGTTGAGGATGGAAAGTAATAAAAGACTATTTTGCAAAATGCAGACGAAGCACATCTTAAGCTTTATCAATAATGTATCATTGTCTCAAGTGACAGAACTCACAAGGGTCTCACGTGGAGGACGCACATTTGGTGTAAAGGGAAACTGCTTGGTAGGAAATTCAAAATGTCATCCAGTTATAAACTTCGGTTTATAACATAGCTTTCAGACCAATATAGACCTACGGTGTTCAGCTTTGGCGGCCAATACTTGGCGATGTCCCTCATTTCGTAAGAATCGCTGACATCTTAAGTAGGTTGAAACTAGATACAGTGAAAAAGCCTGTCAGAAGGATAAGTAAAGAATATGTAAGTTTAAGTAGCATATAACAATAATTTCTCTGCAATAAATAATCTTGACGATAGTGCAAATATTCAAAGACTCTTTAAAATTGAGCCATTCGACTTGCCGCATAGATAAGCATTGCAGTTATTGCACTTGTATTTATGTGTATCCATTATATTTATCTTTCATTAATGATAGGTAAATTACTGTATTGTACTTGTAACGTATACATGGCCACGTCAAGCGTCCATAAATTGCCACGCAAAAAGCTTACAAAATCAGTGCAGGAAATCATGAAAATGAAAACTTCGGAGATCATAAAAATGAAAACTTCAGATGATTAATTGTTTGGAAGCCAAAACATGATTTTTAAATTTTTACAATTAATTGTACGTACGTATATTTCGTTAACAACGGTTGCAGATAAGAGTTACGTTAGAAATGCATGACAAAGCACTCATCACTTCTTGACTGACGTAGTGAATAGTGATATATAAAATATGATCAAAAATAAATATCATCTAGTATGGCTATGAAAGAACAAATTGCTGCCTTTAAAACTGGCTCAAATATATTTTACTTTTAGGTTAGATTTAAGATGAAGTGTCTATTCAACCGGTGCAAGATTATTTGTTGGACAATTACATTACTTTTACGTGCAAATTCATTTATTTCAATATAATATTGTAATAAGATGGATAAAAAGAATATTTAATAATGCAATCTGACAGTTCGAATTCAATATAAGTATGTAAACCAATTTTAAAGGCGTTGGTTTGTACTTCCACAGCCTTACTAGATGAGATTAATTTTTGTTCATACTATATATTACCGTTTGTTATGAGATGTAACACGCCAGTAGAAATGCAAACTGAGATAATGTACAAAACCTCTGTAGTTTACGTCATTTTTGTATTTATATATATATATATAGAAACTTGCTAGACAATAAACCAATGTACTTAGATGTATTTCTGTGTTCACTAACCTCTGTCAAACGGGGCCAAGTCTTTATTATCTTTTTTATGTGGGGCTACATAAGGCGCTTTGGCATTCCATACTCGACCAACAGAACCAAGTCTTTACTACATTTCTCATGCGAGACTACATAAAACCATTGGTTTGCATCCCTCTATACTTCTCCAGCTCTAAGAATTATCCTGTAACTGTCTAAATTAAAAACATACAGTCCACTACAAGCTCCACCCTGAACAATACTTTTGGACATAAGGCTAAACGCGACTATGTGACTAGTGGATAATTAGTGTTGGGAGTGACGAATTTTTTCCGCAAGTGCACTGTAAAAAGAAGAAGATTTGATATTCTAGTCTCGGCGACCTTACCTACGAACAGCGGGAGTTTCTAGATTAAATGCAGGTATGTGCTAAACCCTTTCGGGACAATAGAGTTCGGCTACTTCATGTTCGGGGTAAACTTGTTGACCGCCCGCAGATAAGGAAACGAGTAATAGAATCCTCTGGCTGATTTAAGGCGGTCGGACAGTAGCGGTCTAACACTTTCGCTGACAGATGGCCGGTTTCGGCAGGGTGGTAATAAAGGATACGGCTTAGAAGCCGCGTACAATGCTTAATGACACTTTCCCACATGATCGACATTTTAAGCAGCCTACAAAACCAAGTACGCTTCACGTAACTGACTAGAAGTTATATATTCACAGAGAGGAAAGATCCAAACTATTCATTCCATTCAGTGACCTTCATTCGGTATACGATGTTTGTCATTCCGTGTCTACAAGTCGTCTAGCACATTTCAAAGACTACGTAACAGTAGTTTAACTGCATGCTATATGTGTGTATTTGTGTATTATCCTACAGGTATACATTTCTGATTGTCATTATATTAACTCTCGTAAAAATAAATAAACAGTCTTTGTTTCCCAATAAATTAAATATTATAGCTTGTAAATACTACCCGTGGAGCAGCAGCAACCAAACACTCCAATTCTCATGGTAGTCCATGTTGCCTCTTTATGTAATTATGTTTGCTTATTGTAGTTACAACAGATTGAGAATAGTTAATAAATATACATATATTAAAAATTTACTATTTCAAGAACTAAGAATCATTTATTTTTTTTTATTTAACTGTATGAAATTGAACTTGTTTATTAGTTTTTTACGGTGTAGTTGTATTTCGAAGCTGCAGTAATAAACGTTCCATTGATCTCGATATCCCTCGTCTCTGGTAAACAACTCTTTGTTGTTATTCTGTCCTTATTTATTTTGCTGACATTTTTCAAGTTAGAAGATTCTATTAGTGCCTTGTAAAATGTATTTTTCAATTTACTTGTTCTCGGTTATATGTATGTAAATTCTAGAGTTCCATCAATGAAAAATTTAAAAAACAATTCAAGATATTTTCCCTTGAACCATAAAATTATACAAACGTACGTATGTTAATCTTTGATCTACAAAATTTATTATTCGCTATTAGAGAGGTGTTACTGCATTAACGATGCTTCTTATGCTAGGTGCTACTTGAGAAATCTGATTCCTTTATAAAATGTGTAGAAGAAACAGAAGAAGCACTATGTTATTGGAATTTTTCATTAAGATTTCTCAAAATTGTAAGTTGTACTTATTTTTACAGAGTAAATTGTTTTCCATATTATAATATTTGATTAATGATCTCTTCTATGCAGTTTTTCTATGATTCGTAGGGTTCAATATTTTCTTTCGCCGTAAAGCGATTTGCGTGGCCATTTTATTGAAGAAACGTCTGGCAATGCATGTGATTTGAGATTTAAAGCATGGAAAGTATTATTGCAGTATAGGATATTGATATTTCTATATTGTTGTATTGAGAAACCTCTATATTGTTGCCTCATAACACCCCTTTCTCGACGCATTCTATTTGGCTCACCTTACTCAGTATTGCAATATGAAAAAACGTAGAAATTTCTTTATTATGTAAAGTAAGTAAATATATTAATTGATACATATTTTGAGTTAATCGTGCGTACAGGAATTGCAAAACTCCTATCAAAAACAAAACCAGCAGAAAGTTTAAACTTCAGGATCCTGTCATAGCTGTAAGGGCTAAAAATATCCGCGCGCCCCATTGAATAAACCCTAAGCCAACCTGAATGATTTAACGTTATACCGAAGTTTTAAGCGCAGTTCGCTTAATTCAAATTTATTGTTACTTTAACTAGGTCTTGTTTGACTCATTGCCAGGTTCTTGCCAGCATGCAGAGCAGGCGAAATTCATCTCCAGGGCACTCGCGAAAATGGCCGAGCGTCGCTGCAACAATTTGCACAACAAAAGCAGTGCGAAGTTTTAGAACTGTCTCTGAGGGGCGCTAAGCAAACCGTGATTAAGTATGGCTAGGCAGAATTTAAATGACAAACGCTGTTTGGTTGGACCAAAATTAATTTAACAGTACAGTATTTGTCGGTTTATAAACTAACGGTAATGACTCGTAGGGTATAATTAAAGTCGTCTGGCTGAACAATACAGTTTTAGATATTTTTCTTGCGAATTAAATGTATTACCAACAATAACATTGGATTACTGTAATTATACGTTTCATGAATTTTCAACTTACTATGTGTTATTCAGTCATACGAAATGACAAATTTAGAAAGAAACGCCTGTCAAATAACCGAATTAATAACTCAACATATTGAAATAATTATTTACCAAAGGCAGTACCTATATTTTGTTTTCGTGTTGAGCAGAAACCTTCAATTATTTGCTGTAATATTTAATTAAAGGTAGAAAATAATGTAACTTGTATTCCTATTATTGGTAAACATGGATGAAGCCCATACATAAAAAAGATTAGAGCATCTAATTTGCAAGATTTATAAGCCCATATATAAATAACGTTCTAAAATATTGATTTACGACCGCTACAGTGTGAATATTTAAAGGAACTTTTGAGAAAAATGAGGCCACTGACATTTTGTATTTGATCATCTTTATTGGATTATAGAACACTGCACCATAAAACATCTCTGGGATTATAAATTAAACTCTGAAACTGGAGCTGCAAAATAATTTGGACATGTAAATTACTCTCCCGTAGCAATATTTTACAATATTACAACCAACATTAAAAATATACCCAGATATTATATAGGATCTTTTTTATATCTATTATTAAACTGCTGACTAGTATTAGTTATTGAGGATTCAATATTGATACCCTAAAATTCTGTATTCCCTTTTATCAGAAATTGAAAACCAGTATTTGAATATAAAAATTTTTCTCACAGTAACATTTCTGAATCCTTTGTGCTGTTTAGACTTTTTTTCGTAGAATATTTTGTGAGTAGGCATAAAACTCCCTTTTCCAAATGTTGTTGGCCTTTATTTTATATGTTTTAAACAAATTCTAGTAAGATTAGAAAAATATTTTTATTCTTGTGTTCTTCTTGGTCATAAGTAACCCAATAATTTTTATTACAAGTGCAAGTGCGATATGTGATATTTCAAGGCTTAGAAGGCGTGCAAATTTACCTGAATAAGGCATGTGTATCGAAAGTGTTCTGTCCACTTCTAATGGTTTTAATTTCGTTAATGATTTAGGCATTAATTATTTTTAAGTTGACGTGTTAATAAGCAAAAAAATCATTCCTTTTTCTAACTTGACAAATAAACTAAAATATGCTTTTTTTATTTATTTTATTAAATTTGCACTCAGCCAGCAGCCATTAGGCCAATTACAGGCGTCGCTGTGCAGTTATGAGGACTTCCAACCCCACTAACGACTGTCATGATGTTGTATGACCGCCGGGACCAACTTTTTTCCGTGATAGCCGTACCACGAGGCGCCGAGAGATGCAGCCGTGGAACTCCCATCCAAGTTCTGACCAGAGACAGCGTTGCTTAACTCTGCTGATCGGACGTGGACGCTTGTTCAAGCTACACCACTCGGGACCCAAACCAGATCATTTAGGTAATGAATGTCCGGTATGTTATTAAATGTCGTAACTTACATTACTTCACATCTTATTTCGTATTTCTTTATTTGAACTAATGTTCACCGTGCCAAAATATAAACAATTGTTCTCGCGGCCTAAGTATTGAAGCTTTTAATCGACTTAATTTTTATTTTGACAAAAATACCATATTTTCAAAACTAAAATTAAGATTTAATTTCTATTTTGAGAAAAATACCCGAAACTGGAAAAGAAAGATTGCAGGGATGGGGATTCTTATCAATAACTGGTGTTTGACGACTCTCCTATTTGCTGAAGATCAAGTAATTACAGCTTGTGACGAAGCACATACGGATCATAATGAGAACATTAGAAGAGTAGTACAAAAGATGGGGCTTAAGTATAAACATTACAAAACAAGGATCTAGAACTGCAAATTAGAAAACTCAAAAATGTAAGGATTATAGGTATTTGGAGAGCAATTTGTCGGAGGAGGGAACGTGAAAAATACCATAAAAGACAGAGTATAGCAAGGTAGAAAAGCTATACGTATGCTCAACTCATTATTCTGATCGAACAAGATTAAATTAACTACGAAAATTATGATATACAAGGTTTTTGTCGAAACAATTGTAACTTATGGTTCGGAGTGCTGGCAAATGTCAAAGAAAGGCAAGAAGAGTATAGAAAGAGTGGAGATGGATTTCCTGAGGAAAGCGTGCCGAATATCAAAGCTGCAGTACATTTCGAATGAAGACATAAGAAGGCGGATAGGTAGGGTACATACAATCGCCGACAGAACAGAAACCAGAGAGTTGCTGTGGTATGGCCACATAATGAGGATAAAGGAAGAGCGATGGCCAAAGAGAGCATTAGAATACACACCACAAAGTAGAAGAAGGAGAGGAAGACCTGAAATAACATGGAACTAAGGAGAAGTCTGCAGCATGCAGCCAAGCAGATGAAGGAAACCAAGAACAGCTCCATCAAGACTGTAAGTTTACTGAAAAATTACATATGGGCAAAAATTGGATTAATTTGGAAATACTGTTAACTCCTGGTTCAAACAGATGAGTGCAGCAATTTACCAAACCTTCATAAGAAATCATCAGCCGATTGCTGATAATTTTAGGACAAATCGGCTTTTTAAGAATAACGAAAATCCGACCGAAAACGTGTCTGATGGTATAGGAAAGAAAGTAAAGACTCAACATTTCCAAAATAGCTCATGAAGCAATTCAGTTAAAAAGGTTCAAAAAGAGGAATCATGCATGTAAACACAACCCATATGACCCATTCTAAAATCAAACCAGAAGCGTAGGCAACCCTATATACACATAGACACAGCGACGCTTCTAATCCTCTAAATTAACGCAAGAGAGAAAATGTTTCAGTATCTTTACAAACAATACAGTGCCCCATACTTTCGCCATATGTAGACATGGAAACATGTATGGATTTGTATAATCTGCCATAGTACACAGCATCTGCTTCAGTTATATTTCTAGTATTTAATGGAAATATAAAATAAATAAAACACTGTTGGAGTGTGTGGTTTGAAAATATCACAAATTCGTTAAAACCCCTCAACACAAAATTATATATCAACTGCTAAATACGTATGTCGACAGCCAAGCTGCCACCATCAGTACCTACGCCATTTTGCTTTGTAAGTTTTTCGTAGCTACTGATGATGGCAGCTTGGCTGTCGAAATACGTATTTAGCAGTTGTTAAATATTTGTGTAGTGAGGGGTTTTAACTAATTTGTGAATGGAAATATAGTAAATTAATTTCAACAAATCATTTCTCCATACTAAATGCTTAAAAGTATTAATACCCGTACCTTAAAATCATTCGGACCAGGTTTATTGTTGTTATCAATGTTCGATTCTGATGCAGTTCTCACAATCATTTTGTTTTAAATTTCAAATAGCATCTTCAGCATTATTTAAATTTCTCTCGGGTATTTACTACAGGTAAAATCAAAAGTCGTGCACCGTGAAATGTTGCTATCGACATGGATGTAACTCATACTGCACTTGCAGTAATGATTTGTGAGAACAGGCAGCTGCTTCTAGCTAAGTTGGGTCTAACTTCGAAAACTAGACTCCACCAAAACCTCAAAACGGTGAAGTCCTGGAACATCTAGCGCTGATTCAGTGTTTACGTGTTAGACGAAGTCGAAGTTAACTCCGCTATCGTGTTTAGTTTATTTATCAACTATTAGTTAACCAACTTATCTAATAAGTATTCCACATGTTGGAGCAGGCACATTGAAGCGGAAAGGTTTACCCGTCAATTACAACTTGCTTGAACTGTAAATACCTGAAAGATAAGCACCTGCCATTTTTCTCTGGAAAGCTCACAGTTGAAAGGAAATTATAGCGGGTCTTTGTTTTACAACGGCGAGGAAAATCGACTTAGAAAACACAACAATGCGATCAAAACAATTTGCATTGTTTTGCTTTCGCCCAAGATTATTTGAAATGTGCGAAACAACGCTGTTTCCAATTTCAAACGCCGACGTCGATTCGGGGGCTCAAATTCGCAAAGTTGCCGCTTTTGGAAATTAGCTTGTCAGGCGAGTCGTACTTTGATGTGTCGGCTTGACAGGCTGCCCTCATTTTTGCAATTGCTCCTAGCTGTTTTTGAGAAATGGAGGCTCAGAGGTTAAAAGTTTCCTGCGTATAAATAATTTCCTCAGTTTTCAGCAACAAAAATCTTGAACGACCGTGGCGTGGGCGCGTTGAAATGTGTAGGCTAACATGGTTGATTATGTTGAAGGAGGACTTTGGCACACGTTCGCTGCAGAGAGATCAGCTTTATTCGCGTTTACGTTGTACACAGGAGATTTTAATCTTTAAATGTAAATTGTGGAGTGCGCTCTCGCCATCGTGGTTTTCTCATTGTTAAATGAATGTGGGTAGATATCATTACTGCTCCTTAAAACCAAACGAGTACTTAGTCAAATCGCAAATTCTACGGCCACATTATTCCTGTCCTATTAAACGGTACTATATTTGAATTGAAAATGCAAAAATAATTGGAATATTTGACTTATAAATCCATACCACGACTTCAATGACGTCATCTCTATAAAAGCACTCGCATTAAATGCAGCATTATAGCAAACACGGAATTAATATTACCTATCAGATATAAGATGTCCTCCTCCTTCGCAAAATCTTCATATCTGAATATCTTCCGCATCGCGAACGCTCGATTATAATGGACGTCCGGTGATCTCCTTTATTTGGTTTAACCATCGTGCCGCTGATGTACCTCTTGATCTTCTGCCCTTAACATTATCTTGCACGATAAGTTTTTCCAGGCCATCATTATCCCGTTGGGGGGTATGGCCAAAATACTGAAGAATTCATCTTCTACAGATGGTGGACAGATAGTCATTGATATTAAACTCCTTGAGGATTGACACGTTTATTCTTCGATCTGTCCATGAGATGCGTAACATCCTCCGCCAACACCACATCTCAAACGCATTTATTCGGAGCCTTTCGGAAGCTCTTAAGAGAAACGACTCAGATGCGTACGAAAATATGGAGAAGACTAAGACTCTGACCAGACCCATTTTTGTGTTTTTAGTTATTTGTTTGTCTATCCATATTTTTCTTAAGTTGGTCATGGCTGTTCGTGCTATTGCAATACGTCTTCTCACTTCTGGTTCGGTGCTCCCTATGGTAGTTATTATGGACCCCCGGTATATAAACTCATTTACTATTTCGATGTTTGGCAGCTGATTATTTAAATGTATTGTGTAATTCCTGTCAATTATCATAATCTTGGTCTTGCGCAGATTGATTTTTAGTTGTGTGTGTGTTTGAGCAACTCAAGCATCCTGGCTATTTCTTTTTTGTCTTTCGCTATAAGAGTAATGTTATCGGCAAACCTAAGATTTTTTAATGTTTTGCCGTTTATGGTTACTCTTCCAAGTTGTCTAAAGCCTATATCATTATGTGTTTGTCATAAGTATTGAACAATCTGGGTGAGAGTATCCACCATTGGTGAGCTCCTCTTTGTGCTTTGAAGAGATCTGAGATATTGTTATGAATATTAATAATTGCTTCATTATTTTCGTAGGGACTACTAATAATACGTATTAGATGATTTGAAACTCCCAAGCACTGACCACAGATTTCTCCATTAAACGTAGTGAAAGGCTTTTTTTGTAGTCCATGAAGCATTTAAGCATATGTGTATTAAGTTCTCCTTTCTTTTCTATCAATTGGCGGATGTTAAATATTTGATCTTTAGTTTCTCTGCTATCAGGTATGTAACTTTAAAAACACGGTAATTGTAACTGGTAATTGCCATTTTTTTAAATACTTGACAATTACTTTTTGACAGATGTTCATTACTTCATTCAATTACTCAATTACTTTTGAGGAATGAAATTACTCTAAAGTATTGAAATTACTCTAAAAGTATGTACATTACTTGTGATAATTGAAATTAATCGTAGTAATTGAATTACTTTCTGATAATTTAATGACTACATTACTGTTATCGACTGGGTATTAAATCTTCACAATTCGAAAAATAGGGAAAGGCCTTATTACGTTACATGTTAAGAAAATCGCAATTGGGTATTCCTGGAACAATCTTTCCTGCGACTAGTCGTCTAACAGCTAATTTTGTGCAACATTTGCAATTCCAGCGACGTGAGCAAAGAGGAAAATATTTGGTGCAGGCGCGTATGTTTTTAGATGGGATGTGCATATGTTGTGTCTAGTGTGGCAGACTGTAGCAGTGCAGCTTGCTAATAATTATAGTGTGGGAAGTGAAAAATATGTTTGCGGTTAGTAATGCAGAGTACAAAATACAGCAGGGTTAAAATATAATTTGCTTTCATTCATAACAATTAAGAACTAGCTTAATCAAATGAAATTTACGACAAAAATATTTATATTTGAACTAATTGAATAAGTAGGGTATGGGGTTCTACTACAATTATCAACTACTATTTCATTTGAGTAATTGAAATATCTGGTAATTCAATTACTTCATTGAACGGTAACTAAATACTTTTTAAAAGTAATTTGGCAGCTCTCTTTGTAATGCATTTTATTTCACCAATTGAGTAAAACTGGTAGTAGCGTTGGTTTTTGCCATTAATTATAAGAGCGTGCATCACAGAAGAAAGCTGAGTAGTAGTAAAACTACCTGAAATAAAATTTTAAATAAAATATCTCAGTTGCGGTTTTGGTGTAGGGGCCTTAGGCAATGCGTAATCTGTTTCACGATTTTTTGGAAAAGGTACGTTTCATGCATTGGTTGAATAAAATGCATTATACCGGTAAAAAATCCTTTGAATCGAGGAATTTCTTTTCCTTTTATAAATTTTTATTGAAAAGTACACATTTTTTAATTATTGCGCGAACACTTTTTGTCCCCTCCTCGCACTTCTGGAGTATTTACGTATGATCCATAGTCCGTACGAAAGGAATTCTTGTTGGAATTTTTGTTTACAATATTTGCATTCCTATCAAATTATCTGTTTCGCTGCATTCTTTCGTAGTTAATGACAAAAAATCAGCGCTACTACCCTCCTCTCGGTGTTTTCTTGAGACTAGACTAAAGACATGTGCGTCACAGCTTCGGTATGGAGCCTTTATTATATTCATACCTAATGCCATCAGGGATATGAATATGAAAAATGAAACACTTTGCAATTTTTTCTGCAAGTCGCGACTGTAATAAATTACATTTGGTCATTTTTCAGAACTATCATCGCTTGTGTCGTCGGCGTGTAGTTTACACGAAAGGGTACATCATTTTATCATGATTGTTCTAATGTTGTATAGAAAATAGCAAGATAGTGTTGGGAGAGACTTTAGTTAATCACAGCTTTAATTACAAGAATCTCGTCTGTGTTTTTTACAGTTTGACAATATATGCGCAATATCTGTGAGGGGTGAGTTAACATTATTCAGAGTACTAGCACTGCAACGTCTGTGCAGTAGACCAGTAGCACAAACGCATACTAGGAACAGCAATAGGCTGTGTAATTCAATTATTATTGAAATAAATGCATAGTAGAAACATCTTTGCGCATATAAACTAACATTGGTGTATAAGTAACTGCGTAATAGGAAAAGTTATTTGTGCATTAATTGGTCTTATTTTTATAATAAATGCGGAGTTGAAACACCTATTCGCGGCGTGCTTCAGAGCCGAGGTCTATTATTATTATTTAGCACTGCTTTTATAGGAAATATATCTTAATTTATAATTTGTATATAAATAAATAGGCTTTCATTGGAGTAGCTTTTTGCAGGTAATATACACGACAAAGGTAAGTAAAATAAAGTGTTTTAATGTTCCAATAATTTTTACTTTGTAGTGTGGCTAGATACTCAAAAATAGCATGATGATTGGAGTTCTAGAAAAAAAGGTTCAGAGATTATCTCAAAGTAAGTAAAGCCTCATTACTATTAAGCTAGCTGGCAGTAAGAGAAAGAGAAAGTAATTAATAAACACTCAGCGGCGTAGGAGACGCCTTCTTAAACCCTGTGCCAATAAATGTATGTAAAATATAATATAACATCTGCCTTTGTTTACCGAAACAGTTATTTAAGTAAAATAGAAATCTCAGAGCAGCTATTTCATAGAACATTTTGAAATACTGTTTAATATAGTACCGCTCTGTATACAGTGCCTAAGAAAAGGTATGGTAGGAATTACTGCAAATGTTACTTATATTTTCTAATATTATCTATACTTTAGAGTTAAAAAAGAACTAATAAACTATTGGCGCCGATTTATATGTCAACATATATCTTTAAATTGTTATAAAACGTGTTTGTGGTTATGTGTTTTAATGGGACATGTATAAATATAAATGTTTTTACTTGTCGGTGTTTTTCAAGGGTTAATTACTATTTAAAATGATTGAACATTCTGTTCCAAAACTACTAAGCGAATCTTTATGTAAAGTGTATACATGTTTACATTGAACAAAACATCTCTTCAAGTAATGTTATCCAAAGCTAGCCAAAAGTACGTCTTATCGAATTGGCATGTTTCAGAGGATTTTCGTAGTAAAGTAATGATAACAGCGCTGTCCTAAACGGCCTCTTCCACTCTGTATCTACATATTCAAAGCGCAAAAGTGAATACCTAAGGCATTGGGATGATAGAAGCCCCATTGATTGCAGGGGCATGAATAATACAAATACGGGAAATGGCACATAGTAACCGGATGGTTGTAATAGGAAATGCTGCTTGCCGACCCACATAAAATTTGAACGAACAAGTGCCCTTCCCTTTAAAGCAATATTTTAAAAACGCTTTTAAATGAACTTGCCTGAAACGCGACTACACGTTTCGGCTTGATTATCCCTTTAATTGTGCCATCAATAATTTACCGAACCACTGAGATTTAGAGGTGATTCCGAACGGCAGTTAAGTTTCAAGTTTCTAACTCAATTAAGATTCTGTAATTCCCACCTTTATATTGCCAAGCACCAACAGCTCCCAGAATTCATAATTCCTGCCATTAATTTTGGAACTTTCAAGGTCATAGGCGTTTATTTTACTACATCCCATAGCCCTGAGCCAAGGAAAATCTTGATATTATCGTGTGTACATCTGTTTGTGGAATATTTTTATTATTGGCGCTCTATAACATCTTGCTGTATGTTATGCTAGATATTAAAAGTTTTCTATACAGCTTCGAAAGACGCCTTGCAGAAACCAAACTTTTGCAATATACATCAATTTATTGGAAACAAGCCTTGAAACAATAAATGTAATATTGAAAATGGAAGTGACTGATGCCATTTCTCGTTTCCGAGAAAGAACTTATTTGTAGTATATATGATACATTCTTGTTTTTCATACTAATAGTTGAAGTAGCATTATAAATAAAGTAGAAACTTTGGAAAGTAATTGTTTCCACTTGAAGCTACTGTTTACTGTTTATCTAATGAGTGACAGATAATACAAATAATAGTACCATAGCCAAGAAAATTATTTTTTCGGTGCTAAATGATGCTGAACAACAAACATAGTATGAAATTGAGATGCAAGTAAGATTTATTCTGGCACGTACAATGATAACTAATTAGCTTTGCTAACAACTACTTCGTAATAACCTTTATATGCTAGCTTGAGAGTCAGCGTGCCTCAAATTTTAACTTCATAAGTAATATGACAACCCCAAATTCGTCTTCTATATTTCGCAGAGGTCCACATTTGCATTTCAAAGAAGACATTAAAGTTAATTCAGTTTGAAAGGTAAAAGTTTGAGAACGGGAAAGGTCTCGCCACTTGTTTGTAAATATGTTATATAAAGCCGCGTAAAACTCTAAGCGCAGCAGTTTTATAAATCATCAGGGAATGCTGGGCCAATTCCGTTTGCAGATTTTTTTAAAAGTTTGTAATAAAATAAATTAATATTTACTCACAACTCTTTGCAAGATGATTAAGAAAATCCAAACCGCTAATAACGTACTATACGCTGTATTTTGACTACGTATAAAGTATTTAGAATATTGATGCAGTAATCTCTTTCTCTTTTTGTATTATAATTACTTACGTTACAGATTATATTATTTCTGTTTAGAAGATGGACTAACGGGGTTCACATGCGCACGATGGGCAGTAAAAATATCTCTGACCAGTACCACTCGCTGAATATGATTACCAAAAGATTGAGCAGCTTCCTCACCCACTATCCGGCAAGAGAGCTGCAGGCAGACAAAATAGCTCTGGAACTATGGTGCAAAGGTTTCTCCCCAATGTTTACAGTGGAATCGAGCAGATAAAAGATAATAATAACAATTTTATTGGCACTTCGGTAGGTTCATGGTGAAATTGATTCCGAAGCAACAAAAGATTAATTAAGATTACTCAGATGTTACTTTAAGGTTTGAGATGGCATGCGAGCAATAGGTGAATCCTGATTTAACTATACAGAGTAAAGAAAATCACAAAACCAAAACATACATTCTGAACATGATTCCAGACGATTTTAGAGCACAAATAAGCTCTCAAATCGTATATTCAGAACAACTCCATAAAGTAGCCCCCTTTAAAATTATAAACTGGAATGTTGTTGGATACCAATTATAAATCAAGCACTATATGATCACGAATTCTCACAACGCTAACAACTGAAATAATGTAAGCGTAAGCAACTCAACCTAGGTAACAATAGTTAAAATTCGTAGAGAGGATGTAGAAGCAAGATATAGGAAGTTTGGGATCATTCTTAGGACACAAGCACTAAAAACCACCAACCCAAAATTTGGATTTTCGGTCACCAGTCGGGTTTTACCACACCATCGAACATGTAGCGTTCTCTACTTTCGGGCCGCCGCGAGGTGGCTTGTTCCATATCGAAATTGCTATCGGTTGCAGTATGTAATAGATATTATTACATTTAGATGATTTTTATACATTATAACGCCTTCGAGGGATCAGGATTGACATTCCTGTATAGAAGTAATTTTGCTAACTTAATTATTCAATAAATAGCTTTTTAAAGTTACCATCTTTGTTTTACTGTCTACTTAGTAATTATTTATTGTACAGTAGCTGGTAGTAACCGTATTGAGGATGAGCAAGGTAAGTTTTCGTTGACAAAAGGGTGCCTTATACATCGCCCTAAAGAAGTGTTTGATTTTATTCCTATCCGCAATGCTCTTCGAATTTACGCAAGCCTTCGATTTGTGTAGTTCAGTGGATTACTTCTTGCACTCGTTCAGGACGCACTTCAAAACGTAAACTGTTTAAGTTATAGAACCATGTTATTTTACTGAAGTGGTTTACACTTGGTGAATAGATGAGAAGTTGTAAGATAATATGTAAATAAAGCAGCCAGGCTAACTATCCCTTAAGATATGTTTAGCCTTTCTCTGTTCAGAAATGAATATACTTCAAAAGAATACTAAAAAATCAAATAAAGTACAGGGAACTAACCAAATTAAATTATGTCGTATTACTCTATTCAATTCAATAACCAACTATTTGCATATGTGACAAACACAACGATTGCATAATACTCCTTGCTTGTAAACAATATGTATTGAAACTTGACCTAATGCTGAGAGCGGCACACGTCTAGCGTAATTGTTACACATTGTGAACTAGTTTTGCAGTCTAATTTGTGTCCGCACAATTCATCGAATTGTCTATTTTGTGGGCAAACAGAAGTTTGAACAATCGCTGTCTCGAATTGTAAACAGGTCAAATGTGGTCCACTTAGGAATTCATGGCGCCAAGGCAATAACGTCTTTTAAACTAATTATCTACTCCCTGCTGTTGAACTAGCGGGTATAATTTTATGCAGGGCCGAATATCATCGCGTTGGGGAAGTATAATCGTTCAATTAATGGTTCATCCAATTTCACACCCCTTTGAGGAGATTTTAAGTATGAAATTTCTGTAAAGTGACAATATAGCTTCCTGTGGGTGTGTTTTGTTTGTCTTGTGCTAAAAAAAGCAATTTGTCCTGTAACAAAAGGCTGCAATACCAGACAGTCTCTCCACAACCATTCATTCCAATTTCAAATCGCAATAGCAATGTCCAAAGCACACAATCCCACTGCCGAAAGCTTAAATATATATAACAACTAGTGAAATAAAATGCAAACTAACCCAAATAACAAAAACAACCTTACCCTAAAATAAAAATAAGTAACCCCTTAGAATCAAATAGAAAGAAGACAAGAGTGCAATGATCATGGAAATGCAAACAAAAGTACCTACAAGACAGAAGATATGCAGATACTGGTGTTTCCGTGGGATCAGAGGAAATTTTACCCATTCTCGATCTCGAACGAAATGTATATCTGTGCGTATCCAATTGAGGCAATTGCGAATGCGAAACGTCCACACTAACAACGAATTTCACGTAGTAACGCTAATTGCGTTTCGTCAATCCGGCTGTGATAACCGCGGAGTCTTATTGTTAAAATCTCCTCAATGAGCAGGGGTATATACTGCTTCGGTTTTATGAAAAACCACCGAGATCGCGAAATGAAAAAAATTCAAGTCTCGTCTCGAATATTAGAGATCGAAAAAGGCTAATGTGGACCTCGAATTTTGCGAAAAAACCAGATCAAGAATTATCCCTTCTCGGCAGCGACACTATCGGACACTAATGGGTAGCTCTATTAGTGTCCTAATAAAGATGAGAGAATCCGAATAACGACCTATCCAACACAACCCAACCAACCACCGCATATAAAGTATTTTGCATTATCAGAAACTAACATTCTAATCCTGAGTAAAATTCGGAACGGAGCAGCATCACTAATGGGTAGTATTGCTGCAAAGACTAGAAAAAACATGAAATCGTTAGGGATTAACCCAACGCTCACAGACAAAAAATTAGAGGGAAGCCGTAATTAAAAGCTACATTTTTCAGCTATATCCATATCTCTTTATTGTTTAAACATGCATTATTATAATTAAATTTTTTAAATCCAGTGAATTAACGAATTATATTGCACGAACAATCGTATGAATGGTATGAATGGTTGGTGGCAGTTGCGATAGTACGTTTCTTCTGAAATATAAAGCCTTCATTAAAGTATTCTATATTAAAGGTAAGTCCGTTTTTATATTTAGATAGAAGCAATATAAATTCTCATATATATTTGTAAGATGTATTGCAAACTTTATTAAACACAAAAAAATCAAATATACACATTTTTGATGCTCTTTTAAACACAAAGGTAACTGTTTATATACAGGTTATCAGAATATATTGTCGAATTTTCTGATTACTTTCAGAAAGGACTGCACCCGAACTGTAACTACAGTAAAAAATATCTCACCAAGACTTTTCAGAAAGTTCCGGAAATTAATGAGACGATTACATGATCCACATCGCCTCAAATGCCAGACATTCGTTTGAGTGAATGTTAAAATAGTGGTTCGGCTAGTTTGCGTGACATAAGGGCAATTTATAGCAGGTTTTCGTGATTGCTGCTTCCGTAACTACTTTACTAAATTAAATATTTTTGATGTCAGCTATCAGCTTTTACCTATAAAACGTTGAGGAACTAAATCTCGTTATTATTCCTTTGTTCGCTTTAGAAATCGCATAAAATCTTTCCCAAATTCCATTAATCGATTACTTGCTCAATTGTAAAAACCTTCAATCCAGAAGAACTGTCAACATAAGCCGCACCTTTTGCATAAACTACAAAGGAAGCGAATTTATAGTGCCGCTGATACATACGGGGTGAGAGATTTTTTATGAGATTACCCTCAATGCGAGAAATAGAATTTCATGAAAAAGAATACGACAGGCAGGTGAATATTTTATGTAACTCCATAAAAATATGATATATTATATGAAATACAGCTTCATCTCTAGAACTTCGATTTTCAGAAATTAAGCTTTGTTGGTTGACAACAAAAGGCTACCCCAATTACCAGGATGAATTTGCTGAAAATCTAACGGCTTTTTGTTCTGGCCTTATCTCACGCGTGGGAGGCCAAGGTTAGAAATTGTTTAGCTTATGCAAATACTAGTGTCCCAAATAATGCAAAATGTAAGGTCTCACAAATAAACATTAGCGAGAGATTTGCAAAATCCAGGGGAGAATTGGGTTTCGTGCCTGAACAGCCACCGTTACTTTTTTAACACATTCGGCTCCAGGAGGAGGCCCAAGTATAAATCTCTAAAGCCTCTCTAGTGTAGTATCAAATTTTGCTCGACACATACACAGCTAAGATTTTTCAATTCTAAAATATTTTTTATATAAAGCAATATGTGGCTTGACTTTGTTAACCCCGAAATGGGATTCCAGAAAAATCATTCGCCAAACCAATGCGGAGGAAAAACACCGTTTGCATTACTTCGGTCGATTACATTTGAAAATTAGCTTTTCTATTTCACTTTAAACTCACATTGTTCACGAAATGTATGTGGTTGGGGATCCGTAGGGATGGATTTGTTATTAAATTATTTTTGAAAAGTTTGCTTTTGATTAACTTTTTAAGTTGTGATGTGGCTGGAACATTCTTTCCTTATTGCATTTGACGGAAGTTCAGATACGGGGTAAAATTCTGATAATCAGTTTAGTATGCCTTCAATCCTTTGCTTGCCCAGCTAACAAAATGGTATGTAATTATCTGTATTTAGCCATTCATAAATATCCAGCAAAGTTTGTTAGAAATTTTAATTAAAAGGGAATTAATTTTCGTCCTCAACGGGAGGTCTTCGCTTAATTAATTAACTGCATTTTTTTCACTTTGCTACGATTCTAAACGGGAACTAACCGTAGAAATCTGCAAAGAAGCAAAATATGGAAAAGTTGAGCTTATGGCTCCGTGGTAAATTAATCACCAAGCTTCATCTAGAAACAGCGCGATACATGGAGTCGAATGATGCTCAAACAATGCTCAACCCGAAACTTTCATAACTAAATCGGAAGGCTGCTTTCCGTAGTAAAGCGATTTACTGCCTTGTGTTTGCACTTCTCATGCCCTTGATTAATATAAAACAAAATAAGCAGATACTGCCAAATTTCATCATCTATGGTTGCTCATAAAACTTTATTAAAGTGCTCCGTCGAAACCTCATTAACCGTTTCTCTGAAAATATGGAAAATTTCTAGTAAATTGCTTTTTTAAATTCCAAAGTGAATTAGATTTTTTTTAAACATAGATGTTTTGCTATTTTCTTGCTCTAAGGAAAGTAACAGTTAATACCTATTTTGCTATGTCTTTCAAAGTAGTCTTGCGGTGTACTATTTTGTAATAACATAATCCTCATCAGTCAAAGAATTTAGGAGATTTATATAAATATTAATTTCAGTTTACACGTTGGGATGTTTCTATGCATTTGCATGATATATATTCAAACACGTAAATTGTATTTACCAACGCAATGTTGATTCTTATAGTATTTCTAAGCCCTCAAATCGATAAATATAAGGTTACTAAAGCCACTTCGCTCAATAGGCGGTGAGTTATGATATAAATCGATTTTTTAAATTCCTATATAATTTGCATTGTGTACTATAAGCATTTCGATTATTAAGGCCTTTTACTAATTTCACTTTACAATTTTACCGTCTTTAACATGCTATATTGGCTAGTTTCATCCTAGCGCCTTGGTTTTATTGGGACGTAACTTAGTCATGAGATTGTAATAGGACTTTTTCCACTATCTTGGGTGTTTATCACACGACTATTCGGGAATTTTTGATCTAGTTCCGTCCTCAGGTGAATGCACTCCTGGTTAGTCCTGGGAAGGACTGATTTTTCTACGTCTTTTCACGTACACTCGTGCCTACCCCGGGGTGTGAACTTCCAAAACGTCGTGTGATAAACACCCAAGACGATGGAAAAAGTTCGATAAAAGATCTCGTAATAGACCACTGTTATAAATAACATAATTCGTAGAGTAACCAGGTCATGTTTGCTTGTTTGCACGTATTCTTTACATATGCGTGACGTGTTTTGTTAATTGTGGGTTAGGTTTCATTCTCATATGCCAGCATCTTGGAATCCCAGCGCATGTAATATTTCATTATTGACCTTTGCCCTAGTAAGATGCTATTTGATGGTGGCGTGTGAGGGAGAACTAGTATTCCTTCACTTACTCGCGTTATGGCGGATCTGTATCGGTTAATTTAACAGAAGTGTTAAGATTTTGATTACCTAGAGCACTCGATGCGGATTCTTATCGGCGTGCGGCTCCACATTGTGAGCTTTGATTTTAAAAGCCGACCATGGAGTCGTTAAAGACTGAGCCGCTAGTATGCGACCCGTTGTTAAGTGGAAGCTTTTATTGCTGTTTCCCATTTATTGCTTTAGTCGTCGAAGTTGTCAAGCTCTATAGCTTTTACAGCTAATTTCAGTAACTACACCGAAGATCTGTTGTTTATCCGAGAAGTTCTCTTTGTGGTCGAACGTTGCCATTATTGTTGCCTGCTTCCCGGTGCAGTCTTATCCTGATAGTATCTAAACATGAACCTTTGTTGTCCAAGGTAAACCCGAATCTGAGTGTATTGCTCTTTCCATAATCCTGAATGCAACGACTAACTTACATCAACCTCGAGTCTGCTCAAGTTTTACCTGTGCTTTGACTGAACATAATAAACCTCTATTAGCTTATTGGCATTTTGTTAAATTCCTGCTACGTTTGGTTTATGACGCCCTTGGAATTGCTTGCGAATAGTGTGCTAGAAGTTT
>OW679196.1:131058318-131160618 GCA_940337035.1 Agriotes lineatus | reverse complement strand
CGCCCTTAAAATTGTTTGCGAAGTGAATCTACTGACTTGGTGCTGTTACGTTAGCCTCCGTGTCAAATTTACCTGAGGCACAAATACTGTGCTAGAAATTTGAATGACACTAATTCCTGTTACAATCTTTGGCCGCATCTCCATAGCGTTCAGATTCTTCATAGGGCCGCTATGCGCGGACGTAACATAAACCGGTCCGCCGCGCAGTTCCGTCTCCAACTCCTTTAGAAATATTCCTATAACGAGGTGCTTGAACAGCATAAAAGGACAATCCGCAGTCATTTCAAATCACTTGAGCCCTGAGACCTGAACCCATCCTAACCACCAGGTATCCGCCGCAGCCTGGCCCTTCTTCTAATATCCTCCTCTGATACTGATCAGCTTAGGATCTTACTAGAAACTTCGTTTAAATTCCAGGACCAGCCGAGATTCTCTGATACCAGTCGGCTTTCGATTTTACTAAAAACTCCGTTTAAATTCCAGCCCCAGCCGAGTCCGCAGGCAATTATTATTACAACCTAAGTGTTAGGAAAGATCTGTAAGTAAGAATAATCCAACGCCCTCGACATAAGCACATAGGTCCGGCGGCCGTGAGTCTGGACTGACTGCGAAGCCTCAGGCGGTTTTCCGGCGAATTCGACTGCCAAAGGCGGACCTTGCGAAAAGTAAAACTTCCAATTTATATCTCTCCGCAAAGTCCCAAATGTATGCAAAAACAGAGCGTCACACCCCGCCAGGCGTAATACACTCGCCGTGAACGTCACCGTCACCGTAAAACACTTTAATACAATTATTGAGTTTAAGCGCCCGCAAAATATTAATAAGCGAGCGCCTTCTTATTGAAGGCATAAATATAGTCCCTTTTAGATTTGTTGACCCCAGTACATCAGAGCTACAGATCACCTGCGCCTAGCGTATTCCAACGTTCTTTAAGTGAATCCAAGAACAGCAACTGCGCCAAGCCGGCGTGCAGTGTAGGTTGCCAAAAGTCTCCAAAATAACGAAACGCTGGAGGAATTTTATTTTATTATATCTCTATGTACATTTGTTTTTATTAACTTACGAATTACTTTGCATATCTCTAAACACATTATACAGATTATTCAAACACTGTGTTATTCCTGTATTTTATACATTTGAGTACAATGAACCTATGGACATTTGAGCTTGACTCGAGGCACTCCAGATTGAAACTAAATGCAGCTAATTTTGGTCAAGTTTAAAATTAGCAATTAAGAATTAAACTTAAAAATTTCGATTCAAGCCAGATAGATTACAGTGCCAAGAAATTTATTAGCGGCTAAGTGTCTGAATTTTTAACTCCGCTATATGTTACCCTAATGGAATTGAATGGATAGCCCTCTTCGTTACGATTTCTTGCAGCCTATAACTGACGATTTAAAACTCTTCTAATTTGACTTGTAGCCATAGAAGTGGCGGTATTCGTAGCTTTCGCCTGTAGCATTGGCTTTACCTATAACTTAGGCGAGTGCTTGTTATTACTTTCTTGTTCGAAAATCACCGTTCTCAATGTAAACCTGTTTATATTAAATGGTTTTATGTATGGCTAATACAAGCAATTTATGTGACAAATCTTTTTGCATCTATTTCATGTCGTATCAATCTTGACCTTATACGAGAGCTGTAATCAAAAGAGACTAAAAAGGGTACTTGCAGTTTAAGTTGAGAAATGTACCTTTCGAAATAACCTGGACAGAACTGAAAAAAATCAGTATCGGCAAACGGCTGTCGATTGAGTTACCTTCTTACCCGCAGAGTTCCGATCTAATTAATGACCACTTTATAAATTCAGCTCAATCACTCCAATTTAATAATCTTCATTTTAAAATTATGAGATTACTATAATAGTACAGTAAAATTGTAGTTTTACCTTTAAAAATTTGGCCGCGGCGATTCCTCTTACCCAGTGGTTTAGGGTCATGAGACAAGTGTAAAACCAAAAAGGCGTCACCCCACCCCTTGCCAAACAGCCGCCATCTTGATAACAATTGAATTTGTTTTTTTTTCGCGATCCATTGATCGCACAGAAAAAGTTATTGAACAAAAAATATTGGAAATACAATTCTACAAATTTTTGATCCGTGCCGTGATACCGAAAAGTTGGTATTTAAAACGATATAGGGCGACAAAGTTACCAAAAATCTGTTTCCGTCATTCTAGCGGTGTGGGGGTGAATTTTTCCGAAAATTGCAAATGTGAAAGTTGTAGTGCTCGAAAAAATATACACGAATCTCTTTTAATAATGTGATTGATTTAAATAGTCTCCAAGTGACAGCCTTTCAAAGTCCGCGCAGCGCGGAGAAGTGGAGAGATGTAAATTATGTATATCCCGCACTTATTATATCTAACGAGATATCTGCCATTTGGTTAACATAAAGAAAGCCATTATCGCTCGTACTATTATCCATTTTTAATCAGAATACAATCACGAAACAGCACTCGCAATCGTATTCACGGATTTTGTCCAAGAATTTTTCACATTGCGTTTATAACAAGTTGTGAGCTCTTTTTTCAATAAAAGTTTTAGCAACATTTCTATCATAGTCAATAATGACTCGGTTGTGTCCGAGGCTCCGAACCAAGACGAAGACATATAAAAAAACCTGTCTGAGTAGACTACAATATATCTTAGGGTTTATGCAAAAAGAAATTACTTTCAATATACGGGTGGCCATAAATATCTGAGATCCCGGTAGCCATGGAATTAGCTACTTATAAATGTTGGTTAACATTATATTTTAATTACGATAAGTATTGGTACCTATATAGTGTAATAAAATGCAATAAGAGGAGGGGAATGTGCCCCAGATTCTGCAGTTTAGCCTACTACTCGATTATAAAAATATCCTGTTCTAACTCCATTACTTATTGCAATCTGTAATAATTTTTGACAGATAGGAATTTTAGTTGTGATGACATTAATGACATTTAGCTTAGTTGGATTCATCACTTTAATAAAGTGGTGTTGATTCTAAAGGCAATGTGGTATTAGATATTTATGGCCACCCGGTACGAGCCCATAATCAAATCATTTGGCATAGTTAAGATTTTTCCGGTATCTTTATTTTGTACCCACAAAAGAAAATCTTCTTGGTCAATATTCTTACATTTTAATTTTATTGTAGACGCTTTTAGCAGTATTATAACAGCTTTAACAATAACAAATTACAAAAAGTAGTCGGGAAACACTAACTTTAATAAATATTATACACCAAGTAAATTAAACATATGTTTATTCACGAAAAGATGTTGAGATCATATCTTTGAGTTAATAAATGTTTAATTCACGTCAATATTGACGAAATTTTGAATAAATAAATTAAAAAATATTTAAACTAAGATATAAATTTGCCCATTCATCGTCGATTTGATCTAAATTTTAATAATTATATATTACACACTACAAAGAGAAAGAATAATTGAATGTAAATATTTGTAGATAATAACAATATGTTGTTCTTCATTGAAACTTTTTAATTCTCTAGTGAATTAAACTTTTTAATTCTCTAATGAATTAAAACACTGTTATTTCACTTGTGAATCATAGACTGTTTATGAAGGTTATGGAGTTAATAATGTCACTTTAAACTGTCAAAATTGAACAAAACAAATTACCGATTCATTTCATTTGGCCCAAACGATCAAAATATAATTTCGTTCACAGTAGCATCTTTTAGTTGAAGTGACACAAGCTGTTTGTTGGTTAATAACATATAGACAGTCGGGTGTCTGTATTATTTTTGCAGAAATGGTACGTGGTAAAGCAACTGTCAATTTGTTGAATTTTGGTCATTCCTGTGGCAAAATTTACAAACAATTGCAATTATCATATTATATAATAAATATTACACCAGCAAATTTAAGAACTTTACGGATCTGAGCCAAATGATATCACTCTGGGCTCATATACTTATTTCCCATCATTTTAATTTCTTTTACCTATACCAATTTCTCGGTATCGCGGCAATGACCAAAAGTGTGTAGAATTTCTGTAGGTTGTGAAAACCTATTCACATTGAAACTACTTGAATGACGTGACGATTTTACCTCGCAAAAGAGAAATGTTTACTTCGCTGCGCCGGAATATATCGTACATTTCTCACGATGCGCGGACTTTGAAGGGCTGTCACTCCGAGACTATTTAAATCAATCCCATTATTAAAAGAGATTCGTGCATATTTTTCAAAGCACTACAACTTTCAAATTCGCAATTTTCGGAAAAAACCACCCCCGCAGAGCTAGAATGGCGGAAACAGATTTTTGGTAACTTTGTTGACCTCTACCGTTTGAAATGCCAACTTCTCGGTATCGCTGCGCGGATCAAATATGTGTAGAATTTTATTTCCAACGTTTTTTGTTCAATAATTTTTTCTGTGCGACCAATGAATCGCGAGAAAAAACAAATTCAATTGTTATCAAGGATGGCGGCTGTTAGGCAAGGGGTGGGGTGACGCCTTTTTGATTTTACACTTGTCTAATGACCCTAAACCACTGGGCAAGAGGAATCGCCGCGGCCAATTTTTTTAAGGTGACGGGGTATTTTCCGACAGTTTTACTGTACTATAATGATAACATTAAAGTTAAATAAATAAATTCAACTTTAAAGCCATAAGCAGTTTAGAAGTTCCCAAAGGTATCTCTAAAATAAAAACAAAGTTGACGTGGCTTTCATCAATCTGTGTTTTCCAGTTATTTTGACATATTTAACACACATAATTAGCTTTTGCCCAGTTAAGGGTGAATTTACTTCAACATGGAAGCAAGCCCCAGTTATTCCTATTCCTAAAAAAGCTGCTCCTGCTGAGTTTTCTGATTTAAGACCTATAAGCATCCTGCCCGTAGTATCTAAAGTTCTAGAATGAGTTGTTAGTTAACCGTAACACCTACAAAATCTTTCCGTCTGTGCAGTCTGGATTTCGCAGAGAGCATAGTTGCACCATCGCTGATTTTAATATAACTGATGATATTTTCAAATTCATTGATCAAGGTGATATGGTCGCTTTAATACTGGTAGATTAATCTAAGCCGTTTGACATGATCCATCATGAGCTCTTACTTGCAATTCTTCATCATATAGGAGCTCAAAATGTCAAACATAGTCTCACTAACTAGACAGGTCAGTTACGGTGCCCCTCAAGAATCAATTCTGGGCCCCACTCTTTATGCTATATATACTTCTAACTTTTTAGCTCTATTAACTCTTGTAAATACAGTTCTTATGTTGACGATACTCAGCTTTATCTTAATTTCAAACTGAGCGAAGCTTAGAGTGCAACCGTTCTTATAAAGAGAGATCTCAAAAATTTAGTAACTTTATCTACAGACCACTGCCCTTAAATGAATCCAGTCAAATCATGCTTTATGATATTTGGGAATTCCAATCTAAAATCAACAATTGGGACTCAATTAAACTTATTGCGGCTGGAAATAGGATTGCACCAGTTGTGGCAGCTAAAAATCTTATATTTGGACAACAGCCGTGGTTTTATAACCCATATAACTAAACTAATTCAAAAAGCAAAAAGATTTATGCTCTAATAAAAGACTCTTAAATGTTAATATAAAAATTATGCTTCGTGATGCTTTGGTTCTATTTCACTTCAATTTTTGCGGTCAGATTTATTGTAACTGTCTAGATCAGATTGATAGAAACAGGATACAATGCGTTCAAAATTCCTGTTTACGTTTTATCTATGGCATTAGAAAGAGATAAAATTTCTTACAAACTGGCAGACGCAAGTTGGTTCAATATTACAAACCGACGTATGTTGCAAACAGGTTTCTTGTATTACAAAATTATCAACAAGAAGGTCCCTATCTATCTTTTCGAATGTCTAAGCTTTCGTACTGACGTGCACAATTTGAATTTAAGATATAGCGGTTTATTGATTCCCCCAATGCACAAGACTATACTCTCTGAGAGATGCTTTTCATATAATATAGTTTCTTCTTCATGTTATGGAATACCGGTTTCCGAGGAGAGCAGAAAGCACTCAGTACCTTTCCGAATGAGCGCCATTTAGTCCTTCTCAAAATTTAACTACCTTGTGAATTGTCTCATGAATTTTAGCATGATGTACATGTTATTTTTTCCTAATGTAAATATAAATATTAATTAGGACTACTAACGGACTATATTATCATTATTATTATTATTATTATTAATATATCGATATTAGTCGTCATTTGGCTTAGCACTCATTGAGGTTTAATCCTATTATAGCTAATTCTTCTTGCAATTATTCTTCTATCATCGATATTATCTCCTTCAATTCAGTTCATATCAGGAAAATGTAATCGGCAAATCTAAATCTTAGATTATTCAGCCACTTTCCGTCGATATTGATGCCCTTTTCGTCTGAATTTGCCTCTTTAACATCATTTTTAAATGCCAGCGTAAATAACTTGGGCGATATTACATCTCTAATTTCTAAATTTACTTTATGGCCTTTTTGATGTAACCTCATAGATAGTGTTGCATTTTTTATATGTTTCCAATGAGTCTGGGGATATCGAAAATCTATGCGGCTGTCTCTCAATGCATGTAATACTGCCCACCTTCCACGCTATCGAGAGCCTTTGTATAGTTGACAACGGTTAGAATAAATGGTATTTTGTACCCCTGGCACTTTTCCATTAGTGCCTTTAAACTTTACAGATTGTCATTTATACTGAATTCTGCTCTAAATCCTGCTTGCACTCTAGGTTGATAAGCGTAAAATTTTCGTGTTAATCTGTTCTTTACAATTTTCATGAATAGTAATACCGACATACTGGGTTATATCCATATTGGCCGATAGGAGTTAAAAGTAAGTAAGTGCATATGGCTCCTTATATTATCGTATTAATTAGAAAAACAGAAATATTAAAAAAATGCGATTGTTTTCACAAGATGTTTTCAAGAATTGCATGGCTGAATTTGCAAGGTCTGTTTTCGGTGTGAAGAAAATCTAGTTCGATATAATGAGCTTCTAGAAGTGTAAATTAAGTCAATTGGTTAACGACATAATATTTTTTCTTCCCGTCGGAATAAAAAAATTCATACCTTTCCGGTGTGTTTTTGGTTGGAAAAATGCATAACTGCATATTAGTGGCATGTAATCGTTGCTAAGGCAAACAAGAAGGTATAACACTTCTCTGGCCTATACCAACAATAATTTTTCCTACGACCACTACTAAAAGTAGGCCTTTTAGCGCTGGCTCTTTTCACTAACAGTGACGTTCTATAATTCAGCGTATTAAAAGTTAAATCAGCTGTTTACTTTTAGCTCATATGCTATAAGTATACAGCTAATATGTAATTTAGAATGTTGAACTGGAAGTCAGATTATAAAGTTGTTCTAGTTACTTCTTTCGTTAGAGGTAAAGTGTTTTTTAAATAATTAAATCATTATGTAATGAATAAAGTAAAATGTATATGTTAAAGTTAGTATGATTAATTGAAAACTATTAATAATTACCGGCAATTATTAATATCAACCAACCAGTTATTATTA
Organism: Agriotes lineatus; assembly: GCA_940337035.1. Taxonomy (NCBI): domain Eukaryota; kingdom Metazoa; phylum Arthropoda; class Insecta; order Coleoptera; family Elateridae; genus Agriotes; species Agriotes lineatus. Next base: position 131,153,101 of record OW679196.1, on the reverse strand, counting down.
AAACTTACCGGTAATTATTAATACTTGACGCATTTATTACTCTGACCGTAACATATACATTTACAATTACCTTTGATAACTAACTTTGACATCTACTGGCTGCAGAGACATTCACCTGCGCGCCAAGGCATCTTTTCATTATGACATAAATTATAACTGTCATAAATGCAAACCTTTGTTAAATCGACATTTATGGATTAATAACAATAAATTTAAGGCCGTAGAAAAAATATTGTGTGCAAACTTGTGCATAAACGTCCACTTTTAGCACTTGTTGCAGAAATAGCTATTAGCGTGCGGTTCCAGTCATTTCACATTTATAAATGAATTTTTGTGTTTACTCCAGTAGTAGAAAAAAAATCATTATAATGTACGTAAGTATGTAATTTCATAAATTTCGTAGTATACCTACTTTAATAAATATTCATTCAACACTCTTTTAAATTTGTAGAAAAGTCTTATTTACAAGCACAACAACCCTTTATACGAGGACCGTTCAAGTATACATTATAATTTAATACTTATTCAATAACAAACACAAGGGCTCTAATTAACATTATGTAATTTTTCTACTTAGTCTTCCTGTCTTTTAATAAACTGGTGCCATGTTTCCGGAAGTTTCTGTATTCCACGAGAAAAAACTTTCTATGGCTGCTGTCACACCCATTCACGAACAATTTCGATGGCTTTTTCATTATAACGAGGTATTTTTCTCATGGAAAGTCTTTTAAGGGTACAATCAAATAAAAAATTGATGCAGCAAGTTCCGAAATGTATGGTAAATGGGGCAGCATCGTTCATTTCAAGTTTTGAATTGTAGTTAGCGTATAAATAGCCAAATGGGGTCGAGCATTATCGTGTAAGACACAGACAGAGAACTCGCTTTTTTTCAAGTTAACCCTACTGACATTTAATGCAGAAGGAATATCCTTCACTGTAATTTGACGGTGGTTTCAAATAAGTGAATTTTACTCTGTCAGCATTCTCTTCTGTTGTCAGTATTTTGGACGGCGCGAATGCGGTTCATTCTCGGCACCTTTCCAGCCATATTTAAACAGTTTACTCGTTTTATAAAGGCATATGTCTGATAGTGATTGCTCATCAAACTGTCTTTTAACTCTTACACAAATTTCTTATGGTTTGATATCTTCGTTGATAAGAAATTTACTAATAATGCGTTGTTCGACGCTTACATGCACTCCCACTTCACTCATGCTTGCCAATTGAACGAAAATGAATTGTGAGGACTTAACGACTAAATGAAATTAGGACTTGTTCCAGAGCATTAATTAATGTATACAACTTCTGTGTATGTCTTTTTATTTTGGGGCGCAATTCAAATTGCAATTCTTATTTGAACGCTCCTCGTACTTTTAAATTTTAAGTTACTTTAGTTAACAAGCAAAATAACTCTTTTCTGTAATACGAACTCATTTTACATTCGCCAGACTAATAAGTTGTATGGTTTATTAGTACATTAGGTAATACGTTCAACTTAATAGTTGCATCTGTTTGAATAATTTTCCAGCTAAACGGGGGTTTTTGGTTATCTCGAGAGAAATAATTGCAATAGTACCGATAGTTCAAGTAGCTACGATAAAATAATTTTTGTTCAGGAAAACAGTAGTTATTGTTGAATAACTAAACCTTTCCTGACCCAAAATCATTTAAAAATTTTGAAGCCCAAAACTGGGCCACCTTGGCCCATTATATATATTGTTATGATATCATAAGAGTGGATATAGTTTGATGATAAATACGATAAAAAAATTTGGTAAAGCATTGTAGTCAGTCTTTGCAAAAGTTTGGAATATAAAAGGTTATTTGAATTAAATTTTAAATAGAGATTATATTTTAAGAAATGAGAATGGAAAGAATAAATTTCATATAGTTTAATTTATAAAGTAAGATGTTAAAAGATAGAAGTTATTTACTACTGATATCAGATACGACAGACCAAATTAAAATATTAAAAGATAACAAAGTATGTAGGTATCAAATGTATATTTTAATATAGTAAGCATCAATAATGAAAATACGGTAGTTAGGAGAGTTGTTTTAAGAGTAAGAATAACAAACTCATAAAATCTATACAGAATTTTGAAAACTCCTTTTTTGATATAATAAAAAAAAATTATGCCTTATTTGTATAAATATTTTGGTGGTATACAAATAACAGGGCTTTTAACAAATCTACGTGGTAAGAAAAATATGAGAAAGTAATTTTGAAGTGATACAAGTACATAATCGGTGAAGAGATTGTGCAATACAGTTAATTAGATAGAAATAACCAGAAAACTACAGTATTTGAATAGATTTGGATTGAGCTGCTTTATTGGAACTGATACAGTTTATGGGAAGGAGTGAAAAGGATTTGACTGGTGTGGATTACTGCAAGTGTAGGAGCCGTGATGAAGGACTGATGTATCTTCCTGGGAATCATTCTGAGTGATTGGTGGTATTTGGATATTTCATTTTCATGCAGAGGACAGATCATCGTGACAATTAAACCTGAAAAGAAGTAATATTAGTTGGAGTACTACATCAAGGATAGTTTACTGGCAGAAGAGGGTTGTGAAGGAGTAATATAAAAGTAGATAGGTGCAGTCTTGGTAAAAGGAGGTTGGATTCTTCAAATATTTGGATATTTTCTGGAGGATTTAATGGCTGTAAATTGGTTTGACAGTTAATTGCAGTTGGACGTGTTTCGTGTGGTGACTAGTTGTACAAGGGGATTAGTAGTGCTGGATGTGCAATTAGTAGAGTCAATAAGCTTGGTTAGTAGTTTAGTCTAGAATAAAAATGAAGTAGATGAACAATATTTATTACTTGCAATAATAAAAAGAGTTATTACTTACTATAAAAGATAGAAAAAGTTATACATCATAATAATATTGAAAACAGTGTACGTTGGTCGTATCTGATTACAAGTAGAAGAATTATTTTGAATTCATTCAAGATAAGTAACATTTAAGGTCATTTGACAATTGAAACTTATTCTAAATATGACAAGTCAAATATAAGACAACTAGATAAAAGAACCTAACCCTGATGATTGAGTTTTCATGGCAATAATTATTTTTAAAAGAGAAATCATTTGAAATTAATTTTTAAATAAGAAATAAATACTCACAGCTAGCAGAGTAGGGCAATTGAATTAAATACTTATGGTACAGAAACGTGAAGTCATTGCAATATTTAATTGTTTTTTGTAGTTTTCAGATATACTTACAGTTGTTGTAACTAACCAACATTTTTACAAATTGTTTGTAAATTATAATATATTCTACCTTATTTTAAATAGTCATTTATTATAAAGTATTAATTTGTTCCAATATTTTAGGAAATTCATCGAAGAAAATGAAATGAAAGAATATTACAGAAGTTACTTAAGAGAAATTTACCTTGGGCTAGCGGAGACTCCGTTTTGGATAGACGAGGGTTAAAATAGTCCTTATTCTAATATTGCTACTACTAACCACATCATATTTCAGTAACGATGTTACAGTATTTGGAATATGGTTCTTAGTAACTCCCCATTTACTTCTGCCGAATACGTGTAAATTCAAAATATTTCATAGATAAAAAACACTGTCTAAAGCTACTACTAAGTAATAAATCACATACAAATCTGCATTTACCAGTAGTTCTTAGTACACCGACATGTGTCAATCATTCTCCATAGAATATGCATGCTCGTAGTTTGTTACTGTCAGAGTGCGTTTCTATAACTTTGCAGCTCTTTGTGTATGCCTATTTAATTTTTAGGTCTGTAGCGCATAATTTTATTATCGCGCGCGCCCCTCCTGGTTACGTTTTGTTTTATTAGGTGAACGGAAGCGATAAGGGGTTGGCTCATTTCCGCGTTCTTTCTTGTGCAATGGTGGCAGGCAGTTAGCGTCCCTTGAATTGTCTAGAGTTCCTCTAGGCATGTGGTTTTCGGTTGCTGGAATTCGCCTTACTGGTGGCAGCCGTTTCTTTGCAGCCCTGGAAATTTACCAAGAAAGTTCTGCATCAGTTTTTGGTGGATTCTCGGGGATCGCACTGGTGACCCATTTTGCATTCTTTAGTCGGAGGTTTAGAACTCCATTTAACCTTCTTCGCTGTTTACGGGACGGTTTTGCAGTTTCACATGAGGCCACTGACCTTGACCCTGTGTGGCCGTGAACGCACATTCTATATCCAGCTTTCTGTGTACTATTGGGCTTAATCTCCGATGTTCTGTAAGCATTCAGCCTGGGGGCTCAACAAACGGAAGTTGCGTAATATGCATGGTTGTCTCTCTTGTTTTTAACACTATTTTCTAATATGGTCTAATTGATTGTCTAATATAATAATGTTGTACACAGTGATATCTGCTTTGCTTCAGTTCCTGCCTGGATTTCTTCAGAATTCCATGGGTTTTACTTTGGACGTTCGCTTTTATTTACAGTAAGCTTAACGAACCGAGTACATTAGAAAATTTAATGATTTACATCCTCGGAGCCTCATTTAGTTTCCGTTACATTTTTAAATTATTGTTTAAAGTAGTTTATAGTTGTGCACTTTAATCTGTTGCAATTGTTAACTTTCTCGTAAGCCAAGTTTAGGTGCACCTTACATTTATGGGCTTATTCATGTATATATTTATGACCTTATCTTTTCATACTCACATGCACCTTGTACTGGCCTGTATGATATTTAGTATGTGATTATGCTGCTCTGATATGGGTACACTGTCTTGTTGACTGTTACTGTTGTCTGGATTCGCGTGCTTTCTTTGAGATTATTATGCTACCTTGAGTTTACGAATTCTCTGTGATGCCTGGATACACTTGCTAGTTAAATGATTCTTTGGCACCCATTGCGGCTTCTTAATTAACTTTTAGTACCTAAAGATCTGCACGGGTCTTACTGAGGTTGTCCTGCCGGAAATTGTATCCACGTAGGCATTAAAGTGTTGAGAGTATGAGGCGACAAATCAAATTAAGGTATCAAGTCGTTCAATTTTGATAAACTTCTGGTAGCACACTTTAGTTATGTATTCCATCATAAAAATTTCCTCATAGTTAATAGTTACATTTTCCATAAATCTAGATAAAGACAATTTAAGTTTCACATAAGACACAAATTATTCTTGCTTTTAAAGTCAGTTACCCATTCAAGTTGTATATATTGTATACGTAGTAATACGTCATACTAATGACATTTCTAAAATAAGTATTGTTGTGTTCATAGAAAGTAATTTCGGAGTAAAATGGCTTGGGTTTTGTTGCAGAATTTTCAATAATCACCACACAATCTGTACTTGAAAAATGTCTTGCAATTTATGACATTTTGTTTGTTTATATTTCTTCAAGATTGCTCAATATGTAACAAACTTGGGAAAGCATCTAGAAAGGCTAAGTGAAAGATAGTTACTGTAATTGGTAAGCACATATAATCGAAGAGGCGGAAAAGGTGTAGGACGACCGTATTATATTTTAATAAGAAAACTGAATATATGAAAATATGGAAGCAACCACGCTGTGTGAGCTTGAGGAAGATGAGATAATAATTCAACAAGTCATGTCATTTTAATACACGAAGTAAATAGTAGAGGTAGTGTTGCAAATGAAGTACGGTAGTACAAGCAGTACTTTGGGATGTTTCAATGAGAGTACGCGGTGAACTAAGCACATCAGTAAGCAAAGCACAATCGACGAGGCAACGGTGAGGCCAATCTTGACATATACGACCAAAACTCGACCTAATAGATCAGAAACTTAACGATTATGGAATATTGGAAATGATGAATACCTGCAGGATTTTTGCGAAAACTCTCATTGATAGATACTAAGGGAGAATATATGGTGGTGGTGCATGGTGAATATTGTTAAAGAAAGAATATATTAAAAGAAGAGTAACGAAAGGAACATGTAAGCAGAATAGCAGGTAACAGGTTATGAGTATTGCAACAGATTTGCAGTCGGAAAAAGAAGCACAGGAAACCATAGAAAAAAGATAGAGTTTATTGATGTACATGCAAGAACTTCCACCAAGAAAGAACAGATGCAATGCTTGTAATCGAAGAAAGAAGAAAATATATGCTCTATTTGCCTCTTGTCCATGTGCATCTCATAACACACATTTTGAGGGCACAGGGTTACATACTTGAAAGTATCGATAAAAAAGAGTCCAAGATGCGCCAGCATACGGTAAACACTTATAAAAATTGAAACAGGCAGGAAGATGAAAGAAGGCATTTGGTAAGGGAACTGGAAAATGAGAATAAGAGCAGTCAAGTGTGGAAGTAAGAACAATCAATTAATCTTTTAGGATCTTATTTTCTTGACACAAGTGCATGCTACTTACTACCAGCCCTTTTTTAAGTCCACTGGTAGATAAACCCCACTTCAGTGTTGTTGGTTTGAGGATGGATGTACCTAATTTATCGAGACTTTTTAAAAATTGTCACCCCCTCTAGTGGGTGCTCCGCCTCTGCTTCGCTTGCAATCGCATGATCTACATTCCACTATCTCTTCCGTTTGTCTGTAGTCCGTTCTTGTTACTAAATTTTTCATCTGCCATATTCACTCGTTATATATTTATTTTTTTATGGCAGAGCGAGGATTTCTACTCCAATATTACTCCATTATTACACATATTGCCGGAAGACTTTTTTTTAAGATATATGCGAGCGTAGGTGCATTTGTTTATTGAAATTAAGTTTTAACATTAATTTCTATCTACCTCACGTTAAAATAATTGTTCTTTGTAGTATATCATAAACAAGGTTTAATTGGATCGTGCAAATTGCATCCAGATTCGCCCACTTTTACTAATGACTTACATCGGGCGCCTTGTAGTACCATTTAAAATAAACTTGAACGTGGGTGTAATTAATAAATGAGAAGCGGTCATACAAGGTGCGAACATGACGATCAATAAGTAATTGTTTCACAGCTCACTGTCTGCTGTTGCCAGCGGTATGTCTCGTTACCAATTAATATACGGGGTAATAGCGTTCTACATCCTTGAAGTGTTTAGGTTTACAGTAAATTAGTTTGGGGGCAATGATAATTAATTATTAATTAATCACAATTTCCGACTGTAACGTGTAATTGGCCTTTTCTCGGTGACTGGCTTAGACGCTGAAATTATTTTGCGAGGCTGTAATTTTTACGGTCTCGTTAACTTTACCAGCGTGGTGTCGATGTTCTCTTCTTGAACTTTGCCATTATTTTTTCAGTGACAATCAATTATTAGGGATTTTCGTTGGTATCCAAGGAGTTTGGTATTAATTGAATTTATTGTTTACAGTTCCTACAATATGCTTGTGATTATTTTTGCGACTTAATCTAATGTCATCAGAATTTATTTATTAGTCTTTCCCTCGGCCTTTATTTCTAAAAAAAATTAAAACAAACGCTATACTGACTGTTTGGTAATTAGCGTACAAATGTTTAGGATTCTGTGGAAGATAACATAATAAAAAATGTTTCGGAGATACAGCGTATTACAGGAATAGGATCAATGTTTAAATCTTAGAGGTATACAATTAAACAACCATTCGAGTTTCAGTAAGTAGCTGCATGGTTTACAATAAGTGTTCAATGATACAACTAACTTGATTGATTCTTGTATGTAATTCTTCTCACATTGCAGGTTGAGTAAAATAAGCCTCATCTTTCGTTGAACCTCCCAAAGGTAAAGAATGTATCTCCACGACCGATCCATCTGCTGTCGTAATGATTATTCAGAAGACTCTTTACTTGACAGCCATAAAACAATGACACATCATCTTGTTACAAAATCAAATTTTGACGAATAGGACAACTGACATCTATTATATATATATATAATTATTTGCACTACATGTACCACCGCTCACATATTTCTAAGATATACAAACTACAAAATAATATAGTACAAATAGAATCTCCGAGAACAACTTGAAAAACAGTGTATGAGATGTCAGAAATTTGGACACACAAAAACATATTTCACCTTAAGTGTTAGGGTCACACAGCGCTACCAGCAAAGGCAGTCTTGCAAGGTTCTCACGCCGCGAGCTATGAAGGAATATGCCAAATACCCTTACAGACACAAAATACCAACAACAGCCAAACCACGTAGCACACAAACATGCCACAAGCAGCCATTCATTGGTTATCATCCAGGTAACAATTATGTACAACAAAATTTCGGTTGGGCAGTGGCAATGAGAGGTGCACAAAATTACATTCTGGAGTACACCCCTCTACCGCCACATTAAACATAATGCCAAAAAATCAAGCACCAGCGAACAAGACAACATTAAATCTAGACGATAACAAATTGAGACCAAAACTTAAAAAATCAAGAGAGCATTCGTTCAAAGATCTTACCACTCTAAATCGATTAGGCACTTGTCAGTATCTGTAGATAAATAAAATCGGCTAAAATATCTAAAATGTTAGTACCACCTAGACGAAATCAAGCTGACTTTATCGCAGGATAGAGGGCACGTAGTGATGAAAAAAAGAAGTGCTACTTCCAAAATACCTTAGATACCTTGGATCAAGAAAATAAAGCAAAGCATCACGTTCATACCAAAAGACGTTCAGCAGATCCGATACCATAGATTTTCCAGTTTGTATTGGCATGCTTTCATATTGTTAATTAGATTTAGTCAGTGTAATTTACCATAGTCGAGTGCGTTTTGTGTACATGCTTAAATTTGTGTCTCGAATTCTTCGAATATAGCGTAAAATTTCAACTTCAGCTTCTTTCACAGAAGACATTTTATTAGCATACGGGCCTTGCCCCGAACTACATGTGAGTGACGAGCTCCTAGTGCATTGTGCAAAATCGTCTACGGCGAAATAAATTGAGCGGCTAACAGATAAACCCCTGCATCGGGTGTGATAATTTGCCACGCATTGCATCTTTCAACATTGCGTAACGCAATTTGAGGGCAAGTCTAGTACGCAAATAGGATATGTTTGCAGTTTAAAGCGATAAACAGTCGCAGCAGTTGTGCTAGAATGTCGTCTAAATGATTGCGCTTTTTATTTTAACGTTTGCACTTTTAAGGAAACTTGTATCGGCGCTATTGTAATGTTGTTTTATAAATGTGCAAAATACAAATGTTCCCAGTTACATCCCAGGTTGTTCATTCCTATTTTATATTTGTGTTTAGGAATTTCCAATCATTCTAGGGTTTAGTCCTACTTTTTTTATTTACTTGCTGATCTTAGATGCATTTTAAAATAATTATATTTGTGTATACCAATTGGTTTTTGTTGTACATATGGCGAAAGCTTGTTTCAGCCCGAGATCACCACATGTGTAGAACATGTTTCTGTTTTTTCTTCAAGTAGTGATCGTTCGTAACCACGACCGGGTATTTAAAGGTTTTCATGTACAGTCGTGTTCAAATAAATCTGGGACAATGTTTTTTTTTCATATGTAAGTTCAGTTAGCAATTGAAGAATATCTGCATGGATTTCCTGCTATCAGAAAGAGTTACATTAAACTTTAAAAGGTAATGAAATCTGTAACTCTTTCTGATAAGAGGAAATCCATGGAGATATTCTTCAATTCCTAACTCAACCTGCATGTGAAAAAAACACTGTCCCAGATTTTTTGAACACGGCTGTACATTGATTTAGCTTGTTAAGTGGGGCAAATAATTACTAAAATATTAAACTTACATTTCGATTTTGTTTAATACATTGACAAAACTGGACGTAATGAGAAAGATTGGGTTAACAAAGTAGTTGAAAAATTTTAAGACGTTTAGAATTTAACGACAATTTCATTTATAACAGAGTAATAGCGTTCGAATGTGCAACAGCTAAACAACATAGTATCATGGTCTGCTAAGACTTAGTTCATTTTATATCACATCTAACCCCTCCTCCTTATAAGTACTGTTTATTATCAATAGCTTCAGAAAAAAGTTTACGAGTAGGTGTTATGGTTAGTGGTACAGCCAATGCAAACACTATCGAGTTCTAAGCTGTTAACTTAATAATTGCTAAATATAGTTGAGAAAGAAATGTCAAATTAATTAATTAATATTTAACATTATCCTTTGGAAAATTGTTTTGAGAAGTTAGAATAAGGCCAACGTGGAATTTAAAAAAATTAATTGCTATTAAGAGTTCTTAAAATAGATGCTTTAAACTAAAAACGTTCTACCAGTTACGTAATACATAAACATCAAGCTCGGTTAAAGCGCTTTTGGGCTTAACTTCGAAAGCAGGGAATTCGAAATTTTAATCTTAAAATCACTGATAAATGAACTAAATAATAGAACGCAGATGGAAATCCTGCATTGAAGCTGTCATAATGGTTAAAGCAAACTTGGTCAGACAGCGACTAGATATTTTTTTCTTATATTCGAAATTTTGGTTCACATAGAATACAGATTAAAGTAGAATGCGGTAAAGTTATTATGAAGGGTCACATATTCACATCATTTTCAAAATGTTCTGGTAAATATTTTGAATCTCAAATAATTACATACATTCTGGAGCCAGCAAAACCGCTCGTAGAAAGTGTATTATCTCAGTCTGAAATTATGTCAGAAAATATGTAGATGTAACATTGAACTCTCAAGTGCTCTCAAAATTGATGCATCATAGTTTAGTTATGCGGTAATATGACAACTAAGTTGTTACACTTCGAATTACGTCTGACATGAATGCACTTAATTAGTAGTTGCAGTCAGAATTAACATATCCCAATGAGTTAAACATACTTAACTTTCTTGTTATTACTACATTCATTGGCAATACCCACAGCCATGACACTTTTTTTAAATTTGTAAAAATTACCAGCTGGTTTGAAATATTACGTTGTTAGTCAAAATATTTTCATATGCGCTTCCTTGTCCGAACCAGAAAAGTTTTATTCATTTACCTACAATCGATAGTTGCTTTAGGGTACAATTTACTGCTTTTTATTATTCGAGTAAACTTCATTTGTAGCTCGCCCTATTAATTGAAAATATCGGAAAATAAACGCAATGTAGTTGTGGTTTTAACCTCTCTCACTTATTCATTTTCCGTTAAGTCATCGGTAGTCCATAACAAACCTATTACATGCTTACTACGAGGAAAGTTTGTAGTCGACCTGAACTTTTTAAATTTATGACTTTTAATGGCGAACTAAGTTTGAATCAGGGCTGGGCAATAATTAATTACTTTGTAACTAAATTACTAATTAAATTCTTTTATGCTGATTTGTCTTTGAATTGAATTAGTTTTCAAAAGACCGTAATTACTGTTACTAATTACCATTTTTATTAAAAAGTACTTGACAGTTACTTTTTGAGTAATTACTCGCGGTAATTGAATTACTTTCTAGTAATTCAATTACTAAATTACTGCCCTCCATTGGGTACTGAATGTCGAAAATCCAAAAAATAAGATAATCCCTTGTTACATGTATTACATGTTAAGTATATCGCCATAAGGTATTCCTCGAACGATATATAAGTATAATTTATTCCTTACCATGACTATTCTGATAACAGCTAATTTTGTGCAACGTTTGCAATTCGAACGATGTGTGATCTGTTCAGTTCATGTGCAAAAAGGAAAGTACTTGGTACAGACACGTATGTTTGTAGATATGATAAACATATGTTGCGTCTTATAGAGCATAGTCTGAGCAAGTTATTAGTGTAGCTTACTAGTCCTTATTGTGTAAGAAGCAACAAATATGTTTGCGGTAAGTACAAATTACAGAGTACGGTACCAACGGTAAATTTAATTTTGTTTTTCAATTGGCAAATGACAACTGGTTTCATAAAACAATATTGATTCATACTAATTGTTTATCAATTTCCATTGGCTTGTTTTAAAGGAGGTACTAGCACAAGGCTATGTACAGGCAGAACTTGCCGTTGGCGGATTTGCGTTTCGCTGATTTGATTTTACGCGGGGCACCTATGTGCTTTCTTTTCTTTGCCGTTCGGGGATTGCTTTGCTGTTTCAACTTTCACACACTAAGTAAATAAAGCAGACGTATGGGGTTTATGTCATGAACACCTAAATAACATTAGTTATCACGAACTTGTAAACACACCTATCGAGCCTATTCCTTTGGATCTCTTATTACCAAATTCGACCTGAAATAAACTGTAAAATTATAACTTGAATAAACAACTGGACATTCGAGCTGTAGATTCAAGTGGCAGAATTATGTTACTTATGGAATTTTAGTTTGTATACGCACGTTTATGCATTTTTGAAATTTTTGAGGTTGCATAGTATAAATAAATGTAGTTTATGGAACCTAACCCCGTTTTTATCATTTATGTGTTTACTTGTGCATTGCGGTTTTGCGCTTTGCGGAATTTCTCTTTAACGTAACCCCCGCGAACGGCGAGGTCTGCCTGTAAATACTACGAAATACAAATATACGACAATAATTTCTATTGAAGTTAATTGTAAAAGTAGAAAGAATTACTATTTTGAGGAATTGAAATCTCTGGCATGCATTGAGCAGTAATTGGTAATCGGCAATTAATTACTTTTTTAAACTAATTTGCCCAGCTCTGGTCGAAATTACTAATGTTTCTTTGTTATCACACAAAATAACCAACTCCTGTTTAACTTTTATAATAATATACTATAACTCACGGCTAAGGTCAGCAATTTTGATAAAATTACTGCTTTTTCGCTTAACCGTTTAATGTTATGAATATTATAGATAACTAGTTATTTGCCATAGATATACTTTAATGAATTAGTGACCTGACTAAGTTTTAATAGCAGCCTTATCATTCTTGCCAATATAATAATATTGTGAAATACTGCAAATTCAAAATTTTTAAAACTAAATAATTTGAGGTGTTCGTGCAAGTAGTTTTGTATGTACCTCAGGCGTAACATGTTCTTTTGGGGCTTAGCTTGTTATAGCACGAAATGCGAAGCCAAGAGGGCATGTTTAGCGGCCGCGAACCATAAATAACTATTTTATCAACTTTGTGTTATATGTAAGGAAGTCCACGTCAAATCTACACTTCCCTCTCACGTTATCTGTTTGAACAGATGTTGTTATTTTTACTTTGACATTACTGCGCATGCTCTACAGGATATATAAATCTTTACACATATGCTGTTGCCGATTTTTACATATATGTTAATGTGATTCTGGATTCCACACAGAAGGAGGTTGGGTTTGGCAGAGTGCATCGCACGCCGCTTCGATTTCGGCGAGAAAGTGTGTGCTTGATTTTTGCAGGGGCGAACTACTTGAAATCCTATATCCTGCACACATTGCAAATTGGTAATTTGTGATCAAGAAGCGTTCACATCATCGAGTGATGTGATAGAGGAAGCATGACCGTGGCGATCTATGAAAACTGGATCCAGGTATTTCGCAACTGGCATTTGTTAGTCATTAATGCAGGTGGGCGGCTTACCAACTATGGTATGGTAATTTGAAAGCATCAACCGAAGTAGAGGCTGACTGTGTGATTGAGCGCACGCTTGTTACTATTTGAAGCGGATTTCGCCTGAGTATGTAAGCAGTAGGCTATCAACATTAACGCGTCGTTATAATTAAAAACAAGCAGCATAAGCACATAAGACAAATCGCTGTCGGAGTATAAGTTAATCATGATTATTACAAATTCGCGGTAGAAACAGGTGGTTGTACGTAGTTTGATATTATTGTAGAAATAAATACATTGTAGAAGCAGCTATCTGCTGGATGGTTTGGTATTTAGGTCTATTATTAGTTTTTAGTTTAGCTTTTACGAGAAATATAGATGTATTTCTCGTGAATATGTGTATAAGAAGTAAGATTTGTATTTGAGTAAATTTTTGGAGTTAACATTTTCAATTTCGCAACGGACCAGGTCCACTTCTGCTTTATTACAACAAGAAACTCTTCCTTACCACACCTTCAGGTAGGTGAAATAAGAGAATTTTTGTTGCAATTGAGCTAGCTGGCAACGAACAAGGGAAATGGTAATTTATAAGAGTGCACTGCTTATCAAAGCCTACTACAATTGCAAAACGGGCTGTGTTTCCCTCAACCGTCCAGGCTGATCTAAGTTACTCTACACACGATTTGCTAATACTTTGGTTAGCATTAAAGATGTGGCAATAGGCTCGTTGGACGATAGTTTTAATAGATCTTTATTGTCGCTTCTTTGAGTAAATAAAAAAAATGCCTCTGCTTCTTACCACATTGCTAATATATCTCTTTATTCTGGTCATCTAAGAAGAATAAAGACAGTATATTATTTTGGTACTTCCTTGCTCTTAATATTTTTAATGCCTTTCGTGTTATATACGCCAATATTTAGAATAATCGCTTGATCTTATATCCCTTCTCTTGATAGGTACAGCTTTTTGTAAAAGGTGTGTACAGCTCTTAGTACATCATTTATATTTGTTGCAACAACACCGTATTTGTTTTGTAATTGGTATTTAGTTCTTGCAAGTGAAAATTCACATTCGAGCATGTTCGTATTGAAATGACATTCGATTACCTTTTGGATTACTTTAGTTGTGTACACTTACATTGACGTTTTGATTATTCTGTTTAACTGCACGTATTCTACGGTGTCTCTAATTAAACTTTGCATCTCCTCCTTTATGAGCTCTGTGGTTTTTGGATTATTTATCCATATCATTTTATAATTTCTCTGCTTAGATGATAGACGGTATCTTCTCCGAAATTTCTTTGAGAGTGAGACTTTCTGGTGCTGCTGTATTGCTCAGTTCTGTATTTAATACATTATATTTTGTTTGTTGCGTTGTGAAGCTTGAGGTGAGGGTAGCATTCGACTTTTAAATCATTTAATTTCCTTCTATTCCGGTGTTCAATATTAGACAGGCTGTCACCATTCCGTGGTCACTTCGTGTGTCCATAGTTTGTATTACAGAAACATCTGTACAAGTCAGTTTTTAGCCTGCGATGAGATAGTCGATCGATTTTGTTTATATTCCATCCATATTTCTTCTTATCCACTTCATATAAAGACTTTTGTTGAAGAAGGTGTTCATACAGAACAAGTTTTCAGCTTGCATGATTCCTGAAAGTGTGGCTCCTCTTTATTTATTCTATATTTCTCTCACAAGGGTGATATTTAATTTCTTTTAGTTTCTTGATGGAATAACAAAATTTTTCGATTTTTTCGTCCTCAGTAACCCTATACATATACTTGGATAAGCTGTATGAAATATGCTTTGCTCATTTTATATGTGAGATATGACCATATTCGAGAAAACTTGCTTATAGTAACCAGTTGTTTTATATTTTTATCAATAATGACTGCTACTCCTAACGCATTGTCGTTGGTGACAGAATTGTCCTGGAAAAATAAATCGTTAGATTGGAGTTCTCACTCTTCGTCCCTTAATGTAGTTTTTCGAGCAGTTCAGCTTCCATTTTGGTCACCCAGAATTTGACAGACTTTTTGAGAAGTTATGCTGTAAAATATTGTGTTAGCCCTCGTTGTATGTAGCGGATTATGCTTCTCTGGTGCACTTTTGATGTTGACTTACGTCAATTTTGGCGGAACATCTTGCGAGCCAACTGTTGGAATTCGTTTTGCACGTTACTCATATTTGGAGTAAGTTTATTTGAGCCTCCGTCATATCGTATGTTTAGACGTTTTTGTATCATATCTCTGGATGTTTTCTTTTCGCTCTTAGAGTGGGGCCTAAATTATCAGCTGTTAACGTGATGTTCAGCGCGACGTGTGCATAACTTTCTAGACCTATAATTAAAGCAACGTTTTTGAGTTCCACTGTTTGGATGCGAGCCTGCAGTACTAGTATTGCTGGGTGATACCCGTTAGGCTTTCCCGAGGTTTTCTGTGTCTATTTAATAATGCCGTAATTTGCTCTTGCTGCACTTAGATTTCCTAAGGGCCCCGTGGGTTTTACGTTTGCTATCGAATGCTTAAACTAATACAGTTAATGATTTTTGTCCTCGCAGCCTATTGTTTTACTTTTAATTTGTCTGCTGGTTTTAATTAACGTAGTCTTTATACTTTTTAAAATATTATAAATTTGCGTTTTGAGGTACACCTGATATGAATGTATACTTCTTAAATAATCATATCTACATTGTGCTGCCTTTGTATGCAATTGATAATATTTGATTATTGTCTATTGCTGTTATTACATTGTCTTGTTTATGTTACCGCTACCTAGTTTTCGGTGTTTTTTCAGAATATTCTGCTTTTGGCACTACTTTTGAGTTGAAAAATTCTCTGTGATACCTGGATACATTTTATCGTCACTGAAAAATTTGTTGGTGCTCGTAATTTCTATTTAATTAACTCTAGTATTTTCTAAAGAACTGCTCACCGTCTTCACTGACTTAGCCCGACGATTTAGAAAAAACTAGTCTAAGAATCTAAAATCAGGTATCACGGGGAATGCTAAAAGTAAATTTTTCAATAGTTTAAAAAAAAATAAGAACGGTTTACCCATCAATAAATTTAGCAGACACACGTAAAATCATATTGCCAAATAAAACAATCGTTTGGTTGTTCAACCCACTAAAGATCTGTGAGTGTTATCTAAATGTTTGTATGTATCTGTATTTACAGATGGAAATCGCATTTTCAATGATGCTACGATTATCCGGCCTCGGGCCATTTTATCTGATCGTAGCTGTTAATTAAACCTTCAAGTTTACTCATAAAATTAAAAAAAAAATGAAATATATAAAATTACTACTGGAAAATATAGTCAAATAGACGTAGTGGGTACTAGTCAAATCGCTCATTGTCGAATGAGCTGTTTTGTATTTAGTGATACTGGTAGTAGTTTTTTTATTAGGATTAAAAGTGGCACTTTATTTGACAAGCAATTAATTATGTTTGTAAGTCAAGCAGAGTCACTTTTAATCCGAATAATATATACTATAATTTCAGCGATCTGGAGGGGTACACAATAATACAGATTTTGGATGATTGATTGCTTTTGACTTCTCTCATTTGAAAATCATAATGCCAACTGCAACCATAGGCGACCATTTAGGACTTACTTTTAGTTCATAGGAAATAATAGTATATTATGATACTAGTGTATAAGTATGCCTTTAAAGCACGTGCGACGAGTTTAAAAGCACGACACGCCAGTGGAGTGCTTTTAACGTCGCTAGTGCTTTAATGGCTCTTATACACGTGTATCATACGCTATTTTTTCTACGATCGTAACAGAAATATAAAAACTTAGTTTGGTGACACTTTTTCCGTCACATTCTGTTAGAAATTCTAGGTTATGTTGACATTAAAACTTACGGCAAAGCGTGTTTTAATAAATTATTAAAACACTCCTCCAATGGCAACGTCTTAAAAAGACGTAATTCGAGCGCTAGTATTAAGAGTGCTACAAACGTCACTTTTGGCACTAGAAACTGTGCAAAAAATTGTCATTTAGACGCGATCGTAGAAAAAAGTACTTCTTGTGAAGCTATCTACGATGATCTCCATGATAACGTAACATTTTAAGTTATGAATGTGGATAAAAGGCTACTTTATTTACTAGTGAATAAAATAGTTCATTATCCATAGTAACTAACGAAATAAATACGTGCTACCGTAGTAACTAGTACAAAAACAGCTAACATGATATTTATTTCAAATTATTTATTCAATTTAAAAGCTTATTTACATAACTATTAGGTATTGGAAAAAAATGATATGCCACACATGAATAAAGAGATTTTATCCATTCAGGTAAATGATCTTATTCAGCTTTGCCTCGTGAGGTAAAGTTTTTCCCTTATGGATAATTTGCCTATTTATTCACTTGTAGCATACAGAGGTAACTATTAGGAAATAAAAGTGTTGCATAGCAACATACACTTTTTGTGTCAGTAAGAAAACGTCAACTTCAATGACCGAATTTGATATTAAAAGTAATGACTTTACGACGTTCGTGGAAAACTATCTTTTATTATACCTATTTTTTATACTCAAGTACTGATACTCATATTATTGGTAAATGTTGGTATATTTATTGGTATTGTGTAATAGTTTTATTGGAGTACAGAACTTCTAATGAGTAGTTTACGCTTGGGGATTTAATAGTATGCAAGCCCTATTTTCCGTTTTAATTGAATTCGAGTTTTGCGTTGTTTTAGCAACAGTTGGGAAACAACAACCGATGAAATATTTTCCGGGTTACCGACCTTGCAAATTGTGTACGAACATTTCAGAAACAAAAGCGCTTCTAAAATCGGAAATAGGACTAACGTTTTCACGAAGGATACATTTTTAAAATGGCAATCATTGGATATTTACAAAACAAACAATTTTAAATTGGCATTAATAATTATTGCGAAAAGCCAATCATTAAAATGTATTTATTTTCATATGAGATGTGCAGTTCTAAAAGCATTTTCGAACTAAAACGACGGCGATGGCCGCTATATTTACAGCTACTTAAAATTCAGTATTTGGAAGAGGCCGATATGAAGAGCATCTTACTAGAAACACATGTAACCTAGATTTTAATAAATGTGGTTATCCATTTTATATGGTTAATATGTTCCATTAGAAATTAATGCTTTTTTAACAGTATTGGAATTAACAGAAAAAAATATGTAACTCGCCAAGGCATTTATAAGGCGGGCTTTTATGCCAATAAGTTATTCTTGAAATGAATATCTTGTTGAATATACTTCTTTAATAAACATGTTTACTGTAAATAGTAAAGAATTAAATTAAATATGTGCAACTGCTCATGCTGTTGATTGGATATTTCACACTGGAAATTGGTCGCTCTAAAGTTCCAACAAAAAATCAGTTTTTCTTGTTAATTTTTAAATTTAATAGATAATTCGTTAATATGACGGCAGATTGTTCCTTGAAACGTTCGTGTTATAATTTATTTTATTTTCTAGTGTGGCGAAGAATGGATTGTTATATCACTCCACAAAAAGGTTTCACGATTGTATAACAGCCGTAAAATTGGAGTTCAAAATAGTGTTTAATACTTCTTTCAAAATGTAAAGCAAGGTTGGTATTAGTGCAAAGCTAGTTAAAAACAAAACTTATTTGCGATTAAATTTAAGAAAAAACTAAGGCATGCTCAAAAAACTAGCCCTTAATGGTTAAGGCTCTGTAAACTATTGTAACAGACAGCGGTACCCAGAATATAGAATGCAATAAATTAAATAATCCCGATATGCATAGCACAATGAGGAGTAGAAGACCTTGGCATTTTATATTTTGACATCTATGTCCAAACGATTAAATAAAATTCTTAAAATTACTCTATATTTGATTTTTTTTAATTGATATGTTCCAAGCACCATAGCAAAGAGTATGTTCAAACTTCTGTTTACCGATGAATTTGACAACTGGGTGAAATTTTGCGGGAACAAATTAGACTGCCAAATTAGTTCACTATGTCTAACAATTACGCTAGACGTGTGCCACTCTCAGCATTAATACGGTGTCATTAGGTCAAGTTTCAATACACAACTCTGTACTTGATTTGATTTTTCCTTCCCTCGTCTGAAAGACGAAGTATTGTAATCACGAAAAAATTACCTTCCGAGATTTCTTCAGATCTTCACGTTTCAGGGTCCCTAGATGACGAAAACAGGTTTTCTGAATTCCGTCTCTTTGTCTGTCTGTCTGTTTGTCTGTCTGTCTGTCTGTCTGCCTATTGGCGGTATAACTCAAAAACTACTTGTCGGAGGAAGATATTTTGCATACACATTATATATCTACTTTGCATGAAACCGGTATAATGTCATACAGATATATACACGGTGAGCACCTTAAAATTTTGTTTATTTTTGCGTTAATTTTTAAATAGAAGGAAGTAATAATTTTCACATAGGCTTTACACTTGCCGAAAATAGGACTCAAGAGATACAGGATAGTGTCATAAAAGAGTCGATACGTTTCAACAATAAGACCGGTCCCTTAAATAGAGGCGCCTGCCGCACTCATTTCAAATAGCCTCGATGGCGCAGTTCGACTTGTGGATGCAGTTACGATTTCTACGCAGGTGTGATTTGATCGCTATGCAGATGCGGCGGGTTCAAACCCCAGCGGAATACTTTTTTTTATTTAAAAATTTATTTAATTATTAGAAACGTAAAGATATTTTTACTCCTAACTTAATTTGATTTTTAAAATTATTTAGTCTCACAATGTCAACGAGGAAAGTGTTGGGTAAATCCTTTTATAGATTTTTACTTCCTTTTACAATAAAGGAAGTATTGGATTCACCCCAAAAATTCGAAATTGAGTTTTCAACAGATCTTCACGTTTCAGAGTCCCCTGATCCCAAAAAACATATTTTTTTTCATTGGTCTGTGTGTCTGTCTGTCTGTCTGGCTGTCTGTCTGTGAACAGAATATCTCAAAAACGAAAAGAGGTATGGGGTTGAAACTTCATATATAAGTTTTGTGTACTATGTAGATGCGACAGCAAGCTTTTGAAAAAAATCGCATAACCGGAAGTAGGTGTTTACTCTTGTGATTTTTCAGTTTTTTTCGATTTTTTCAAAAACGGCTCTACCGATTTTTTTCAAACTTCTCATTTTTATTACATTTTTAATGTGTATTGATGTGAGATAGGTGATTTGCCAGTTGAATACTTCTAAGCTGGGTTTCTTTTGTTTTTTTTTCTATTTTTTTTATTAACTCCTATTTTAAATAGAACACCCGGTATATTATTACATTTTTGAATTCAGCTTGGAATTATAAAGAAAATTTGTCTCTTCACCTAACGCTCTATTTTGCACCGTTTTTGTAGAATTTGTAATTGTTTAGAAATTTTGACAAATGCTTAAAAATTTAAAATCAAATTTTTGCCCAATTATAAGATCACTGTAAAAGGAAGTTGTGTGCGTGTATCACACCAGATTTTTTAATATATTTTTGAATTCTGAAGTGTATCCATCTGTTAACGGAAAAAAGCTAAAAATGTCTTAGGGGTAGTTAGGCCTGGCTACTATATACACATCTTATCCTACAACTCTTCATCCCTTCACCAAGTGTAAACCCTTCAGTTAACATGGTTGTATAACTATATAATTTATGTTTCGAAGTGCGTCCCGAACGGGTGCATAATATGATCTACGGAACTACGCAAATCGAAGGCTTGCATAAATTCAAGGAACATCGCGGACGAAGGAAATTGTAATCAAGATTTATGAGAATATTCTTAAGCTTAATATTTCAACTGCCTGAAATTTAATGACCTAGACTAAAAATCCGCTTGATAAAACTAGGATGGCGTTTTTTATATATTCATGAAAACGAATAGGATGATATTTTTACTCTCCTTAGCATAGAATTTTGGCTTAGACCGCGTAGTATTTGTATATGAACACCCAGCATTTTCTGGCTTAATGTGCCTTGCACCTTGTGAAGTCGAGCAAAAACCCGCTCGATGGCCATGCTCTTTGGTGGCTCGTGTTGTTTGAGTATCTTGAGAACGAGGATACTTAGGCAGATTTGGCCGTTTTGCTGTTTGTGCATCCATATTCACTAACGTTTCGCAAGACCTTGCAGCTTGCATCATCAGAGTGAAAGTCGCACTAAGAACCGAAGGTCGGTGTGGAGCTATTTATAGTCCTCTGTGCCAGGCGCGCGGAGTGGCGTAACGCTGGCGCTGGTTGGTCGTCCGAGTGCAACGTAATCCGTGGGGCGTGGCCGTATGACGCAGAGTGGTTGTAACGCTTTAGATCGTGTATCACAGGGGTCCACGTTTTACTAAGCTTAAAGCCATCTTCCCTGTTGATATTATTTGGATGTTTTTCTATTTCTATGGCTTCACGTATCACTCGCGGGAAGTAATGAGGTATTCTGGCAAGTACTCTGGCATGCTCAAATTCTAAAGTGTGCCCATTTGTAAACGTATGCTCAGCTACGGCTGATTTTGTGATGCGTTTGTGTTTGCAATCGCCTTTATGTTCTTGGAGTCTTAGATCAACGGAACGACCAGTCTGTCCAATGTAACTCGAGCCGCAAGAACAAGGAATGCGATATACGCCAGCGGTTTTTAAACTTGGAATCTTGTCTTTTACCGATCTGAAGCCGTTACCCAAAGTTTCCTTGCTCGTGAACACAGTTTTGACGTTGCATCGTTGCAGGACACGTCCTATCTTATCAGTTGAGCCTTTAACGTAAGGTAGAAAAGCTAAGCCTTCCAGAGGTGGAGATTCTTCTTTAGCCTTCTTTGTCATAGTCTTGTCTAGTGCTTTTCGTATGGCGGTAGTTGTGTATCCGTTCCTTTGTAAAGAGTCAAACAGATGTAGCTTTTCTCTCTCTAGATTTTCCTCGTCTGAGATACGAACGGCTCTTGTCGCCAGAGTCTGGAGAACTGTTGCTTTTTGCATTGGATGATGATGTGAGTCAGCATTTAGACATCTGTCCGTGTGTGTTTTCTTTCTATAGACTGCATGTCCTAAACTGCCATCTGATTTACGTTTCACCAGGACGTCTAGAAACGGAATACTGCAATTTTCCTCTACTTCCATTGTGAATTGTATGTTGGGATGTACAGAATTCAGGTGTTTTAGAAACAGATTCAATGTCTGGCGTCCATGTGACCAGATGACAAAAGTATCATCTACATATCTCAACCAGCAAGTCGGTTTTAGCTGCGCTTGTTCGAGAGCCTTGGTTTCAAAAGCTTCCATGTAGATATTAGCGATAACAGGTGATAGCGGTGAACCCATGGCCGCTCCTTCGACTTGTTTGTATATTTTATTGTTCCAACTGAAGAAGTGTTTTTCAGGCAAATTTCAACAAGTTCAACTTGGTCTGTAGGCAAGAGATCTTTGAGCATTACTAGCACCTCATCAACCGGCACTTTCGTGAAGAGTGATACTACGTCGAAACTGACTAGGGGATCATCTTTGTTTAACTTTATGTTCTTTAGTTTCTGGACAAACTCTGCTGAATCCTTGACAAAGGAGTCTGTTTTACCAGTTAGAGGCTGTAGTATACTGGTTAAATGTCTTGCTAAAGCATGTGTAGGAGAATTGATCGCGCTGACAATTGGTCTCAACGGCATGCCCTCCTTATGTATCTTAGGTAGGCCATACATGCGAGGAGTTATTGCATTTCTAGGAATCAATCGGTGCTTTAAAGTGGAATCGATACTATCGGAGCATTTTATGGCAGAGGTTATCTTTGTTTTGAGAGAGGTAGTGGAATTGCGGTGTAGACTTTTGTAAGTTGTATCAGATAGTAAGACTTCCATCTTCGCATTATAATCTTCAGTGTTCATTACCACAGTAGCATTTCCTTTGTCAGCTTTGAGAAAGACAATGTCTTTGTTCTTCTTTAATGCTGTAGCTGCCTCTCTCTCTGCTTTACTGATGTTGGACCGGGGCGGTTTCGCTCTTCTTAAAATACAAGACACATCCTGTCGGATGATTTCTGCATCTTTTCTGGGAAGTTTTTGGATTGCTGCTTCCACTCCACATATTATCTCCTCCACAGGTATTTGCTTAGGGGCTACGGCGAAGTTAAAACCTTTCTTTAGTAAGGATGTGGTCTGTTTATCCAGTTGTATGTTGCTAAGGTTTACGATTACTTTGTCCGTAGCCAATTGTTTCGAAAACTGCTTAGGCGCTAGCTTATCATACTTGGCAGATTGCTTAGCTGTTGCTTGTTCCAGTGTGTTGTGTGCTCGTCTTGTAGTGATAGCGTCGATTTTCTCCCACAATGTTGGCTCCAGCGTGTTCGCCAGTTTTATGTGTAAGGTGTACAGCCTGACCCTTGACACAGGGTCGCAACATTTGCTCATGTCGTCTGCTAAAAAATCTCTAATATTATTTCTATACAAATGCCAAAGCAAGTCCGGTGGACAAACTTCTTAACATACTATTTTCTATATAACAGCATTTGGCAGATACTACATGGACAATCCCTGACATCAGAATGGATCAGGTCAAACCACTACCCAATATTAGAAAATAATATTACTAGCTATAGAGTTAAAGAAGGAACACGAACCGATCTATTTGAAAAAGATAAACATTGAGTCAATTCTAAATGACATAACAGGAACCACCTTTCACAAAATGTAAAAGAACAACGTATTCCATGTGATGACGTAGTAGAAGTATGTTGTCAGGGAGTTAGAAAAATTAATGATTCAAAACATGTTGGCTTAGAAACAAGAAAAGTAAGTAGCAATGGAAGCACAGTTACTAAATCATGGTTTTACAAAGACGATCCCAGCAAAGAAAAGGTGCGAAGCCTACTTAAGATAGAGGAGCAACAAAACAATTGATGAATGTTGTAGATACAGATGGATTAGCAACATAGTGCACTCTGAAATAAAGATCCTAAAAGTAAAATGCTAGAAGAGACTTACTGAAGACACTACAATCCGCACTGTTAAGAAAGGAAACAAAAATTTTTCAAAAAATTATGGAGGAACAAGTCTTCTCAGCTCAATAATGAAGGTACTCACTAGTATCATACACATCATAATTAACGAATAAATCGAGACCAGTGAAGAACAGCAGCGGTTCCGTAAAATGATATCAACAACAGATACAACTTCAATGATTGGACCGTATTATTATTTAGATCGGAAAACCCAACGTTTAATCTTTATAATGGTACGATCCAATCTTCAATATTGCTCGTTTAACTGCTAATAAATGGCGTTGACAGATATTCTAATTGGAATTGACCTTCCTCTGATAAGTAAGATCTTACTGGGTGTTTCAAATGCTCTTGGTAAATATAATATCAATTTCTGTTTTACCACTAACGATCCCGTCTTACAAAACGTTCATATTGGAATCCTCTGTATATAAGTATAACTCGGACTGCTGCAAATACCGAGATATTTTCAATATTAAAAGTAAATTTGTAATTTAAAGCCTCACAACTACAGCTCATCATCGGGTTACGTACCGCGGACTTCACGTGCACAGGGTACTATAAATACCTGAAAGCTTACCTCCAGCTCTTAGAGAAACTTTGACTCCCATGATGTAAAGTACAGTATCTTGTCAAATATTAATATGCGTAGCCGAAATTTAATTTTAGTATTGGCAATGTGGATAATCGCCAAAGCTTTAAACAATATACAGAAAAATTAGATTACTTCATGTAAAGCACAATATTCTATTGTCGTGTATATCTCTATGCAGCCAATAAATATATTTTTTCTGAATGGTAATAATTGAAACTATTTCGTAATTCTATGGGAGTAAAGAGCCATCAAATAGATCTGTTTATGAGTGATCTGCTAATTCCGTCAGGGCCGCAAGTTTAATCTCAGTCAAATTCGCGAAAAACGGTTAACATCTTTAGTTACCAATTAAAACAGTGAACCGAACGCCGTGCAGGCGGATCACTGAATTTAAGGTCAAGTTGAAAATTAAACCGTGATATTCGTCTCGTAAAAATTTAAAGCGAGAGGTAGCAGTAGCAGGCATGCAATTATAGAGCAAAAGGCTTGTGCATATGTGGACGTTATCGTTCCGTGAATTTAACTGTGTGGAAAACTTACCCTACCAGTTTTCACAAATTACGACCTTTGTGGGATATATTGAGGTTTCCGAAGCGCAGCCTAGCAATCTGAAATTTCGATCCCGTCTCGTTGTGGTGCAGTAGATTTTCACAACTTTTCGATTGGATGTACTTACAGAGAAAAGTAGAAAAAAATCTTGAGATGGTCAATTTTTAAACTGGCCGACAATCTCTTGCAGCTATCCATTGATGCATGTCCGCTAGACATAGCTTTCGTTGTTGAGTGCCAGTTTCAGGTTTTCTGAGATTTCTCTTGATTTTTGCATCTTGCCTTCCATCAACGCCAACGTTTTAATATTCATGTACTTAAAAAGTTTTGGGTGACATGGTACATTTATTCATTTTATCCAAACACGTTTGAAGTTTCAGAGTATATTTTCGCCTTGGGTCCACGAGACAATAGAATCAAAATTAATATTAATAGTGTAAGTGTGGACGAAATGTGTTTTAGTATCTGTAAAGTAGTAATTGCGCTTACAATCCCTTTAGGGTGTAATGTACGTTTTTACCCTTTCTTGTAAACGGTTCTTTTTTTTACTGTATTTTTTCTCTGTTTATATTTTCTCCTTAATGCTACGAGACCGATGCACACCTAACCATTTATAAAGAGAAAAAGACAGTTGATGTATGACCATTATTACAATTTACGTCTTACAAAATTAAAAACACAAAATTCGACCTCGTCTTGACGTTAAACGATTGACCCTTGGATAAAATTTAACTTTGCCGCCTTGTATAAGAACTAACTATTTTTAATCACAGAAGAAATTAAATAAAACTATAATAATATTAGTAGTTAATTGTGCCTCCCTCTAACTGGAATCCTGACTTAACCCTTGCCAATAACCCATACTTAAGTTATTTTAAGTATTGGTATACGTGCGGATGAAAGCTGCGTAAAAGCTGCAAACGTTGCTCTTAGCTATAAGTTAAAAAGGGTTTTGTACGCTCTTCTTCAACCCTTCTTCAACACCTTTAAACAAAGTAGGCTACATCTGGAATCAGTTTTATTCAAGAAAATGTGAATGGCCCCCAGAACTATACAAAACCTAATATCTATAAAGAAAATTATTGCATTTGTTGCAAGCAACAATCATTTGTGTTTGTGTAATGATGTCATAACCAAGTATCTGTAAGTTTGTACAGCCTGCTCGGTCGCAACTCAGTTGCGTTACTTAGTTCTACTACGGTTTTCTTATTTTTAATCGATATTAATACTTTTAATATTGTTTATAATTTGTAAAAAAAATTCAAAGTTTCGTATCTAATTGTCATTTCACTTCATATAGAATGAGGTTTTGCAGTGTAATTTTTACAGTATACTTAGTATTCGTTAAGCTTGTATGTTAGAATAACTAATTTTTAAAAAGTTTTGAACTTTATAGTAACGGATAAAACTGCAGGTCATGACGGTTTTCCTTGGTTTGTACTTTGTACTAATTTTGTCTAAAGATACCCGAATTTACAAGTTCCAGTTCAAACATAATTAAGGAGCAATTCCAGAAAATATCAATATTTAGTTCTTCAGCGCAGCTATTCGAATAATATATAATAAACTATATAACGTTTTTTTTGTTCCTCTCGGAAAAAATTCAGTATAACAGAATTCTTCTAGTGCAAATACATTAAATCAGATACATTCCTAGTACTTTAAAGAAAATTGCTCAAAAGCATACGACCCTTTGCAATTTTTACAAAGAAACAATATTCTGAAATGAAACAAGTGCAATCCCAGTAAGATTTTGCTATCATATGTCCTTGTAGGTAGACCATCATACTGAATTAACAGTTATATGTTTATTTTAAGTACTTGGATTAACATCAGTATTAGTCTTGAATGCTTCTTCTATTATTAAAGCTGAGGAAATAATTAGGTTGAATTAAAAAATCTGTGAAGATTGACGAACAGTTTGTTGTGTCTGAAATCTGTTAAATTTCGGTGATTGGGAACTTAAGAAGCTTAGCCGCTTTTTAGCTCCCCCTGTAATCGTTTCGGGAGAAAGACTAAATTCCCTAATGAGCGAGCTGTAATTCGAAGAAACGTTAAGTTTCCATCATTTATTATGAGACAAAGCCCTCCGAACACCAGGCATCTAATTAATCAGAAGAAGTTTAAACATGAGCTGCGTCTACAAATTAACGTTCTATTCCTTGGGCATTCTTTATACCGAAATCGGAAGACGAGTGCTGTTGACAGTCGCGGTATTGTGATTGTCTACGATCAATTAACTACTCTGTCAATATTGCCACAGCTCTCCGCCTCTAAATGAAACTCCCGGGAAGAACGCTATTAGTTCTGTTAACTCCTCGCACAAGCGGAATACAAATCGTTCAAAATTTTCTCTTCGCCAGATTTCACTTCACCTGCGTACAAATGACTTTGTAATTTTCCTTGGGCTTCTAGTCGCTGTTTCGCAAAGAAACTTCGCATGTCCCGAGTGGTTTGATTGTAGCAACCTCTACAGCAACTAACCCCTACGTGGTGCCAGCTTCGTACGCATTTTTATAGGGGAAATAATAAAGCCTCGCTTTTCTATGGCTTGAGAAGTGCGGGATTCCGCTGAATATAAAAAAGAAAAATTTGCTGCTGCCTTTGCTTTCAACCGAACTTCTTCTAAATTTTCTAAATTATGCTCAGGCGATAAAGCACTGCGAGAAAAAAGGGCTGGTCGCCTTATTACCAGTTTGGAGCATGGCATTCACCCTCTTCTCGTCTTTTCTAACACTGAAATGAAATCAAATCTGAGCTGATTGCGTATAAAAGCCAAAGAGAAAAGAATATAAAAAATCTTATTAGAAGTGTGTTGCAATAATATTTCCATTACACCACGTGGTGATGTTTAATGCAGCAAGGGTTGAGGGTAATCCCATTGTGAATAACCATATCCGCTGCCTAAAATTGTCTCATTTCATTCATATAATCGCATTAAACCTTTCGCAGCTTTTATTCGAGCTTTCCTTGCCCGAGTATTATGGAAAACAAAACCAACAGAGCTCACTTTTCTATTTACTTTATTGAGTTCGATCAGTTCCTATTGTTGTTTTTAACTGGACCATTTATTCATTCTCTGACCCCGCTGGCCTCACCGTCCCTACACTGGAACTTATATCGATAACAACACGTTTTTCTTCCAAGCCTTACAACATATATCGCATGCTATTTTCGGAGAGCTGCGCAGAATTAGTTAGGCTTTCTCGATCCGGGGAAGGCAATTTTATACCCGTTCTTTAAATTATACTAATGTTCTTTGTTCCAGACAATACTCCCCGACTTATCGATTACTCTAATGCGGACATGTATGCAGACAGTTTTACCGGTTTGTGGCAGGCCAATTGGATTTTGTCTCTCCTAAATTTGATTTAGACTCTTTTGGGCTTAGAAGGCTTTTATTTTATCCGACAATCTTTTCAAGGTCAAGAGATACTGGCCCTGGCCCCTAGCAAGGCCAGAAAAAACATCCAACCCATCTGAAGGGATACTTCTGCTTAGTATTGTTATAATCACAGCTTCGATGGGCCTCCAAACTTTAAGATTCCAGGTTATCCTTCCAAGAGGGCTATATCCACATAGATTTCCGACGAGATTATATTTGTAGTATGGGATTTGGAGTGGAACAACACAAAAAATTTATTTTTCTGCAGGCTACAGACACTTTATCCTTTACGAAATTTAGTCTGTGGAACTTTATGTCTGATGAGATTTTTTATTGTAAGTTAAATTGAGAGTAACCCTACCAAGTTCTTCAATATTAGCTAAGACTGTTCAATTGAAGCTAAATGAACTTAAATTCAAGAGATATTCTCATAAGATATGTGCTGTTCTGCAATAATGCAAGTTTCAATCGAAGTCGAAAACCTAGTCCAATTGTTAACTTAAAAGCACGATATTCACTATGACAAAATTACAAGAACCATAGTTATAAAGCCAAAATATATTTGGTCTCCAATTCTCTTGAGAAACATTTTACAACAAAGCTGGGATAAATGTATGACAAAAAACAAGTACCCCAAATAATAATTTTTCGAGACAGTGACATATAGTTGACTGCCGTAATTGACAACTTGTGCTGAGCGCTAGGTTGTTATGTTCAACAAACAGGCCCACACTGAGATTCTAAATATACTCCTATGCAAAAATAAGATAATTTATAACACGCCAATAACTTTGGAGCGAGGGTGAACAGTTAATAAGCATAATACAGATTTGGAGATATTTATAACAAGCTGAAAACGTAACAGGATAACTTAATGTTTTCTCGTTATTCGAATACTGACCGTACATGTAAATACAATATATTCGTATAATGGAATATTGATTTTATCTTATTTGTCTTCTCACTGTAAAACGATGGTGGTGCATTGTTCATCAGATAAGTTTTAATCTGGCATTAAAAGGTTCTAAATGGGAAAGATGTATAGTTGTTGAACATAGAAAACAAGTTTAAACGATTATTACAAAAAGTTAATTGTAAAGAGATAAAATCTAATGTTGTACTTTTTTTTAGGAAAGTAGTCAAACGGAAAAACTCTCATTCGGGAAGATTTATACTTATCAGAATTTACTGGTGTGGGACAAAAAACAGTACCCACTGTACTGACTGTTGGTTATTTCAGAACCCACACAGTTAGACAGAGATCTGATTTAAACCAACCTCCAGAAACTAAAGCTTCATTTTAACTCATCGTATTAAAATCACTCTTTGGGTGTCTGCACAATTTCACATCACAAAGGGACGATCTGTTCCTTTCGAAGTTCGCACAGATAGTGCTCAGTCCGCAGACCTCGTTTTAGACACAAAAACATCACCTCCGTTATATTGATAAAATCGTTAATCAAGTGTGGCAGACGCATACGACGTAGCGCCTAATTGAAACTTGTTGGAATTCAAATAAACTAAAAATCGAGAGCTATATCTAAATATTACAGGATACCTAAACGTATAAATTGGCTGTATGTTAAAAGATTATTAATTACTGTTGCTGAGTTTAGGTGTAGCTAGGCCAAATCCCGTTTCAATCGATAGATAATATATCTGGAATGCATTGAATCAGAAAAGAGTAAACAAAGAACTTATCTGAGCAATCAAAAGTCTATTCAAGAAAATTGTATAAACGAAATAATGAAAGAAACCAACGAATTTAGAATAAAATTAAACGTGGAGGATGACAGACTGTAGGCGGCAAATTTAGGTGAATTGGCTTTTGCAGATGCAGATGCAAGACGCAAGCTTGAGAATAAATGTGGACATCTGGCACAGGGTCTTACAGAAATATGGAATGACAATTAATGAACACGTCTTAACAAAAAGTGACAAGAAGATCAGTAATTCGTAATGAAGGATTTGAGAAAAGCAAAAGGTGTCAATAGGACTAGTCCCATCCGTAACTACTACCTGATACAAGAACTTTTGAATAGGCGAATTAAAAACAACCAGCTAAGATGGTATGGGCCTCGAGAAAGGATAGACTTAGACAGGCTTATCAAAATTACACGGAGGGCGTAAGCAAACGAGACGATAGTTCAGATCTAGGACAAGAGGCACTTAATAAAATTTTATATCGGACAGGATTGAACAGAGATGAAGCAACGGGGAAGGCAGTGGAGACTGACAGGAAAATTAGAGACAGGAATGCAGAGAAGGCTCGACACAGCAATGTAAATAAGCCATGGATTAAGTAGGTAAGCCAAAAAATATTATGATAAATTATTTTAGTTATATTTAGACATTTTAGCACGACCTCTACAGTCTGAAAACATAGTTTTCTCAGGTTTCTTTGTTAAATTGTAGTAATTAGTTATCAATGCATAAATCGTCTTCACTAGAGGAAAAATACCAACTGAAATACGAGACCTGGTAGTGTAAAGAATTAAGCTATGAGCATTTTCTTTGTTGCTACAAGTTATACAGTGCACTCAAATAGATATGAAGCAAATATCTTCTGTTTGGTCAGATAAAAGTAAAGCCTTTTATCTACCAGCGAACATAAACGTATTCTTAAAACTATGAGATATAGAGATATATTTTACACAAGTTTTCCTATAATTTATAATTTTCAGTGAATTTCAAGTTACATTTATTTTGAATAGAGAAATAAACCAGCATAAAGTTGTCTTCCCATAGACAAACCTATAGTAGTACGGTGTACTGTGCAGCTTAATGAATTCGGTTGGTGTGATGAATAATGTTTCTCCTCATTGAAGTAGCACAAGTTCAAGAAAATATTTAAATAAAATTTGCTAATGTAAACAGCAATTAAAAGTTTTAAATGGGAACAGAAAGTTAAATTAAAGCAATATTAAATTGAAAATGTAAGAAAAAACTACACACAAATGAGTATTGTAACAATGGTAACGAAATTTTTATAACTGTGACCTTGGAACTGCGTCAGAATTGTTAACTGACAATCAAAAATAGAATAATCATCATATTGCTGCTCCCAGAAGCACAATCAATACGTTAAAAACGATTTGAAAGGAAGGGTAAGTAATAATGTCTGTGAATGGAACTATTTACTTGATGCCACTGCTACCAAATGGAGGCTACGGGTAATAATCAGTAGTGGTTACAGCATATTCTGTTCACTACGTTTTTGCATGAGAGTTGATTTGCTTCCTGACTATCGCAAAATAATAAACGAGGGATACTCTTGCTTTGGATAAGTTGCAGAGTAAATAGATGGTGATTATGGATAATGTGTGAGTGCAGTTCAGCCGAACAAACCAGCTCCGTTTTCCAACAAGTAAAGTCAAATGAAAGCTGGTCCGATTAACTACAATACAAAAAATACTTAATAACAAAAACCAATATTGGGATATGAATATTTGAAATCGGAAAATTATTGTGAGAAACATTTCAGAGGATTGAAAATCATGGGAAATCTGAGGGACAAAATATCTTCTCTGTTATTATATCGTTATGACAGACTAATCTAGAATCATATTTGTCTATTGAAATTATGGAGTTTGCATTGGAAGTATTTGCTGGTATCAGCATTCCGATTTAAACGCATAGAACGTCAACTGAAATTGTGTGGTATACCGTACTCTCAATGCACATAACACTGAATCATATAGTATAACATGTATGCATAGACCATGCAGATAAAAATTATGAAAGAAATAAGGAGGAGGACATAAACAACTGAACAGTAATACATATTCAAGTTATATTACTGGTAGTTATGAGGATAATCGTGACATTTAATTCAACTCTTCAAATCAGACCAGAATAGACTATATGCAACTGGCAGCATTTTAATAGTATATCAACGTGAAAAACACTTCGTAGGACTGAACAAGACATATGATAAATCCTCTGCGGTAAAATATTTTCCCTTTTGCTATTTCATTTAAGTAGCCTAATTCGAAATCAGATTCTTCTATTACAATAATGAATTTTGAATTTTTGGTTAAATGATACAGCATTTCTGCTGAAAATGGACTGTATTAGCTCAGTCGATCCTCAACGAGCATATGATGACCAGACACACAATATAGTCCTATATGTATGCATAGAAGACATAGATGCAAATTATGGAGGTGAAAAAGAAAGGCCATGAAGAACTGACTGTTGTATGTATTACATTTACATCGCATTAGTGGTGGTTAGATGAACGTGAAAAAAGGAGAACTGTAGAACAAAATGTGTTTAAAAGTTGAAATATGAAAATTGCATAGGCGCTACCTCGAGAACTGTATCCCGACTATCACTATCAAATTCAGCCTATATGTATATTGGGCAACTACTGGACATACTCGAAGGTTGTTCATTTGCCTCCAATTGTCATTGCTCGTTGCTGCTGTTATCAACTGGATGGCAAAATTTTTTGGATATCATCGTACCACATTAGTCTTGGTCAACTATTTCTTGTTTCGAGGTTTTGGCTCCATTCTAGAAATTTCCTTGTTCATCTGTTATCTCGCATCCTTGCGACATGCCCAGTCCAAGCCGTTTCCTGTAATATATCTTCTACTTTGGTTTAACTCTTGATCCATACGTTGTGGTCTCTTAATGTGTTCGAAATTTTGCATCAGTTTTGACACAGACTGACGCAAAACCTAACCTGCTAACCTCGAATTTGACATAGACTTACAGTGCCACCAACATAAACCGTGCCAAGCGAATGACAGGCCGGACGAAATTTATTGTCCGCCATTGTACTAGCTTTTCTCTTTGTATCTAGGCAT
Organism: Agriotes lineatus; assembly: GCA_940337035.1. Classification (NCBI taxonomy): domain Eukaryota; kingdom Metazoa; phylum Arthropoda; class Insecta; order Coleoptera; family Elateridae; genus Agriotes; species Agriotes lineatus. Next base: position 131,119,458 of record OW679196.1, on the reverse strand, counting down.
ACTTTCAATTTAGAAAGCTTTAAAGTGATACCCTAAAACTGTATCTGCGTCTACCATTTGTCATTTATACAAACATTTTTTTGACAAATTTCTTACTCTAAGTTTCAATAAACTTCTTCATTCTTCAAACAAAAATTTTCTCTCTTACAATGTATAGGTCAAAAATCGAGTTTTGTTTTAATTTATATCTTTCCATAATATTGCAAATCGGACCAAATGTTCTAGTCCTTTATTACCTTCATATCGCTTCATATACAGTTGGGTTAGATTCTTGTACAAATTTTTAAACGAGTTCGTCTTTTTGATTTTGTATTGGCCGTTCTTCTACACTATTTATTACATTATTTGGTGCGTGAAATTACATCTTTTGAAAAAGTTAATTGCGTACATTTTGGAGCATATTCTTTTATGAAAGTGTGACTTTTTTAGCTTCAATTTTGACTTAAAGCCCATCGAAAATACTTGCAAATTATTTTTTTATTGTCGTTTTCAAAATGTTTTGTACTAACTTTACTTATATTTGGATTGAATTTATCTTTTTGTACACATTTTTGCATCAAAATGTTTTGCGTTTTTGTTTCCGAGATAAGAAAAATGCAAGCCTTGTTTTTCTCGAAAATATATGAACACAGTGCTAAAGCGCAATTGCTTGACGTCTTCAGAACTTAAAACCAATGATTTTAATTTTAGTACACGAAACACCACAGTATCGTTACAGTATTATACTTGGGTTTCCCTAGGTATTATATATACCTACTTTTATTTTTTTTTTTACTTTTCAATAATATTTTTCGAAAGGAGCAATTATAATTGCATAATTATGTATGTAGTAGCAAACAACTACTGCTAATATTTCTAATGCTAAGGTTTACACTTAGGTCGTGATGCCGTAAGTAACAAAACATAGCCTTGAAAACGTGTGTCTTATTATAAAGTAAAATTTAAAAATTCCATATTTAATTTGCCGACAGTGAACATCAGGCAGGATTTGACATACAACTATCAGCTACGACAGTGGGTAAAATTGTGTTTTAGTTGGCAGTTTATGTGTTTATAAAACGACTATTTAATAACATTGTTTCTTTAATCACGTAGCTAGTAGCAACGTGGCAAAAAATGAACCACCTAAAATTACGAATGGCTGCTAGGGAGAAGCTTTTCTTACTAAGGCAAACATGTTATTTAACGCAGTAACCCGAATTTTAATGAAAATTATTATTTTTTTATATTTACCTTGCTTTGTATCTAAAATTGTGCTTTTGTAAAATTGTTTTCTTGTGTGTGTTATGGACAAGGTCTAGGCATGCGAAGTACCAAACTTAGACACCGACTGCTGTGATCATATGGTCAGTTCGACAATTTTGCCAAGTTCCAAACCTAGCAAAGAGTCTTTTACATGCTACACATCGTAGTAATATGGAACCCACGGTTTTACATCACTTCCGAATGATGGCATTCTGAAGAGGATCAATACACTAAGTGTAAGGTAACGCCACTCCATTTCTCACGTGTGAAAATTGTAAGATAAATATAAACATTGCAAATTTCCTATGTGCAATGAGGAAGACAATAGTTTTTGGGCATTTTCGCCCAATTTGTGTTTTGTTATTCCCAGTTTGAGAAAATTGTAGGACAAAGACAGGTAAAAAACTTTACTTATGGCGGTGCTTTACACATAGTATATAAATCTAGTGATTTTAGTTTTCATCGGAATTTTTTATTTTTAAAAACCTCTCCGGGTTCGGGAATCGAACTTTCGACCCTTAGATCAGTGGCCAGAATACTTAATTACTTAACCACTGAGCTACCAATCCCGGATTTTGTAAAATTAATAAGCTTTTACTATTGTTGTGGTTGTACAGGGTGGTTCATAAGTATGGCATCTAAATTTAAATGTAATTAGATGACAAAACACGAAATAACTTTGAATAATAAGCTATTCGTAAAGAAATTCTAATAATCCTATAAAACTTTTGCCTTTTAATTGCTTAAACTGAGTGATGGTCACTGGAATGAATTTCTGTAAACATAGTTTTGCACAGGTGGTCGGGATAGGAGAGATAAAATTCAGAAGCAAACAAAAATGTTTTTTTTTGTATTTCAATCCCATATTGTGCATTACTTGTCAGTCTCAAACCTGGAAGGAAAAGTGAAAATAAAGCGATTAATCTACTCTTATCTGATTTACCTAATGAAGGATTTTTGTGTTAGCCAGTGATTCTCAATTTTTTCCCATAAGTGAATAGTTTTTAGGGCACTGTACTTCTACTGGGGTCAGTACTACTCACCTCTATAATTTAATGACCATACTTATAAATCAACCGACGGTATTTCTCTTAGAAGAAGTCTTTAACGTTTAAAATAAGATTTTGGCCTTGCTTGTTGTAACGCGAAATTTGTAGTGTAATTTTGAAGAAATTCCACATTGACAACATTATAAAACAAACTATATATATTTTTTTTAATTTCCCTACCGACTACCGTTGCCCTCCGGAACCGCTTACGCATTACTTCAGAGGGCGCGGGCGTCACTTAAACCTAGCCTTAATTAATTGAAAATCTAGACCGCCCGTGCCGGGAGTTGAACTCTCAACGCTCCGGCTCGAGCGCTCCATGATTTTCAATGTGACCTCGGCTGCAACGGCAATCGCCGCTCGCCTACCGAGGTCCCTAAAAACTATATTTAGTGTAGACGTTAAATAAATAGAAAAAATTAATTACGTCACGAGAAAAGAATAATGTGTAGACTTTAGTACACTGGAGGGCCGCTTGACCGAATTCAATTGTGACGTCACACGTACTCCCACCTCGCTGGTGGTCTACGAACAAAAATATAGCTTAGTAGCATTCCCTACCATAGATTTTCAAAACCAGATGTAATGAATAAGCATACAAATATTGGTAAGATGTGGGATAGACTTTTTCTAGCTAATAACCGTTGTCATTGGACCAGACACTAGAATGTTGTAATTTTTTATCTATAAGACTGTGTAAAATTGACAGTTTTAAGTTTGTAAAACGACTATTTAATAACATGCTTTCATTTGTTTACGTCGTCAATAGCAACGTGTTTAAAAGATTTAATTAAGTACGTCGACGACTGGTACTAATCTTAATTTACATTTAAATATTTTTATATATTTATCGTGTTTTCTAAATTCTATCGTAGATAAAATATTGTACGATATACGAGTACATTGCCTAGACCTTGTCCAATAACAAACAAACATGCGTAAAGCATCTTTAGTCACTCATGGGGCTTTAAACTCTCGCTCATTCGCGTTTTAACTCTGCCCCGCTCGTGAACTCGTGACTAAAGACTAGCTTTACGCACTTGTATCGTAAATTACTATAATAACTCGAAATAATCATGGTTTAAAATAAGAGAAAATTTTTAATGCAACTTAATTTTATAATACTAGCTGGTGTGCATCGTGCCTCCTACAGTTAATACAAATTATGTTTTACAAATTTAGTTAATTCATAAAAAATTTAAAGACATGTGTTTATTGCTTCTGTTTTCTTAAGAGAAGTAACGTTTTCTGAAAAATCGATTTTCGTTCTCATTTTCTAAAAAATTACTAAAATAGATTCACCACAATAAAATACCTTTATAAAATTTCTTGCAATCGTTGCGGTCGTCTAATGCAGATTATTTACTTAATATTTTGACCCACTTCTTTTGTCCTGAGAGTAATTTAAAATTTAAATTGCATCCTCTTGGTCTTTTTGTGTATATGCATGTTCTTTCAAAGTACCTCCATAGTTTTCAAATTGAAAGCATTTATGAGCAATTTACTTAATCCACCTGAATATTTATGTGCAATTTAACTACTTCCAGAAGATCTAACTCGTTTTTGTCCTCAAGTAACGAACTTAATTAGTTTTGACAGTTCGTTAATGAACTTTTAGCACACTAATTTTAATTACGTTTCACCGGTAAATCTTAAACGGTGCCTTTGGGATAATTACCGGTTTCAGCAAAGCCTGAATTAGATTTTGGTGTTATACGAGTTCATTGTTTTCTACATATTATAGGAGTTTTTACATCGCTTCGATTATTATTATTCAAGGCTTCTGTTATTTTAAATTTGTATTTAAAAATATAAATTTCAAGTAAAACGTGCTTTCTAAAATTGGGCTGCGTTTTAATTTAAAAAAATCCAAAATTTTCTATTAAATTCCAAACATGCCGGGATAAAGTGAGCAACGCTAATACTTTTATTAGAGGAAATTTTAGAAATATGCAAGGCATTTCTGTTTTTCCACAAACGCTGGGAAAAGTTGTACGTGCGCTGTAGATTGGCAGTGTTTTTCCTGGTTCCAAGAAACTAGGTAATGGCTTCAAACTTTGGCATTATCGGCATAAAACTATCGCGTGCCGAAAATAAGCGGTTCTAGAAGTTGCATTCTATACATGCGATTGTAGATCAATTCCGCCAAGGTTAATTTCGTAGTCCATATACGCAAAGTTCTAAGGCTTACCGCAATATTCAGCGTAGAATATCCCTTGTACAGGATTTGCGTCTAAATTTGGCACAGGGCGGTTGTGCTGATTTAAATAATAGAAATGAATTTGTGTCGACGTTCGGAACTGTTGAACTTTGCATATTAATCCAGTGCCCCCGTCAGCTGCAAATGGACTTAATTAATTTAATAGGCTGTTATTGAAATGTTTCACTTTCTTCAATTTTGTCTTTCTTGCTTGAAAGTTTCTATATTAAGGAACATCTTTGGTATCTTTATAACTGTTATAAAGTCGTAATTTTCGGGAGCTACCATAAGTTTCCTTTAGAATTGCCATGGACTGTAATTATTATTTGATTAAGGCAGATGTTTTAATACATATTAAACTGTCACACTCTGACTATATTACTTGGTAGTATTCAAAAAGCTCTTTGTGATTTTGTTTGAGGAACGTTCAGTTTTTTTAAATTAAAAGTAGACTTCGTTTCTACTAATTTGTTTTTAAGTTTTTTTTTCTAAAAGCTAATCAGTTTAAAAAATAATATTTACATTATTTATTTGCCTATTTATCCTTTACTGTCGACGTTTAATCTCCCACCCTCTATATAAAAAACACTTTCCCCAGAAAGCTCTCAAGAGAGTTTCCCGCAAGCACAATCGAGTGGCTGCGTTGACGTAAACTTTATGACCTGCTTATCTCGTAGCAAAATCCGCACTAAAGTCCCTTAAAAGAAGTTCTACTTACTTGCATTGCTAAATGCTGAGTACTTTCTAAACATAAACTTCACTATCAATTAAGAACCGCCTCCGGCCGTTTCGAAAATATTTTTCGTCGCGGCTTTCGCGCACTCATTTTGAATACAGAGTGTCCAACAAGTCGTCCTGCGAGAGGGTGGACGTTCGACCTTGGCGTCCGTAGACAGACTGGTTGGCGTCCTGGCGCTCAACCCCCGCCGTCGAGACGCTTGCGCTATCTTCGGCTCACGATTCTGCCAAAATTGCAGAATGGGGCTCGGTTCGTGATTTTGGGCGCTTGTTTAATCTGGCGAGATTTATATTTGCGAGCCCTAATAAAAATGTAAGCTTTGCATAATCGTGTCGACGTCCCTTTGGGGCTTCCAGATTCCCCCTTATCAATATTAATAAATTTATTGTTTTCGTGTATTTTATAAAACACAGACGTCCATAACAGAAGCCTTCTCTTAGGTAGTTTTAAACAGTAACCTCGAATGCTCCTTTACGGCTATATACTACAATCCATAATGTTTTGTTAGTTACCAGGTGCACACAATATATATTTTATGCATAATTTTAATATAATAATAACAGATGCAAAGGAGGTCGGCAAAGATTCAGAACTTACAATTTAAATGTAGTTATCGCCTCCGTCCTGAAATGAGAATATACCTGGCAGCACTGCGATGATAATTCTCACTGTGTAGAAATTTTGCACAGTACTTCAGTATTTCTTAGTTCATTAATTAACTATTAAAATGTTTCCCCGATTTCGTCTTATTTTCAGTATGCCTGACAACTACCGAACAGTTGCAATAAGAACTTTGTCTGTTGTTGGTTTGGAGAGCTGCTATTTTCTAAACCAAATTACTGTTGTCTTGGTTTATTGCAGATCTTTCCTTGGAGGAATCCATTGCTACAATAGGCATTTTTATAAATGAGAGACAATATGGTAAGTACTATTTTTACAATAATGTAAAATTGAGTTGATGTCAAAGAACTGTCCTGAGTTTCCAGAAAAATATTATTGTATGTTTTGTTGTCTAGCGGCGTTCCTCATTTACTGTATGGGTTTTTGAAAACAGTTGAGCTATATGAAATTCTACTGAATTTTAAAAAATAGATTGTCATTATAATTTTGGCGGCCATTTTATGGCGCTGATCGGGTGAGATTGTCATTTTGGTGCTGTAGATGATGTAACTTGGAATTTTCACTTCATGTGGATGTCATAATTCCGAAATTATTTTGATTATTTCCCTCACACACTTTAAGCCAATCAAATCTTTTATATTTCTTAGATTCGTCCAATTATGCGACAATTTTGCATTAATGCAAATTATCGATAATCTGCAATAGTGGAAATTGCATGGTCATTTAATTAGTGACACGCATGGGTGGATTACCGAGATTCCCATTGTCCCGACCCACTATTACGCACAACCACTGCCAAGGTAACGGGATTGGAACAATCAGCGGTGAAATACGACCCTGTCAACTTTGGTTCGGGATAGTCTGCAAAATACCCCTCTTGAATACAAAACTATCGACAATTTTTCATGCATTACTAATATTACTAATAATACTTGTCGCTCAGCCTTAAGCAAACATGTGTGAAATTGCTGAAATGAATCTAGTTATACTATAATACAACTTTATTTATGTACAATTACTAACTTCTGGCCATCTTCGAACTCCGGCCCCCTAGTACCTTTTAGTACCTCCCAGTGCCTCGCTCTGCATATATCCCATCCTGGGCTCTGATGTCATCTTGTAGAATACCTGAAGAGTCAACTTGTAAGCAGTTCTGTGCCCTTCAATTGCTGTAGCTGCTGCCGATATGGACCACATGGTTTCTCCCTCGTACGACAAGTGGAGAAAAGCCTGCTTCATATGACTTTGCGGATTTGTCTGTAACCCCGATCGGAACCGTGCTCTGCTATAGCCAGTTATCTTCAGCGTGTAAACCTCGCGTGTTTCCATTGCATCGACTATCAAACAGTGAAAATACCATTCGTGTAGTTGTTACCATATTGCAAGCGTTGCTACCTACAGTTCGTGTTGTTCAATTCCTGGCCGATGGTAGAGAGAATTCTCGAAATCTGTGGCCATAATTATAAGAGCACCTGTATATAAGATAAGAGTAGAGCAAACGATTATATTTAAGGATTTATTATGCGAAGTACTCACAACTCATAGTCGACTACGTTAATAGTGAAGTTAGTTGCAACTGTTGTAGCTTATAGTAACTATAAATTTAGTATTTATGCGTGATAAGAAGCTGAAATTATATGTAAGGTTTATCTATTAAATACAAATTACAGATGTCGCAGGCCAGCTTTATATCCATCTGCTGTTCACATCAACACATTAAGAACAAATATTGGTAATCATTCACTTTAGCTTGAAACGCTTAAATTGCAACTTTTGAAAGCGGTTTTGCACTACTCCTACGGTTTATGGCCTGCTGAACTGGAGTCTGTTGTCTGAAAAGGCGAAAAATGTATATTTTTACTAAATAAATACTAAACTAAAATGTACCGCAACTAACACAATTGACACTTCCAGCGATAGCTACGTTGCAAACTGTTGTTAAAATATCCTAAACGGTGTGGCGCAGTCCCAACGAGTATAGTAGTATAGAAGCCTCTAGTAACTACTAAAATGCAGTATCGTAGACCATTTCTGTATGATTCCTAGGAGATATTTTAGGTTAGCTGCAGTTTAAGATTTGTGTATACTTAGTACCCACTGCAAGTGGTTTATTATACTGGTGTTTTTCAAGCTTTAGTAACATATTCGAGCTACAATCTGCGTTGCTTGAGCAACGAAATAAAATGACGTGTTTATGCCATTTTGCCGGTGATTTTCGTGTTTTTCGGAATTTCTGATGGGAGTTTGTAAGTTTTGTATTTAAAAACGCCTTTTCGCCGACTTCTCTGTACTTACTTTTTGTTCTGAATGGCCTTTTTCTAGGGGTTCCAAATAACTCCCGGTTTTTAGCGTTCCATGCTAAAGTAAACTGTTACCCAAATATTAAATGTATGACCTCAAATACGTCACCCTTACTTTTTATAAACCTTTGTCTAAGTCCTCTTTATATCATTTGAATGGGTAAAAATTAAACACTAGAAGTGAAAAGGGATATGCGTATTTGCATTAAATTTTTACTACAATTTACTTGGAAGACGTGCAAGACGCCCTTCAGATTACGCAATAGGTGATCTATTGAGCTCTTTCTTTAAAATACCTGAAATGTGGATTACAAAATATTATAAAAAGAAATAAATACCGCTGTTGCGAACTCCACAGACGTATTTACAATTATAACAGTACTAAAACAGAGTTTGAAATATGTACTGTAAAACTGCAATAATTCTGACATATTTAATATCACTGACTTAAAAAATCTAAATCACGCTGGCCATTCATATTTCTGAATCATTAAGGGCGTTTAATCAATGAAATGCTGTTGCCGCGTTTGCTCTACTCTTATTTTATGTACAGGTACTCTATCCACAATGTGTTCACTTTCAGCTTGAGTAATTAGCTTGGTTTTTTAATTATCTATTAGAGTGGCAGCACTGTCCATAGGTTTTGGTTGCAACCAACTCGGGAAGAACACGTTTCAGCGTGTTTTAAACACGCCAATTAATGTGTGTAATATACATCACGCGTATGGGCCCATCCGCTTAGTTTCTAACGTTCGAAAATAAATTACACTTAAAAGCGAATGGTGGCCCCTGTTATCCGTTATCGCTGGGTTCACCGTATTATGACATTTGGGTTACGTGTAATTGTGAAAAGAGTTGCTAGAAAAATCGTACAGCTTCTGCAATTTATTCAAATTATTAAAACGTTGTCACAAATAGAGTTGTGTAACAATGTTAGTTTTCACAACATTTGAAACTATGTTAAACTTAAAAATAAAACCTCAAAACTCTCAGTAAGGAAATTTTTTGCATAGTAAAGGCTTAAAATTAGTAATGTATTTCTAGGGATAGCTTGCAGTATACCAAAACGTGAGCTTATCCATTTTAGAATTTGTAGCTAATTCATATGGGTATACCAGGTCGCAGATTCTCCTTTGCCCCTTTGAACATTTGCAGATATATATTAAGATGGTTTTGTGATCTCATCAATTCTGCTTGCCAATTGAGCTAGAATGCATTAAAAGTCAAACCGAGGGACATAATTAATTATTTTAATTGGTGCAAGCTTAGTTTACTTTTATTGAGATAAATTCACTGAAGTGTGCAGCCGAGTTTCACAAATTGAGGCAAAAGGTAACATGAAAAGCTAGTTCAAAGGGTTACGTTCGTGGACTCAGATTTGACGAGGCTTTGAAAGTGCGAATGCAGTTAGATTGTATCTGACGATTGTAGCAGTGACGTTTGTAGTATTACGTTTGTTGTCATACGAAGTTGTTTGCATAAGTACAAACTATAAGCATTATAGTAGTCAGAAAGCTAGGACCAGAATGGCAAAGTAACTGAAGGGTATAGCAATGCAGTACGAGGATTATAAACGTTGCAAGAAGCAGCCGACAAGAAATATTGCAAAAGAGCAACCTAGGAATGGCAAAGAAAAAAAAAGGCATTATAAAGTGCATTTAAAACTACAGAACATAACAGTGTGGTTAACAACAGTGAAAAAGCAGACTTCAATGTAGTGCATTCTAACCTAACAAAAACATTTATTTAGCTTGTAAGAATTACCTAATAATGTTATCAAAACATTATGCTATAAGTTATTTTTTTAAGTATCAAACCTTATTTCCTTAAACAATTGTGGTAAGATGTTACTATGATACGACATTGTCTTTTGTTTAACAACCACTGAAGAGAGCTTAATTATTGCCCAAGCAGTTAACATTGTGTCACTTCAGCAGGAGCGACTCGGAGCCAAGTTGGTGCCTTCAACACTTAGATGGCCCCCCACGCAAAACATGAGGCATGAATTCGAGACACCAGGCGTTTTTCAGCGGAGAAAACGAGGTGGCGTCCTTGAGAGTTGTAAGCTGCATCGAAGCTCCGATAAAAACCAGCTTGTTTATATCACTGGAGCCTGTAAGGTTCGGGTTTCTACTACACATCGCCGCAGTTCCTGATTTTCCAGAGCATCCCAAAACGCGGAGATTAACGTGGCATCAGTAGAAATTGTAGAAATTACAGAAAAATCGTCCATTCGTTTGCAGCTAAAAACAAATAAAAGTTGGTGTCAGTTATACGTTACGAGAGAACAAAAGTCGTTAGTACTGTTGCTATGCGAGTTTAAATATTCCTTACCTACGGTAAATTTGCCGATTTTGGGATTGATTTAAATCAAATTATTACTAATTGTACGGGCACACTGTTTCGTGTTACATGTTAAATTTTGATGTTAGCTGCTGCAGATATAGTTGTGGTGTGTTCACAAGTAAAAGAATCCAAATAAATTGGAGCTACTGAAATTAGTTTGCTCTACTAGTTTTTCTAATCTAGGGACCCAACCCGAAAAAGAGTTTTGTTCACCGGGACAGCAGAAATTAAAATAAAATACGGCCACCAAAATCGTTTATCTTTGCAGTAAGATATTTGTATTTTTAATAAGCTTGAGATAGTGCACGGGCAGCACTATTCTGTACACGTGAATTTAGGAGCACTCTTTTTGAATCATTTTTATTTTATTAAAGGCAAATTCGCCTTAAGTAGGGGTATAAGTTTATTGTAATATATAGTGGATAAACATTTAGGATACACCAATTTATGGCGTTTCATTTTATTTCTTGTTTTATGAAGCAGCTTTGTGGTTTAGGGGTTTACACCAACACCTAACGGTTTTCTGCTTTGAACCGTTTCAAAACACTGGAGCTTCTGGATGATCTACCCTAATCCTGATCGGCAAACTTTGCTACACCACGTAACAATTCCTGGACCCTCGTGCTATGTCATAGTTAAGCAATACCGATTACTATTTTTTGGTGTACCGAAATTGCCAACTAGTTCGTGAACAGGTTATGAAGGGGTGTTGGTCGAAAGCGCCACTGGCTTCAGACAGTCCAAACCTAAAGACCTACAGATGTTGATATAAATTAACAAACCATATAATTCTTTCGATGAAGCAACAAACAAAGACCTTAAATTGCTGTAATCCAATGTTAGTTATACTATATACGATCAGCTCGATAAGATAATATTTGCGTAAATATACAAAATTGGCCAAAGGGAGAACGTTCACACTTACGTAAATTCTAAAAGAATTATTATCGATAATTTTATTGTAGTTATTTTAATGTATTTGCGGTAGTATCATCTATCTGAATGTTTTGTATTGTTGTAAATGTAGTAATTCTTGATGTTGACTTTATTTTAGGTTTTATCTCGTTTTGTACTAGTTGTGGATGTCAAATTTGTTTATGTCAAAATTGAATGCAAGTAAACTGACTAGAGAGTAACTTGGTATACAAATTACATGACAACGGCGCTAAGGCAGAGTGCGGATACTAGCATTTGCATGTATAGTTAATTTACTTTAGAAACAGACATTTCTGCCCATAACGCTTTTTTCGTCAGAATATTTTTACTACTCTTCGAATTGTGTTTCCACGTTTAACAAGAAAAAGAAAGTCTCAGTACTCTCTCGCAATATTATAACTAAATACAGGGGCAGTTGTTAAACCATCCTGCGTTAAATAACTGAACGCGGCCACAACCGTCAAACCAGCAGCCGCTATAGAAAAACTAAAAATAACTAGAAGAACTTCGCTGTACATAAAGCAGTTGCAAAAGGCAACGCTGTACTGCAATCGGTAAGTAACACGCTACGATAAGGGTTCGGCATGCCTGCGACAAAATATTTTCAGTTCCACATTGCCACGTATTCGAAATGGCTTGAATTGGTGTACGATGAGAGTCGCATAGGAAGTTACCTTTTATATGCTAGACTCAGGCGGCTCACTTCAAAGCAAGGGCACAAGACGCGCTGATCTGTGGTTCGGCGAGGAAGCTGTTTCAATAAAGCTGCAGGATTGGGGTGGAAGGCTCTTCTCCAGTGGGATGGCTCAGAAGCGCAAGCGAAAGGTTTTTGGGAGTGGTAATTAATTTTGTCCAGGATAGCTTGCCGGCACGGGCAAACTACTAAAATTTCCTTTCTCTAGGGGTTCCTTATGCGATGGTATCAGAGCCACGAGACGAAAATAAACACACTAAACGGATGGTAAAAATAAAAAGGCCTGAAATATTCCAACACCATGAAGTGAGTACGAAAGCGAACCTGGGATAACCTACCAAAGAGTGAAAGGTAACCTGGTGTAGGTTTATTTCTGAAATATTCTTGTATCCTGGCATTTCTAGATAAATTTCAGCAGCTGCATGTACAACACACCAATGCTACATTACTTAAAAAATAGTAAGATATCGGAAGAATGAAAAATCCACAGATTGCATCTCCAAAAACATTTCAGAAACGCACCAGCAATAATCACTAATCTGCCTATAATGGCCACAGACAACGCCCATCGTCTACATATTTAATCTTTTGAAAAAATGCTTAACCCTTAAGTGGCTGCATGAAACACCAGTGGTGACGAGGAGGACAATAACCATTCAAAGTAGTTGGCTGTTTTAATTTGGAAAATATTGAATATTTATCAACTGTTCTGTTGGGTATTGAAGAATTATTTATTTAGTACTTAGCGACGTATTTTAAAACTTTGCCTAGTAATTAAGTAGCCTTACTTAAACTGTTATTTTTCATAGACAATAACACACATATCTTTACTGACGTAAAAAATGCAGTCATAATTCATCTTCTTCGGGTTCTTGTACTTTGTTGTTATCTGCAAAAATATGAGATCCATTCTATTTGTGCCCAACATGTCCTCTGAAGTTGATATCAGTTCATTTTGGTAGATTTATTAAGTGTTCTATAGTCATGTTCTCTTGTGTGTATTTTAGATTAGTGTTGACTTTAATTTGGAAATATAGGTTTGTTGCTGCATCTTTCAACTGGTGTGTGTTATATTTATGTCATTGAGTGCCTTTTGTCTTTTTAGCATTTGTAGCATTTTAAATAATTAAAAATCAAAGAGAATTGGTACAATATTAATCGCTGCAGATAGAAATATTATCAGAATTAAACATTGATAGATTTGTAAACCCTAACTGATAATTAATTTATAATTTAATTAGACCTACTGCCAGTCTTATAAGGACCACTAATCTGAAGTTAACTTTAATTCCTTGTTAAAATAAACAAAAGCGCTTCAAAATTTGTTTACTAATGAATGAAATGTCATAAGCATTAACGTTTTGATGCGCCTTTGTTCATTTTAACAACGAATTAAAGTTAACCTCAAATTAGTGGTCGTTATAAGACCGGCCGTAAGAATGGCAAAGAGGTTCCAAAGCGATATCGGTAACTTGATTCGACGTTATGATTTAAAATGATGTGCTACTATGAGTTTGATGAATTCTCTGATATTTGAAGTAACTTAAGGCATGCTAATTAATTGTGTTAGTAAAAATGCTGGCGAAGTATCACAGAGTCAAAGTACAGTTAGTTTGTATTCAGCGCTACATACTGTGCTGTTGTTAATAAAGCTGCGGGTAATCATACAGTGATAAAAAAGTCTGGTAACAAGCTTAAAAATATAAAGAAACCTGTAAGCTTCTGCAATTAAGAGTGATAGTGCTGAGAACCTGTAAAGTGGAAGATTTGTAATCCAACAAATGCGAGATTAGCGTGGCAATATTTGACACTTCGAGATATCAAACTATTAATTTATAAGATCATAGGAGGTGTACTTACAATTAATAGTATGCAGTAGGTTACATAGCAACACGGGTAAAATAAAAAGAAGAAGCTCGGCCACATCAAGCCTGTGCTGGCTTCCTAGAGATAATATTGTAAATCTTAGTATAAGTAAAGTTCCAAGTGGTTGTATTATTGTAATCCAAGCGTGGCTATTAGTGTATGTGTGCATTGTTTCCGGTAAGCAGTAAAGTAGCCAAGATTGGAGCAACAAATTCCGGATTTCGACACAGAGCTACGATTTGAATAAACCAGTACGAGTTGAAGAAGCGCAGCTAAGATTTGGACCAGCAAAAAAATCTTGCTAGCAGGTACAAGTAATAGCAGCAACATTGGGAGCATCATCAAAGGCAGCAAGCACCAAGTCAGCTCACCCATCGAGGAAGCTACTTGCATCTTGTACCAAAGCGGTTCCAGCGAGCAGACGATGGTGCAGAGAAACATAAAAATGCGCATTTTGAGCAGTTTCCAGCATTTGAGCAAGTTGAGGCGATATCGTCCAATTCAGGAAATTGATCAAGTCAGCGTTGGATCGAAACGGCGTCCCTAGTTACCCATAAACAGATTTTCCCAGCTACGTGATTGCAGTTTTTTCATTGTTATTTACCTGTGGCGTAATTATCAACAGCTTGCTTTGATTAAAGTAAAAAAAATAGCGCAAATTTCTGTGTCGCTTTCTGATCAATTACTTGAGCTTAGGAATATAAAAAAAAGCATTTGCCATAATATAGCAGTTATCATACAATTGAGTAAGCTTTCAGCTGTGTAGAAGCTCAACCCTGGGATGAGATCTTTTCGAACCTAATAGATAGTCGGTGCAAAAAGTATTAATTGTTGCGATCAATAAATTATTGAAGGGCAGCATATCTAATAATTTTTTTATTCATTTTGAACGATCATTTTTATTTAGCCATTATTAGTTCGCCAGTTCAGGCAAAGCTCAGTTTAGTGCAGAGAACTACTTTCTTATTCTAAGGATAAAGAGTTTATAGCTAATGGATTTGAAGTTACTAAGTAAGTGCTTAACCTTTGCTCAACGCGCGTGGTAGCAAATTCATATCTGCCATGGTGGCAGCAGTAATATATGCCATACTGTCTTTGTTTTTCAAAATTTCCTGTGCTCCCCATCATAACTCTTATATGGCTTTGAAATCCGCTTTACATTTTTGTAGTTGCTCCGTTACCGTACAGTGTACTGGCATTCTAAGAGTAAATTCTTAAATCATGAACCTTTTTGGGGTTGCTTTGGTTGTTATATAATGTTCCGTCAGGCTGTGTCAACTTGGGATCTCGTAACTAGATTTCTTTATAGGTGGGTTGCTACACCCCCAATGTATTGGTAGCTGTTTCCCTTCCGCTGGGACCACAAATAAAAGCGATAAATCGACTCTAAACTTACATTGTTACGATGCAAACACTATAATTGCATATTTTCGATATATGTTACCACCGCTAAAACCACAACAAGAGTTTTCTCCAAGATACAAATAGTACCAGAACGAGAATGATCGTTCCACGGGTAGCCCGGTGCCACCACTCCGATATTAATGTGAACTTAACCCTATCAAAAACTTAAAAACTAAAAATATTATTATTCGGAATAAAGAAATAATTCTAGAGTTTCTCTTTTTGTTTTGCTATGTTGTGTCTTATTGTAAAAGGTTATTCTAGTAAAACTGTGTTATTTACTATATTACGTTTGTTTACTATTTTCTGCAAGTTTACGAAAACTTAGTTTTATTGCTCTAACTACCTAATTCAATTTTATTAAATAGGCGATATTGTATTGTTACGTCTCTTAAAAAGTACTACTTTGTTAAGCAAGCTTAGTTCTTTCCAGGGCAGATTAACTACAGTTTTTTTAGAAAGAATCTAGTTAGATTGATATAATTAATGTCTAATAAGTTTAGAGTGAATTACCATTCTTGGAACTGTACTTAGGTATACTTAGCCTCTCCTTGCATGCTGGATTATTTAGAAATATCAAAAAAGTATGAATGTAGTTTTCCTCTCTATGTATAATAATAATTATGATAATAACTAGTTCTAGTAATAAGGGTAATTATTTTACGCCGAAGCATTAGCTTTTAATACCCACAATACTACCATGAATCAAATTTGAACTAAACCGATAAAATGATAGATTTAATGAGAACGGCGCGATTTATAGACACCAAGTATAAAATCGATCATTCTAGGTGCACTCAAATACTAAGCATTTATTTTCTTAAAATATGAGATTTTATACGTCGTGCATTCAAAAAGTATGTGTGCATTGCGCCAAAATAAAGAACATATGTTATATACACACCCTGTTGGATACTGCCCTGATAAAGGCAAAATAGATTTGTTCTAAATAACATACTCTTCTTCTTCTTCTTTCTATTCTTACATTAGACCAGTGGCCTGTTAAGTTCCACATTGCTGTGGTTTTATGAGCATTCTTCATGCTCGTAAATCAGGTGGGCGTCTAGCCTTGCCCGTCGAAAACAAGAATGGGTTCCCTTCTTAGGGGTTAACTACTACCACAGGCTCATCTTAATAATTTAATAAGACTAATATACATTAGAATGCGTGCGTAACTTTGACAAAATTTAACCGTCATCGTATTCCTTACGGTTTTAGAGATCCCAGTGGTGAACTTCTAAATTGAATAATCCTGTATACCTTTGGGGACGAAGTGAAGTGAACTTACTCGAGTGTCCCGAGGTATATTATTTTAATTATTTCAACTCTCTGAAGAAGTGTTCTAAAAATATCTTGAACATATTTACATGCACGAAGGTGCTGTTACCTGCAAAATGTGTAAATGAAAATGTATTATTGTGATTTAATTTAATTTGATGCTACATACCAAACTTATGGTTGTATTGTAAAATAACATTTGTAAGGTGTAAGCTAGAAAAACGTATATTATGAAACAATGCTCTTGATTCAGAGGAAGTAGAAATGGCTTAATAAATTGCAAACCTGTTCTTTGTTAGTTATTCACAATTTTATAGTGATAAAAATAAATAATGGAACGATATGTATTCGTTTAAACAGAAAATGATTTTCATATTTAAATATAATACTAATGCTTACATACGTAAATAAGCCAAGAGAAAAGTGCTTTTATGTAAATCTCGATGTGCGAAAGAAAGACTTAAGCTTCAATGGACTGAACGGGGTCCAAGCGGACCCCAGACCATAAATTTCTTGAATATCTTTCCTAATTTTAAATTTATAATATTGGGCGGTCATCTATCTTTTCTTTGGGGTTTCCTCTATCTGTTTATTATATTATTTCGGATATGATCATTTTTGTTTCACTTTTTTACAAGATTTTCAGCCTGGGTCTGTTTAGACCTCGGCCCGCCTTTACAGAGTATTAAAATTAACTATAGAGTGAGCATATTAGAGGTGATAAAGTGGCTGGTGAACATGAGTCTGACAAGCCAGATATAATTTTGCAGTATAACAACACAAAAGGTGCTGTTGATCACGAGCAAACTGGCCGAAGAATATACAACACAGAGGAAAACAAATCGATGGCCGTTGGCAATATTTTACCACCTCATAGATTTTGCAAGCATAAATGCTTGCCCTGGCTTTTAGCGAAACCTGATTGGCTAAGAAATAGATCACACAGCCGTAAAGTATTCTTATCGGAACTGCGAAAAGAACTGTACTAAAAGAAATGTTAGACACCTATGCAACAATAAACACATTCAACCAAATAGAAAGCGATGCACGACTCATGTTTTTCTTGAGCTATTGGAATTATCCCAAGAAAGACCTGACAATACAAGTGACGGAAGGGGCCGTTGCTACATGTGCCAGAGGAAGAAAGATAGAAATAGTAAGTGCGTGAAGTCTAAAAATGTTGTGTGTTTAGAACTTTCTGTTTTCGAAACTACCTGCAATCAGGGCAAAAATTCAAACTAAGTAAGATTTTAAAAAAGTTGTTTTTGTTAGTCTTTAGAGTAGTAGTTTGGGTATTTCTATTAGTACAAATAAAAATAAGAATTCATAAATTTGTTATTTACTCGTTCCATGACATTTTATCATAGGGTCCGATTGGACCCCAGTTCGTTTGTTTCGCAATTTTATGAGGCCCGTCCGTTGAAGGTTAAACAAAGACATGCCGTTGCTAAGTAACTGAATAGTAATTTTAGGTAATCATTAAGTGGCTATTTCAAGAGCAATGCTACAGCAAAATTCTAATGACTATTCAATTCACCTTACATCTGTCAAAAAGTGATCAATGAAAATCTAGAATTTGACGTTTCTTGACCAATGAAACAAATCTGTAAAGGGCTTTACTCAAAACTTCCCTCGCAGTGGACGTTGTGAAACAAAATTGAACAAAGCTGTATTTTCGATAAACATATATTCCTTTAGCAAAATGACGGTTAAGCACAATCTTTTAATATTGTTGACATAATATTCTATCTTTAGTTACTCAGAATTAGGGGCATATGGGACAACCGAGAAACCAGGAAATTTCCAGGCGGCATTGTTCTGGGCTAGTTTATAGTTTTATGAGGACACCTTGATAAACACAAGTGGGAGTTGTGACACTAAATAATTTTAAAAATCTAAGGAAACTATGGGTAAAAATATCTTCACGTTTCTAATAATACTAAATTCAAGTTTTAAATAAAAAAATATTATTATTATTATTATTTTACATTAGGGTAGCCGATAAAACCCTTATCAGATTAAAGCAATACATTATAAGAATGCAACGCAATTTCAGAAAATTAAAAAACAAATTAACAAAGATCAAAATTCTTGATAGAATAATAGCAAATTATAGACCTAATACCTATTAACTCAACACATGATAGACCCAATTATACAAATGCTCAATAAAATAATATTTAATACAACAAATAATAACATGTGTGCAATTTCAGAAAATTAGAATATTTTTGCGGTGACATTCGTGATACCACAGCAAAAATATTTGACATAGCTATGACTACTCATGGTATTATAAGTGATAGTAAATTTACTGGTTGTCAACATTGCGCCTATGCTGACCCGAAGACAAATAATTGCGGGAAGGTGGGAGGGGGAGGGGGTCTAGGAAAGTCGGGGGATAAAAATAGTAGAAAAGATTATGGTGAAATAATTATTTAGATATGGTAATTCCAAAATTATTTTATATTTTTTATAGGATTTCGAATCGTAAACGCTTGTTTACTGAACTGTGTCTCTAGGGTTAAAGAGTCTCTGTACGGGCTCAGTTCCTAGCAGCATATTACGTTACAAGATCAGCAAGTGCCTTACAGCAGATATAATTTTAATTTTTTATGCCCGTTCCAGAGTTCAGGGACAAACACATGTGTTTAGAAGCTCCTGTATTAGAGTCCAAATTGGGCCATATCGAACTACTCAAAAACATGGAAAGACAGTGAAGTGAGGAAATAACGAGTCGTACAAACCTGGCAAGATAAGATACGCAACACTAAGCACCGAACAGTGACCTATTTGCCTTATTTAAAACGGGTGAAGGTTAGAAGATAACTAATAAGGTGGAGAATTACTACTAACTGATCAAGACAATAACAACACACGTATTGGGCCGACGCCACATTTTCCGAAGATAGGCAACACACCGTACGCCGAAACGCGTAGACATCCCCAGGGACCACGAGAACGTAGAGGAGTTACTAAAGAGAGTTATTTTAAATTAGTAAATGCAAACATTAGTAATAATATAGCAAGTGTGTTAAACGACCGAGGCACTGATAAAGCCTTTGACGTCCGACGGGACAGCCGGGATGGGGCCTTTTACGCGGTGACGTCGTTATTGGTAGTTGAGAAAGCGGAACTGTATTAAGGAAAAATTCAGTTATAAAATAAAAGTAAACATGGACGATAAAAACAGGGAAGATAAATTAGACTTAATAATAAATATAATGACGGAAATGAGAGAAGACTTGAAAGAATACAAAGAAGAAATAAAAATGTTAAAAATGGAAAATGAAGAACTTAGAAATAAATACGAAATAATATCAAGAGAACAAAGAAATGAAAGGAGAATTGAAAAATTTGAGAAATAATGTAGAAAACCTGGAAAGAGAAAAAATAAAAACAAATGTAGTACTAATAGGAAAAAACATAGATACTCCCAACAAATCAAAAAGCGAACTTATGCGAAATGAATGATTTCATAAGACACAGTCTTGAAATACAAGTAAATATTAAAGCAGTACAGAAGTAAGGAGAGAAAACATGCTTGATAGAGTTGTACAATTTACACGAGAAGGAAGACATTCTAAGCAACAAACATAAACTGAGAAAACTGAGAGAACGTATATACATTAATAATGATTTAGCCAAGAAGGATAGCGAGATGCATAAACAGCTGAGATTAAAGTTACAGGAAGTAAGAAGACAAGGACAAAACGCTAAGGTTGAAAAAGGCAACATTCAAATAGGAAATGAAACATGGCAACGGAATCCCCACATAAATAAACTGGAAAAATAAAAAACTAGATAAAACATTTAGGACGGATAAAAGGGATGAAGACAGTGCTATGGACAAGGAAAAAAATATTTTACAATAAAAAATAATAAAGAGTGGAAAACTTTGGAAAATAGGAACGTGGAACGTTAGGAGTCTAACAGGAAAGGAAGAGGAACTAGTGGAATAATTGGAAAACGTAAAGGCAGATATTGTGCGTATTACCGAAACGAAAAAGAAAGGTAAAGAAGAAACATTATTAAAAGGAGGGCACCTGTTGATATACAGTGGGGTAAAAGAAGAAAATAGAGCTAGAAAAGGGATAGGATGTTTCATTAACAAAGAAAACTTGAAATATATACGAAAATGGGACGGAGTATCAGAAAGAATTTTGAAAATAGAAATGGAAATAGATAAAGCAGTAAAAACCACAATTATAGTTGTATATGGGCTTAATGAGGATGAAAAGGCCAGTATAAAAGATGATTTTTGGGATCAACTAACAGAAGTGACCCAAGAAGGTGTGGGAAGGTTATTAATACTGGGGGATTTAAGCGGAAAAGTTGGAAGAAAATACGATGAAACAGGAAGTACAATAGGTATATATGGAGAAGAGGACAGAAATAATAATGGACGAAGATTAATAGACTTTTGTATTTTAACAACTTAATAGTAACAAATACATTCTATAAACACAAAGATACGCATAAATTTACTAGAGAAATAGTAGAAAAGAAAGAGCATTAATAGATTACGTTATTTTTAATAAGAATTATAGAAGAGAAATAAAAGACAAAAGAGTGAGAAGACGATGTGAAATATACTCAGACCACTACTTGGTACTAGCAAAAATAGAAATAAAATATAAGAAACAAAAAGGACATATTACAATTAAGAATAAGAACATCACAGCAAAAGAAGTAATTAGGACGTATAAGCTTATAGAAGAAGAGGCAGCCAAATTATATAAAGAGAAAATAGAGCCAAAATGAATAAAAACAGGGAAAGTATAAAAAACATGACAATAGAAGACATGTGGAGAACAATTAAAGATAAAATAACAGAAATAGCAAAAGAAACATGCAGATGTATCAAAACAGACATAACCAAAAAACAAACAAGATGGTGGAACGAGAAAATTAAAAAAGAACTAAAGCTGAAAAAACAAATATGGATAAAGTATCTTAGCGAAAAAAATTACGTAAATTATAACAAGTACAAAGAACAAAGAGTAAAAGTCAAAGAAATGGCGAAGAAAGCGAAACAACAATCTTGGAAGAATTTGGGAGAAAAATGGAGCGAGATAGCAAGGAAAATCAGAAGTTATTCTATAGACTATTAAAAACAATACCGAAAGAGAAACAACATAGCAATATGTTCAGTAAATCCTTAAACGGAGAAATACTAGATGAAGAGGAGGACATAATGAAAAGATGGAAGGAGTATTTTGAAGAAATGCTAAATATAGAACAACTAATTACGCCAGACGAAATAGAAGGACAACAAGGAAACCACGGAAAACACCGAATACATAGAAAATGATGAGATTGAACAGGATGAAATAACAGAATCCATTAAGAGGTTGAAAAGTGGTAAAGCGGCGAGACAGGACGAGATAACATCGGAAATGATAAAAAAATTGGGTAAATACGGGATAGAAAGTTTACAAATATTGTTAAATAAGATATGCAAGGACAAATATACCAAACGACTGGGAAGTGGGAATAATTTTACCTGTATTCAAAAAGGGAGATAACAGAGAGTGTGGGAATTATAGGGGAATTACCTTGTTGAGTACTATGTTAAAAATATATGAGAGAATTCTACAACAACAACTAGAACAATCACAAAGTGGCTTTGGAAAAGGAAGAGGGTTGAAGACTATATTTTTACAATGAAGCAACTCATTCAAAAGAATATGAACAATACTATATATGTAGCGTTCATAGATATCGAAAAATCCTTTGATAGCATCTCAAGAAAAGAAATATGGAATATTCTTAGAAAAAGAGGAGTAAATGAACAACTGAGAAAAGCCATAGAAACTATATACAAGAAAACTAGAAATTACGTAAGAACAGGAAATCAGAGGAGTTTATGACCAAGGAGGGGCTAAGACAGCGAGGAATACTCAGTCCGATACCCTTCAACATAATACTTGACGATGTCTTAAAAAAATAAAAACACAAACAGAAATTACACGTAGGGTATAGGAACATTCAGATGGTGGATATAGCTGAAAGTGCCTTCGCTGATGATGTAATAGTATATGCAAAGAATGAAAAAGACTTACAAGCAAACTTAAATATCTGGAATACAGCACTAAAAAAGAGACATTTGAAAATAAACAAAGAACAGACAAAAGTGATGACAATAGGAAGAGATTATACAAGAGTAAAAATTGAAATAGATGGACGAAGCATAGAACAAATAGAGACATTCAAATATTTAGAAGTAAATATCCACAAAAATGGCAAAGAAGACATGGAAATAAACAGTAGAATAGAAAATACGACAAAGCTATACAGGACATAAGAAAAAAGAAAATATCGAGCAAGACAAAAATAACAGTATATAATACAGTGTTCAAACCAATCTCAACATATGGAGCGGAAAGTTGGATTTTAAATAACAAAATGAAGAGCAGAACACAAGCCATGCAAATGAAGTACCTGAGAGCAGTTAAAGGAGTTACCCGAAAAGATAAAATAAGAAATGAGCAGATAAGGCAAGAACTAAATGTAGAACCTATTTTGGAAAGTATCGCGAAGCAACAATTAAGATGGTTTGGTCATCTGGTTCGCATGGAAGAAGAAAGACAGACAAAAAGGGTATGGTTAGCGAAAACAACACAAAATAGATTAAGAGGAAGACCACGAAAAACATGAGAATGATGATAGCGGAAAATTTAACAAAACAAGGAGTAACATGGAAAGAAAGAACGAGAATGGCAGGAAACAAAAAAGAATGGGCAAGATATGTTCATAGGAAATGATAGATAGTAGTTAGTGTACAGAATTATAACTGAATTGTGAATTTATAATTTATATTATTTGAATTGAAATACCTTAACACCCTACGGGTAAATAAGGTCACAGATTATATATATAATTCGAAAATTATTTTATATTTTTTATAGCATTTCGAATCGTAAACGCTTGTTTACTGAATTGCGTTAAAGAGTCTATTTACGGGCTCAGTTCCTAATAGCATATTACGTTACAAGATCGGTAAATGCAGATATAATTTTAATTTTTTATTCCCGTTCCAGTAAGGCACTGCACGATACAGGCTCATACAAAATGTTTGCGCTAGCAACTAATAAAAATTAAAAAAATACTGTCAAGTATACTGCAAATATTGTTTCCCTAAATAAAGTGCCTGCTTGTTGCTCTTATAGTAACCAAATAGAAAAACAATTTTCTATAGTAGTTTTACGACAGTTACATTCAGAACGGGCTTATTGTTATTATACCAACAAGCAAGGAAATGGGACGTTGTAACGCCCCATTTCAATTTCATTTCTGTAGAGCGTTAATGCTTTTATCACCTTATTTCGGACCACCTTAGTCTAATGGATGTAGCAAATGAATTTAAGATTATCACAGCAGGCGATGCGACGCGATTAGCACCTGCGGGTTTCGTGATGGAACTAGTCTAGCATTTTCGATTCGAGCTGCTGCCCAAACAGCCGAAGAGCGGACACAGTATAGATTTTTTCGAGAAGCACGCTCTCCCGGGTCTCGCGGATTTGAATTGCTGGGCTAAGCTGAAGCCGTTTCAGTTGTTTTCGTAAGGCGCATTCTGTGTAGGTAACGAAGCTCATCTTATTGTATTCTTTAAGTGCTAATATTAAATATTTAGGCTGGGTTCTCTTGCGCTGCCGACGATTGAAATCGTTGCAAAGCGTCCTCTGCTATAATTAGGCCAAGAACACCGTTCGGTAAAAATCCCTTTGCGGGCTTATTTTTGCAACGAATTTTTAACGTTTAGGCTGTCAGTTACGGGGCAAAATCTGGCAGTTACGGGACAAAATCGGGATAAAATCTGGCAGTTACGGGCTAGAAGAAGCTCATATCTTTTAGTGTGGGGTATGGTCTTGCATGGGTTAATTGGGATCAAACTCTTTGAGAGTTTCGGATGTCGAACGAGTTCGAGCAGCGAACTCTTGGAGATGCTTGTAAAGCAGCGTCCGATTCTAGTTTGTAGAAGGGATCAGCCAGTGCCGTAGAGCGAAAAGGCGAGTTTATTCTAGCTAAGTGTTAAATCAGTTTCGCGAAATGTCATTGTAATGTTGAGCTCTACAACAGTAATAATTAAGCTGGTAAAAATGGGAGTTTGAAAAGGTCAGTAGATAGCAGTCTTCTCGTTTTTATTAATGTGCTTCCATGAAACCACGAACCAGTATGATGAAGAGTATAATTTTATGGTAACCCCGTGTTGCTTATGCATAAAACAAGATTCTCTTAAAATTTCTTACTTATGAAATATTCGCTACGTGTGTCCACAGTAAATACATTTTTCTTCAAAATCAGGTATCCAAATAAATTCTAAGTTGTAAAGAGTGCCTATTATTAGCAAATCAAATTATTCAATGTATAATTAGGTGCATTGTAGCAAGACAACATCACAGCAGTATACTATTATTTTCTTGGAGAAATATGGCAAAACCCCTACTAATCCTAATCAACAGTAACATTCTGTACTAAGTGCAATACATGTTAAACTATAACAATAGCACACTCGCATTTTTTTCTATTTTATTCTGCTAACATCACTGTTCACTCTTTCGTTTAACTCGTGGTGAAGCTTTTGTATTACGAATTTTAGCATTCTGGCATGTTAAGTCGTTTAAAACCCAATATATTTCAGTTGCGTTACTATAAAGATAATTAGAAAAATAAACCGGACCAGTGGCGAAATGATAAATTTGAAAATAATATGGAGGAGCATAACAATTATGGTCGTAAATAGAACTATAGTAAAAACTAATCATATTTCGATACATTTTCCTTTAAATTGTAATTACCTCGATATTTCATGTGACAGTATTTGCAAATTAAAAATTTTTAATGCAGGTACATCCGAATGCCTTGCAATAATAATGAAACTCATAATTCGTGTCGCGTGTGAACTTTGTCTTGCAGTTTTTTAACGTCTACCCATTGCAACACATTATACAGTACAGGACCTAGAACGACGCCTTGTGCGATTACAGATGTAATTTTTCCAACAGAAGGTAATGTGCTGTTCATTCATACTTAAAATATTCTGTTATCTTAAAAGAATTTTATTATTAGCAGCAGATAATGAGGTAGGTTAAGATTTAACCATTTGTACATGAAACCATCTATCCATATTGTATAAAACGCCTATGCAATATCGAGGAATGTGTGAGAAAGGATAAATGTTTTGGCCTTACCTGGTGGCGAAAGTTGTAGTAGGTATTTTTCCGGCTGCTAACTATCGGCCTAACTGGGCTAACTCGCCCAGAAGGGTCGGGGTTCCAACTACGCTGAAAGAGAATAAAAAGGGGAGGGCGCCAGGTCCTCAACGTCGCTTAATCTTTGTGTCGAACCATCACAAGGTAGAGATGATTCCAGCAAATCGACCAGATATAAATAACGACCAATAATATATCGCAGCTTTATTTAAATTGGTGGGTACTATAGTGCAATTCATAAGCATGCAGGTATAAATATAGATACAAATATAAATATTAATATGTATACGAATAAATTTAGGCAGGTATACGATCGACAAAGCAAACACTTTAAAAATTATGATCGGGCGTCGCAGAGACAATAATTAAGAAAAAAAAGTACAATATTTATATATATAGATCCCAGAGAGGGCACAACAAGTAACACGCCGGTACAGAGCAATGCAAGTTTATTTTGGCTAACGTTTAGCCCCGAAGGTTAGCTCTAATGGATGTTAAGACGTTACTCAAAAATTTCTAGTTGTCGGAGCAACGTACGTTTAGCATGGTCACACAATAACGTCGAGGTCCCTAGTAATAGAAAGACATCAGGGTATCCATGAATATTTTAGCAAACGCTTGAATCTGCTTTTTAACAGTTTGCTACAGGCGTAAGGTAATTAACCGGTTTGCGAAGACTTGAATTTGAACAAACGGTTTCCGTGAAGGGTTCACGCGCTACGACCGCCAAAAAGTGACTAGCTTCACGTTATAAATTTCTGACCGCAAATGGCGGAGTGCGAGCAAACCAAATAAGTGTAGATACAAATCTAAATATAAATATATAATGGGGCCGAGGATTTAACTCGCTAAGCTGACAAACACAGCTATCTCGTGCTGCCGGGTAAGTAAAAAGCACCATTCGAATAAGATGCTATCAAAGCTCGGATCCCTATAATCTAATCTGTGATTTGTAGGTCTCACTGAGAAGCATCGGCTGGGAGCTAATTAAAGCCGATAGCTCCCACACAATCAAGCCGAAGAACCGTTATCCAGGACTCTGGTAAGCCTAATTAACTTTATTCAGTAAATTTCAAAAAGTGGCGCACGAAATTTTGCGGGAGCTTTAACATATATCATAAACGAAAACACTTACAAAAGGACGAGGCACATAACCTACCCTCGTACAATCTGTGCTAATGATTTGCATAGCCTAAGCAAAGTACACGAGCGGTTACGATTGGTAAAGCATGTTCTAGTTTCTAACTGTACGAAGCATGCAACTATTCTAATATAAAATACACCAGGTGCGACGGGCGATAACTATACTAGCGTCTTGCCTGTAGGAAAGTACATCCAAATCTAACCTTTCCGTTTGCTTCCATGCAGTGTGGCGCACCAGGAGGCGGAAGAGAAATGTAGCCCACGGCAACAGCTGCTACAGGCGGTGCAAGCTATAAAGGCTGATGGTGGCCTGCAGGTGGATGTAATGCAGACGCTTATTCCCTAGCGTAGCCCACTGGGGTTGCGAAATTCACAAGCAATTCGACAATTTCAGGAGCCCAGATCGACAGCTTGAATTCCAGCCAAGTACATCTTAACGGGAGGTGTTTAATCCCAGCAGGAAATGGCTCAAAACGCACAAGAATTCCCTATTGAGCCCTCGAACAAGAAGATAAGGCCTTAGCTTACCTTAAAGGTGAAGAGAAGCCAGGGGGACGCGCCAACGTTGGCCCCAGAAATCCGCAATAGCGATAGGACGTAAGTAAGCAACTATATAACAATTATGATCGTCCGAAACAAAGCATGAGTACTTCTAGATCCTCCATGAAAACTATTCGGAGAAGTGAGCCCAGCCAAAGGGCTTTTTGAAGCACTAAGCTGCAGGGGACAACCAACTATCACGGTAATTTTGCCTTGAAAAGAAAGCAGAATTCGACACCAGCTTCACAGGTTACAAGATAACAAATTTTTTGGGCACGTGGAACCACAGAAAAACTTCCTGCAACAAGAGATAACAAAGTTGTTCTAGCAACAAATCAGGCCAGAGAATAGTTTATAATAAATGCATGTAAACTTGCCTAACCACCAGTCTTTAATATTTGCAGAAATGGAGCCAAAAATAAATCTAATTAATGGAAGCGGGCTAATTACTAGGGGGGTTGCATGCGAAACTACTTCTTAATTATAATTAAATGTTTAAAAACTACAACACAGTTAACTAGGTTTATCCTAATGCATGCAGTATCACCGAAAAGCCACCTATTAATACTTAGGGATAAAAATTCGACTAGCAAATTTTTGCTAATACAGGGGAAGCTACAAAAGTACCGTAACAAATGCTAAAGCGGTGTCTTGCTTGTACT
This sequence comes from Agriotes lineatus, assembly GCA_940337035.1. Taxonomy (NCBI): domain Eukaryota; kingdom Metazoa; phylum Arthropoda; class Insecta; order Coleoptera; family Elateridae; genus Agriotes; species Agriotes lineatus. Next base: position 131,091,220 of record OW679196.1, on the reverse strand, counting down.
CAAAATGTTTTCCAATATTTTCTTTAATCCTTAGAAGCTGATAATTTTTTGAGTGATGACAGTTAAATCCGAACTGAAAAGCGGAAGTTGCGTTTGCATTTTTATTTGTAGTTCATCGTTGAATCTATGTAGGATTGCTTTTTCAGGACCTTAGACAGCACAGTCAGAAGACTGATTGGTCTATACTTATATGGATGGTTGGAGGTCTTACCAGATTTGCGAAACGTTAATATGTGTGCCAGTTTTCATGTATAGGGAAAACATCTTACTCTTAACCATACGTTTAAGACAGCGTTAACATAAAAGATTGATTTTTTCAAGAGTTGTTAGCAAATTTTGTTAGTAATAGGGTCAGGTCCAAGTGTTCTGTTAGGCAGTTTTAATGAAATGAGCTATTTAGATTGGGGAGATGTTATTTATTGTTATACAAAAATCGTAAAGATTTGGTATAAGATGACTTGTTATACGTTGAGCATTTTCAGAATTCTCATATGTGATGATAGTCTTAAACACTTCAGTTAATTTAGAAGGTCTATAAATAGCTCGCATTTTTTTCATCACTTGAGTAGACGGCGTTGTTATATTTTAACGGAGAAATAGTAGGAAATTCTTGGAGAATACATTTTGTTGCTCGCAATAAGAAATGATTGGACACTTGGAGTTCTTCTAATGCTGTGGGAGTTTATTTGATAGGTATCCAGTTCAAATTTAATTCTACGACTTAATTGATTTACCAAACGTTTTACATCAGGGTGTCTTGTTCGCTGCTATTCTGTTCTGACTTGGTTTTTATTTTTGTTTCAGTTCGTTATATCTAGAGGAATTTGGCGAAGGGTAGGCGGTTTACGGTTACTCTGTATGTTTGTTGCTTCGTTGATGCTGTTTTTATTGCCTTTTGTAATTGGTCTACAATCTATGTCTGCCTCCGTTTGGAAGCTTGTTGTGCATGCGATTGTATTATCGAGCGATTCTTGTAATATTTCCCAGTTAACTACATTACTAATAAGACGGAGTAGTTTTTTAGTTAGACGGAAATGATATAATAACTGGTAGGTGACCAGAATTTACTTCGGTAGACACACTTTGATATATGGAGTGAGTACAGTTTTTATGTAATATTATATCTACGATATCGCGATGATAGTCTTGACGATGTGGGACATGAGTTACTGCATCAGGAGCTGAAATTTATATAGCATTGACATTTGGCTAGTTATATAGTCGTAGACGTAAACCGTCTCGATTTTCTACGCCGCAGCCCCATATGGTGTTTGCCTATTATATACATAGATTCATTACCAGAAAACAAGTTTTGAAGATCCCATTAAATTGTTGCTGCGGAACTAATTATTTGCCACTGGTGAGAAGTGTGGATACATAGAGATTAGAGTGGCTTTTATTTGATTTTGATGTGGTGTTCGAATATCAATTGTTGTTTTTGTCAATACTGATGAAAGATCAGACCATCATTTGGTGTTTCTTCTGAATTTTATGGATTGTCAGTTGAGTTTGAGTGTGTTACTCTATGGGTTAAGATGTCCTACCATTGTCTTTTAGGTTTAGGTTGGGTAGAGACGTTTTTGTTATTGATTTCTACTTTTACATTATTTTAACGGGCATTTCTTAGATTATTTTTTATTTTTGGTTTACCGGTAAAATTTTTAGTTCACTGTCTGTAACGGTGATATTCTCTAAATTTAACGCATCTGGGAGTAAATTTCCAGTAGTTCTTAGTATATAATTGGCACTTGGAATATTGGGTTTGTCGGGAGATTTTTGTTTGTGTTCTGTGGTAATGATGCAATAATTTAGTTTGTTAGAAGAATAGTTATTTACTATAGAAGTAGTTTTATGTGGCTATTATCCACTAGAGAAAAAGTTTTGGCCCACGATAGCCTTGATGTCTCTTAGTATGTATGTCTTCATTTCATATAGGAAGTTCTCAGGAATTTTCGATTTAATGCCATTCGAGTGCTGCCCTGTTTGTTGTTAATTGCTTCCACATCCATTTGCGTTTTATAATTTATATCATACTTGTTGTCTTGGTAAATTATTTTTGTTGTAAACGGTAGTAAGTAAAATTTGTTTGCGGAGAGAAGTTGGGATGCATAAAATATCAATTATTGGTATCATAGGGATTAGGAGAGAAATTGCTTCTGCCGTATTCACTGGCACTCATAATTATGTTATGGGGTCTGGGCCCCACTCAAATCTTAATCATTTAAATTCGAATATCATTAGCAGTTTATTAATGAGTTTAACACTGTTACAAATAAACATCAAGGTAAAGGTTAAAAATAAGCTGCTTATGCACTTGCAATACCGCAGGCGATCGAAGGTATGAGGGTCAATCTCCTTAGTACATAGTGTCGTAATATACTCCGATAATTACTTAAGATAATTATATTTGCAACTATATACGTTTTACTATAATACTGCGTTAAGCATATATTGCGTGAAATAGTATTTGCTCACGTCCACGTTTTTTTAAAAGATCTTAGTTGATAATACTTACACTGGCTTATCCAAGACACAGTATAAATATTATTACAATAAGAAGTAGATCAGAATATAGTGTAATATGATGTAATAACAATAATTGCTGATATATTATTAAGATCTGCTGTTTGTTCTTTCTTGATGTAGTAAATATGATTCAGGTAAAACCAATCGTTCAGGAAGGTAGAATTAATAAAGCTGCTCTTATGTGCAAACCCGGTTATTAATGGACCTATGCCAATGTATCAATCATAGTTTAACATTGTAGTATATTGTAAGTGCTATTACAAAATTAAAACATATGGAAAGGGCTTTTTTCAGAACTTCCTTCGCAAGTGGATGTTCTGGCACTAAATAATTTTAAAAATTGAAGGAAACTAGGGGTAAAAATATCTTCAAGTTTCTAATAATACTGAAACAATAGAAGAAAACACTTGGTAATCCAAATTATATCAATTTTCAAATAAAAAAAATATTACCGGTAATGGGATTCCAACTTCATAGCCTGCGAATGAGCCCGCACATTCGATTTTATGGTTCGCCGTTAGACCACGGTTAAAGCGAACGTTCACCGCTTGAGCCACAGGATCTTTTCGAATTCTTTCAAAACTTTGGTACCGCCCAGTATGAACTAAATCACACAGTGGAAAATAAATCGTATTCTTTGCAATAAATGAATGCAGATAATTATTCTTTCAATAAAAAATTTTTCATACATTCAGAAAATTCAAGGGCGGGAAGTATTCCTTTACGTACAATAGTTCTGAAAATACCTCGATGCTAAAATTTATACCGCACATTTCTCGTACAGTTTGTTTAAACAAAATCTGTAGCAATTGTTAAAATAATTTTGCTGTTAGTTTAATATCATCTGAATCTAGAAAGAATGCGCTTTCCACTAGTTTAAAAATCATTTAGATATATTCAAAACTATGCTTGTAAATGCAATGTACGCTTGAAGTTCGTAAATTTTCATTAATTAAAAAGAATCGGAAAATATTTTTTCTGGTTTTTTGCAATCGCAAAAAGAATGGAGCCCTCCACATTTAGATTCACAAGGTACTTCCAGATAGTGTACATTTTTAACTATATATTCTAGTGCATATCCCATGATCTAATTTATTGCCCCTACTTCCTGACTACAATGAGGGTGCACAGCCTCGCGCACACATGCGTTTCCCGTGTATTTGAACGTTTGCTATTTACGCATTTGTTAGCCGGCTCCCGGCCTGAACGGTCAACATAACGAACTTATTCTTTGCTTCTCTTTGCATCGTGCAACATTTATGCTGTATCTGTTATGTCCCATTTTTGTCAATGATAAGGCCTGAGCTTAAAGCAAAATAAAAATAGAATTTTTTTTAAACTGCTCAACGTGTATATTTGTACGACATTTTCTCGGTTTCATGCCATTTATACATATAATCGGCATGCAAAATATTGTCTTTCTTAAACAAATAGTTTTTGAATTATACCGCCAACACACAGACAGACAGGCATACAGACAGACAGACAGACATACAAATAGACAGACATACAGACAGACAGACAGACGGAATTGAGAAAACCTGTTTTTCGTCATCTAGGGACCCTGAAACGTCAAAATCTAAGGAAATCTCGGAAGGTGATTTTTTCGCAAGTACAATTCTTCCTTCGTCTACAATATATGACGATTTCTAACGCAAAATTGTTCATTTCAACTGCTTCAAAGTATTTGACTTAATTTTTAGTTAAAGTAAACCGACGAATTATCGTTAATTTGTTAATGTTGTCTTGGTTTGGTTTAAACAAAAAATCTTATTTTTCTGAAATTGGGAGAAACCATAAAACAGCTTATCAACAGATATCTATGAAATAATCAGTAGGTAAATGTCTTACCAGCTATTCCCATAACATGTATTTTTAATAAAGGGACGTTTAGAAAATTTACTACTTAGATAGCAGATATAAATCTAACGTGGATCTGGTAATACAAATTAATTAATTAATGCTGTATTAAGGTATCTGACAGAAACATATTCGTAAACTATACCACATTGTTTCAAAATAATATAGCCAAGCTCATGTTAAAATACGCACGTGTAAGTATAGAAGTGCATCTACTGTGATTTTCTTTAGGTTTGATTTTGATAAAAGGGAATAAAAGTTTTATTAATGGAATAGTTATTACAAACTTATTCGCAAAACAAAGTGGAGTATGAAGTTGCAAACTAAGTTTACACTTTATTACAAGTTTAAATGGTTTATTAGATTAATAACTTTAAGCAAGAAATCGTTCTCTTCCCTTGATGTGCTACTTTCACTTGGCTATCATTATAAAACATAATGCAAGTGATTCCCTCAATAAGATTGAGATTACATGGCAACACTATCTATCGTCTGAAACACATCTATATTAGATAAATAACATACGTACATAATATATCTTAGAGCGCTCGGAAGTTTTGTGTTGGATTACATACTGTAACGATCTTGGGGCCCGGCCGTTGCAGACTCAGCGTCCCGATCATTCGAGAATGACAGGCGGGGGCAGTGTCACGACCTTGAGCCGGTTCACGTGCGGACCGATGACTCACAGCCTCCCAGGCTTCGAGAAACGACCTTGGCGACTCATGCGCGCGAACACGTCAGTGTTGCTGGAAGGATCGAGCGAGGTCCCGACGTTTCCGGGATGACTCACCCGGCGCATATATGAATACGCGAAAAGGAAATAAGAGGACAGTCGAAGTCGAAGTCCGAGTGCCGACTGCAGCTTTGAAGTACGCGGAAGCTGCCACATAAATGAACCCGTGTGTACATAAAATCTAGCCATATAAATAACGCGTTGTAAATAAATCTATCCAGATAAATCATTAGTGTTTAAGTAGCGTGAAAATAAATGAAGTAAATTTGTTGTTAGAAATAGTTCCTGATTAGTTTATAAATAATTTGTGTTCCGCTTTAATAGTTTTGTGTTTTGTAAATAGTAAAGATAAATTGCTGTAAATAAATATTTAAAACAAGAAGCAGCGTATAATTGTTAAATAGCCCAGAACGTAAAACGCAACAATACTATACAAAAGCTGTAGGGTTGTGGCAAGTGCAAATATTTTTCTTTCGACTGCATACCAAAAGAGATACATTTAAGCATGCTTGTTTGAGGAAACTAGTATTACTTCTTTGCGTACCACGAAAACATTATATAAGTATGTAAGTACTCAGTGACATTCAGTACTTTTTTTTTTGTTAATACTCGTTAATAGTACTCGTGATAATTGTTGCAAGTACTCGTAATAAGTACTCAATGTATTTACGAGTACTTTTACGAATCTGTGTTTCCCCTAATTCGGACATTAAATACAAAACCAGTTGAAGCTAAATATTTGAATTCTTATATGTATAACTGTGATTTCCCTGAAATTAAATGGGAGTCTAATATATTATTCATTCCTATCAAGTTCAGTTATAGAGTGACATGGTTTATTTACCTTAGCCATATGGACCTCGGCAACTAAAACCACATTGGTTATAAATAGTTGAACTTCAGTGTTTTGTTATACAAATAACTATTGTATAGCAAGGCACTGAAGTTTAACTTTGTATCACGAATGTGGATTGAGTTGCAGAGGCCAATTAGGCCAAGGCAAATAAACCACATGTGCTATAAAAATAAACTTAGTGTCGAGGTGCACATTATGCTTTTTTAAATAGAGAAAAAGTTATATTAACATGTTTTAACTAACTCTTATAGGTTATGTTGACGTTTTTGGTGTTTTTCGCTACCAATTAAAAAAAACTAGTAAATTTAAATGTTGTTAAACATCCTATTAAGGAAATTTTTTCAGAGCAAAATAAAAATTCAAACCTTTTAATTTTAGCTGTCACCTGTCACTTTCAGGCGAAAGTGCTCGTGTGCTGTACTCGTAATGTTGCACCACGAGTTGCGAGTGCTACTCGTTACTCGTATGTGTTCAACTAATAAGTACTCGTAACATTGTACTCATGAGTATTTTAACAGAGTAACCAAAAAAAAATCGTGAGTAACCTCATTCAGTACTGGGCACAGGACTACATGCAGTAATATGCTGACAATACTGTAAATAGGCATGGGTGTACGACTTGCCACATTCAAGAAGTATGTAACCCTATCAAGTTTGAATAATGCAAACGACAGTAAAATAGATGGAATAGAAGAATAGATAATCAATATTCAATTATTTTATAACAAATATCTAGTTAGCTAATGTAGTCTGTTATGTTTCCAACTATTTCTACCAATTCTCTTCATTACTATTTATCTACGAATGAGGCCCTTGGGTCTTAGGGTACTGCGGGATCCTATCGCCACCAGTGTTGACAAACTCCTTTCCAAACGATGGTTCCATCCAGCCAGCGGTATAATTTCTTTTGCTATGATAAAGCGGAAGGAGAGGGACCGCAACTTCCAACAGGGGAGCTAGAGAGATCGAGTGCTGCCTCGTGGTCGATGCAACAGCTACAAGAAATATTGCAGGCAGGCAAAACCCAAAGCTATTCCAAGGTGTACTACCACAGGGTATTATCTCAAGAGACTTCAATAATAGCCCACAAATCCTGTTTAGTTAATCCGACATGAAGCAATGCAGCTTCCGCGACCAAATTGACGGGAATTTGCGACCGATCGCAGGGTGTCTGTCAGATACCTTTAGTATCAGGCTCCCAACAAGAAAAAGCGGACGAGATGATTTACTGTCCGACTTCGAAACACCCTATCACAGCAAGATCATGTATAACGCATAACTTCACATGATAAACTGTCATGGCGAATAAGTTTTATGGTTTCGACTAGAGAATCCTCCAGTAACATTATTAATGATCTTTTAAAACTATGCTTTCTACATCAGGCAAAATATAAAAGTAGGTAATTATACTATTAGCATGCATTTAACTAGAAAATGTCTAAATCTTATATTGCTTAGCAGGGCAGCGCATTCGCCACTATTTACTACCTTTAGCATGAAAAACTATGTATGCATTGTTTTGCTACCTCTCGTCTGGAAAAGCGTTTAACCTAATTAGCTCTTTGCCAAGTTGACGGCCATTTTAGAATCGATTTGATTTAAAAAAATACTCAATAAACACTATTCTTGCCAGCCAAGTTTGATTTCAGCATTCGAACAAGGAGGCTTAGTGGTTTGAAAACTTTAGAGTTTTCCAAAAAAACACGCAAACATAACAAACTCCATAGCATGCACTCTGACAATAACAAATGGTATTAGTCACAAATAAATCAAAATGCACAGTATTAAGAGACTACATAAGGTTAATTAAGTTAATTAGCAACACTGTTACTGGTAAAAGCGTTACGCATTATATCACTACAATGCCTTGTAAGATTTCATGCATTTTGACTACCTTTGTCCGAAAATTCGCCATTTCCCAGTTTTCGAGGTTTCCGAACTTGTTTTCAACGGCCTTAAATCGCGTGAGATGGATTATCGATTCTATTTTCTGCTCTCTTCGGTTAGCATTCTCTACCTGAATATGAGGCTGTTAATTTGTGATTGGTGTGGCTAAGAATAGTGTTCTAGCTCACTCGAACTACCATGGAGCTTTATGGGTGTTGTTCATTGAAGATATTTGGGCCCTAGTTGCAGACCTGGAGTCGTTAAAATATGAGTAGCAAGTTTGTGCTGTTAATTTGGTAGCAGAATTTGTAATCACTGCCGAGCCTTCTCCTTGATGCTCGTTTTCTTCGGTTAGCAATTGTTGCTAAGAGTCCTTGTTGTGTCCCTGTTTGCTTTTGGTGATCTTTCTTAGTGGCTGTTTGTAGCTGTTTGTTTTCCGGTGTTGTTTCGCATGATTGCTGAGAGTATTAACACACGAGCTTATGTTCTTTAAGTACAAATGAATTTGTAAATTAAGCGCACCGAAGGTTTGTAATCACTGTCTAGTGTTGCATCACCTCCCAGTTTCTAAGTAACTACTGGATCATTCTAAATTTGTACGTGATCATATACTACTATTGTCGCCCTCTTGCTATGTTCGGCATGTGGCATTATTGTAGATTTGTAATTGACCGCTAATGCAACCTGCTTAGTGACCTGTCACCTTTTTATGTATTGAATTTGTTGTCTCTTAGCTAAACTCTTATAATTGGTAGCAATAGTAGAATTGCCTATGTGGCTTTCGTCTGTAGCATGGGTCGCGTTTTTGATTTATACGTGTCCTGAAATGAACTGATGTAACATTTTGGATAATATTCTTTTCGTTAATTAATATAATGCTGTTTATGTTTATTATGGTTTTGTGTATGTTTAATGCTAGACGTTGAGGTTTGAAACTTTTATGGAAGTTGTTTGAGATGGTAGAAAACTGACTATGCATACTTACTTTAGTCTCGTAAGGTAACGGACTTATCGATTCTAAAAGTCTCTTTAGCGCACCCTGGTAATTTGAGCACGCTTTGCTAATTATAGAAAAGAACCGCACGCCGTCTTTACCGTAGCTGGTTGGTATTCCTGTACCTCCATATAGCTTGAACGTTTATTTGGTACGATTTGAAGCTGGTTGGAGTCATAGAAATTTTGGCATAGGGCTTAAGCCTAAAATTGTTTGCCGTTCGTACTAAAATAATTGTATCCGCTGAAGTAGGTGGCAACACATGATCAAATGTACTATAAGGAAAAAGACCGATGATAAAGAATTACATACTATTGTACGATTTTAGTATCTTAAAATAGCAGAGCCGAGCGCCAGCGTGGTTCTGATGGTTAGAGCATCGGACTGCGGCGCGGAAGTCTGGAGTTCAAATCCCAGATCGATGCCTGGCGGGCGGCCTACCCAGTCGCTTTAAATAATTGGGAACCTGCTTTCGAAAGAACAAGGGGTAATAATGCGGTTGTCTAATGCATGGTGCTCACCACATCACCACGTGTCATGAATTTGGCACTCGACAGCCGGGTGTGAGAGCGAGGATACGGAAGCTCTAACCTTCCGCCTTGCTGCAGGCCAAGCTCTTTCATGGGGTGTTAGTGCCTCACCATTATTTTATTTATAAAATAGCAGAGCCATTGAAATGAAATAGATAATATGGAGTGATTTATAATCTGCCCAGTTTATTTGATCAGATCAACATATAATGTAATTTTGTATAATTAGAGCAAACGGAACTCTTCAACATGCAGCAATATTACTTCCAGGTTAGACTTTATTATTTTCTATATTGTTGCACAGAGTTCTACAGTGCTCAGTTTTCATTCTAAATGTAAAAAATATAGATTATTTTTTTTCGACAGCTGCTCAGATGAAATTTTTACTAGCTGTAAATTCTTTTTCATAATACTTACATGTTATTTTATTATATCAGTACTTTCTGCTTGATCGGAGTGTCCCCCATAACAGCCACGGCCGTAAAAATTTTAGTTTCACGGCCGTTACAACCGTTGCTACCCTACCAAATTATATGCAGTATTTTAAATTATTTGAAATAGAAATTGTAAAAATTCGTTGCTACATTATCAAATTACGTGCAGGACTCAGGTTACTAGCAAATTTTATTTGGGCTAATTATAATAAAATCGCATACCTATATTAAAATTACCCGATTTTAATAGATATTACGAAAATTTTTAAACATACGGCCGATATTACATATAACTGACTCCAATAATTTATTAACCTCGGCCACAAAATGTATCCTCGTTCCTTCTATGATCAATGTCGGCCTAATACTATTAAATACTATTTTAAGTCTGGGAGTTATAAATTCCCTCTTCTTGTTTCTACGGAAATTGCTTTTAATTTTCCTTTGGGCGAAAATGTGACTATTATTATTTCTAAACAGAAAATGGTAGCTGTAAAATAATAATAACGTGGTAAACAAGATATTTCTATTAGTTAATGGAATAAATTGAGAGAGGCTAGATATCGATAATATAGAAGAAAAAAGCTATGAAAGCATTGGTAACGCAACTACGTATTGAAGTGCATTGTAGAAGCAATAAATCATCAGCTATTGAATCAATTACTTACAGGGCGAGTGCAGCACACTAATTGCTACAGTTAACTGACGAGTTTGCTGCATTATATAAATACGTAGTTTCTTGGTGGTTTAAAAGTACGTCTTTGGGACAGCCCTTTGTCGAATTTTGAATAATAAGTGTTATAATACATTCTTTCCAAAATTGCATTCTTATGAAACCTGGAACTTTAGTTATTTTTTTGTAAACATGTTGCATATTATCAAGAAAATGATTGACAGAAATTGTAATGCCGTTTTGAATAGCAAAAAATCCAAATCCTTCTCTTTCAAGTTTTAAATCAGACAGAAATGCTTTGAATGAGTAAACGATATACGCAAACCGTTATCACTAATTAAAATATAGGAAATTAAAAAATATTTTATATTGTGTAGCAATATTCAAGAAAACACACTTTTTTCAGGTTGATTTATTTTTTTTTAAAGTTGTTACTTCTTTCTTGTTGAGTTTTTCCAACTATGGTCCTCAATGTTTTCATATCTGTTGTTTCTAGTTTTCGGCTTGTTCTGTTTGTAGTAACTCGTTTTTCCGCTGCATCATTGAGTGCTGGTCCGACGGCACTCTTATGCAGAATGGTTTTATTGCTTTTAATAAGTTTTGGTCATTCATATCAGATCTCTTATGCATCTTTTTTTTTCCCTAACTACTACCGTTGCCCCCCGGAACCGCTCACGCATTACTTCAGGGGGCGCGGGCGTCACTTAAACGTAAACCTTAATTAAGTGCAGATCTAGACCGCCCGTGCCGGGAGTTGAACTCCCAACCGGACCGGCTCGAGCGTTCCATGATTTGCACTGTGACCTCGGCTGCAACGGCGATCGCCGCTCGCCTACCGAGGTCCCTCTCTTTTGCATCTAGATGTCTTTAGTTGTTTGCCGTTGTATTTCATTATACATGGTGTTATGAAAGTCGCGGATAAGGACTATACTATGTTATTCTACATTAAGAACTGAACAAAAAATGCCTTTAAAATTTTCGGTAAAACCCTTACTTTTGTAACTACAGCGATTTTTAATGTTGAATCAAGTGACCTTAATAAATGTCAGATGTCGAGAAACAAACGATTGTTTAGAATAATTTATTAACAGAAGCTTTGTTGTGTTCATATTCTCGAGCGTTTAATTTTCGAAAAATGGTTGCTTATTTCTCTAATCGAGAATATTATAGCATGCTAATGCCTCCCGGAGCTTCTAGTAATCGAGCAGGGCAAGGAGTTCGACTATAGGGTGAGAGATTTCCTTTGCGGTGACGACCAAGCATGAATGTTTTTAGAAGATTGGAGGATCGCATTCTTTTCAACGGAAGTGTTGCTGTGCGACCACGTGTAAATGATAGTCGTCAGCGTATCCATGGTGATGATGTTCTTAATTTGATAAACAATAATCCCGAACGAAAGACTAGATCTGTTGCCATGGAATTGGGAGTTAACTAAATCCGCGTGTCGCGTGCTCTAGACCGTGATCAACAACATCCATACCACTATACGCAGGTGCAACATCTGCAAAACACCGACTATCCACTTCGAAGAGAGTTTTGTAAATAGTACCTTGCTCATCACGGTTTGAAAGATTGAATTCTCTGGACAAACGAATGTTTTTTCACACGTGATGGTGTTTTTAACTTGTACAATGAACACCAATGAAATCATGCAAATCTTCGTGCAGTTGGAATAAGAAACCACCGGCAACGTTTTAGCCTAAATTTATGGGGTGAATTGTTGAGTAACCATATCCTGAGACATTTCAGTACAAACTTCCTATTCTGTTATCATATCAATTTCATGTTTTCTTTTGTTTATTCACTTTTTGCCAAATCGCTTAAACGAACAAACTTATTTCAAATTTCTCCAACAAGATTTTTCCGAGTTATTAGAAAACGTTGCTTTAAATGTTCGTCAAAATATAGTATTTATGCTTGATAGAGCGGGTCCTCATTTTGCGTTAAATGTACGAGAAAACCTATTCAGATCACTGGATTGGCAAGGGCGGTCCAATTAGTTGCCCGCCTCGTTCACCAGATTTAAATCCTTATGATTTCTATTTATGGGGTCATTTAAAATCGTTGGTGAACTGAAAACCAGTACCAAACCTAAATGAGCTTCAAAATTGCGTACTTCAGGCAGCGCTAGAAATAACTCAGGCGATGGTAAAAAAAGTTAATAGTATCAATAGGAACGTAAAATTATTCCGTATTAAATGATGCTAATAGTAAGACGAACGATGCGATTGATATTTTAAAATACTAATTTAAAGCGATTTATATTTGGGGATGGTAAATATGTACTATATTCGAATATCATCTCTATAAGGCACAGGGTCGTCAACAGATTTTTATGTGAGGAAACGCTACAAAAATCCTCGCTTTCTGTCTTCGATTTTCACACAGATGAATGCACTTTCACACTGAATAATGCACCAAAATGTTCAAAACACCCGATGCTGAGCTCAAATCCCCTGGAGATAATATGAATTTCTACCAGAAGTTAGCATTAGCAAAAATTAATACCCGGACTGTGATTTTGAATAACAATGTTAGATATTCACGGAAATTTAAATTCAGCAACGTAGTTAGACTTACAGTAACGGAGACAGTACCTTGATTGAATGGAGTTAAGAGAAAATCAGGAAATTTGGTTTCAAGAAGGAAGTTGTACCGCGCTTTTCGGTTCAGGTGACAAATCTCTCGATTGGTGTAGCTAGTGGTATAAATTGTACAGCCAGATTGCCTAAGTTATCACCTTGCGAGTTTGCTTGTGGGGCCCGCTACCTTACAGGAACATTTTTGAAATGAAGATACAAGGACATTACTTTTTTGAGTAACTGCTCGTTAATAAATGAGAAGCAGAAATGCTAAAAACTCGTTTTATAACAGATTGGTGTTGTAACCATTTTTTAGTGCTCAATTCCAAAATTCGTTAAAATAAGACAACACGATTTTCCTGTTAGGGGGTACAGTTTCTTACTGTGTGTAGAAAGAAGTAGAAAAAATATGAAGTGTTGAAACAATTTAACAAAATTTGTGAACTGTTAGTTCTAACGGTTCTCTTTAAAGCCGCTCAAACTTTTACTGGAGCATTTGTAATTTTGCAGGAAACTGCAAGAAATAAATTGTTGTTATTAATACCGGTATTGGAAACCCAAACATATTTTCAACCGCAACCATTCCAATAAAATACGACTTAAAAAATATCTTATAAATAGTCAAATATCTAGTAGATTCCGAGGCTACAAGATTTTGTTCGCCACTAAAGTCGATAGAACAACTTGAAATCAGAACAAGCAACATGCTGAATGTAGTACTGTAGAAACATCAATATAGTATGTAAGTGGTAATTTTTTTAAGAGAAGATATACATATAATAAGATTTAGTTACGCTGAATATAGTATATTATACTGTTGTCTAATGTTAGACAATCGCCAAGTCAATGTACTATTAGACAAACACCCCAATACTGAGGGCACTTATACTACATTTTAAAAATTCAAAACTTGCCTGTCAGTATCCTAGGCTAACTAAAATGAAACCTATTTATTACTCTCCAATAAAGTGGTTAATTAACCCGTTCTATATTTTATCAAATTGCAATAATCATATGGGCTTGCTCCAGCAAAACACAAGACTGATATCTCAGGTTAGTTTCAAATTTGAATTTTATATTAAAAGAATTCTGTAGAATATTTAACTCAGAGTAGCTCAACTACTCAAAATTGCAGTGCAACTGCTCTACCCAGTTCAATAATTTATTACCTCACAAAATTTACTTACACCACAAAAGGTTCGCGGGTGCATACACCGTATTATTTTGATATTCAAAAGCGAAATTTGCAAGGAAACCACAGGTAAACTGAATCGAATCTCCCGCCTAGCAACATCTAACCTGGTTTTGTTTCGGTTGTGACGTAAAAATGACGCGCTACGATCTTTTGTTTTCGCTTCCTGTGAAAACTGCAAATCGTGGCATAAATTGCATTTTGTAATGACGCCACGGAATTTTCTGGAACTTGAACGTATCTGGATGCTCGGAAACAAGGTGTGTTCTCGAAGTTCACTAGATTTCTGGACTCCAACCACATAAAAACCTGCCAAATGGTACCCTTTAAAATATCGCCGACTTCGCCTCTGGAGCCGCTTCGGGGGACGCTAACGCCCTATTTGCTGGAAGTCTCTTCTTTTTTTGCACCAAATGATCTACTAGGATGTTGCTACACCTCTTCCCGCCCTGTAGGACTTGAGATCCCTGGCTTCTTATGTTGGAATGGACTGGTATCGCAGTTTGAAATTTCCAGGTTGTCGGAGCTGAACCCTCGCCGATCTTGGCTTTCACAGTTTTATAAACTTTTTCGGTGGAGAAACATTTAATAACACCTCCACTTATGCCCGGTGACTTGTAGAATTGCTTTGTACACCTTTTAGGCCTTGCAAATAACTTTCATTATATAAAAACACCAAAAATCAGGTGTATCATTTGCCTACAAGTTATTGACATTACAGGATTTATTTTCTATTTTTATTTTTAACAAAAGAGCAATTTTACATAAAAGAATAAAATTTGATTAACATGTTTGCTGCTTAAAACTAGAAATTGTCTTTATTTCTTATACATAAGAATTGTCTTTTCTTGTCACATAAACTGTTATTTATCACTGCTTTTCTATGAGCACTTATTTTTAAATTGCACTGGCGCTTGAGTACAATTTTAACCAGGTCATTAACTATTCCTCATTTCAGTTGCGCTCGTTCTGCATTGCTCTTTGCAAATTCTATCGTATCTTCCTTTCATCCACTTTTCAGCTTGCTTGCTTTTCACTTGCCCGTAGGTTTATTAATAACTACTCTCATATTCATTATGCGCATAACCAACTTTTTGCATTATTTACTTACATTTGGCCCGGCTTCAAATATGCTCAAACCTATCATATTACATATATTATATTAGCCATCTTTTTCTTTTACTGAAACTTCAAATTCAATCCTTCTGAAACCTGCTTTTCTTATGCTAGCCTTTATCCCTCTAATTATGCTTCTTGCATCCCATTTCCAATGCATTTAATAACTTCAACTACTGTCTACATTGCAATTAAACAGAATATTTCAATTATGTGGTTTAAATGACTTTGTTCAATATTTCTCTATGCATACAGAATTAAATTGCTAGCATTAAACCATCGCATACGATCAAGGGGGAGAAGAGGTTGATTTTTCGCAGAGTGCAAAATTGAAGCACAAAAGAAAAGCCCGCGAGCTACAAATACACCGAGGAAGAAATGGCATTCTTTCCTGCCAGGTATATAACATATTTTCCACGACCAGGAGCAGAAGCACAAGAAACGTCCAATGGAGTTATACTGCAATATTTAGTAGCCTTTAATCTTTGTTTATGTTATGATACTGTAACAACATATTGAAATGGCCAGCAAGCAAGCACCACGTTGGGCGACCATAAATATGGAATGCATAAGCACCACAGTTGTATTACTTTTTACTATGCAATAGCTCTCATTAATGTAATATAACAAACAAACACCTTTTGTACTATTTTAAAATTATGTATTACCATTAAGACTCTCGTTAAGGCGGTGTTCATTAATCAAGTCATCTATTTTAAATATTCAAAATTTTGATATGAATTGTCAATTGAATGAATGATATTAAATGTCAATTTAACTTTTAACCAGTATAATAGCACAATACTTTCAAAATAGAGAAATATACTTTCACATTTACAATTCAACAATTATTTCACCAAAGTAAGTATTGTTATTAAGTAATTTTGCTCAATTCATTGTTTCTTTATTCCTTATTAAATATAACTATCACAAACCTGACTTCCTTACACTTTTTCAGCTACTCACATCAAACACCAATGATCCTGATGATTCTCAGCCATGGTCAATGTCAGCTTATCCTTAATGCACCTTCAATCAACTAAAGAATCCTGGAACTTCTAGTATGCAGCCGCAGAACTCAGTCCTCTGGTAATCTTCAACTAGCAGATAATTCCCAAACTAACCTCCTTTGTCCACAGCTCATTTCCTGTCGCAAACAAATCACGCCAGCACACCACCCAACTCCAATGATGATTGTTAACTATATCTTGCAATGCCTCATTAAATCCAAATCTATCCAAATGTTGTCGTTTCCTTCTTCTTTGTAGTTAATTATATTGTATACCACAATCTCTTCACGTCAATTCTATTTTATCTTCTCACTTATATTCGTTTATAAATTTGTTAAATACATTTTTATTTGTATCAGGTCAATTATTACAATATTAAAGTCGAAATTTATAAGTTTTTATTAATTTTTACTGGATTTTTCAAAAATAAATCTGTTCATAATCTAATTTTGTTATTCAAATCATGTTTTTAAACAAATTTTTTTTTTCTAGATACGATTATTACTGCCCACTTCTTAAATTACATTATATGAAGTATACACACTACAAATATATTTTTGCAGAGCAAGTATATTTGTCTCGCCTTAACATTATCTTTTCTACCAACCACCAACATGAAATACTCAAATGTAATAACTTTTGAAGATAAAAATACAATTTATCTACTCCTACTGTACAATGGCCATTAATTATGATTCATAATTTACAGTTTGCAGCCAATCATAAAATTATATTTTCATTATTCAATAGTTTGCAAGTTGCAACCAATCAGAACATTCTATTTTCATTATTCAATAGGTTGTAGCCAATAACAAAATTCATTCTAATTATTAAATGACTTTTGAAGTTAACAGCTGTCACAAATGTCATAATTCGGAAATATGAACACAAGACTCCTATTGCATAGGAGTAGATAAAATATCGTATTACATTCGCGATTATGGCCATTATTCACTCAGATGATTTGCACCACGCGCCTTCGGCTTGTGGCGCAAATGTCATCTTCGTGAATAATGGCTGTCATAATCGCTCATATAATAATATACTATTACTTTATTTATTTAATCTACATTTCCAAATTTAAGTCAGCCAACAAATCTTTTTAAATTTTTCTAAATTTGATTGCAACAACACACCAACTTTATTTCTCTAGAAAAAACCAAATTTACGACGACGCACAACATAGAAAGGTGGTTCACTTACCTCAGGGAGGTGAGAAAACAGAAAAGGTTCAATCGCTATAGCAAAGCAAAAGTGTACTTTGGTGGTACGGGATAAATTCGTCAGATTTATATTAGTCGTCACCTGTTGTGTCTATCGGGGATATAATGGGGTTCCCACCAGGACAATTTTTACTTGACTCCAGGAAGAATACTTACTTTCAAGATAATTATGACTTACCTTTCTTGATAATTTCTGAAATGTTTATTTTTAGGAATTCGTCTAACTGCATTCCCTGTCACAAATAAGTTACACAGCAGGTAGTTTGAGAACATAAAAATAATACATGAAATATATCCAAGCGGCCCTATCTCAAAGCCAGAGTTGCAACAAACATTAATAACCAAAACCATACTTACGAACTTTGCCTTTTGGTGACTCGACATCTCGCAATATGAGAAAAAAGGCCATACAGGTGTTTTTCAGTGGTATAATCCGAAGGGGAAAAATAGTTGCAACCTATTTGTTGGAGGCCTAACTGCGTTTTCAACAGGCATGCACTTAAAACTTATGTTTGCTTATGGCGGCAAATTCTTTAATATTTCACAACTTGCGTCGCTTAACTAATAGAACAAATTGAAGTCAGCTGGATGCAGCAATTTATAAAGAGGTGATCAAAAACCTCGGTGAGTGGCTGGAGTAGGACGCCTCTGGCACGAGGATCGTGTGTCTTGGGCTTGTTGAAGGAAGAATGAACCGCTTCGGTTGCAAGATTTACTAAAATCAAATGAGCGTTGTTCTACTAGTCATAGAGGGTGTTCAAATTTGAGGTTGGGTTTTAATTGGTTAATAAAATTCCCTCCTCGGCTCGTGTGACATGAAAGCATTTTTTTTCAAATCTTCAACGACATTTAAACATAAACGAGGGTCTGTCTCACTAATTACGGGTGTATTTTCGGACTTTAGGTCTGTAATTGTCTGTAGACTATTGGCATAAACATTGCTTTTCACATAACCCCAAAGGAATACATCCAAAGGCATCAATTCTCAAAATCTTGACGGCCAATTGATGTCAGCCTATCGAGAGATTAGTCTACCTTTGAACTTTGATTGCAGTAAAGTTATTGTTTGTTTCGCGCGTTGTGTGAGATGTGGCACCATCTTGTTAAAACCACATGTCACGCATGTCCGTAGTGCGAATTTCTCTTGCAGTTTCTGCAAAACTTTTCCCTTATCTGTAATGGGTTTTTACAATAATTATGCGTTGCCGAAAGGTGAACTCCTCCATAACTTAAATAACTTAAATTGCAATGTGTCAAAATTACAGCTATAAAATATTAGCACTGTATGTTCAACAGAAAGCAAAAGCCGCGAAATTCAAAATCCAACCTCAAATGTGGACACCCATTATAACGAGAGTTGCTTTTAAGGCTGCGTTAGCTTACTGAATGAAGAACGAACGGCGGATGCTTAAATAGCGACAAAGGGCAAGTGCTTAGGGAATAGTTATATCCGTAGACCTCCCAAAATGCCAAAATTTGTCGATAAGGTTCCTATAAATGGCTGTTACAGTACATGTAACACTAAGACTCAAATGCAGACACCTTATTTCTAGATTGGGCTGCAACGAAGACTCTCTGTTTAAAACAATGCTGCACATAGAGTTGGGTAATCCCCCAACTCTTTCTTCACGCGCGCCAAATACATTGCCATATTTGTTTAATAGAGAGATATGGAAAAACTTTTCTATCAGCAACGTTATGGTGTTTCCAAAAGATCGTATACTCAGTGTGCTGCTATTGACAATTCAAACTTTATACTGTACTATGCACTATATTATTGAATAGGCATACAAAATATAGAGTACACATACGGTTCATATGAAATTTAGTTTTAAATTCTTTTTCATACGCTTGCGTGCTATATTTTTGGTTTACCACTTGTGTTTGATTTTTGAAATTAGTATATAGATATACAAATACTTCCAAACACCCACGTATCTAATTATTTATGTCCTACCTACTGGTAATCGCTGTCCCATGTAAATTACCCTGGTGATTACTTAATTTTAAAATAAAATCTGCAATAACCTAGAATACTACAAAATAGTCAATTTTAACAATCGGCTTTTAAATTTTACGGATTTTCTGATGTCAGATTTAAGCTTGAAAAAATGTAGTGAGGTAAAAAAGTTGTAGTGTATGGAAGCGACGTAGTCAAAAAGCGTAGATAACGAAATATTGAACGAACCCGTGCGCCTATAACTTCACATTCCCTATGACACATTTACGTCCGCACTTTTTTCGAAAAATATGAATAACTCTAGATTGTTTTGTAAATACAACTCCACCCGAAGCGAATATCCAAAATATTGAAATGCCTTTGCAATCTCTTGTCGTGTCACATTTGCGTCTGACAACCCCTTCAGGATTCTGTAGGAAAATAAGGAAAGCTCTTATATATTCATGACGGCTGTCAGTAATCGGCGTAAGTCATTTGAGATTCGTAAACACCACTAACGCCCACTGCTGCATGCGAATCCAAATTCAGATTCTAATTGAGTTAGACTCTGTGTCGTTTATTCCATCCACGTTTCATATTTTTCCGTAGTCTTTATTATGAAAGTCGTTAGGGTTATTTGCTTTGTTTCTTGTGCTGTCGCCTCAGACCTGATTTCCCTTCGAAAGAAAAGACAATTAAAGAACACCTTGAAATTGTCACTCATGAGTAAATTTCTCCCTCTACTTCGCTTTCCAAAGATAATTAAAGATAATGAATTAGATTTTGTAGGACAGTGACACTTAGAAATTACTTTTGATAAATTGGTACCTGCAAAGGTTTGGAGGACGTTTAATTTATTTTATGAAATCAAATTCAAATTTAAAAGATATTTTTCTGGTTTTCTTTCGTATACTTTATACACCGAGTTTTAATGCAACTATTGTTAAAAACGATTAAATTAGATTCAACTATTTAGATTAAATCGTAACTTTATTTGGAGAATCTTCTTTATAAATCTACATATTTATATTTGATTCTACACAGCCTTTTAAATGTAAAAAAAGTTACTAAAAGTGTAACTGCGTATTATTGTTATTTTTATGTAATTTATTTCCTTAATAAATTGAAGTCCAAATCTCAAAGTTTTTGTTTTATAGCAGCAAGTATAAATCAAATTATGTAGAAATTTAATGAACTGGAATTTTCAATAAAGAAACTTAGAAAGTTAACTTGAAAAATGTATTTTATACAGGAATAATGAAAAGATTATTACTTTTTTTAACAGCTCAGAATATGTTATTTGACTCAAACATTTTTTATAGGAAAGGTGTGCTATCAGCTATTATCAGCAATCAGTCAAAGCTAAAATATATAAACCATCAAGCACACTACTAGATCGCGAATTATTCTTCCTTGCAAGATCGCTAGTTTTGTAATATTTTATTTTACTGTACTACTTGTCACAGTGAAACTGTCTTCGCAAATATCAAGGTACTGTTGCAGTCTAAAACCGATGTAAGACACCGCAAAGTCAAAATGTGGTGCAATAGCTTATCCCATATTTTTGTTTGTTTACCGAACGTAAAATAGAAACGCACCGAAAAGGTAGAGAACAATTGCATAGATTGTATAAATTCTGGAAACGAATCGAAAAGCGTTTACACAGGAGAGAAACTTTTTCTGGCTACGGGAAAAATGACCTAAAATGCATAATGTTTTGCTCGAAGAGAGAGCAGTATGTTTTTAGTTTTACGTACAGTTAGTACTTAAATAACACCGAAAATAAAAATAAATAAATAATTAAACCTTCTTCTAATTTAAACTGTACGTCGTTAGCTGGGGGTCAAATTACAAAAATATCTGGAACAAGGCAGTGCTGAGGCGCTTACGCGTATTACCATCTAGTCCGCCAATAACGTCACGGTCGTATGCCACACAAAGGAACACCACTTTCGTGCTATGACGTTATCTAAACCAGTTTCCACCTGTTAAGCCATTTTGCAGCCTAGACAAACAAGTAGAGCATCTAAACCTTCAGCACAGTCTGTCTGTATCTCGAATCAAAGGTCAGCACTTTCAATTGCATTTAGCAAATATTCACAGATACCAGCTCTGTTCTTTCCCATTTAAATCCGAACACCCTGTGTATGGGCGTAGCGGTCTCGCTGCAACCATTTTCAGTTCACCCTTTGTATAACGCGTGCCCATCTAAGGCGCGAGAAACTGATTTGAACTGGCAAAGACTCCGCGTCGCCATTGGTTGTTGCTCCGCAGAGATAAAGCTTGGCGTCACCCGGATGCTTGCAGACGCGAGTTCCGGCAGAACTGCAGACAAGAGAGGTTGTGTGTTGTGCGAGTGGCAGTCATCACTTTATAAGGCGTAGGTGCGATGTGCTTTGCGAGTCCGATTCTGCTTCTGTAAGTAAGGGGTCGTCCCCTTTAACTCGATGCTTGAGGATCTATCCAGCAGGACGTATTGGATCTCTTTTTGCCGCCGTCGTTGTACTCGTAGGAGTGCTTTTTATGGCCGTCATATTTGGCGGATCTTAGTTCGTTTGCCCCAAATGCCGTATCGCGGCTGATTCAACGCCACGGACTGCAGCCGACTGCCAACCGATTGCACGCCATTCTCAGGGACCGGCTACGAATTAAGATACCTGTAATAGAACCATTTAAACATAATAGTTGTTACTTGTGCAAACGATGTTGCGTTTGTGGTCTTTTTGCAGGGGCGTACTTGTGCCTCTTGCTCGGTTATTACTATTTTATGCGGCGCTCTGGGGCTACGATGCCTTGTGACGCTGCCGTCGATAACTTTCATTTAAATGTTGCATGGGCGCGAGCTTTGTGCCTGACCGTATAAAGAAATTAATGAACTCTTCGCATATGTTTCTGTAAGGCGACCGTTGCTAGCCCTAATTTCAGTAATTGCATGTGCGTAAGCTTGGTGTTTATCCGTATAAACAAGTGGTGTACTCTTCGCATATGTCTGTGTGAAGCTAACCTTCATTTTAGCAACTGCATGTGTGCGGGCTTGGTTGTGCCTAACCGATTAATCAGCAGACGAACGCATCGCATAGCCGTGCGACGCCGTAATTGTCACAATATGTGCGAGACTTTTCATATGTGCGCTGGCTTCGTGCCTCGTTTAAGTTAATTTATCGCATGCCTGGTTGACGTGGCATTGGCTGGAATTTATATTCAGAATTCGCATATCTTTGCGAGGCTATGTTAGCCCCCTTATTGGCCAAGTATTGCAGTTACGCTGCCTACTCTGCCTAATAAATTAGGCGGCGAGTTAATTCGTCGCCTACGCAGGCGTATGATTTATTGTTATGAACTAACGCTCTTTTAGGGCGCCCATTCTTCACTGTTCTGTTTGATGTAAAGTGACGAACCAACAGCGGCCAGTCACGTGTTGTGTGTTGTACCGTAGCATTAGCGCGTCCATCAGCTGATGCGTATTTTTTTTTAAGAGATAATATAAACTTGGCGGCGCGATATGCTGCCCGAATGTAAAGTCGACCAGTAGACACATATCTGAGTAAGGAAAGTATTATTCTTGTTCGACCGGTGCATGCTCTGTTTCAGATAGCGCTCTTCTGTGTGAAGATAGATGTACGACGGGGCTTAAGAAATTGGAGGGTGCAAGTAGGTTCGTTGGCGGCACAGCCGCGACCAAAAGGTCCCGACGTCGCAATCCCCGTGTTTTCAGTCACGAAATTGTTGTTTGAGCTTACAGCTCCTAAGTACCCTTATAGACGGAGCATCTTGAATACTTCGCTACCGCTTGACCGTCCATGCCCGGTTATTCGGTCACACTTTTACTACAGGCTTGGTGGCGCCCTTTTATTTTGACTTGCCCTGTATATGCCCTAGCACGCTTGCCCAGTGGCATACCGTTTGAACCACGCCCAACTCCCTGAGCATTATATCCGAGGCCTTCAGTCTGTTTTAACGAATCTCAGGGCTAGTGTGCCAGCTTTTCCCGGACTGACTTAGTCGTGCGATGCTCACCTTGGGTGGGTGTCGTTAAGTTGTTTTGATACTGTGGCAAACCAACGTCAATAACTGATGAATTTTTAACATGGTGCAAAGAGTGACGGTTTTGAGATGTTTACCCATCGAGTCGTGCTACAACGTTACAATATGACTCAATTAGGAAGCTACTTACGGGCTACATCTCGTCAAATAATTAAGCCTGCGCTTTCTGCAGCTAACAATAGCTCTTGAGCTAGGCTGTAAATAAAGTGACGTCACCTTGGATGCTGATATTTTGAGTTTTGTATGTATGTGTGTGGTCTATTATATATTTTCTTATATTCTCTTGCAGAAAGAAATCTAAAGGAAACAGTACCAGATGTGATAGGTATTTGACCTAACGTATTAAAGGTGAGTCAATTGTCTGACATATCTTTTAAGCCTCACATTCTGATAAAGCTTGTTGTCTCACGACTCGTAGTTTGAAGGATTCCATAGTTTAATTACTTCTTAAGTATAAACATCGATCGTGGCGCACTAGTACCTACCTACCTCTTCCTTCATCATCCTGGTTATCCTCATTTTAATTTTTGCATCAGCAAACTTTAGCGGAACAAGTAGCAATTAACAGATAATAATGGCGAGCAGTTAAAGAGTCGCATATTCAAATAAGCATATCAAAGAAGAATTCGTTCATAACAAATGTACTCTAGTCTTATTGTGACTAATAATCACACAATAACACGTCATCATAAATTCCTCTTTTGAAATTGTATGCATGTATGTATTACCTGTAACCTCTTTTACCTACTGGTGTAGAGGCAGGTGCTTTGTGCGCTAGCATCTGCAGCAATGCTTAACTTGCCCCGGTTTCGGGGTTACAAAGTTGGAGCGCGCCTTATGAGCTTCCGTAGCAACCATTGTGTTAAGTATGTGTGTGGCGTGGTGACGTGTTGACCTTGCTACTCTACCTCTTAGGCCTGTTGTTTCGAGTAGAGCACAGTTAATTTGGTGCCCAACTGTGAATGGTCTCACCGAACTCGATACCGATCGCCAAGACTGCGGACAAATTTCGCCCACCGGATTTGAACTGAGGATCTGC
This sequence comes from Agriotes lineatus, assembly GCA_940337035.1. Classification (NCBI taxonomy): domain Eukaryota; kingdom Metazoa; phylum Arthropoda; class Insecta; order Coleoptera; family Elateridae; genus Agriotes; species Agriotes lineatus. The sequence goes on along the minus strand of OW679196.1, from coordinate 131,066,579 downwards.
TTAATGCAAGCCCAAAGCTCTACCAAGTGCGCTACACGGCTTTTGAAATTGGAAAATTAAATTTTCAATTTTTTGTCACAGAGACAGCTGACTCCTCCGCGGATGCCTGATTCTTAGTGCTCTTGGCCCTGGTTTGTGAAATATTTTCAGCTTTAAGATCTCCAAGAAATTATTTTACAACTATTCTAAAAGCTTTCCAAGCTGTTATTTCCACTTCATTTAGCGTGTTGTATAACTTACCATCTTTCATTAGTCTCGTATTTGTCGGCCCCACAAATATGCATTCTTTCATTTGTGCCTCGCTAGCTCTTGGAAATTTCTTTCAGATACAAAAAGAATTTTTCATTGTGATCCATTGCTTTAACAAAACCTTTCATTAAGCCGAATTTAATATGCCGTGGTAGTAGAAGTGCGTTCTTATGATCAGCGAGTGGTTCATTGATAAAATTTTTTTTAGGGGCGGAATTAATGCTTGACGTGGTGACAGTTTCTTCTATATAGAGTGTCTGAAAAATAATGGGCCACCGATTGGTCATAGATATCTTAGTTTATAATAAACCTATTAAACCTTAGTAGCCTTGCAGTTCAATTTAAAATTTAACATTTTTATGTTAATTTCCACAAATGTAAAGATGTCGATTTCAACTTTAGTGCATATATTTAGTATTATGTAGTGCACTAATAGAAAAGTTTTCAAAACTCGACTAAACTGTAAGATGCACTTGTCTTTACAACTTTTTCTAGCTCTAACTTTGTTAGCGTAACTTTATCTTAAATTTCAAGTTATTTTCTGAAGGGGAATTAAAGTGCGTTGAAATAAGGTACTCAGGTATAACAGTTTACCTTATAATTTCTCTCAAAGATTTGGGTCTTGGTTAAAACGTGCAATTATCAAGTAACCAGGATCGCAATAACAATGGGTAGTAATAGTAATCTAGTAAGCAACAATGATAAATCAATTACTGATGTTAGAAAGAGAAATGTTTTCTTTTACGTTTACGAAAATTTTCACATTGGAAATTTCGTTATGTAGCGGCATTTTCGTAAACGTCTGTTACCAACGGCATTAATTGATTTATCATTATTGTTTACTAGATTACGATCACTGGCATGGTTTTTATCCTTAACGCTACTTTATAAATGAACGTTTTAACGAGAACCCAAACCTAAAAACAACATAAAAAGAAAAAAAAATACTTCAAGGCCCTATAACTTCCTACTGGAGGAACTTTGTACTGTGGCCTATTATGTTTAATTGGTTTGTTATAACCTAAGGAATATATAACGAATCGGTGTCCTATTTTTTGATGTGACGATCCCGTACATGGCCGCTCATTCGCAAATGAAACGACAGTATTTTGTACACCCCAGCTGCTGTAATCTAAAAATAAAAATAAGGGCTGCCACTTTTAGGTCCCTACATCTGAGCCACACACATACCCCATTCACTCCATTTCTGATTATTAGTAGGATTTGCATGTGCATTCCTTTAACGGTGTAAGGCTGAATTGGTAACAAGAAAATTACCAAAGTTGAAGTAAAATTTAACAGTTCATCATTCTTAATTCGCCAAGTGAATTAAAGTTTTCAAAATAATTAACTAATTAATTATTAAAATCACAACACGCTCAATAGACTTCTTCGCAGTAACAGAGACTAAGAGAAAGGGAAAAGAAATAGCGTTAAACGAAAACTACAGTATAATATACAGGAGAGTAGACAAACATCAAAGAGCAAGAGCAGGCGTTGATTTACTTCTTAATAAATAACATAAAAGTGCTATTGGTCAATATATCAGTATCAGAAAGAATATTACTACCATAAAGCTTCAAAATACCAAACTAATTATATTTAGCTTGCATGTCCCGGAAAAACGGCAAGTCAAAGAACGAATAAGAAAAGTTTAATGAAACTTTACAGGAACAAATTGGCACACTACCGCGCCAAGAACCCGGAACGTCAGAGTTCTGTTATAGATTACTGGCTGTTACCCGTGACTTCGTTCGCGCGAGGTTCGTTATTTGTGTATTAAATAATGACTAATTATTTTCTGTCATCCAATCCCATCCTATTCCCGTCCCCGTCCCCGCCCCTCTCTCCGTCCTCGTCTCCGTCGCATCCTGCCCCTTCCCGTCCCCGCCCCTTCCATCCCATTCTTTCCCTTTCCGTCCCGTCCCGTTCCGTCCCGCCCCGTCCTGTCTCGTCCCTTTCCGTCTCGTCCCTTCCCGTCCAGTCCCGTCCCGTTCCGTCCAACCCGTCCCGTCTCGTCTCTTCCCGTCCCGTCCCTTCCCTTCCATTCCCGTCCAGTCGCGTCCAGCCCCGTCCCGTCTCGTCCCGTACCGTCCCTTCCAGTCAAATCCAGTTCCGTCCCTTCCCGTCCAGTCCCGTCCCGTCCCGTCCCTTCCCTTATATCATGTCCACCGTCTTGGTCTTAAAAATAAATGCTATTTTCGCAATCAACGTCTCAAAAAACCTCAATATCGACACCCATATCGTATTTTACAAGATACAAGAAAGAACATTAAAAAGAGAGCTAATAGAAGATGAAAGTGTGAAAAACTATATGAAACAAGATTAAAGCAATGGCAAAATAGTAGGCAGTGCCAACCTGAATGACAAATGGACGAGATAAAAATACAAGCAAATACCAAAAAGAAAACATATCTATCTTAGAAATAGAAGAAAATTGACGAAGGGCTGGAAAATTATAACACGGCAAAAACTGTTAACGCAAGTCTAGTCAGGGTACGAATTAAAGTTATAAGAGAACAATGTCAGATCCAGAAGATTGGAGACTGGGTTATAAGAAAGCGACAGGAATGGAACAACCATGTTTCAAGGACGCATAAAGATCGCTTAGTTAAGAAAGTCAGGGACACGTCACCACGAGGGAGACGCAGTATGTTAATTAGCTAACTTCAGCCATTAAACACTACTTAATTAATTCATCTGAACCATTACAGTCACCAAGATACCATAACAATGTTGGTTTTGATGGTAAACTCGCTAAATAGTTTCTACAGTTCTGATATCCTTTAGGAGAGCGGAATCTAAATACTGTACAGGGTTATTCATTATAAATTACCCACCCCTTATCATCGTTATTATTGTCTATAGAAAAAAAAGTTTTAAATAAAAGTTATGTGGTTATAACTGCATTTTGTTAAAATGCTATCAAAACTACAGTGGCGTGCATGATTAAGGGGATACAAAAAAGTAATATATTTTTTTAAATGGAACACCCTGTATATTATTAAATTTTTGGAATGATCTTTTTCTCCTGATTTCAAAAATATATTATATGTTACCCCTATATTATACCGTTTTTGAGTTATTAAGCGTCGAATATCTTAGTTAAAGTAGTTACTGTAAATATGGAAAAGTTAACATTATTAAAGTAAGCTATGAAAATGACAACTAATGTTTGATAAGTGACATTTATTTAATGAAATAATCAAAATGGTTTACAGTGAGGAAGAAAAAGTCCAAATATTTACTTGTTATACTATACAAAATAATAATAAATAATAATATTCGACGTTTAATAACTCAAAAACGGTATAAGGTAGGGGTAACATATGGTATATTTTTGAAATCAGGAAAGAAAGATCATTCCAAAAATTTAATAATATACAGGGTGTTCCATTTAAAAAAATATATTACTTTTTTGTATCCCCTTAATTATGCACGCCACTGTACTTTTTATAGCATTTTAACAAAACTCAGTTATAACCACATAACTTTTATTTAAAACTTTTTTTTCTATAGACAATAATAACGATGATAAGGGGTGGGTAATTTATAATGAATAACCCTGTACACATACGAATAGAAAATTCTGACTAACGAGGAGCTTTTTTATAATTAAGAACCATTTGCAGCTTTTTCGTATCCATCGTCAGCATCTTGGAATATTTTATGGAAAACATTTAATTTACCCGAATTTTTCTGTAACTTTTACTACCAACCACAGCAAAGATACATCTTTAATAACAATTCCACGGCCTTCTAGAGGATAAAAGTTTTTGATCATACTCTAGGTGGTAGCTATTATTACTTGCTTTTGAGTTAGTTATTTGTATCGAAGAAGTCAACTTCCCGTATCCTTGTTGGTTGGTATAACAACAAGAAAATAACAGTCCCGTTATGAATATAACTGTACTAGAACTACTATACTTTATTTAGACAAAGAATATCTAGAATGTTCAACTGAATTTTTATTACTTCCTTTTACTATAAAGGAAGTATTGGATTCACCCCAAAAATTCTTAATTGAGTTTTCAACGGATCTTCACGTTTTAGAGTCCCCTGATCCCAAAAAAAATATTTTTTTTATTGGTCTGTGTGTCTGTGTGTCTGTCTGTCTGTCTGTCTGTGAACAGAATATCTCAAAAACGAAAAGAGGTATGGCGTTGAAACTTCATATATAAGTTTTGTGTACTATCTAGATAAGACAGCAAGCTTTTGAAGAAAAACGCATAACCGGAAGTAGGTGTTTACTCCTGTGATTTTTCAGTTTTTTTCGATTTTTTCAAAAACGGCTCTAACGATTTTTTTTAAACTTTACATTTTTCTTACATTTTTAATGTGTATTGATGTGAGATAGGTGATTTTCCAGTTGAATACTTCTAAAGTGGGTTTCTTTTGTTTTTTTTTCTATTTTTTTTATTAACTCCTATTTTAAATAAAACACCCGGTATATTATTACATTTTTGAATTCACCTTAAAATTCTAGAGAAAATTTGTCTCTTCAACTAACACTCGATTTTGTACCGTTTTTGTAGAATTTGTAATTTTTGAAAATTTTTAACAAATGGTTAAAAATTAAAAATGAAATTTTTGACTAATTATAAGATCACTGTAAAAGGAAGTTGTGTGAGTGTATCACACCAGATTTTTTTTATTAGTTAATATCCCGAAAAATGTTACACGAGATCCGATCGCAAAGTGACTTCATAACTAGGGCGCGGATTTTAGGCCGTTAAAAAAGTTAAAATAGGCTCCTTATTCAAGCCACAAAAATGCCAGGTTTAGGCACTAAAAACCTAAAGTAAGCAATTTAGGCTGCATGGTCTAAATTAGGCAAAGAATACTGTTTTGATTTTTTGAACTTAAAACGATTGGCTAAAAATGTTGTAGGTATTAATTTTTATTAATTGTAAAGCTTAAACATTCCAATAACAAATAATAGATGCTATGGAATAAGCAAAAAGTAAATGGTGGAAAAACAATGTCTTACTTAGTCATGCTAACTAAATAATGATAATTTGATAATATATAATACTAGCAACCAGTGAGACAAATGTCTCATTTAATAAAACGAAGAAGACCGTTTTTCAAATAGAACGCGTATTAAATAAAAACAATAATATTTTTTAAAATATTTTATTTTCTCGAAAACCGGAAGTGTCACGTGACTGAAATTCGGTTCCGGACCTGACATGACCATTCCAAACATATAACTTTCATAACTTTTTTCTCTATCTCTTACGGTTTGGCTGGTGAAACAGCGTCCCGGACGGACCAGCGTCCCGGACAGACGGAAATAACGTGATTTCTCGAAAACCGGAAGTGTCACGTGACTGAAATTGGGTTCCTAACCTGACGTGACCATTCCAAACATATAATTTTAATAACTTTTTTCTCTATCTCTTACGGTTTGGCTGCTGAAACAGCGTCCCGGACACACAAAACAGAGTCCCAGACAAGTCTATTATATATATGGATGTATATGGTAGTTGATGATAATATAAGTACAATATTAAAAATACCGAGCATTTGCCTCACACACTAAATATTGCTCCAAATTTTCTGATGAAAATCCACTTCACTTCTCAGTAAACACATTTTGCAGCATCGAAAATGACCACAGTACATCGCAAGATGTAATAGGTGCGTATTTGTATATACTCCAGTTTATATCAACATTTTCTATTTCTACTTCTTCGGCACTCAATAATTTCTTAAATTGGTGTACAGTCTCATATCCAGGATTTTTAGAAAGTACATTCTTAAGTTTATTGCAAGCTGCACTGCTAATTAAATTATTAACATCTTCATTTTGCTGGCGAACAGTTTCACAAATAAGATGAATCTCGATCGGAATTGTTGACAAATAACGGCATCGGCAGGGTGTGTTCAAAAACTTCGCTCGACCGTTGTGGTCATGTAGAGACTCTTGTAGATTCACTCAAAACCATTAATAAACGCATTCCAACAAAAAAATACTTAAAAGCTCACGTTCATAGACTTTGTTTCAAAAATTCTTCATGCTTCGACAGGGCTTTGAGATAAAAAGAAATCACATCGCTCAAACAAAAATCACTTTCATGAAAGTGGATAAGGTTTCTGAACCACTAAAATTCGAAAAACAACGAAAGCCTATTTTAGGCAGTAAAAACAGTTGCTTAGGCGTTTATTTCACATTTTAGGCATTTAGGATTTAATACATATGCATTAAAAAATTTGTTTTTGTTTGCAACAAATTTTTGTCGTAGTCCCATACATGGGCCTAAAAAATGGCAATTAGGCAATTGCCCTAGAATCCGCGCTCTATTCATATCACAGGCCTTCGGGCCTCGTTTTTCTAAGTTTTTTGACCTGTTCTAGGGCACTTACTGATCTTCTAACGGAATATAGTATTTTGCGACATTAAATTCTGGTCTTGCACGAAAATTTTCGTTTGACAAAATCTATTCCTTCGGGTCATAGTGACACCATACTCTGATCTCTGATCGACTTTGAGAACGGAGACCCGGTATATAGTTGTCTGACATTCTCTCGGTTTTGTGACGGGTACATATCTAACGTGTAAGCAAAACCGTGCATTCCTCCAATAGATAGTTTTTGAGTTATACCGCCAAAAGGCAGACAGACAGACAGGGAGAAGGAATTGAGAAAACCTCTTGTTCATCATACAGGGACCCTGATATGCGAAGATCAGAGGAAATCTCGGAAGGTAATTTTCTGCGATTACAATACTTCGTTCGTCCCTTAGACGAGAGAAGTGAAAAGGCAACGTTGTCTCAAATCACGGACCTCTGTGCTTAAGTAATAATCGCGGCAATGTGAACTTTGACTGCAGTTCATTGCTAGACGTTGATTGCAATTATCGGGTATAATTGAACATGTTATAATAACCAATTTTGCACACATACGTACGTGTACGTAAGTACCCGTCAGAAGTAACGCGATTTCGTAGCGTTTTAAAATAGGCGCCGATGAATAAAGTATAAATATGGTGTTTTGCATTTATATACCATATTTGTGCAAATGCTTGTAGGTAGATATTCTTATCGTGTAAATAAGTTTTAAATTCCTGGGGATGTCATTGTTTGGCAGTGGTCTATTATGATATGCTTTTCGAACTTTTTCCACTGTCTAGGGTGTAAATCACACAACGTTTCGGGAGTTTTGATCTACTCCCGTCTTCAGGTGTTCCTGGTTAGCCCTGAGAAGAACTGATATTATACGTTTTTCTACGTTTCTCCCCCGGGGTTTGAACCCGGTACCGCTGATCGCTAGTCTGTCACTCTAACCACTAGGCCACCAGGGCGGTTATATATTTTAGTTGTAAACTTATATATATCTTACCGCTGTATGCGTAGTAGACTATTTTTGTAATTCTCTGGGCAGTAGTGGCATCCAAATGGGCTTTAGTTCTGAGCTAGCCTGGCTAATTGGTTCTACTGCCAGCGTTGTGTGATTTACACCCTAGACAGTGGAAAAAGTCCGAAAAGCATATCATAGGTACTTGTTGTAGTAGTATTTTTTACCTACTGCATGTCCATGATCACAACTATAAAGTTAAAGTTTAAAAAGATTATTCACATATTGCCCATCTCAAAATTAACTCACGAAGTTCTTTATACATTCAATGAAACGGTAATAAACAATTTACAAAAATAGGTTTTGAAGTATTTTGCATAGCTAGCAACAGCAACGTGTTTAATGGTAAAGCAATGGGCAATTTTATACGAATAGAAAAGCTCAGCACCGTTTACCGGATCCTTTTGATAACAAAAAACGCTATTTTAGTTATAATTGCCGGCTTCATTTACTAAAACATATAGAAAACAACTGCTTAAATTCAAAACCTGGCCAAATATTGTCCTAGCCTGGTTTGAAGCAAAGAAATAAAAATTCCGCATTTTTATTCATTAAAATCCTTTCAAGATATATAAATTACTTATATAAATTTGCTTATTCTCTAAAGCCAAAACGCTTTGTATTCTACAAATTTGAATAGATAGAATGTCGAG
>OW679196.1:130981636-131058218 GCA_940337035.1 Agriotes lineatus | reverse complement strand
TCATTAGGATGAAAATAGTTCCCATAAACGTTTATCTAAAAACGGTGGTCATTTTCAACAACTTCTGTACATAAAATAAGGTTTAAGGTATTTATAATTAAATGAGTCTGTTACAGTATTAAAAGAACTTTACGACACCCACCCAAGGTGAGCATCGCACCACGGAATCAGTCATGGAAAACTGGCACACTTGCCCTGAGATCTGCTAAAAACAGGCTAAAGGCCACGGCTGGAACGCTCAGGGAGTCGGGCGTGAGTCACACGATACGTTCTGGGCAAGCGTGTTGAGGCATATATATATGGTACGTCAAAATTATGAGGGCGCCACCAAGCCTGTCTTAACCCGACTAACCGGACCTGGGCGGTTAGATGGGGGCGAAGTGTCCAAGACACTCCGTCGATAGGATTACTCAAGAGTTGCAAGTTCAAATAACAATTTCGGGATTGCCTTATTCGAAGATTGTAAATTAGGTGCCAATCCGACCTCGACTACGCAGCTGTCTCACCCACCTGTACGCTCAAGGCTCCCTCGTCCCGTCGCACAATAATCATTACACTGAAGGGGCGCTTATCTGAAACAGAACATGCACAAGTCGAAACAAAACAATAGTTCCCTTAATTAACAAGTCATATATTGGATCACGGGTTACAATGGGGCAGCGGAGTTCGTCGCCCTATATACATATATATATATATTATATCTAAGAAAACACCAGCTGGCGCTCGCTCTAAACCTAGCGACAGATGTACAGAGTAAACAAAGTAGCACTAGGCGCAATCCCGTGCACAGATACAGCCTAAAATTCGAAATGAATGCGCAGCATGTGGGCGCGAAGCCTTATGCAACATACAGTAATGCAAGCCCTTGTAAAATAAACAGTCTGTAATTTGGAATAATAATAATAATAATAATGTTTATTTTACCACGTTATATACATACATATATTTGTAGCAAGTCGAAATAATTAACACATTGAATATTTTATAAATATATGCAATTACATAAATGGTGTATCCATATACTCTTTAGTTGAATAAAAACATAACTGTAATAGATGCCGCTTTACATTAGTCTTAAAACTACTTAATGACATAGATTTTATACGCTGTGGAATATGATTGTACAGGTTCAAATTGTAAGAATTTTTAATAGATTTGGTCAGTCTAAATCGTGGATTGCGTAAAGCATTATTAGTTCTCGTGAAATAATTGTGATAATCACGATTAGTAGAGAACGTATCTATGTTTTTTTGTATTTCACACAGAGTGACATATATAAATAAACACGGTAGAGACATAATACCCAGGTTAATGAACAGTGGACGACAATGGTCCCTACTACCAACGTTAGCTAAAATTCTAACAGCTTGTTTCTGTTGACGAAAGATACGTAAAGCGGGAGAAGAATTTCCCCATAAAATCAAAGCGTAAGAAATATTTGAGTGAAATAGAGAAAAATAAGTTACTCTTAGCAATTCTGATGTAACTAACTGTTTTAAATTGCGCAGCAAAAATATGACACTGGAAAGTTTCGCACTAAGATGTTGAACATGGTAAGACCAGTTTAAAGAGTCATCTAACACTACTCCTAGCAATTTAACCGAATCTCCTTTGATGGTATTTGTGGGGGAGAAGATAAGTTTCTGGGTTTTGTCTTGATTGAGCTTGAGTTGGTTTGTACAAAACCATTTTTCTGCATGCTTCTCACACTCAATAGAAAGTTGATGCAAAGTATTTAAGTTTTTTGTGGACGACAAGAGAGTAGTGTCATCAGCAAAAAATAAGCAATTCCTGGGGGTCATATGATGGTATAAATCATTAATATAGATGATAAATAGAATGGGACCTAATACGGAGCCCTGAGGTACCCCACAAACCACAGGTTTAAGCTCAGAATGAATATTGTTGATATTTACACATTGGTTTCTATTTTCAAGGTAAGATTGAAATAGCGCTAGTGAAGAATTTTTTATGCCATAAAAAGCTAGTTTACCTATGAGAATATCATGAGATACGCAGTCGAACGCTTTAGAGAGGTCACACAGCGTGATAGCTGTGTGTTTGCCCTCTTCGAGACTCCCGACTACGTCACCAACCACCTTCAAAACAGCCTGGGTCGTGCTCCTACTGCCACGAAAGCCAAACTGGCACGAATTAAAAAGAGAATTGCTTTCAAAATATTGAATTAGTCTCGACTTTAAAATAATTTCAAAAACCTTAGCAAATGTTGGAATTATTGAAATAGGACGATAATTGTCAGTGTCAGAAGTGTCCCCTTTTTTATGAAGGGGGAGAACTTTCGTTACCTTGAAAGTGTCGGGAAAAATTCCTGTTAAAATACATGAATTGAAAAGTACTGATAAAGGAAATGAAATTAAATCCGCAACCTCTTTGACAATTTTACTGTTCAGATCATAGTAATCAAAACAACTAGAGTTCTTTAAAGATTTGATTGCGATAAAAACCTCTTCAGGTGTTACCATTTCAACATTAAATGAGCATGCAGGGAGTGGAACAGCTTCAAGCAAATTAATAGCGCTACGATCCGATTTTGGTAAGGAAGCAATTAGGTTGCTGGCTATTGTTACAAAATAATTATTAAAATCGTCTGCAGAGATATTGGTATCCAGATTATTCGACCGCTTAGTACTATTCCTTTCAGCGTTAATTAAATTCCAGCATTGTTTTTGCTTATTATCACCACTGACAATGTAACTACTGTAAGCAGCTTTCTTTTGAATTTTTATTTCATCTTTATATTGTTTGCGTAAAGTATTGTAAGTGCGCAAAACATTTGGGTCTTTACTTTCATTATAAATTAATTTCACACATGATAAAGTGTTTCTTAAGTTTCTAAGCGTATCGTTAAACCAGCTAACAAGAGCTTTATTACCATTAGTACATTTTCTTAGTGGAAAATGACTATGTACAAGAGATTTAAAAGTATTTACCAAAAATTCGGATAAATAGTTTACATCGTACCTTGGGTTACAAAAATTTTTCCAATCAATCTCAGATATAGAGCTTCTAAATTTGAATAAACCATGTTTAGTTATCTTTCTCCTATAGATTGGTTTGGATACATCTTTTTGTCCCGCAGTACTACTGTTTACAGTCATTTCAAAATGTATTCCTGAATGGTCCGAAAGATTAGCATCGAGTACTTTTGATTTAAAATTAGCAGCAACCTCGTTAATAAACAAATTATCAAGACAATTTTGCAGCCTAGTGGGTTCTGAAATTGTTTGTATACAAGCATATGACTTTAACAAATCACAAATAGAATTACAATAACCATCATTAGTTGCAAATCTGACATTAAAATCTCCACATACAATTACAATCTTTTTTAAACTTATCTTCCGTAACACAGCGTCAAGTAATTTTAAAAATACATTAATATCCCCACTAGGAGACCTATAAACATTAATTAATACTAAATTTAATTTAGCACAGTAAGCAGCCGCCACCTCAAAATTAAATTCAACTGATTCATTGTTGATTTCCGTTAGAGGCACAAATTGTAATGATGGTTTGGCCAGAATTGCCACCCCCCCGTGCCGGTGGACGGATCTACAGAATTTGGAAACTACCCTCATACCACCAATAGTTACTAACTGTAATTCACTATCAATCAGCCAGTGTTCACTAACACAAAGAACATCATAAACCACTTTGTTGGCTAACAAGAAAATCTCAACTTCATTAAGTTTGTTTCTTAAACATTGAATGTTGGTGTAAAACATCTTGAAATCTTGAATTACTGATAGTCTATCACCAATATTTGTAGAACTACTCACCATCGGAACAAAGTTTTTTACTACTTTATTAGTGCTGCTGGTTTTGACCGGTGAAAAAACCGATTCACACAGTAACCGGATGGCCACGCTGATGGATCCAAACCTGCCGATAAATTGTTTTCGTTTATAGTTACTTTGAACGAAGCGTATAAAAGTGGGTACTTTGAGTTTAACTTTTCACAAACAACTTCCGGAAACGTGGGTTTTAAAAACTCCGTTAGTTCTTCTACTGTAGTCTTAGGGTGCGCTTTGTACACATGCAAAAATGAAACTTTGGGGGCTGTTTTTAGGTTAACTTTATTATCGTTGAGTGTTCCCACGATTGTCTTAATATTTCTTTTATTACGCTTTTTGTTGCTTACTACAGTGAAAGGCTGGTCATCTGTGGTAGCAACGTGTGCTTTATCTTTAAGCTGGGTTTTCACCTGTAAAATTGCATTAGCTACCACCCTTTTATCAGAAACAGTTTGTTTCAGATTATTCGTTTCTTGACCTTTATGGGAGGACAAGATATCACTAGAAGGCCGATGCAGGTCAATGTCGACATCTGTTTTTATTGATGGCCGTTGTACATTTTGTTGGCCAGATAAACTATTACATTTATTAATTAGTACTATTTGCTCTTTTAGTGAAGCAATTGTCTCTTTTTGTTGACTAATTATAAGATCCTTTTGCTCGAGCAGCAGTTTCAAATACGAAATTTCTACCTGCAAAGAATCTACATTTCCCGCGCTGGGTACAACACTTTTGCTTAGTGGTTCACTAGTAACACAACAATTTATAGTTTTATCACCCGTTTGCACTATATTTTTTAAGAGTTCTACACAACTGTTGTGAGATACAGTACCACAAACAATACATTTAAGACCACTTTGGGCAATTTTCTTGCACTTTTTACAAGGTTTAGTCAGAGCAGAATTATTCCCAACTTCACTGTCGGCGGCCATTCTACATAATATTAAAGCAATGGCAAAGTAGTAGACAGTGCCAACCTGAATGACAAATGGACGAGATAAAAATACAAGCAAATACAAAAAAGAAAACATATCCATCTTAGAAATAGAAGAAAATTGATGAAGGGCTGGAAAATTATAACACCGCAAAAACTGTTAACGCAAGTCTAGTCAGGGTACGAATTGAAATTATAAGAGAACAATGTCAGATCCAGAAGACTGGAGACTGGGTTATAAGAAGGCGACAGGAATGGAACAACCATGTTTCAAGGACGCATGAAGATCGCTTAGTTAAGAAAGTCAGGGAAACGTCACCACGAGGGAGACGCAGTATGTTAATTAGGTGACTTCAGCCATTAAACACTGCTTAATTAATTCATCTGAACCATTACAGTCACCAAGATACCATAACAATGTTGTTTTTGATGGTAAACTCGCTAAATAGTTTCTACAGTGCTGATATCCTTTAGGAGAGCGGAATCTCCATACTGTACACATACGAATAGAAAATTCTGACTAACGAGGAGCTTTTTTATAATTAAGAACCATTTGCAGCTTTTTCGTATCCATCGTCAGCATCTTGGAACATTTTATGGAAAACATTTAATTTACCCGAATTTTTCTGTAACTTTTAATACCAACGACAGCAAAAATACATCTTTAAAAACAATTCCACGGCCTTCTAGAGGATAAAAGTTTTTGATCATATTGTAGGTGGTATTACTTGCTTTCGAGTTCGTTATTTGTGTCGAAGAGGTCAACTTCCCGTATCCTTGCTGGTTGGTATAACAACAACAAAATAACAGTCCCGTTACGAATATAACGGTACTAGAACTACTATACTTTATTTAGACAAGGAATATCTACAATGTTCAACTGTATTTTTATTTTTATTAGTTAATATCCCGAAAAATTTTACACGAGATCCGATCGTTAAGTGACTTCATAACACAGACCTTCGGGCCTCGTTTTTCTTAGTTTTTCGACCTGTTCTAGGGCACTTACTGATCTTCTAACGTAATATACTATTTTGCGACATTAAATTCTGGTCTTGCACGAAAATGTTCGTTTGACAAAATCTATTCCTTCGGGTCATAGTGACCCCATGCTCTAAAATACGAAATAGACAGAGCAAAATAGCCCCAACTTTGGGAATTATTAACTTTATCTTTGTAATATAAAGATTTTTTACCTATACTAACAGAACTAAAAATACACATATTTTAGAGCAACGAAAGAGTTTTTTAAGTGCTATGACATGTTGCTTCTTGCAATCTGGGCAGTAATACGCCAAGCGTGCTTTACAGAGATTACAACCGGTCATACCAGTTTTGATATTACATGTACAAGGAAATTATAGAATTTCAAAAATCAAAATAAAGCAGGAGTAATAATATTCTCGTGATTCTAATAATACTGAAACAATAAAAGGAAACGCGTGTAATGCAAATTACATCGATATTCAAATAAAAAATTATTACCGGCCATCGAATTCTAACGCCAACGGCTACCAATACGATTCCAACGTACTTCTCAGTTAAAGTAAAAATAAACAAAATTTCATTTTTAAGGTGCTCACGCTATATACCGGGTGTCCATTCTCAAAGTCGAACATAGGCAATTAACATTGATGCATTCACTCATTCTTCATTAAAATAATTCATTTGTCTGTAGATAATTTTAACAGACGTTGACAGAAAATACCTGATTTACGCCAACTAATTACCAATTTTTTTGACAAATGCTATCAAACTTGAAAAGCAAGCCATGGCATATTTAAAAATTTCCAAGTTTTAAATTAGTATTTTAAAATAAAAATCTCATCTTGAATATTATTATTGGTATCATTTGATGCGTAATAATTTTATCTTTCTATTGATACCATTGCTTTCCTTGTAAGTTGAATTGGCGAGCAGGAATCGGCAAAAACGTTCGATAAAATGTTAAGTTTTGTGACGGGTACATATCTAATGTGTAAGCAAAATATTGCATTCCTCCAATAGATAGTTTTTGAGTTATACCGCCAAGAGGCAGACAGACAGCAGAGAGAAGGAATTGAGAAAACCTCTTGTTCATCATACAGGGACCCTGAAATGCGAAGAAATCTCGGAAGGTAATTTTTTGCGATTACAATACTTCATTCGTCCCTTAGACGAGAGAAGTAAAAAGGTTTTGTATTCTACAAATTTCAATAGATAGAATGTCCAGTTAGCACAGAAGATTTTAATACCTTTATAATTTAATCCGTATTAAATATGGGATTAAACATCGACAGATCTAAAGGTACCGCTGATTGTTGTATCCAGATATTATTGCGAGTGCAAATTTAGTTTTGTTCAATTATGTTATACTCAAGAAATTACTTGAGCATTTTAAAGTAGAGTTTTTAAATTTTTATAGCAATCTAAATTGAGTCCTAGCTGGTTTTAAAATAGCTTACAGAAAAGGGCTGTTTAGTACATTTTATTGCGCGACGAACAAATATCAAAAATTATAATTCGTTATTGTAATAAAATTAATAACAATCGATTGAGCAAATGACGTAAGAGTCGACAACTAAGTATTCTAACAAATAAATAAAGCGAATTTTGAGTTCCATATTTATTGCGTAGATTAAATAGCGAGTTCTTAAATTATGGGGGGTTGATGTTGCTTTAGCTACAGTAAAATTAAAAATTATTGGAAATTGGATTTTAGTTTTGAAAGTTTTACTTCCATTAGGAAAAAGGTGAGTGGGGTACGAGTAAGAGTTCAGTACACGACTAATAACTCTATATCCACAGCAAACCCTGCTTTTTATAAACACTCTGCGCCCTTATGATTTAACTGACATCAACCTACCTGTGCTGGTGTCATGCCCGGAGGTGGTCTTGTTTAGAGGTAGTGTTGGTTGTAGGCACTCTTATTTATGATATAAATTAAAATTAAGTACAATGATTTATTTTCCGCTTGCATAAGTATATAGCGCTTAGCTCATCCAGTGTGTCAATAGCTCCATCTGAAGAATTATAATCAAATATAATTCCTGATTTTTTGACATCTCAGTGGCTCGTTTTCTTACTATTATAGAATATAATCGTTATCCTTAGTAAAATAGAAGTTGCAGCTACTTGTATTTTGATTTATACCCATGACAGGCAGCTTAGGTTTGTTATTTCCAAAAGTAAGATCTCAAACTACTCGTATTCCTTGATTCTTTTCAGGTGCTCCTCCAGGCGCTTTTCTCGTATATATTTGATCTTCTAGACTAGAGCATATCAACTTGCACTATCACAGAGCTTCCATATTTTTCTAGGTTATTAAAATTATATTATCTGAAAGAACAGCGAACTATTAAGGCAACCACTTGTTAATATACAGTGACGTTTTCTTCAGTTTCTGTAGTAGTTCAATCTACTTTTTCCAAAAATCTTTTAACTAAGTTATCACCAACACTTTTATGTTGGCCAATATTTTACCATCAAATAGTAACACGCGTGATATACAATAACATCGTTTCAGTGAAATTATTACGGAAAAAGAGTGCTTCAGTTTCTGAATTTCACAACCTTTTGATAGATCTACAGTGTGATCAATAAACATCAGCTAGAGAGCTTACATCCTGAGTTCTTGCAATGCAGTGCCTAATCGGATCGGGTGCAACTCCTATATTTGAAGTACTTGCCAGTACATTTTTAAATTCTACAAATATGCGGCCTTTTGGTGTATTTTCCGTTAAAAGATTCTGACCCTGCTTGTATATAGGTTTTTTCGGTCATATTTTCACGTTTAAAATATTTTATCAAATTGTATTTAAAGTACTACAGATTTAACACGCAGCCCTTTTTCTAGAAGTTTCGGCGAGCGGCTCTGGCCTCAAGCCGTCTTGCTTGCACCTGGGTTGTTTCGTCGCTCTGTAGCGTGTTTGTTTGATCGAATTTAAAACCCGAGCCTATAAGAGTTAGTGAGAGGTTTTTGGCCCCATCGCCGATTTTCCTGTCTACCGAGCAGGGCGCGAGCTGGTTTTTGTTAAGTCAGTCGGGGTCGAGAGTTGGTTGCTGGCGGTCGCTGCAAGCGCTTCTTAGAGCGTGGCTTTGCTGCCGCCTCGCGCCTTCGGGGGTGGGCGGCCGATTGAGAGTTCTTTACTGGCCGTCACAGTGTGAAGTGGTGCTTGTTGGGTGTGGTGCGTGTCCTTCTTTTGTTTTTGATGACCGCCGTTCTGCAAATTTTCGAAGTCCTGAAGGGCCATTTTCCGCTACATTGGTATCAAGTTTTCCAGAACGGGTATACCTACACGTCTCGACAGTTTTAGTTTGTTTCCCATGAGTGTTTCGCAACAGTCCCTGCAAATTAGGGGGATCAGTAAATATCGTACAGCACTCACGCATTAAGCCGCAGTCCGACTGATCTAGCAGCGAGCGCCCGACATTAATCGACGCAGTCAGGCGAAGCCGCCCAATAAAGGTAGTGTGCGTAGCTTATAACTAATAATTCATGTAAACACCGGCCATTCGCTTGGACCGTTTGTAAATACCCATTAACGTACCTTTTTGCTAACAATCATTAATGAGCTTATTTGTTAAACACCGGTCATTCGCTTGAGCCGTTTGTAAATATCAATTAACGTACCTTTTTGCTAACAATCATTAAGCGCTTATTTGTTAAACACCGGCCATCTGATTGGGCCGTTTGTAAATAATATTTAGTGCATCGTTGTGATAAACGCCAGTCACCCGCTTTGGGTGGCTGTGTGCTAACTTTCATTATACCGCAGTAGTTTAGATGTTTAGAGGTAAAACAACCCCCAGCTGTGGCTATAGTTGTAGCCCCTTTCTTATGTTGTGTTTTCGTTGTGTACGCTGACAACGTCGGTACTTTTGCACCTATTTGACCATGTGCTTAGCCCAATAGATCGGTTCGCTGTACGTTGTTTTATGATTTCCCCCACGTGTCTGAGTATGCTTGTTTTCAGCATGAATTACACACGGTGTCAGATTTATGTACGGTGAAACCTGGAAGGAGTTTTAAGCGTCGCAGGTAAGTCAGGGCGCTCGTCGCCGTAGTGTTGGGAGTCGTGAGGCTGGATTTCGCCAAAGTGCAAAGTGGAAAGGTAAGTTCATTTGCTTCCTGGTTTCTCTGTGGACTTACCTTTGTATTACATTCTGATTTATGGACCCGGGTGGCGCTCAATCTAATTTCATTTCCGTTTACCGTCCATAGCTTCGTTGCCCGTAGGTAATATCGTTTAAGACCACCCCTCGCTCTACTGTAGTTTAGCAGGCATATCTTGTTACGGACAGGGCAGCGGTCTTAGGTGAGTTATTGTTTAGCTTTTACGTGACTTTTTGTATGTGCCGGCGCGGTGTCGTTAAAGTCTATTTGGTCTGTAACATACCCCCACTTTATTCGAAGAGGATTATCAATAAAGCTCATATTCTGACTGTGGCTCGTAATTATCGCCCTCACAAGTATGATCTTCTTCGAAAGCTTTATCGTCACTGTCGCTAAGATTTAAAACTATGTTCGTTAGCTTCTCATGTTAAGTAATTTTATTGGCATTATTGTTATTTTTAACTTTAGCGACACTCGTGAATAGCATTGCTGTCTACATATCGCAATCCACTATTTATGTCTGATGTAAGTTGCCAGTCTAGTTTTGCACCGGTCTGCAGAACTGCAGAGAATTGTTTGGTATCAGTCAAATAATCGTATTTGCAGATAAAGTAATTGAATCTAAAGTCATATCCACCTTGTTAGTATAATATAATTTCTGGTCAAATGAACCCGAGAAGTATTTGCGTTATAACTAAGTTATAGATATTAACGATACAAGTTTGATTATGAGCATATTAACGAAACGTGTTTGATTACCAGAACGAGGAGGTGAGCTGAAATCTGCGGCAATCAAACGATGTTGTTAAGTGCCATATGCACACTTGTATTGGTTAGTATTTTATCTTCATCAATACATTCTGGTTTAATTTATTCTTTGTTTTGTAAAAAAGAGTGCGGTGATAAAGCTCTAAACGATACGCAAATTTATTTGCTAAGTAGTCTATGACAACACCCATGAAGACAAAACTAACATTCCTTTAAAGATACAAGCTATGCAATCTATGGTAAGCAGGAAACGAAGTAATTAATAGTTGAATATAATTATTGATGACAGTTGCAACATTATGCAATATTAATTAAATTTTCGTTCATATACTCGTAGATCCGAGGAACCTATGAATTTGTTTTTAGTAAATGGGTTTGCTACGAATTGATATTATACTAATATTGCAAACGGAATCTAAATATGTGGCTGCTGCACAACCTTAGAAACACTTTCTTGTATTTCATCTCAAATTTTCAGCTTAGAAGGTCCTAATTTGTCATACTCAAAACGGAGAAGTATTTTAATGGCACGAAAGTTAAAAATACATTCCTATTGCAAACACACCACCAAGATACTCATGTAGTGTTAGTAATACACCTAGAAAGACCTGAATGTTATCCTTTAAGAGTTTCATGTATTAGCAGTTACGTAACTGAGTTGGTAGACTATAGATCAGCGATAAGAATGGAGATCTTTAAAATAAATAAATAAATTATAATCGTTATGCGGTATCAAAATGTTTTGCTCTACATAACCGTTATTTTTTTATCCGTTCTTTTGTCTTAACTTAAGATATGTTAAATTAATTTTAACCCGGTATAATGATTATGCATTACGAATTAGATTTCAAACACTTCAAAAAGACAATATCTCTCTCTCTCTCTCAGGTTGGGACGTGCAATTTACTTATTTTCAATTCAATACTATTTTATGTTCAAACTTCACATCAAGTATGTATTTCAATTAAATTATGTTTTGACAGTTCATCAAAGATTTCGTCTCACAAGGCACAACAAACAATTCTAATTTATTTCAGGTAGTTATTTATTATTCCTTGAATGGTTTATCTTGTGATACAGCTCTCTGATTACAAATCCTCTTAATCCTGCAGGTGTCTGCAAAATTCTTCCTGCGAACTTTTAGCGCTTTCTATTCGGATCAGTCGGATCAAAACTCTAGGAATAAGTATTAATCAATTACTTTATGCTTTATGATAGGATCTCACCTTTTTCTACTGGAGAGGTCAGTAAATTCGTTACCTAAGCTAGGTGTTTGAGTGACTTGGTTGTTCAGATAGTGCTACCCGCTAAAAACAAGTTCTAAGCCGACCTCGTATCTGTAATCATTAAGTCGACTTCAGATTTTGAGTTTTCATTATCTCGAATACTATTGATTTCACCGATTTCCAACAAGCACTTTTATACAGTTATAATGAAAGATATTTCCAAACCTTACAGGAACTGTACTTTTTGAGCCTTATACGAGGTATCGTACCGAATAAAACCATATACTGTAATAGGAGCCTCACTTAAAAACATAATATAATAATAGTAGGGTTTTAAATAAAATATGGAATTTATAATTATGGCAAGGGTTACTACAGTTTATGAATTGTATAGTTTCGATCAAGAACTGATTGTCAAATTCAGGGTAAATTAAAACAATGTAATAATAATTGCCAGAAATAAATGGTTTATTGCTCTTACCTTACTTTATATACTTGCAATAAATTAGGGCTTAGCTCCGGTGAACATGAAATAATTCTTAACTCAGGGGGTCGGTTCATAAAATAGGTAGAAAACTTTGTATGACAAATAATTCCTTGTATGACAATTACTCTCAATTATTAGGGCAGGCATTCCGAACTGGCAGTCGAATAACCTCTAAATTTAGTGCAATCCACGAATGATCCGTTAGTGCTAAACTAGCTTAAGATTGAATTTTCAAACATCAAAATGGCAAGAATGCAACAGGTAAATACGATTAATTCGGTGACGTAGCAACGGCTAACCTCGTTTTGTTTCAGGATGACGTCAAAACCACGCTCAAATATGCTTTTGTCCTGTTTCCGGCAAAAACCGCAAATTTTGTGGCAATTCGTACCTTCTAGGGACGAAATCTAAATTATTCGAAGCTGGATGAAATTGGGACTCTGAAAACAGATTGAACTTCTCGGAAAAGGTCCATTCTTGACAAATCCCAGTTTCTACGAGGCTGCACGAGCTCCTTGCTGTAAAATTTTATCTTTTTGGAGAGCTGCTCTGCTGTTGGTTGGCACACTGAAAGGACGCCACGCCAAATACTCGCTTATTTTATCCACGGGTTGCTAAAGCTTTCCTCTCCATGTAGCACCAAAAAAGATCTGCCTTCCGATATCTGAAACTGCCTCAAAATCGTCACCGAAGTTTGCTCGCACTCAATGGCGCACCAGGTGAAAACTTGCTGGCCTAATTGCACTATTTGTGGAACTCATGCACCTTTGAAGACTACACCCACCCATGCCCAGCAGCATTGGTAAAAACTTCAACGCAAATTTTACTCAACAAAATGACATTTTATTATTAATTTCTGTACAAAAAGTGGAGCTTCACTTGCACCCAACATAAAATTCTTTCAGCTTGTTTTATTAATTATGACAATTGACTGTCTCATAACTAAGCAACTAGATTTAAAATTGTTTAAAAGAAATTAGGTTTGATTACATGTTTGAACATATGGACTACAGTTTCGATGTCATGTCTTTGCATTTTCACTAAATGGTCCTTTTCTTGGGAAAAATGTCAACACACTTTACTCTGCTTTTAATTTTTACTTTGGTTTATACTGCACTGATACACTTGAGTTCTTTTAACATTACACTAATTGTCTTTCGATGGGTTGCCTTACATTTTCCCATTGCTCTATTGCAATTATTGCTTTGCTAGCACTGTTTTTCGTTTATTTTTCAGTTAACTTGCCGTTTGCTGGCTTATAAACTTTTAATACACAACGCTCATACAATTTCTGTATTTAACAAATTATTCTGTATCATTTTATTGAAATTATGTTTGACGTTACCAAGCTCAAATCCGTTAGTTACAAATTAAATTGCATTGGCCTCTTCGAACATTTATCATATCTGAAACTCTGAATGTAACCCTTCTGAAATCTGCATTATCTCATGCTAACTTTTATCCCTCAAATTAATAGTTACTGCTGCCCACATAGAGTGCACTTATTAATGTAAAGTACTGATATTCTTGAAATAAATCAAATACTTAATTCTGTGCTCAGTTTGACCCTATTCATTCTGTTACGTACGCAATCAGAATTGCTGTGGGCAGTAAACCATTACAATACTATAGTTACGGTTAAAGCTAACGCCTGGTAATTAAGGTATCTGGGAAATTAATTCGCCTCGATTTTCGGATTGTTAATTTTGTGCCTTCTTTCTCTTTCCAAGTTTTGAATTGCTTTCATTTGCATGACTTTATTTATGCTTCATGAAAATTGTATTTGAAATATTTTTGGACTCTCAATTATGTAAGTGTAGTTTAAAGGCGACGTTATTTGAAGATTATTTCCACGTTATGATGATGGATTAGCTCAGCTGCGTATATAAAAGATGAAATTTGTCTTAATAGCGGTAATTCTTTCTATGGGTAAATCTCATTTTATTCTACCAAAAGTCCCGTTTCGCTCCATGATGTTATTTTAACCAAGGCAATCTTTCCTTTCAGACTACGGAAAGAGTTCAATGATTGTTAGTTGCAAACAACATTAAGCCTTGCATTGTAATCGTAGTAAAGAGTCTTCCCGGGTATTAGCGACTTACGTAACTTTATAGAATTATTTTACAAGCCTTATTGCCCTTAACAGAGGCTTCTCCAGCCCATTTCACACTTTTTAAGATGTTTAAACTTTCTTTACCGTTAATTACTATTGTTGCTCTTGTTCATTTATTTACGTCCTGTTATTATTTAGAATTATTTGGTAACTACTTTTACCATTTTGCCGACCAATTATTGCTGCTTTACAGTAGTACTAATTTAAAATTAGTATTTTATACAGGGTACAAATTACTGTGCTACTAAATGCCAGTTTATAAAGTTTATGTGCTTTAGTCATAGCGATCCTTTAATCACCTGGGCTGTTTTTTCATATTATACAGCTATCGACTGTACCGATGGGGCCAGAATTATATATAACAGCAATGAGATATCATGAACAAGAAAATTATACGTATTGCTTGAGTAAGAAAGAGATAAACATAGTAGTAAATATTCGAGTAGGCATGACGCTTTTATTTTAATTATGACATAAGTCAACTAAACATGCCTACTAAAATAATTTTATCGTATGTTCACCTCTTTCTTACTCAAGCATTTTATTTTGTTGTTTATGTTATCTTATTGCTGTTATATATAATTATGCCCCCCTCCGTATTTTAAAATGTATGCGTTTTCATCACAATAGCGGTCATGTTTATTCTATTAAGCCTTTTGTTATTTTATTTGGTGTATGCATTTGTAAAAGAACCCATGTCGTCTCCAGTGATTCAGTCGGCTCTCAGATAGACCCACGTAGTCACGATAAGTTGAAACTCTTAATTTAATCATTTAACTATAAGCTCCACAATTTAAGTCCTATTACCCGATAAAAATATGTGTTTTGAGAGTTTAAGAGTTATTTATGGTATAATTGCGTTATATTACAAATAATCCAAGAGACAAAAGTCGAGCCCTCTAGGCCTCTAAGCCGAGAGGGGTCTTTTCTCAAGTGACTTATTTGTAATAACACGTATGCCATACAAAATGTTATTCAGAAACCCAGTAAATATCTAACTACACATAAATTTTGTATTAACAAGCGTGTAAAGTCATAGTGTCATAGTGACAAATTGGAAAGTACCGAGAGATTAAATAAATTTATAATTAGAGTCGCCTGTGATTCGTGTTATACGTTTGGCACACTTAAGTGTTTTGCCAGTCTACGTCAAATTCGATGTTAGTAGGTTAGGTTTTGTTTGTTATTTGCACAGAGTAATGCCAAACTTAACTTGCAAATCTCAAATTTACTGTAACATGGCAGCATTACCAACAGTGAAATGGCTTTTATCTCACTAGTGGGTTATGGGCCCCTTTGGAAGTGTAAAATTGATCTAGCAATAGTTTTATAACTAGCAGGTGCTGGATAAAAAAAACATTTAACCAAACGAGCATAAGGTTAGGTGGAAGATCAGAGGGTATAGGATATTTACCTATACCCACCTGAATCTCGCCTTGTGATTAGCAGTTTTTTTTTTAAATATTGTATTTAGATTTTGTTTTTTACATGATAATAAAGTGATTATTATTATATACAAAGAAATTTAGTCTTCAGGACCGCGTCAGCATCAATGGCCGCCTGTGTGCAGAGCCAAATTTCCCGCCCCAAAATTTACATTTTTGTTGTAAAATATAAATTTTATGTAGTACATACCTAGTTTAACTGTAACAAATCAAATTAATTTAAGTGAAAAACAGAAATTTTAAAAAAGTTTTATTAACAATAAAATTTACAAAAAAAATAGTGGAATAAAATTAATAAAAAAAAAACAACAAAATTTTAGAAAATTATAAAAAAGCAACTTTCCTAGCTTTTTTCTCAGCAAATTCTTTAATTACTAATTCTAAATCGATGGAATCCATCGTGTCGCTTTCTATTGCTATTATAGACAGATTATTTAATCTGTTTTGTGACATTGTGGATCGCATATTATTTTTAATAATTTTTAGTTTGGAGAAAGATCTCTCACCAGACGCAACTAAAACTGGTAACGTGAATAATATTCTAAGATCTATTGACATATTTGGAAATGATGCTATGAGCTGATTTTCAAAAATATATTCAAGAATGGACTGGGGCTCTAACTGATGCTTTTCAGCTGAAGTAGGTTTAAGATGTAATTTTAAAGATTTTATCTCTTCAAATAATTCTATTCCTTCTACATCTGATTCTTTTCTAGAATCATCAGTTAGATGAAGATGTAAATCTTTACAACATTGTAATAGCTCGTTTTCCGTTAAATCAAACATATTATAGAGAAATCCAAACATAGTATCATATCTTGTTATTCCCTCAAATCTGTCTCTTAAAGACGATAAAGTTTGATCTAATATATTAAAATAAACGTTAACTTTATAATAATTTTTTGGATCAATAATTGGTTCATCACTGTGTTCATAATCAAATTGTCTGTGTTTTCTTCGTGGTCTAACAGACTGAACAGCAGGGAAATTAGGTTCAATACCGAGTTCATCCGCAAGTGTATTAGCGTCAGTAAGAACATTATTGAATTCTTCATATAATCGAAGAGCTAAGAAAAAATCTAACAAATTTTTAAAATGCTCTAAGCAAGTTTTTATATTTATAGTAGAATTTTGCATCATCGTGCTCAAAACATTAATTTTGATTAAAATATTGTACCAAATAATTGTTGAGCACAAAAAATCATAACTCTGAATTTTTAATGCCAAAGATTTGGCTTGATGTGAAGCACTGTGGTCTTGTACGGATAAACGATCTTCAATTACTTCTACCAATGCATCATATATTTGCCCAATTTGGCAACGCATGGGCTTCACAGCGTCTATTCTACTAGACCACCGTGTATCACTAAGTGGTTTTAAATTTAAATTTGCTGTGTGTTTTTTCAGAATTGAGCATCTTTTTAACGACGCAGAAAAAAACAAATAATTCTTGAACTATATCAAAATAACCAGAAGTCTCAAAAGAAGCTTTAGCAGCATCGTTCACTACTAAATTTAATGTATGGGCTGTGCACGGCACCAAAAATGCTCGCGGATTTATTCCAAATTTTTTTTGCAAACCATTATGTTTGCCGCGCATATTTGCCCCATTATCGTACCCTTGGCCACGCATGTCGTAAATATTTAAATTCAACTTTGAAAGTAAATTCATTCAAAATTCACTTAAACCCACTCCAGTTGAATCATTAATAGGACAAAATTCTATAAAATGCTCGCGTATTTCAATTTTTTTTGAGGACTCATTCAACATTGTAAATCTAAAAATTATAGGCATTTGTTCGATATGACTAATATCCGGTGTACAGTCAAGAATGATAGAATAGTATTTACATTTTCTAATTAAATCCAAAATATTATTTCTAATTTTGTTACCAATGACATCTATTATTTCATTCTGAATTTTGTCCCCTAAATAATTTACCATTCGTGTTTCATCTTTTTGAGACTTTTGAGTCCGAAGCACATGTTCTGACATAACAGAATCAAATTTTGAGATCATCTCAACAGCTTTTCAAAAATTACCGTTATTGCTTTCAAATAATTTATTAGATTGCCCGCGTAAAGCAAGACACTGTCGTGACAAATATTGTATTATTAAAATTATTCTCTCAATCACAGCATGCCAGTGCTTTGCTTCTGCATTCAACAAACGTAGTTGCGTCTGGTTTACAGTTTGTTCTTTTGATAACAATTTTATAAGTTCTAACTGATTTTTAACATTTGCATTGTGAGTATCACTTTTTTCGTGCCTTGAAATCAATAGTGACAAATGCTGCCAGTCAGAAACACCTTCCTTTTGCGAAACATTGTTTTTAATTTTGCCAAATATTGTACAACAAAAGCAATCAACTGCATTATTTTTTATTGAATAAACTAACCACGGTCTATTAATTTCTTCTCCATTTGGAAGAGAACGGTAGAAATATTTTTTCGAAAACCTTCGACCATTTTCATTAGTTGGGAAATTAAATTGCGTTACCTGAACAGGCCCTCTTTATACTAAAATTTTTTTTAATGTTGTTGATATTATCTCAGGCCACTCTCCAGGATCATCTGAGGTTGCTGTGTCCTGCTGCGACTGCTGTGAACCTGATGAGCAGCCAAATTTCTTTAGTTCAGAAAGCCTTGATGAGGATGACGTGCTGGCTTCTTCAGCGTCACCAACTTCTCTTCTCTCTGGTTTTGGAGACTCCGAGTCAGATGAAGTCACCTTCTCTTCCCCCGATTCCGCCGACACCCCGATCAAAAATAATATAAATACCTACTTCATAAATACGATATGTTTCACAGTCAATAAAAGCCGCCAGCGGCCAGTTTTCTGAAAAGTCACGTTTTGTTGCTTTTGATAAATATCCGGCTTTTTTCTAATCATTGCATAAAGATGCATGGAAAGCGTTCTTTCAAGTTGGCTTCGTTTAACAATTAGCCGCCACGGAATAAAAACTAACTTCGAGAATTTACATAAACAATAATCCATGTAACCATATTATCAGGTGTTCATTTACACAATAAACATTTTTTATACCTATATAGGTACATATTTTTTAACTTCTAAAATTTGTAAAGTACAAAAATTTTACATTTTTTTTTTTTGTAATTTGTATATAATTTTTAAACCTTTTTGGCCGCCCTTGAATTTGGCCGCCCGTGTGCGGTGCACACATTACACACTGGCTTGGCGCGGCCCTGTTAGTCTTAAAAGCAAATCTAAGGTGATTAATTTTGAAGAAAGCCAGATATGCCAGCGCGGCTGTAGAACTGCCATAAAACTTTATGGAACGACGTGTATGGTGTAATTTCTTTCAGCCGAGAAAAGTGGGGCGCACAGTGTAAGCATCGTATCCAAGTAAATAAATTTTGAATTTTTTATTACAGCTGTACTAGTGTAAAGATGCGCATTCTAGATTGATTCTCGGGACTCCCTTCCTGGTAATCTTATAAAATGAACTTTTTCAATGCGTGTCTGCGAGCTCTTGTGCACTTTGCATTACAATTCGTTCGTAAAAGTAAATTCGAGATTGCGTGAACTTCGGAATTCCTGAATTATTTATGACATAGTTAAGAGATTTTCGAGACCTCATTTGGTTGCAAACCTTTGTTTTTCTTGTTAGTTTAAATTTGCATGTGTAACGGCCATTCTATTGTTCCAACCCCAGGCGGAAGCTCATCGAACAAAGTTATTTTCAATATTAAGGCATTTATTTTTAGCAGGGGTAATGACATATAAATTGAGATTTAGACATTTTCCAATTTTCTTTTTCAGCGAATCGATACCACCGAGCAATTTCGCTTGCCGTTCCGTCTTAATTTATAGACGCAAACGTTATAGTTTTGCTTGTTTTCCCAGACGTATGCTTCGGTATTAAACAAGGAGCGATGTCTAGGGAGAAGAAATATATCGGGGAAATTTGTTCTTTTCTGCCGATGCAATTTAGGTTGGCCGCAAAACACGACAATATTTTTTCGGGTCATTGCTGCACAGCTTGGCTCTGCTAATAATCGTTTCGAAAAAACAACTGTAACGGATGTCATTATTAATGGCCTGACTGTGGCTTAACATTCAGATAAATAATCAATAACAAATAGTATGACATAAAGTGGAATGTTCAACTGCGTCCTAAAGGAGGAATCTCCATTTATTACACGACGCTTTATTAATGCTGGGCCATGAATAAAAAGAGTCTATCTGGAAGATCTGAACGGAAAATTTAATTACCGCCGACTGGCCGTTAATATCGGCGTTTTTGTATTGGGATCTGAAGATACGGCAATACAGGATGGGGATGAATTCTGCGCACAGGTGCGGGGTGGGCGCCCTCTATAATTGAGAATACCGCTCATCTATTATTAACACCTTCCGTTTGGGCTCCAGGCCTTTCATTTATTAACGAAGGGACACTGACCCAGACTACGGATCATCTTCAACACTTTATCGAAGCTCCAGTGCGCTTTGTAACACATAAACACAGACACATTTGGACCCCTTTGAGGGCATGTAAATAACCTCGTAAATAGGGATGGCGACTTTTCAGAAGGGGAGATTTTTTTGTGCCATCCATTTTAACGTCCCTTTCAATTTACTCCGACTTATTCTAAACGTAGCTCGTTTTAGAGAAAGCTATTAACTACTGAATGCGAAAAGATGTCAAAATTAAATAGCTGACTCTTTGCGTATTTCTTTTCTGTGTCAAGTACGATATATTGGACTTTTAATGAAAATAAAAAGGTGCAAAAATCACAGCTGGAGGTGCAATAGGACAGGAGGTTTGTTGTCGTTTGTTAGATTAGATGAAGCTTTGAGATGTGTGTTGTAAACCTCGTTAGTGGCATAGAAAAACTCTGTGGGGTAACTCTTCCTTTTTTTTTTCGGCTGCGTAATAGGTCTTGGTCTGTTCATACAGCACGAACTGACCTGTTCTCCCGGTGTAGACCACTAGCTTTTCCACCATTTCCATAATCTCATCCATATCTCTTGTCTCGCATACTCCCCCTACTTCTTCATTTCTTATTCTATCTAAGAAGGGTTTACCTTGATAGTTCCTATAATTCCTATATCTCTCCTTCATAGTGCACCGTTTATGTTTTTTGCGTTAGGTTGAGAGTTTGCTGCGTAGGTGAGAATCGGTGTAATACATGTTTTATGTATTTGTAATTATTTTGTATTGTTATGTCTTAATTTCTCCATATCAGGTCGCCTACACATCTTGCTAGCGAATACGATTTGTTTATTTGGTTGCGTACTTCCGCTAACAAATTTCCTTTGCAAAGTATCGTTTTTCCTAAATAAATAAGATCATTACTTTTTCTATGGGGTAGTTATTCACTACAAGCTTGCATTCAGTGGCTCCTTAGTGATTGTGAGATGTTTGGTTACCTTCATGGATATTTTCATTCGATATTGTTCTGCTGCTGTTTTGAACATTTCAAATTGTCTTTATAACTCGCCTTCTGATTTGGCTATTAGGGCTGAATCGTCTGCATGTCATAGCATGCTGATCTGTCTGTATTTATGGCCATTCTCTTTTGTTTGGCCTATTATTTTGTCTATAACTTCCTCCATTAAATTTCGACTAACTTTTATTTTATTTACATTTTAATGATTATGATTATCCATATAATTATTATTAAACTTATTATCAAATTTATATTTTTCTAGCTACCCTAAATTTGCTTAAATGGATATTAGGTTAAAATGTTATGGATTAGCCAAGTATTCTGCCTTTTAATTTAACCCTTAAATCTTTATATCAGTAAACTAGCTCGGTAGAACAATAATACATCAATCAGAGTTGAGCTGTTACACTTATGTAATATAATAATAACTTATCTTTTCTTTTCCTTCACCACACCAACACTGCAGAGGTCCTCCTGCTTATGACGAGTTACTTTCAGCAGTAACGCTGGGATACGCAGATTAAAACGATACACTGCAGCGACATTTACACTCGGTACATCTGTTGTCGATTTATGGCCACGCAGATGACCTCCACCAATGCAGCTGGGCTTTACAGATTGAAATCAAGCACTGCAACGAAATTGACACCCGGTACACCCGTCGTCGCTTGATGGTCCCGCAGATGACCTCCACCAATGCAAATGGGTTTTTTGATATTGAAACTAAGCACTGGAGGCCCCACAGTCGAACTCAACTGATGGCTATTCGGTTGCGTTCAACTATGATTCATGCGTTAATTTACACTTCTTGATATTACCTTTTTAATTCTAATTCTAATCTAAAGTTGTTTACGCCCATCCATGTCGAAGTTACAGCAAGATGCAATTTCACGGTTGGAACTACGGTTGAACGCGTCCGGGTAGGGGGAGGAGGGCGCAAACATGAGTTAGTCCAGAATCAGCCGATTGATAAATTTGAAACAAGGGGTACTTTTGAAATATGTTAGCTGTTATGAGAACAAGATTTTCTGTCGTTTCTATGCATTTTTCGAATTCAATCGGTTTTGACAATTCAAGAACTTAGTGTACGTGCTATAAGCTTCAGCGTCTTGTATTGTCGTTTGCGAAGCGAATCTTGACAATTAACTTTGGTGGCATTTTTTAAATTTTGTATTACCGTATGCTACCCTCAGCGTTGATTATATTTAATTATAATTAAAGTCTTTACTTTGTGAATCAAGTCACATAAGTTGTCACTTTTATGATGTTTGAAAATAAACATATTTTATTAGATTTACCAAATATAAAAACATAAAATAGCTTTAAAATCTGATGACTGTCTAGTTTCTGAAATTATTTTTATATCTGAAGCAATGATAAACACAATAAAAAAATACCAGCCAACTAAATAAATAAATGGTAAAATAATACAGTATAGATTCTTCCAACAGTTGATAATCTAAAATATCTTTAACACCATCATCTTCTTCTTCAGATGGTAGATTAGAACCTGATTCACCGCTGGCGTCTACTGTAATAATTATTTCTTCTCTTTAATCTATAATGTATTTCCACTCCCTTTTGTAAACACTACACATATATTTTTCCATTCTTGCATACACATTTATAAATTTATTCTCTGCTAAAGTTTTGACATCGTCTAATTTGAATGTTGTGTTAACGTATGGCTCAAAAGTTTTCGAAAAGAGGTAATGGTTAAACATTTTCTACAATTTTTTATTTAGTTGCATTTCAACTACATAACCTTATAACTGTGTTTATTGAAAAACTGACATTGTATATTAAACGTCAATCAATTTGATACAATTTGTTTCCAACGCCTACTGGATGGGACGTTATTTACTGATTTTATGATTTTCTGAAAAAATTTTCGACATACGTTATTTGCAGCAACATAGTTCTTTACTGACACCAATATTTTCTCAATTGGGTTTAGTTCTAAATGGTAAGAGGATAATCATAGAACCATGTTCGTACCATACAATTGTTTTTGTTTCATTCAACTTAATATAAATATTTTTTTACTGATAAGAACCTTTACATGTCTACTTTTTCCAAACAAATGTTGGATTTGGATGAATATAGAGATTGTGATACGATACATAATCAATCGTAAAAACGGGACTTTTCAAGATTTGGCAATAATTATTTTTTTCAGCCACTTAGATAATTTTTATGGTTCGTTTGATAGTGGTAATCGCCTGTCTCATAAGTCATGATTTAAACATCAGGGAAAAATTTAGGTATGAAGAATGATATCAATCGATTCGCTTTACCGACAGGGTATTTTAAACAGTTGTCGATACCATCATCCCAACATTTACAACAGTATGGGAGCTATACAAATATGTTGTGTACGCAATATTTCGGCATTAGGTTTTATATTTTCTTAAAATTCAACATGTTTTGCTGGCATTTCTTTTTTCTCTATTAGAACGCTCCTCTTGTCTTGACATTTTATTTATTGAAAACCCATTCTATGTACCAGTCGTCTAAATGAATGTCACTTTTCAATGAAATTAACACCCTCCTTCTTCATTTTGTACAGCTTCGAACACAGCTTTCATTGTAGGCCTCTTTTTATGGATTTACGCTTAGTTATAGTTCACGCTTCGGATTACTTACCTAGGGCTAGGTTTAGTAATTTGCTTTCCTGGAGTAGTAAATTTGCTTCCACCACTTGGTTCGGCTTCTTTAATAATTCGCTTCACTGTATTTAGGCCAACACCAGTTGCTTTAGGTACTCATTCTGGTGAACGACTGAAAGAAATTACAGGAGTCCCACTTGATTCTTCCTTCATAAATTTATTGTCGCTATAGATTATCTCACGTTCTTGACTACGAATTAGTTTCTTACGTTTACCCATAATACAGGCAGCTCTATAAATAATTAAAGTTTCCTTAAGCAGTAACTGTACACAATATAGTCCTTGAAAATGGTTAATTTTTAACTACAGGCCGGAACTCTATAAAACTGATTTTAAAATGTTCTATCGCATCGGGAAATGTGTTTCAGTATCAACGCAGCAGCCAATAATGATATTTAGAAAGAGCCAGGAAACAGCCCTAAATATTTTCCTAATACACGGGTGCACAAATTTCAAGCTTGCTTTTTAAGTTGGTCGAAATTTCTATTTGCATTATAACCTCAAAAAAATATTTAATGTCAGTTGAAATTAGTTCTAATTATAAGGACAGCCATATCTAATCTTCTAGTAATTATAATTAAAGTAGTAAGCTTTGTAATAAGTCATTTGAGTTGCCTCTCCACGGTATTTGTTCGGTGCGCCAAGTATAGTAATGAATTAACTGGGTTACTTTCTGTTTCAGACGTCTTTAATGCTTCACGATAATAGATCGTCTATTTTAATTGATATCTAAACTCGCTCTAAACCTAAACTTTTTATGCTGGTGGAATCTACTGGAAGTTTCTGTGAATACTTCGAAATTAACCTAGTTATGTATATTGTTTGGTACACAATGGAGGAATGTCATTAAAGATTTAGAATGAACGGGTGGTACATGAAAATGTACTTAAAGGAATGACTAATTAGATTAAAACTGGGTTTGCCTGGAATAAAAATTTTGGATCATTCTTAAATGGTTAACTTGAAATTATTAAATGATTAAAAGTAAGTCTGACTGCAAAAAATGTGCACTATCTAAAAACATATTGTATTTACTTAAATTTGTTTCGATCCCCGGTTGAATCATTAACTAATATCAATATGAGTGAATAAAGGGAGAAACCTTCATAAATAGCCAAATACCTTTCAATAAACAATACATTTCGACAAAAGTCTAAAGCATTTCTGGAGCTGCATCTTGAACTGATGTGTGTCCTTGGTCATTTTGTATTGATTTGCTAAAATGAAACATCTCGTGAAGTGTAAAATGTTCAAATATATCTAAAGCCACCCGTAAAAATTTGAATGTCTGCGCAGATATAAAGCCAAGATTTATGACAAAGGGGCGATTCAGTCCTGCACACTTATGAATGGGCTGGTTGGCTATTATATTGCAAGACTTGTTGTCAGGATCAAAATAGGCATTACAAAGAGGATAATTAATTAAACCTGTGACAACGCGTTTTTCCTAAACGTCTGTTCGTTGAAACGAATGGGAAAACTTTGAGGACTGAAATATGATATAAAATAATTTTTTTGTGTATGTCATCACTGAATATTATACATTTATTAGC
This sequence comes from Agriotes lineatus, assembly GCA_940337035.1. Taxonomy (NCBI): domain Eukaryota; kingdom Metazoa; phylum Arthropoda; class Insecta; order Coleoptera; family Elateridae; genus Agriotes; species Agriotes lineatus. The sequence goes on along the minus strand of OW679196.1, from coordinate 131,032,698 downwards.
TTGCACATCTCGCATTGTCTGTATAAGTCCTATGTTTATAAAATAATAAGGATTCTGATCCCTACTGTACAGGGTATTTCTAAAATAAGGGGGCAAACTTTGCGCAAGTATTCTATGATCAAAAATAAGTGAAAAACTTATAATAAACCCCGCGTACGCAAATGAATCCTTTCTATGATATTAAGCTTTAAAGTTTTACAGTAAGCAATGAAAAAAAATCATATGAAGTCTATGCAGAAAACGTTTTATGATTTGGCCGCTGTTGATTTGGAAAAGAGTCTTGAAAGATCTTTTCAGTCTCGTGGGCATTCCCATTGGCAAGGCCATACATAAAAATCATATCCGCTTTTCCACGAAAAGAAAAAATCACCATTGCTTTATTGAAACTCATTTTGACTTATTTCCATCAAATTTCAATAATACATTGCCTTCATAAACAACTTAACTAATTAATTTTATTTATCGGTTTCAGGATATTAAGCCTCTGTTTACATATACAAAAGTAGGCTGGTAACTAGATCATAACTTATCTGTAGGGTTAAAGAATATTACCCTACATGGCAACCATAACCATATAGCAACCGATAAACTATTGAACAAATCACGGATGTTATGAATCATAACTGCCTTAGAAGTTTTAAAATCCTCGCTCTACGAGCTCGGATTTCAAAACATCTGCGGCAGTTATGATACTCATAACATTCCTAGATATGTTAATAGCTATAACAACACACACGTTCCCAAGCAATGTAAACCATTCAATCTTAATTTTCCAAATTTCATATTACTTTAAATGAGACCCATATTAAAACTTTAAAAAGCATTTGTGGACATAAGATTATTGGAACTTTTTTATTTATTTATTGGTCATTGAACAGTGGTGCAAAATATGTTTTCTTATTTTAGAAACACCCTGTATATGGATACATAACTAGGTTCTTTTAGATTCCCTAAAATTGATATAGAAATCCTGCTTTAAGAAGGTGATACTACTTATATAATCAGCTTAAACATAGGTCTCCCATTACATTAGTCCACACATTGTGATCGTTTTGTACTTCGGCAATTAATTTGAATTTAAGAGATGCGAATAAGAGAATAAGACTAAATATACACAATTTCCTTTTATTAGAAAATACCTGTGAGCTGCATCTTTTTCTGTTTGCTCTCATAACATGGTAGGTAGTTAGACGAAGCAGCAAAGGCATGTACAAGAAGCCGTATGACTTGAAAAGAACATTAATAAAGTACACTACAATTAAGAACGAGAGCTTTTGACGTTTTGGTCGTGGATGGAAAAATGTAAAAGTGGAACAATAAAGAACAACGGCTGGTAGAAGCTAAGGCCGTGCCGAAATCGCCAAAAAAGTTGCAGTCACAGCTGAGAACCAGCGTGAAAAAAAGGCAACGAACTTGGCAAAGAAAACGGCTACGAATATAGTAAATACCAAAAGTAAAGCAAATAAAAATATAAATACTCTGAATATTCGTACCTGGAACGTTAGAGGTCTTAAGAATAAAGAGATAGAACTAGAATATGAATTTAAAAAAGCTAACTTGGAACGATTAACAATTAAGGAAACTAAGAAAACAGCACGAGGCATCTATGACATGGCGGGTGTAGACTTCAGCATGCATGCATGTTCCAGAGTAGAATGTCTGGTCAAAAAAGATCTAATAGACTTTGTTAAGGACTGGGAATATATATCTGACATAGTGATGTACAGCTGATTGCAAATAAAAGTGGGACAAGTCTTGAGACTACTTTTTGCGTTTTTAATAACGTGTGAAACTTTCTCTAACTTATATTTCAGTAGGTGAATACAAAAAAATATTTAAAAAGATAGAAGCATTAGAAAAGGAACATAATTACGAGTATTTAATATGTTATTGTACTTCATATTACAATATTACATATTAGCTGTCCCAGTTTTATTTGCAATCAGTTGTACATGGTATTGGGCACACTAGGAAAGATGCATACTGTAACTGGAGTTTATGGCCCGGGAGAAAATGATTCCAAAGAAACCAAAGACGAGTTTTGATAAGAAGTACAGGAATCCTTGAATAAGAAAATAGAAAATGTAATAAAAGCTGGGAACCTAAATTGCACAGTATGTGTACAGGATGACACAACAGGAGACGTGATGGGCAGCTATGGCGAAAAAATAAGAAATTGCAATGAGAAGAAAATAATAGCATTCTGTTGGATGAATAATTTAGTGATTGTAAATAGTTTATTTCAACATAAATCAATCCACAAGTAAAATTTAAAAATCTGTACTCGACCACTTTTTAATAGTAGGAGTACAACTAAAGATGTAAAGCAGAGAACAGTTATAAATACCTAAAAGCAAAAAATAGAAGCACTGAAAAGTTTTATCAAAAGAAAATTCGGGAAAGTCTTCCTCTCAGTCGCGGAGGAAGTTTGTGGAAAAACGACACTATCTAATACTAGAAATCAAACAGGTCAGAGAAAATTCGGGCCAAAGTAAAAAATATTGTGGAAAAAATGTCTAGTCAGTAAAAGCTTAGCACTTAAACCGAATATAAATGGCAAAGAAAAATTGTGGAGAGTATTGCAGAGGCAAAAAAAGAATCGGTTAAATTCTGAAGAAAAATGGAAAGAAACTACAAAGGCAACAAAAAATTATTATTCAAGGTCCTGCGAAATGCAAAGAATGAACAGAGACAATCAGTAAGATATATTAGGGATAAATATGGAAATCTAACTTTAGTCGAGAAAGGGATAACCCTATATGTTTGGTAGGAGCACTTTAAACTGCTTTTAGAAGAGGAAAGAAGCACTAAAAAGTACAAGAATGAGAAGCATACAAAATGAGGAGTTTCAAAATATGAAATACGCGGAAATAGAACACGCGCTGGCTACAAGAACGGAAAAGCAGCATGGCACTGTTAAAATTAAATGTAGCCGATATAATAGAGCTACTATATAGGGTAATATACGCGGCGTGGAAAAATAACAACATACCAAAAGACTGGGAAACACCAGTTACTGCACCACATTTGTAAAAATCGGATCCCACCGTCAGTGACAATTTTAGAGGAACTTCATTACTTAGATAAGTGAGTAAAATGTAAAAAGAAAACCTCACCAAGAGCTTGAGGGCAAACTAGAGGATAGCCAACACGGATTCAGAGCAGGAAGAGGCACTCAAAATTTAGTCTTCTTTATATTCCAACTGCAGAGACTAGCAATATGAAATCCAAGGAATTTAGTACAGTTAATTGAGTGAGACAAGGTTTTGAGCCCCCTCTTGTTTATACTTCTAGTGGATACTTTAGCACAACAGATTGCTCGTGGGGCTACGGTTGGTGTACGGAAATTGGAGTCAATTGTAATTACAGATCTAATGTATGCGGATGACAGGGTGCTAATGGCAGAGAATGAAGGACAACTCTAAAGGGTATTGAAGAACAACAACCTCTAAATAAATTTTGATAAAACTGAAGTGATGGTAATAGCCAAAAACGCCAAGCTATTGAACATTGCACTAGATAATTCTTCATTAAAGGTATTAGAATGCTTTAAGTATCTAGGTTCTAACTAGATAAATTCGGAAACATAGAAAACGAACTAAATGCCAGAATTAGCTCCGCCTCTAAAGCGTATTATACACTGGAAAAATATTTCTTAATGAAAAAGAAAACATCAAAAGAAGCCAAAGTTCAAGTGGTCAAACCTGTAATTGTATTAATCTTGACATACGGTATGCATTGTGGATTCTAACCGAACAGCAGAAATCAAGAATTTAGACTTGTGAAATGAGGGAAATACGGAGCACAGACGACGTGACAGGGAGAGGTAAAATAACTAATAATGTAATAAGACGACAGCCGACGGCTCAAAGTAAACGCGACCATTGAGGACAATGAACTGCGGTGGTTTGGACATTTCGTGCGAATGATGAACAGCAGAGTGGTTAAGAGAGTTTGGGGGATGGGGATTCACGGGAGAGGATCGAAGGAAAAACCTGTAACGAGTAACGAGTGCGTTGCTACGATACTACCGGGTAGAGGAGTCATCTGGACCAAGGCGAAGGATTTGGCTAAGGACACGAAATTTTTTAAAAATTTTCCCAGGGCGGGCGGGAGCCAAATCTCGACACCCTAAATGTAAAAGTGGTGAAGGTTAAGTAAGTAAGGTTTTGACGAAGGTGAATAGGGATTGCTATTAAAAAGATGGAGATCAGCACATGAAAGGAGCCAAACAGCTGATTCTGTAGGATAGCAGCTCGATGTAAGACGATGACAACTATAGTGACTGTTAGCAGAATGTGTTTGTTTCTTTGTTAATGGACAAGGTCTAGGCAGGTACCAGGTATCTTAGACACGGACTGCAGTGGTCATATGGTGTTGGAATGTGTTTCAGTTAATACTTATGAGGGTGTAGACATTTCAAGTTGTGGTACTTGGACTGTCATTTGGGTAGTGTTAATGTGAAACTTTGGATGAATAGGTTATGAACGGACATAAACATGGCAGTTGAGAAATGAACATGAGTGTGTAGATTTGCAAACCTTTCTTAAGATGTGCTACTTTGAGAATCGCGAGTAGTAGATAGACATATTTGGGACTCCATATTGCTATGGTATATAGAGGCCATGTATTAGATTAAATACAATTATTTATTAAATAAAAAGTTTAATACAGTAATTATACTGAAACGATAAGATGTGGAAAATTATGATAATGATTGCTTATTTAATTGAATAATAATTGAAACTCAAAGATTCAAAGTACATTTTAAAAGAAAGTTATTTCAAAATGAGTACTACTTGATGATGGTAACAAAAATTGACAATAAATACAAAGTTGAATGTTGCATATGACAGAATAAAATTCTATTTGTAATAATTTATAAAGTGAGCACCATTCAAATTTATTTATAGCATGTAGCAGGCAGGAATAATGGTAGTCTAGGATAGCAATACAAAATTGGGATAATTATTAGAACAACAACTTAAAAACAACTACGAAAAATTTGATATAAAATGGATATAGAAATTTTGTAATTGTGTAAATACATAATAAAACCCATTAAAATAACGAAGAAATTTAATAAAAAGTAAAGGGGTATGTCAATTACGCATTAAAAGTAAGATAAAGAGTCCAAGGCAAGATTTTGGAACATTGGCGACAATATAAACTGTGATTGAAGAAAGTAGGACAAATTTGGTGTGTATCAGAGGTCCAATCCATTATAAAGAAGGTGCTATTGAAGGAACTACAAAGGGGGCAGATCCTAGATCGTTCTCGAGTTTTTTTTTTATCCGTTGTAAAGAGGGAGCTGTCAACGAGGTTACAGGTGGATCCTACAAATAGAGGCAATTGGAATTGGTTATCTTGGTAGATAGTTAAGATGCGATAATTACCTTGCTGTCCCAGAGGAACTGTTCGTGTCCGTTGCTGAATAGGGGAAAATTGGCTGGGTTGCAGACAGAGTGGTTGTAGTCAAAAAACATTAATAGATGGTGAAGAGAATCTGCTTACCTATCCAGAAGGGAGATGCGGTCCGGTAGGAGATTTAGGACACAGATCCGTGGCCAAAGCAGTAGGAGTGCCTGTTTCCCAGGTGCAATTTAACAAGAGGAGCGTTGCTGATCCAAAGTAGGTACATTATGAGTTTCAGTGAAAAGTAAGTTAACGAGATTCAGGTATATATTAATTAATAGAAGTTAATAATTAATGAGTAAATAAAATGTTAAAGAATATTACTTACCCAGATTATAGAAATTTAAGCTATTTGAATGTAAGGGTATCAGATTGGTTTGATTGTCAGTTTGACATTTAATTTGAAATTTAGTGACAGAAGTATTTTAAATAATATATGCAAATTTGAATCTAAATATCACACAGTCAAAACCATTGTAAAGGATTTTATTTATGTCATATTGATTTGGGGATTTCATTAAACACTGCTTGGAAATAATAGATGACAGCAAGTGACATTCAGTAATTGTAGCAACAAACAACTAACTAGATTTTGGCTAACCACACCCTGATCAAAAAGAGTACTCATGTAAATTTGAAATAAATTCAATTTAAAAATTATAATAAATTTAAAAGTTTCAACAAATGATTTAAATAAGCATACACACGTATCCACTGCATAATAATATATACGTTTGATCTTAGTTGTAGAGAATATTCAGGTTTTAATATGTAGTAAGTAAATTTATTGTTTTTAAAAGTGTTAAATAAATTTTAGAAACGTCAAAATTGTACAGTAACTAAGAACAGTATATTATGATACTAGTGTATAAGTACGCCTTTAAAGCACGTTCGACAAGTTTAAGAGCACAACGCGAATTGGAGTAATCGCTTCGCTAGTTGAAAAAAGTAACTCGGGATGTTGACATTTTATCAGCCATGAGTTGCATATATCATTTTTGCTACGAATTTTTAAAATAAACGTTAATAAACCATTCAAACGTCAGTAAAATATGACATTATACCACAGAAAAATATGTTAGTGGCACTGTAAGTCTATGTCAAATTCGCAAATTAGCAGGTTAGGTTTTGCGTCAGTCTGTGTAAATTGAATGTCAAACAGTTTGAAATCCCGATAGTCTGAACATTTCATTCTCTAATGGTGGAAATGCAATTTCAACTACCGGTATCAATATCAAAATGACTGATTTTAATATCATGAGTAGAAAAAATCTATTATATCTAATCTAATATCAATTTATTACTGTATAATTAAGATAGTGTACTTTTCACAAGCAGTGGAGATGCGACGCATGTTGCTATGCTTCTACAATTTAAATTGTGTAGACGCTTAAGGAGTCAAAATTTACCAATTAAACTAATGTCGAATATTTAAAAGTGTTGTTATTTGGACACTTTCCCGATTTAGTCAGCATTTTGAATTTTACGGAAAATAACTGAAAGTGTTGCTGTGAACCCACAGAAGTGCGCCAATCAGCTGTTTTGAAACCTTCTAAGTAGCCAAAGACGTCATAGAAAGTTGGAATAATGCTATATGTTGGAGACCGGATATAAAATAAGGTGAGAAGCAAGATCAATGGAAAATGATTTAACTCTCATAATTTATATTTGTTTATTACTTGAAAGAAGCTAAGGGTTAATATTCAAAGATGCTGTCGAATTCTGTGGTTTTCTGATCTGTCAACTACCAATTCGTACCGGAAATTTTGAGTGTAAACTGAAAGAGTATTTACAAACTCTATCTATTTTAATCATAAAATGCATGTCCTAACCCGATTGAAAGCCTTACAAAAACATATCTGATACACCGGGAAATTTAATAAAATAAAACAGCTATTAACCATCAATATATGAGGTTAAGTCAGTCTGACGTTTAAGAGATTATATTGGTATTTGATCAACGATATGTGGAATGAAATTTTGATGATAAACAATCTTTAAATAAAAAAAAACGCATTGATATATCCACAGATAGAATACCTATATCAAAATATAGTAATATTAGAGAAATTTTAAAAAAGTGTAAATTCTGTAATGCACAGATAAACTTACGTATTGTAATAGAAAATATGATTGCAAATTCCTTATTTGTCTATCTAATTTTATTTGTTCATATCATAGCGTAGATCTTTAACGTTTATAATTAGTCATTACTGCCATGTTAGCTTTAGTGTTATAGATAAAGCCCTAAATCTAACATTAATGTTATTTGCTTAATTCCCGTTACTCCCTTTAATTTCGTTTACTGCCTCTTAATCTCTTCCTTTATATAGGTTTGAAAGCTGATCCTCCACAGAACACAATTTGAAGCGCAGCAAACAGTAGATAATTTAGCGTCTTATTATTTTCGAGCGTAATTTAAGTCGTTCCTCAGGGAACAAGTTGAATAAATCAATGTCATGATTTAATGTGTGATGCCTGCGTGAGTCTCGCCTTCATTATAATATACCTCGACTGTCATATTTTAGTTCTGGCAATAAACAAATAAGAAAATTTTACCTATTTATTTCGAGGATATATTTTTTTAAATTAGCAGTTTATTAAATAATTTCAGAGATTTATTTATTTTTTCTAGTGGTCTAATCTAGTCTATGGCTAATTAAGGTTCTTTAGTAAATTAATTAGAAAAACTATAAAAAATATACTGGATATCTAATCCATACAGTAAGGTAGTGTCGTAAATATATACCAGTTTGTGAATTTTATTTTCATGTAAAGTAAACGTTTACTTTGATCAACAACTTCGCCTTAATATTCATATGCTCAGGGCGTTCAGCAATCATCGATATCTGTGGATAAGTAGAGGAGACGTTGACTATAACCAGGTGGGTGTTCCTAAATTGGTTAGTGGGCGTATATAATAAATTAGTAACGATCAATTCTTACTAAAGGTTAATTTGATTTAGATGTATTGATTTAATGGCGTTGCATTACATAGTCAGCATCTGATATTGTTATCACCGAACCACTCCTTTCTTACTCCAAACACTTAAAAAATAATTACAAGCATCTTGATAAGCGTGTTATTCAATATCGAATGCAGCGATATGGTCTATTATATTATAATAAAAGGCCCATCTATTTGATAGGTATTTCAGGGGTTTGAATTACATTACCTTTATAAATGACCGCTGATGCTAAAAGCTTTTTTCATGTAGACCTGTCACGCTTACAAAACGTTTGAAGAACGCATAAAATAACCTAACTTTTGAAAATTACGTAGACAATGTTTTACTGCTTTACCTAAGGTGAATGCCTTTTTTTTAAACTAGATATTTTTTAAAAAATCATGGAAATAACTCTCAAGGTCGTTTACATACTGAGCTGGTCAATTATATTTGCATCACATATTGGTGCATCTAAAAATTTCAACAACTTCCGTAGCAGTAGCAGTATATTAGTAATAGTAATTTATTATACAAGACGATAAAGTTAAATTTTATCCACGAGTGAATCGTTTAACGTCGAGACGAAGTCGAGACGTTAATGATTCGAGAGTGGATAGAAATAACTTTATCGTCGTGTATAATACAATATTTTTTTCTATAGCAAGAACTTTAACGATTTCAAAAGAAAATAAGGACAGTCAATCGCATTTCAAAATGTCAGTAGCTGGACTGGGTTGCTAAGATAATACGAAGCTGCCATATTTAATTTAAACAAATGTTAGAAAATTAAATTACTTTATCTATCCTTGATGTTAAAGTGCTACTTTATCTACCCTTGCTGTTAAAGTAAAACTTGACCTTTTGTTTTGAGTTGATAAAAGCACACTTTAACATGTACTATAGAAAAAAGGTTAATTAATTGTGTTGTGTAATGCGTTGAAAACATTACCATCTTTTATGCAAGCATCTTCACATTTAGCCACAGAGTCCAACTTTATTCAATTACATTGATATGATATCGTACCTCAAAACTAATAATTAATTTAGAAAAGTTAATTACACCTAAAGATTAATTATATAATCATACCCGAATTGTACCTAATTTTTAAAACATTATATTTTATAAAAGGTGAATTTAAATATTAAAAGAGCAGAATAGCTATTTATAGCTAAAATATAAATTTATTTAATAAATTATAGATTTCATTTAAATACGGTAAAAAAATTATTATTCTTAGAAGAACGTTCTAACATATGAATTAAAATATAATATTTGGAGTAATAAAGATGGTAATTTGGTAGTATCAGAGAACAATTAATTCATAAGTGACAATAGATAACAATGAGGACAAACTAGAAGATAATTTAAATACATTTGAAATGCGTAAGCTGAATAAATATTTTGAAGTCACATGAAATATCAAATTGATATCAATAAATTGTAATGTAAATTATATAGGAGTGTTAGTTAAAAAAAATGTGCAAATAGATTACTATGGTGAATTTTAATTAAGAAAAACAACGAATTTTTGATGAAAAGATGGTACATGTAAAATTTTGTAGTAAGCATAAATTGAAAATAAACCCATTAAAATGTTATAAAAGGGTATAAGTGACTAATATAATAATAAATGAATGCAAAATAGTATATTATAATATCAGTGAAGTTGCGACTGGACTGCTGGACGGGGAATAAAAGTAATGTTATAACAAAAAGAAAGTGAACAGCTACGATCAGCAAGACGGTCTTTATGAATTGGTGAGATTTGCAGAGAATTTGAATAAATTGTAGATATGGGACCTTTGTTTGGAGCTACAAAGGATTCAATTAGTATCAGCAGTTGTTATACATGGTTAACAGGAGCGCTACGTACCTGATCATACCTGGACACCGAAATAAGCAAGCAGCATTACGGGAACACTTAAGTGTAAAGTAAGCACAGGTATATCTAAAAAATAAACAATAATAAGTTTTAATAGTGAGCCATAAGATATTTACAAGAAGTACCTACCATTATCAACATGTAAAACGATATTAATTGTAAAAGATATGAGCTCAGCCAACCTTTCACATGAATAATTTGACTTTGACAGTTATAGAGGTGTCATTTGATATAGTTCTCATACCACCAATTAACCATAAAGTATAATAATTTTAATAATCTAGACAATAGCAAAGATTAATAAATGTAAATAATTAATTATAGTTTATAAGCATGAACCCAACCTGATTTAAGAGTAAATGTTCTACATGAGCTAGTAAAAGTAATAGTAAATAATTTAATTGAGGTCATAATATTTTTACATAAACTAATCTAAGCAAAAAATGCATCTATTTAAATACAAATAGAATAATAATAAAACATTCAGGTTATTACAATATATTATCTACATACTATTCTTATTAGAAAATTAGGATGAGTTTCAGGATCAGAGACGCTATTTAACTTGATAAATTAAAAAATATTGGCAAAAAACAGCTGCCGAGTTTTTTTCAGAAATAAGTACCGTAAATTGGAAGGGTGGTAGATTTTCGCAAAATAATTAAAAAAGAGTTTAATACAATTTCTCTCTATACTTCTTTCTTACGGCTCTACAGGGTGATAGAGTTCCATTCAAGATATATTTTATTAAAAATATTTCCGAGGATAGATAACAACATATTAGTTAGTCCTAATGTAATAATCCAGAGGCGGAGAATCACAGATTAAAGGCCAGTTTTTGTGATTGCTGTTCTCACTGTTCCCGCAAAAAAGGTGCTTTTGCTAAGAATGTAATTTTCAAGATCCTGTTAATTTTTTGCCATTCTCTTGATACACCAGTAATATATTGGTGAAGGTAGCGAAACAAATGAATGAAACAAAATGAGAACGTGCAAGCGCATTTGGGCGCACGCTCCTTAAGACACACTAATTTAGCGTTCGTAATCTGTTAAAGCAGTGCTTTCAGTGTGGAGGTAGAATACGCATATAATGTGATATCTCACATTTAAAGGTGACAGATGAATATAAGTTTGTATCCGAATTTTTCGATAATAAAAAAAAGTCGGTAGCCAGTTCCGAACTCGTGACCTTAAGCTCAGGAGCCCATCTCTGGAACATTACACCACCTTGTCGCCGTAGTTACGCGGTCGCTTTATGGCTATTACTGGTATCCTACATATAAATTAAAAGAAACATACAAAGGAAAACGGCCAATGTTGGCCGAGAGATTTTCAGTTATTTGCAATAATATTCCTCCTAAACTGGAGCAGAAAGCATACTGATAGTCGTTCTCGAGATAGAGTGTTTACATTCACCCGCCACCTTCACTAAACTACATTTTCGGACTTTCCTGAAGCACCAAAGCAGTTGCGGCCTTCATCAAATTTATGCAGCATCGTGATTAATTGAGCGGTTGCAGCAAAAATTGCAAATTAGTAAAAATGGGGTTTTACCCTGAAAAACACCTGAGGTGGCCCTTAAAAATAACCGTTAACCTTCCGTCGGGCGCAACTTATCTGACAGGCACAGCGCGGAAATTTTGCTATCTCGTGCCACCGCTAGGCGGCGTTGGAATCTATCGCACATCAAAGCCAGTGGATATAGGAGAGTACCGCCATTCTTTGATCCATAAAAATGCCGCCATCGCCGCCATTTTTGTTCCCATCAGCAATAGAGATTGAGTTATTTCTAAAACTTTACTTGAAATTGGCAAGACTGTAAGTCTATGTAATTAACAGATTCTCTACAGGAAGCAATCATCGGATGGTCAGAGCTACTCTTCAAATTGATCTCGGCAATGAAAGAAATAGACTGATCAGGAAAAGAATTCCTGGGACATGGACGCGACCAACTGAAGCAAATCAATTCAGAAAACAAATCGAGAGTAGTCTAGAAATTAAACAGGACACGGAAGACATAAACACCTTAAATTGGATAATAATTAAAACAATAACAGACGCACAGAAAAAATGGTGCCCGAGAAATTCAAAACAAGAAAAGGTTAGTCAAGAAACACAAATAAAAATTGAAGAACGAAGGATACTCAAATCGAAACCAAACCCAAACCAACAGAAACGGCGAGAAATTAATAAAGAAATATCAAGAGCGCTGAGAAAAGACATAAGGAAGTACAAAAATGATAAAATCACTCAAACCATAGAACAAAACAAAAACATGAATGTCTTGTGAAAACAACTGACAAACGGCAAAAAGGAAATTTGTAAATTGAAGAACAAGGAAGGAAACTTGACATCAAACAGAGAAAAAATGGTAGAGATAGTAGAAGAATTCTATAAAGATCTATATACGAACATATACCCCTTCCCTGATCCCATGACACAAAATTCAGACAAAGTTCAAAATCAAGAATCAGAAGATATTCCTGACATCACAAAAGCAGAAATATATCACTCATTAAAAAAAATGAAAAATAACAGAGCACCAGGAGAGGATGGTGTTGTGGTCGAGGCCATAAAACTGGGGGGTCCTAAGTTGATTGAAAAAATACACCAACTTTTCAACATATGTTTACGTAATCAGGAAATACCCACAAAAGGGAATAATGCGATGATAATCCTACTCCACAAGAAAGGAGATGCAGCTAACTTGGACAACTACAGACCGATTAGCCTTCACAACCACCTTTACAAGTTGTACACAAGAATAATAATATGCAGACTGGAGACCAAACTTGACTACTATCAACCACGCGAGCAAGCGGGTTTCCGCTCCGGATACAGGACAAATGACCATCTACAGTGTCTAAAATTACTGATCGAAAAGACCGTAGAATACAACAGACCTCTGGTGTTGACGTTTGTGGACTTCAGAAAAGCGTTCGATACAGTAGAAATGCGCGCAATCCTAAAAGCCCTAAACGAATGCAGAATCAACTACCGATATACAAACATTATTTACAACATCTACAAGAACGCAACAACTACCATACAGCTACACAAAACCACACAAAAGATAGATGTCAAACGAGGAGTCAGACAAGGTGATACCTTGTCACCAAGGTTATTTGCGACAGTCCTGGAACACGCTTTTAAAACCCTCAACTGGGAAGATAGAGGTATCACAATAGATGGAGAAAAACTCAACAATCTCCGCTTCGCGGATGACGTAGTGTTGGTGACGGACGACTTAGGCGAGGCGAAGGAAATGCTGCAAGAACTGCAGAACGCAATGCAGATGGTTGGTCTAAATATGAATTACAATAAGACTAAAATAATGACATACTTAATCCCCAGCGAGAACTTACAAATAGAAAATAGAGACATAGAATATGTTAGAAAATATATATACCTGGGACATGAAGTAAGAATTGGCAGGGACAATCAAACAGGTGAACTCCTGAGGCAAACCACTCTGGGATGGGCAGCGTTCGGTGGACTCAAGCACATCCTTAAAAACGATAGTATCTCCATTAGTTTAAAGAGAAGAACATTTAATGCGTGTATTCTACCAGTTCTCACCTATGGAGCGGATACTCTAACCCTAACTAAAAGATCTGAGGAAAAAATACGCATCACACAACGTAAAATGGAAAGATCGATGCTGGGAATAGCGTTGAGGGATAGGGTCAGTAACGAAGAGATCCGCCGAAGAACGAAAGTGGACGACGTAATAGAGAGAATAGCTAAAGCAAAGTGGAGATGGGCTGGCCATGTGGCAAGGCAGAACGATGGCCGATGGACGAAAACGATAATTGAATGGAGACCAAGATCACACAAGCGAAGTCAAGGAAGACCACCTACCCGATGGACAGACGACCTAAAAAGAATATCAACCAACTGGATTGCAACTGCACAAAATAGAGAGACGTGGAAACATTTGGAAGAGGCTTATGTTCGACACCGGACAAATTGTGGCTGATTGATGATGATGAAGTCTATGTCAAATTCGAGGTTAGCAGGCTAGGTTTTGCGCCAGTTTTGACATGTCAAATTCGAGGTTAGCAGGTTATGTTTTGCGTCAGTTTATGTCAAAACTGCAGCAAAACCTAACCTGCTAACCTCGAATTTGACAGAGACATACAGTCTTGCCAATTTTAAGTAAAGTTTTGGATTGCCAACAAACGTCACGTTGACGGAATTGTGCTACAAACCTCAAAGTGACGCATATGTCAGAGGAATAAACATGGCGGTACTCTCCTATATCTACTGGCTCTGTCGTACATTAGAGATGCTGTATATAATTTACTAAGAGTTGGGCAAACAGCTTGATTTGCATACATTTGTGATCCAAAGTAGACCAATTTTACTAGTTTTCTTTTGATGAGGAGTTTTGAGAGCATTGGTCATTCTTAGGATCTCTGGAATCGACTATTAGGAGTATAGGGCCAACCTAGTTAGAATTTAGATTTGTATATGGGAAACCATCGGTCGTAACATGTTACAAAATATGCAAAAAACGGCACTTTTATCACAGATGCCTTGTAAAAATCGATCCAAACCAATCAAAATGCATCATTCTTTTTGCCCAACTCTTAGCAACCTATATATAGCTGACTATTTTAGTGTGCTATATACAACTCTGCCACTTATTTTGAGTTTGGCCTTCAATTCTAAAAATTATTCAAACTTTGTTCAGAGAAGCTCATTGCGCCGGAACTCGCCACATTGTTCAAGGTACGTATTTTCGAAATATTTGCATAAAAATCATCTATTACGTTTGCTTGAAGTCTAAATACTGTAAAGGTTTTTAATAATTTTCTAAAAATACCTTGATTTATCAATTTGGACTATCCGGCACATTGCGCCCAAACACGTAAATATTTTTTTCTTTTCATTTGTAAGTAAAGCTTGGGCACTTCATTCCATGTAGGAACATGGCCTGAGACAAGGCGAGTCAGGGTCGCCGAAATATCTCTTTCCGAAACCCAGTCATCTGGCACACATTAACGGCGTACTGGGTGATGTGGTTAGCATCACGCCTTCGACGACTGCCTTACTTTCCCTTATTCCACAACTGTGGTTTCGGTACCCAATTTTTAAAGCGACTAGGTGGGCCGCCCGCCAGTTGCCAAATTTCGGGATCAAACCCCGTACCGTGGCACCGCAGCCTGACGCCCTAACCGCTCGGTCACGCTGGCGATAATTTTTTTATATTGTAATGATATACACAAGGGTATAAAAATCATTTGTTTCGGGTCAAATAAATGTTTTTTTGCAGAAACTTTTGTGTTTTCTTTTATTTTGACTTATCTAATAATGATGCTCGTATAATTAAACCTAATTAGGTGTTTATTATGTTTTTTTGCTATCAAGCACATTGCGCCCGAACTCTGCGGTCAAAATATTGCGCCCGAGACGGAAGGTTAATAACAGTTACTTGTTAGCTATTTCTAGGTGAACACCGAGCCATCGCTAAAAGTTTCATTTTATGCCAACGTTGTATAATTTATTGTTAACGATTGTATGATAAATTTTGTTGAATTTGGTCGTGTATTGGGGTTGGTATCATTTGTATTGATTATTTTAGTGATATATGGCCTGTGAGCAGGCCAGTAATCGTTTTTAGTTATATCTTACTGAGACACAAAGCAATTTTTTGCTTTCCTTAGGGGAACAGTTAGAAATTGTTTTGTCTGGCATTGTTCTGGTGTGCTTTCTGTACCTTACCATAGAGTGACATCATACTTTATCTAGCTTTTCTGTATTCTACAGCACGGTTAAGATCTGGTAATTGGCTTCATTATCAGTGTTCAGCGGGTTGGTCAACCTTGTCATTGCCTGGTGTACCCTCGTGTTCTGGAACCCACCACACGGTAATGTGGTTTTTATTGGTTGCTTGATATTGTCCAGGTTCTCCCACACTGGATTCGCACGCATAGGCTTCTAAAGCCTTTATAGCTGTCTGGCTGCCTGTGAGAATGTCAACTATTCCATCGCAGCATTCCTTTTTGAAGTTTATCTACTCGTAGGTGCAGAGGCCTATATTATAGCCCTCAGCTTGGAAGATGTTAGTTTTAAGTTTTAAGAGTTTCGAGATTCTGCAACCAGGTACATAGACACCTACTCCCCCCCCCCCCTTTCCCTCCATCTTGGAACCAACTGTGTACCATTGCAGGCATCCTTTCTTAAAGAAGGGCCCTTCTGAGAACCATACTTTTCGATTTGAGATAACCACTAACAGGTTGTTCAAGGTTGTATTTAACTGGCATAAAATCCGATATGGTGTGGGACATTCATTCTACGTGAAAATGACTTAGAATTTCTAAGTGGCTTTTCAGGTTATCTTACTTAAATTTATTTGTCCTTTCGAGCGTGAGCACATGCGACAGTGATGCCTTTTGTACCTAAAAGTGTAGGGGCATTAGTCCTAACGTAACTAATATAGTTGCAGTTTGGGATTTTCTCATGGCACCCACTATACTCAAACAGACGAGGTGCTGCATCTTCTTTAACTGCAACCGTGTAGCAGGTTGTTTGGTTTTTGTCCACGAACAGTGGATAAGTGGATGATTTTTGGTAGACCAATATCATTTGTTGTTTTAGGCACTAGTTTCTTCCTACAAGCCTTCGGCATGCTTGAGTTGCACATACTGCTTTTCTCTGCAGTTTGGCAATATGTGAATTCAACATCTACTTCAGTCTAGTTAGCTCGTAGGTATTCTTCTCGCTTTCTGAAGTTAATGGTTGATCCGTATAACGTAGAAGCTTTTATTTTTAGTTTTCTTCGTCCGATGAAGTAGACAATGATCATTTTGTTTGGATCCATGCTTAACTTTTTTATCGACATCAGCTCTGGGTGGTGACAATAGCTTAAAGCATAAGTTGGGACACAACTGAGTCAAATGTTTCATTTATTACTAGTACTAGGTCGTCTGAATACCCTTGTATTTTGAAAACATTTTGTATTAGCATGTTTAGTAACTGGTTAACTACTACTGAACACAGAAGGCGTAACAAGACCCCTCCTTGGCGGTAACTGCTGTAACATTTACATATTCAAGCAAGGCTGGAATGCATTTGATGGTCGAAGGATTGAATTCTTTTCTCATGGCAGCTCTTTTTATGGATTGGCGAGACGTGTTATCAAAGACACTCTCAATATTCGCGAAGGGCCAAAGACTTATTTCTTATGTATATTTACTCAGCCCATATAGAAGACTGTGTAGTACTGTTGTTATTGATAGGCATGTTGGTTGTAATGAAGTGGTCGGTGTAAGAGAACTTCTTATCTTAGGTACTGGCCATGCTTTTACGTACTTAATGTACAACATCTACTTGCACGTTTTGGTTTGGTATTCTAAATTGTCTTTGTTTCTTTATGACTTGTGCATGTGCGTCCTGTGACCAATTAATGTGTTTTTCTCTAAATAAATATCAATAGAAGATTGAGCGACGGGAGCTGTTCAACCGCTGAAGTTAAGTCACTGAGTCACCTGGAGACGCCTCTCTGAATTGCTGACGCCATTGGAAGCTCTGGACTTTGAGCTTATACAGGGTCTTGCATAAACATTGTCCCCACCCCAATTCAAGCCCGTGGCGCCCTAATACTCCTTTCTTTGTCCGTATCTCGATTACGACTACCCCTGTTACGACTGCACTTGGCTTTAATTACCATATGTACAGTTTGAACCACGCTCATCTCCCTGAGAACAGCCGGACAACTCTTCTGTTACGAAAGCGTCAAGGAGAGATTAGAGTAAATTCTTTGAGCAAGCATAGAATCCCATTGTCGTTAACGCCCGTTTGAGCGGTAAAATATTTGGCTGGATTTTGCTCTTAAAGTATTTTACCTAAGTTAGATTTCACAGGCTTCGATTTTAGGACCATTCGTATTCTACTTACATTGCACAACTATTATAGAGTCAGATGTGTCATTTACAGATCTTGTTGCTTATACGTAAACGTTTCATCCGTTTAAAAACCTTGTGATTTGAATTATGTATTAGAAATAAGAAACTCAAATTAATAGTTCACACAAAAATCTTAATTAGAATGGATTTGGTTCGCGGGCCCAAAGTGTCTCTGATCATTTGTATTTTTTTTAGTAGAATACTTAAGTCGCCGGGGCCAGATGGAATCTACCCAGCATTGCTTCAGAAAGGCCTGGATATCCTTCTTCCACATATAGTAAGGGTATATAGGGCCAGCGTAGCAATGGGATGGGTCCCAGAACAGTGGAAGGCAGCCAGAGTGGTCTTTATTCCCAAGACGGGAAGGGAGGACTACACAACTGCCAAATCATTTAGGCCCATTAGTCTTACATCCTTTCTTTTAAAGACCTTGGAAAGGATCATTGATAGGCAACTAACGGAAAGGGTAATAAGAACACACCCATTCCACAGGAATCAGCACGCATACAGACGTGGAAGATCGACCGAAACTGCACTCCACGCTGTCGTGCACAAGGTCGAAAGGGCACTACACTATAAGGAAGTGGCCCTTGCAGTACTTTTTGACATTGAAAGCGCATTTGACAAGGTAATAACGGCTACAATATGTCAAGCCTTACAGGCCAGGGAAACCCCTCCCGTTCTGGTCAGTTGGGTGAGGACAGCACTGGAGCAAAGAACCGTGACGGCAAACCTAGGGGACTGTTCAGTGAGGGCCAGGGTGACGGGAGGTTGCCCGCAAGGCAGTTGCCTCTCACCTCACCTGTGGTGTCTTATAATGGACGGTCTACTGGGATGCCTAACGGAAGAGGGCTTCTATGCACAAGCATACGCAGACGATGGACTGGTACTTGTTACTGGCAGGTTCCTAAACGTCGTTTGCGATAGAATGCAGGTAGCTTGCAGGATTATTGAAAGATGGTATGAAGAGAAAGGTCTGTCGGTAAAACCACTAAAGACTGAGATCATTCTCTTCACAAAAAGACGAAAACTTCAGGGTCTGAGGATACCCATTATGTACGGAAGACCACTTGCATTAGTGCAAGAGGTCAAGTACCTGGGGGTAATCCTCGACAGCAAATTAAGTTGGAGGTCGCATGTCGACAGGACGGTGAAGAAGTCGACAACGACCTTATGGCAGTTGCGCAGAGCAAAAGGCAGGAAATGGGGGATAAACCCCACGATTCTGCACTGGCTCTACACATTGGTAGTAAGGCCAAGAGTTCAGTACGGCTCAATGGTCTGGTTGCCTAGTGTAGAGCGCCCCAGTATTTCCGTAAGATTGGCAAAGGTCCAACGACTAGCCTGTCTCGGAATTACAGGGCCATGAGGACAACCCCAACAGCCGCACTGGAGGTAATATTGGGACTCCCGGGCCTCGACACTTGGATAAAGAGAGAGGCCATGGCTACCCACCTTAGAATGCGGGATACGGGGCTATGGAATGACCAGGGAGTTCGCACGGGCCATGCTAGGATCGCCGACATGGCTGCTAGAGAAATACCTCTATCAGCCTACAGGGTAACCGAAGCAGAGGACCGGCTAAGGTTAGAAAAAGGATTCTCTCTCACTATCCCAACAAGGGAACAGTGTGAGCAAAAAAGGGTTAAGCTCCAGTCGAAAGCCTTGATATGCTACACGGATGGTTCTCGAGTGGCGGAAAGGCAATCCTCTGGAGCAGGAATTTATATGGAAGGCCGGGGGGTGCAAGAAAGCTATGCTTTAGGAAGATCCACCACGGTATTCCAAGCAGAAGTTTATGCCATCCTATCGGTGGCAACAAGGAACGAGGTTAGGATATCCCCAGAGCAAAATATTTATATTTGCTCCGATAGCCAAGCCGCACTAAAAGCAATCTTCTCGGCCAGGACAAGATCAGCTCTTGTCCAGGAATGTGGAGATGCTTTAGCCGCATTGGCAAGGGAAAAGAACGTCGAGCTCATCTGGGTTCCGCGACACACGAGGGTCCAAGACAACGAGAAGGCGGACGAACTAGCCAAACTCGGAGGCGGGGAAACTTGTTTTGGACCGGAACCTTTTTTGGGTATAACAAGGCAGCAGGCCTCAGCAGCCCTAACCGGGTGGGCCTACAAGACCAGCAAGGAAAAGTGGAAAGGATGCAGGGGCTGTCGTCAGGCAAAGTACCACATAGCGGGATTTGATTCAAAGAAATCGGTCTGGCTAATGGGAAGGAGCCGAAGAACCACAAATCTTTTGATAGGGATCTTGACAGGCCACTGTAAACTAAAGAGACACCTAACACTGATAGGAGTAGAGAGCGATGCCATTTTCCCAAGATGTGGGAAGGACGAGGAAACGTCCTTTCACTACTTGGGAGAATGCGAAGCGTACCAGCGACTGAGGTATAGAACCTTTGGAGCACCTACGCTTCGAATGGAAGAGTTGAACTCCCTATCCTGGGCCGAAATTCTGATCTTCATTAGAAAATCAGGAAGGTTTAAGCAGGGAGAAGAGCCCATCGAAGAGGACGATAATGAAGGCGGTTGAGGGGATGGTATGGGGTTGGCAAAAAGGGCCTGTGGTGGCCTACTTGCTAGACTTCGGTCTCCCCACAACTACTACTACCACTAGTAAAATACCACACTAAGTAAAGGCGAAATCCTACGTAACCTATGAAACTATCGGCGAAAGGAAAGGATTAAACAGAGAAGCAATCCTAGCTGAAAAAGTAGAAAAGTAGCAACGCAGAAAAAAGGCATTGCCGTGTATATCGGGGGGAATCAAGTCCAGTTGTGGCATACTTTTTCTTATTATTATTATTACTAGCAGTCCAGTGAGACAAATGTCTCATTTAACGCGCCTTCAAACCTCGATCGGTTAGGCAACCACCCAGACCTGGAAGGTGTCAAAGTGGTTGCCTAACCGATCGAGGATTTAAGGCGCAGAGGGTCGCAGCTACGTTTGGCGGCCGAACCAGTTTTTATTTAATACGCGTTCTATTTGAAAAACGGTCTTTTTGTGATTTCTCGAAAACCGGAAGTGTCACGTGACTGAAATTCGGTTCCTGACCTGACATGACCATTCCAAACATATAACTTTAATAACTTTTTTCTCTATCTCTTACGGTTTGGCTGCTGAAACAGCGTCCCGGACAAAACAGCGTCCCGGACAAAACAGCGTCCCAGACAGACACGTCTATTAGATAAAGGATAGGCCACTAGCCTGTTTAAATCCTCAAAATTGTGGTTATATGAGCTTTCATTGCTCTTAATCCGGGTAGGTGGCTAGCATTTCTCGTCGAAATATAATGAGGGTTCCCTTGTAAGGGGTAACAACTACCGCAGGTGTTTACTATTTTTAAAATTCCTCTATGATCTAGTTATAGCAATAGGGTTATTTAGCACTGCTTCTTTAAAAAGAAATATATATTTGTTGTATTAACAAATTGGCTTGTATTTGAGCAGAGTTTGGAACCTAACCTTTCCACTTTAGCACAGAAGTAGAAGTCAACTATCGGTATTTCAACAGTAACCTAGCTTAATCACGACTAGGATTGAAAGGGCCTAAGAGGAACCTCATTGCAATTGATTTAGCTAGAAAATAAATTTATAAAAATGTAATGGCGAAGAATTCCCCTAGTACAAATAGAAAATTGCTAACCCAGAAACAATTCACCCTTACGATTCTATAAAATCCAGCCATTATTTTTTTCTTAATAAAAGGTGTATTATTGAAAAAGTTTGATTTGGTATGGGGTGATCCTTACAACATTACGAAAATAAAATGTAGAATATTACTTCAAAGATTTAAAAGTATTTAATTGTAGAATAACATAAATAACATATCTGATGTAGAGATCATCCCAATTTCCATAGTAATATACCGTCTTTATCCGTCTATATTGATTCAATAAGGTCGAAGACCCGTTCAAGTATTTTCTAGCGTCCTGTGCTCTTCGCTACATGTTGCCAATATTAAGCTGCTATAAATTAATGTTCTCTCATCACTTCAACAAGTGCGGTGTACCGACACCTTGTTTACCAGCTTGAAATCGCAATTCATTGAACTTTCAGTACATGTATCCGATTCGTTTCAGCTTGAAAAGCACTATTGTTTTGGCTCACTTTCAGATTTAACGATTTTCTTTGTTATCAAAGCGATTAATTCTAACCGAAAAGATTTCCATTTAGCAATTGCGAACGAAAAGTTAGGCAGTTTACAAGATATTTTTTGTAGTATACACCATAATTCGACAAATATACCCTGCAGTAATTTAGCTTTTACGTAATTCTTGCTCTCCTTATTAATTTATTCATATTCTATCTTAGCTGTCGCTAATGCTCTAATTAAGTATGTCGTTTAATAAGCGTATACATAACTATTCAGCGATAATACCTTGTTAGTTCATCTTGATTTGAAAGATTAATACATTAGAAAGATAGTATTTAGTTTTTTCCATAATACTCAAGTGGAGAAGAATAGAATTTGATCAGGAATGGAATTAAAGGAAGAACTATTGCAGAGGTCCTCGACCACTGTTAGAAGGAAAAGCAGAAGAATAAGTAATACCTTTTTTAGTTTTCTTCGTATTTCAATTTTATTTTCAAATCTGCAAATTTAGATCGCAAATTGTTTCAATACTTGTACACAACTAAGAATGTGTATTACCTTCTATATCTAATAACTTGCTTACCGTCTTAAATTGATCGGGATAGAAAATAGTTCACAGAGTATGGTAAAGCTAAAACCTCATTTTAAACGCTATTCATCGACGTATAAGAAGCAATGAAAAAGCATGATTCCACAGCAAAAGTAAAAGAAGAAAAACTGAGTACGCATACGAAACAACTTATGAAAAAAAATATAAAGTTCAAACAAAAAGGTTATCTAGAGCATAAAATGTAAAATAAAGAAATACCAAAACAGACCAGGAAGGATTTTCAAATTTAAATCAAATTGATTTCAGGAGTAGTTGAACAGAATGGAAATCGTATATAAACTGATATATATCAGCGGCAACATAACAATCAACACAATAGAAATTTTAAAGGTCGTTGAAGATTTCTATAGTAATTTTTATAGAAGATCAAATATTGGTATTGTCAAAGCATAAATTTAACGTTATAAATTGAGGCTTTGATGACATTTCCGAAATCACAGTTCCGGAAATTAAAGCCGCTCTAAAAGAAATTAAAAACGGCAGAATCCTGAAAGAAGACGAAGCTATTATCGAAAGTATAATAGCCTGTGGAGTAAAACTTAAAAACACTCAAACTAGGTGCGTTGATGAAGCAACAATACGATGAAAATGGACCAAAGCTGTTATGACAATTTTTTTAAACAAGGACCTACGATACTACCTGCCCATTAATATCCTTTTATATGTATTTAAACTGTCTATGAAAATACCAACAAAGCGATTGTCACCAAAAGTTGGATTTTTACAATGCAAAAGAATACGTAGGATACAGAACAGTTTTCCGCAACGCACGGCTATGGGGGTATACCTTAGGGACCGCCACCGAGACTCAGTGACGACTGCTTGCGGTCTCTTATAAGATGTTAATACCAAATACTATGAGCGCCAACAAATCTTTACTTACAACAAATATACTCAGATAGGTCGACCACTTATAAACTCAAATAATTGCAACAGGCAATAGTAAAATTAGCTAAATTTTAAACGCTATCCAAAACCCAAAAATAAATTAACCGCTCTCCCTGTAAAACAAGCTTCTCTGCTTCTTGCTAATTTAAGGCCACATACGGAAACTAACGCAACGAGTCGTTTGGTATCTCGACAAGCTGAAACAAAAATTATGCCTGCATGACAAGATAACTACTTCAAGTCATAACCAAATAGGCGAGCGTCAAAGAAAACAATCACACGAGCTCCAATCAGGCTGCGTTTACACGACTACGGCGCTCTAAATACCGAAACGTTTATACGACCCAAAAATATGCGGCACAATAAACTCTAACTCCAAGTATGCATTTTCACGTAAGAAGTTGTATTACCAACTATTTTTCTTGCTAATAAAATATGGTTTTTTATATCTTTTACCGTTTCCGACATATAGCCACATGTATTAATACTTTATTGGAAACGAGTGTATGTGTCATAACTAATAATATAGCAACTATGAAACAAATTACTCGATATATCTGTAAAAAATGATACCAAATTAATGGTAAACCACTTTTATGACGCAGAGAGAAATTAACATGTTAAGTGTCATCTTAATTTTCATCGTCTGCATCACCTTTGTTGTCATATATACACTTATGTGCACATTATAAAGCTGTCCCTGATATTTGCGATTTACGGAACACTATTCTTTGTCACAATCACAACGTGTCAGCTAACTTGTTGATTTTGGGGCACATGGAAGAGTACTCATAAGGTATTCTCTGACTTCTTCCACTAGAACTGTAACGGCTCTGAAAAATGTGGATGTCGCATATTAGCACGTCGCCAATTCATCACCTAGTGATGAGTCTTTAAGATGTATGGTGGGGACCTTGTTGGTGGCAGATTTTCGCTTTAAACTTATCTTTTTGTTGACATTCACAAGTCGAAAAATGTCTGAACTCTTTTTTCCTGAAAAATACAGTTAAAAAACAATTTGCTCTATCCATTGTTTTTAGTTTTAAATTCTTCTAGACTTCTAAGTTTTCACAAAGCCTTAGGAACTTCTCCTTCTTTAGTTTCAAAAGCTTTTCAGAAAGATGACACCAATTACATCACACTCTGAAAGAGTTTGAAGGCCTAATAATGCCTTAACTTTTCTGGACCCTAACGGGAGCACACACAATTGAATTATATAAATCTTCTATTAGTTCCAACTGCTGTGAGAAACATTCTGGCTGATGAAAGAATTGTGGCCAGTGAAAGATAAAAAATATCAGTGTCGGGTGAGTAAATTTGAAGAATGCTATACAGGAAGTGCAGAATAATTTATGTATCTGTCCCCTCGTGTGTGCTTTCAAGTTCTCTAACTCATTTCCATCCTTTAATCGCATGTGCATGCCCAACTACTATATTTGCGAGGTATGCTGTTAACTCACCTTTAGCTTTAGAATGAGATAGGGGGGATCTAATGGTTAGTTTTCTAATATCGTTAGAGTCCTTGATTTGGCATTCAATGTGTAGGGCTTGCAATTTTGCCATTTCATTAAAAAAACTGCTGATTATGATTCAAGTGTTATGTGTTCTATAAAATAACAAATGTCAGTTCGACAACTTTGCATGTGTTGTTATACAGTGTGTCCGTGGATTGAGTTCACATAAGGTATAACTGAGAAAAAAATTTCGAGTTAGATGTTAATATTCTAGGAATCGTTCCTGCTTGCTCTTAAACCAAGATTTTAAGAAAATCAATCAAATTAATTAATATACGTACAGGGTGTTTTTAGAATCGATTTTTAAAAAATGATCAAGAGTAAACACCCTTTATTAGAAGTGATAATAAAAGAAGGTATTAAGAAAAGTTGTTTAGAATTAAGGGTGATGGTATAAACCGTTCAATAGTTATTTGCCAGATAGGAGGCCATGTTAGGGTGATGAATTTCACCCTGTAAATATGCTGTCAGTCATTAACAAAAGTTAGGTTATGCTCATTTTATACAAAATGATAATTTTATGTTAATGTACAAAACGTGGTTACCAGATTTGGTTTTGGATTTTGTGCCACTTTTATTGTTGGTTAAGATAAATTTCATGAAAGACAAATTGCTGATTCTGAATACGTTTCATACTTTGTTGAGTAGGAATAATGGTATATAAGTCGTTTTTTTATTGTAATTATAAATTGTATACAAAAATATTTAAATATTACAATTTATGTATTTTTTCAGTATAAATAAAGCTTTTACAAGCCACTTTACGCCCATTGCATAACAATCTGTCTCCATTGTTCCTTATTCATGATTTTATTTCTCCAGTCTTCTATTCCTTTCCTTGCTATGTCTTCCATTACTGCCCCCTTCCACCTATTCGTTGGTCGCCCTCTTCTTCTAGTTTCTTGCGCTCTGCCTTCCAATACTATCTTAGTAGCTCTCCCATCTGGCATTCTCCATATATGCCCAAACCATCTTAACCTTTGAGCTTTAATGAAGTCTACTATATTTGGCTCTCCATACTTCTTTTGCACCTCTTCGTTTGTAAGTCTTCTCCAACCATCATCCGTCCGAGTCCCTCCAAATATTTTTCTCAGCATTTTTCTCTCCCACCTACTTATCGTATCTTGGTCTGCCACATTCATCTTCCATGTTTCACATGCGTACGTAGCCGTGGGTCGAATTACTGTCTTATAAGTCGTAGTTTTGCATTTCGCGACATTTGTCTTAAGGACATTATACTATTTAACGCGCCCGGGCATCTCGATGCTTTTATTAACCTTGATTTCATTCCTTGTGTGTAATTTAAGTTTTCAGAGATTAATGTTCCTAAGAAAGTAAACTCCTTAACTCGTTCTATTCTCAAATCTTAATATTACGCCATTATTATTGATTTCTTCATTTTTTCCATTACTTCTTTGTTAAAGCTGCTGAATATTGTCCAGTGGAAGTTGAAGAATGGATTTTTTTTAAATATGGCCACAGAAGAAAATCACAGGGAGTTAAGTTACAAGACCTCGGGGGCCACACTGTAGACATGTTTTGACTAATAACTCTGTTTTTGTAAAACTCTCCAAGTAAATTTATGCCCCATCTTATTGAAAGTACGTAACCCTTTTGTAATTCATTGTCACGTAACTCTTCAAAAAACGGCGACAAAATTTCAGTATGAAATGGTTGTGCATTTAGAAAACCTAAAATTTGAACTATTAAAATAAAATTTAATCGTTTTGCTGCACTCAATTACCTTAAAAAAATATAGGACCTATAACTCTTCTTTTACTAATTGCAGCCCAAACCCCGATTTTTTGTGGGTGAAGCGGTTCTTCAACATAAAAATTGGGATTCTCAGCGCTCCACATCCTCATACTTTGTGAATTAATATAGCCAGATAAATAGAAGTATGCCTCATCAGTAAAGAAAGTTTTCTCAAACGCATTATCGTTATTGATTATTGATAAACCAGTTACAAAATTCCAATCTAACCGGAGGATCGTTTGGCAGCAGTTTCTGATACACTTGCAACCGGTAAGGAAAATAATGCAAATTGCTTCTTAATATCTTATGAGATGTTGAATATGAAACATTTAATTGCTGTCCTAAATGGCGAACAGATACGTGTGGTTGTTCTTGCACAATTTGTCTCGCATTGTTAACTACTACTTCAGTGCGTATGTTGCAAATAGTATGTATCATTTTTAGGTCGTGGGCCAAAAGGTTTAATTTCAAAATTGTTCAGCCCCATAATATTTCTAATAGTTCTTTCAGATATCTAAAACAGTACAAAGCCGAAAATTAAAGGAACAATTAAGTTTTATGCATAAATACTTGCATCCCAAAAGTCACTATAAGCCGGGCAAAGATTTCAGTTTCACTGAGATCGGGCCTGTCGGCTTTATAATGCCTGTAAGCCTTTGTAATTTGTAGTTTTGTGTCACCTTTAATGACTTTTGGCATACTTACTTTAGTACTACAATTTGTTGACAGATAGATATCCATGACGCCCATGTCCATACATATTATGCCTAGTGGCAAACAAAGTATGAAAGGACTGGCAACATTGCATGTTTAACCTCAAAATGTCAAATTAGACACTTTCGTGAGCCTCTTGTACATAACAGCTGCTTCTGACAAAGTGTCAGAAAGAGTTTCTAGGGAGTTTTAGCTTTATTAAACATAAAAACAAAATTCCATGTCTACCTACTTGGCAAATAACTATTGAACGGTTTATAGACTTTAAATTTTCAGACAAATCGGCCTACTTTTATTTTTTTAAATTTTTTTTTGTTTTTTTTTATATCAACATACGTTTCATCGTAGCTGTAGGAGGCACTGGATTATTTTTTTAACAACTTAGTTTATGAATTAGTTAGAATACCTCTTACAGCCACGATAAAAAGTATGTTAGTATAAAAAACCAAAAATATTTTTAAAAAATCAAAGTAGGCCGATTTGTCTGAAATTTGAAACTCTGCCATTACTTTAAATTCTAAACAACTTTTCTTAATACTTTTTTTTGTCTGGGGCACCTAGTATTAGGGGTAGTAATCAGTTCCCAAATCCTCCAGTTATGATAGGTATGACTATTAAGAAAATTATAATGAAAGACTATGCTGTTACAATGACGTTGTATATCTGGTAATTTCCGATAGTGATCCAGGGTTACCTAATTTAGCATGAAAATTAGTAATCTTAGTAATGTTACTAACAATGTCTAGGACCTTTTGGTAGATCCTTATACTTGGTTGTTCTTCGTTATCAGCTTCCCACGCATTGCCATATACTTTTCGAGTAAATGCAGAATTCTTCCATAGGTCTTGCTTGATTCACATTAAGAGGGTTACCTGCATTCGGAACGAAAAGGATATTATCCGATTCTAAGCATAATAACATAATGCGCGATCGCGGCAGAACATGATATCGTCATTATTTTGATGTGTATCTTTAAACTGTAACAGTTTCAAGATTCTGTTGATTAATATTGAATGTTATTATAAAAAAAAAAGAAAAAAAGACCATTATTATTATTATTTTATTTCGAAAGGCACCTTTTCGTGTAAAGGTGGCCGGCAAGTGCTTCGCCCCTAACACGTTCTATGCATGGTTGCAACACACCAACTGAAACAATTGCGCATCGCATAAGAACTTCAGTAGAAGATTGGCTTTTTCTTTATATATTTTATTGTCAGGATCAGTACTAAAATTATCTCAATAAAGGGTGGCTTTGCCTTTAATCGTTGTCGTTTGACGGCTTACTATATTGTTTTAACACCAACTGTAATTAGATTAAGGCCTTTTTCTTCTAAAAATGTTAAGAACAATTGATATCAAAATGTTTGTGGCATACGTTAGTTTTTCTGTTCTATTAGCTCCCAAAGGCTGCAACTGTCCGATGAAATCCGCTTTTCTCTAAAGGTGTTTGATATTTGACAGTCCTTCTGAAAGCTTTGATAGAATATCTGTACTCAGAACTTTGCTCGCAAGTAGAGGTTGTGACACTAAACGTTTTGAAAATCAAAGGCAACTAGTGGTAAAAATATTTTAAAATTCCTAATGATACTGAAACAATACATGGAAACATTTGGCAATGCGAATTATGTCAATTTCCATACTAAAAAACCATTCCCGGTGGTGGAATTTGAACTTCTGCACCTCCGAATGCAATTTCAGCACCTTCCGTCTGTTGAACGCGGCCACTCCCAACCGCCTCGCATTTGTCCTGTTCGTTGGATTATATAGAACGTGCTTCTTGTTGTCCACTTTGGTCTTTTTTATAACATTTACCCTGTATCTGTTTAGTCCTATTTTCGTCGAAAGTAAAGCCTGTGGTAAGTGCAAATTACATATTACTTGTATCTATTCCACAGTTCAAGAAAAAATAAACAACATTTCGTCTTGCTAAGCTGCTCACCCTGTATCTGTTGGTTCCAAAATAAGCCCTTATTCTCAAGGATAAAAACCTGACCTTTGTGCAAAATATTACTCTCATTTCAGTAATGGTTCGTGAGTTAAAGCAAAAATAAAAATAATGTAATTTCTTATGATACTTGCCCTGTAGATATTTAACCGAAATTTTCTCGTTTTCATGCCAGGAACAGTTGTGGAATTTACACAAGCTCTACATTATACATATAACCTGTGATTTAAATTTTAATAAAATCGTATTAGTGATCAACTTACTACAGGTATTTTTAATTTTACTATCACAATTCAAAGAATGAAGTGTAGGATATATTAACTGCACCAGTTCTCCACTAATTAACAAATACTGTCTACTACACACGTGAGGATATTAATATATATTATCTGAACTGATAATAATGCTAACTAATAGCTAAATAAAAATGTTTGTTCGAAATTAATAAAAAATTATTAGATATGCTGCCCTTTAATAATCTATTTATCGCAATAATTAATTATATTTGCACTGACTAGCTATTATGATCGAAAAATCTCTCATCCCAGCGTTCAGTCTCTACACAGTTGAAATGTATGATAACTGCACTAGTATGGTAAATGCTTCGCAATAAACTTAACCTTAATTAAATGGTCACGAAGCTACACCTAAATTTGCTCTCAATTTTTACTTTAATCAAAGCAAGCTGATGATAATTACGCCACAGGTAAATAAATGAAATCACGCATCTAAGTAAACTTATTTATCGGTAACTAGGGACACCGCTTCTATCCAACGCTGATTTCAACAATTTCTGAAAAGGACGCTATAGCTCCAACTGTTTGCCTTCTCCCCAGATGCTGGAAAGTGCTCAAAATGCGCCTTTTTCTTCTTCTCTACACTCGTCTGCTTGTTGGAACGTAATATTAATAAAGTACCAATTCTGTTCATATTTAATTGATCATTTATAAAAATTTATTTAATAATAGTAAGGAGCCAGAATTGTCATAGGTAGTATACCATCTCAATAATTTATTTCTGCTTTTACAGCTCTTGGGTATAATATAGACCAAAATGAGTCTATATTACACCCAAGAGATGCAGTACAAA
Source organism: Agriotes lineatus (assembly GCA_940337035.1). NCBI lineage: Eukaryota > Metazoa > Arthropoda > Insecta > Coleoptera > Elateridae > Agriotes > Agriotes lineatus. Next base: position 131,001,918 of record OW679196.1, on the reverse strand, counting down.
AGAAGTTTTAGCTCTAACATATTTAGAATATAAATGAATTCATTTTAAACTAAGTGATAATATTCATCAACCATTGCAAATAAAATAATTATACCTCATAAAAAGTCAAAATGTGTAAATGCAATGATTGTATAGCATGTGCAGGCTGCACTTCGTTGTTGCTCAAAACTGTTGTCTGTGTTAAAGTATGTTTAAAGCAGACGCAATATAGACCAACTCCTCTTTTTGTGTAAATCGAACATCTTTTTGTCACTTCTACAATAAAATCCCAATTCTTACTCCCACATATGTCGTAAATATTGTTAAGAAACGATTTATAACTGTCAGGCGACCTTTATACCTTTGAAAGATCTGAGAATCGAGTGTTTCTTACACAGCGGAACGATCGCCTGCAGTGGAAGCCCTCCAATAAGAAACTGTTCCTTTGGACCACCACTTTTACTTCTTTCAAAGACAGATTAGCACGGCAACATATTTAAAAGGCAAAACGCGGTGGGTGAATAAATTCTGACTTTAATTTGTTTTTTCTAACTACGGTGTTAACAGCGAAATTAGAAAAGTGTGAAATAAAGGCTAATTGAAGTATTGCTAATTGCCTCGAGATAATATCAACTGTAACCAAAAAAAGCAATCGAAACTTTCTTAATTAACGTAACTGCAGTAAATAACCTTAATTAAGGCTTGGATATTTGTAGTACGAGCTATTTACTGTGTGTTGCATAAGTAATTCTAATTAAAATATTAGCATACTTTATCATATATAATGCAACTAGTGAGTTCTTGATTATCAAATAATAATTTCTGTTTACACGAGATATATTGTTTGGCAATCACGCGAATCCGAAGGACGGGTCAATAGACAACGTTTGAACAGTTTATTTATAAATATTAAAAGTAGAGTTAATGTGGTTGTTATGACAATTGTACTGACAGCAGATGTTTGTAAAGGCATGTGACTATCACTTATTAGTCAGAAACGTATGTGATTATTACAGTTGCTATGTATTATCAAAAGTTAGTACATGCGTAACTATGCATTTTGCCGTTTTTCATTGGTTGATATTAGAGGGAGTGGTATAATAGTATATTATACATCAAGGTAGCGAAGCGCAGTATTATAACCTAAGCGCATATTAGATACTGAGCGCGCAGCGCGAAGTATCTAAAGCGCGAAGGTTATAAGACGATTCGCTACCGTGGTGTATATACTATTTTTTGCACTACCAAACGGCTTAATGCCTAAATTCCCAACAAATTTCGAAAATATTTTAACTGTCAACCTGACAATACAGCTCTTTAAAACGTCAAAATTAAAATAGTCATATTTGGTAACTTAGCAATTTATTAGTTACCACGGTAAAAATTGTTTATTTTACTTTCTCTCCCTTGGTGGAGAAAATTAACTTCACGACCTAAAAATAGGCCAATAACGATGCGTTCTGAGACTAGTAGTGCAAAAACATATATAATGCAATTAGTGGGTTCTTGATTATTCAATAATCATTTCTGTTTACACGAGATATATTGTTTAAGGACTCGCGTGATTGCCTAAAACAATATATCGAGTGGAAACAGAAGTGATTTGATAATCAAGAAGACACGAGTTGCATTCGGCTAGGTTATATCACGAGTCAATAAGCAACGTTTCAATTGTTTATTTATAAATATTTAAAGTACAGTTAATTTGGTTGTTATGACAATTGTACTGACAGCAGGTAACATGATATTTGTGAAGGCATCAGTGACTCGCCCAGCCAGCTGTATCTGAAGGGGCTGCCAAGCAATTTCAGCCTAAGTGAAGCCGTCTATAGAGACGTAACCTAAACCTGCCTGAAGAAGGGTTCCATAATAAATTGTAAGATTCGGCGCTGAACACCAAACCTGAATCCGCCCTTGTGGTCGCCGCTCCGGTATCAAAGAGCAACTCTGATATTTCTTTGTTTCGTCGCCGGATCTAGTATCAGCAAACGTATTTTAAAACAATTTACGCTACATTTTACGTCGTCCAATTCGATATCAAGGTACATCCTCAAACCAGCCTTTAAAACCAGTCCTGTATTCCTTTGGGATACACCTTAAAAACGGCAGCAATGTGCATCTGAAGAGGCCACGACGAACGCATCAATCACCAGGCCAATTCACCGACAGCAGTATTTAAGGGCAAGATATATCTGTACGAAATAACTTTCCTGCCTAACGGCAAGGCCTTAGATTCCCATTAGATGAAGTCGCAGCTTCGGCTTCTAAAGATGGAACTTGCGGTTTTGCTTCAAATCCCGGAATAGCACCCTGCTGGCGCTCGGACTTTCTCTAGGTAAAAGTTGAGCATATCGCGGCACTCCGGGTGCCAACACAAGTGGCACTGGTACTGCCGAATTCAGACCCGAGGAGTACTTCCAACCATGGTTATTTGTCGAAACTTAGCTATATTAATTTGACACTACACATAACCAAAAGCAGCCATTCAGTAATATCATGTTTAATTCTAGTAGCGATCGTTCCGGAGTACAGCGTGCAGTCCTATGCAAACATTCCCTGATTTTTTTTCTTTTCGATGTAACAATGTATTTACCAAATAATTAAGAAAATGGGTATAATTTATTTTCTTCGTACAAAATGTTGTACTGAGAATTAACGTAAGTCCCCTAAATGATAATATGAATCACGCTTTATTACTCCAACTACAAATTCACTTAATTGATGCAATAATCTCTTTTTAATTTAATTTTGCTGCTCTACGTCTTTCCTGTATAATGAAATTATAGAGAATAAAACGGTTTATATGAATTTTATTTTTATAGCTGAGGACTATCTGCCGACAATTAAAGCTAATTGTCCTCAGTGGAATTATCAAAAAACTCTTACCCTACGCAATAATTTTAATGGTGTCGTAAACTACTATCTCTTCAGAGAAGGCAAAAAATAGAATTTAAATACACAGCGTTGATTTAACTGCTGGTAGACTGTAAAGGTGCAGCATTATCTTCTGCAAACGAGGCATTCGTAAAGCTACAAACAATTAAGCATTCAGCTAGTTCCAGGTGCCACAAAAGAGACACTACGTTCGGCACTCATTGTTAGGAAGTTAATCTGATCGTTCCTGTACTTGCAACAAAATAATTTTAGCTTTTCACTTTGTCTTCTCGTTGTGCTTAGTTTTCATCAGTTGCTTTGTTTTTCCCAATATTATTTGTAGATTAACTTTAGAATAGCTGTTTGCAAGTCCCAGTGGACGTACAGACTTAGGCTTTGTAACCAAATAAAACTGGTTTTCTTAATTAATAATTTATATCAAGTATTGCATAACCTAAAACCTAAACAAACTTTCTGCAAAGAGTAATGTAATTATTTAGTCGGAGCTGGGTGAAATCAGAATTGTGAATAGGTTCACTCGGTAGTATTCTAATTAATTACTTAGTTCTACCCCTTTTCTAGCGTCTTCAAGGGTTACCATTGACTCTCAAACTTGATCCTCGCGATAAGACTCGTCTGGATAATCCGATTACGCCATTCACTAGTACACGATATTTGAAATGCGCCAGATAAAATTTTATGCTGAAATCTGAAACTGCCGCATACAGGGAACAAATTTAGCAACATATTTTTGTTGGGGTAGTTTGGAAGCATACAAGCAGTCCCATGCCTTTCAATCAAAGTGACATTCATTTATATCTGTCTGATTTCTTAGAAAAAGTGATTTCAAATCATAGAGATTATCGTGTCGTTTATTACCCTTATGGCAATCATTTCCGCATTAGTACAAGAAAAAACTCCCCTTCTACGCGTAATGCTATTGGGAGACTGGAAAGAGATTAAGAGATTATTTTACGGAATTGAGGAATTCGCGAAGCAACAGACTTGGCTAAAGCTTATTATCTTTCGCGATGAAGATGTCGTCCTTGTGCGGGGATATTTGTCCTTTATTTGTGCTTCATGCTTTAACGTCTTTAGAGTGCATTGTTGTAGCAGTACACGTCGCCCTGTAAATAACTAGAACCGAGAAGCATTAGGGTTGAGGGGATATCAGAGAGGCGTTTTTGCTGTAAAAGAATACGAGAAAATTATTAAAGCAAAAGTCTGGCTTCGAATTACCTAGATAAACAATGTCGGCGAAGGTGTTTTATACAGAATTTGAAAAGCAAATGATATTCAACTTTGTTTGGCTTTAATCGCGAAATTATTTCCTGCTAGCTTTCCACACCGGTCGCTTTATTAGATATGTATGAGCTTTTCGAGGCTCTTGCTATATTGGTTTCGAAGGTAGACTTCAATGATCAGTTTTTATGTCTCCCTGTGTCTGAGAGTTATTGCTTAGTAAAAATAAATTTTCTCTATCTGAATTTGTACAATGTTAGAAAAAGACTAAAAGCAAAACTTAAGTGGAAAGTTTTATACTGCTGCTCGTAATGTAGTGCTGTAAAATTTTTAGATGAGACCACAAAAACGACACAGTTTATTACACCGCTAAATTTATGTCAGATACTTTGTAGGACATTGCTTTCAAAATGCCATTCAGATGTAAATGATTAATATTGAAAAATAAAACAAAATTTCAATAAGTACGATTAAACTTTAATGTTTGCTTATACTAATAATATTTCTATTATGCTTAAATGCGAAACCAATAAAATTATTGAAATATTATATATAGAATACCACAGCCAAATCATAATAAAACTGCATTATAACGAACCATGGTAATCGTCGACCTACAAAATTCAACCTTGTTACGTGTTAAAAGCCTTAGTAGAGAGTTTGCGGGATCGCATTTTTCGTTACCTTATACGGCCATTTTCTTGCGTATAACGTAATTTAACCTAAACGCGTGCTGAAGCGTTTGCGGTTAGCGCCGACAATTAAACGTTATATTTGACAGGTGTATGTTGACATTTGGTAAAACCAACAAGATGACAGAGAAGCATGCAGAAAATTTGCACAAAAATATCATAAGACATTTCAGATTCAGCGTCAATTAATGTCACTTTTGTGAAATTTTCCAGCAAATTCTGCATTTTTAACAATAACTGTGTTTTTAACCTCACAGTCTATGAATACTGCACGGCAATCAGCAACAGAATAGGTTAGGTTAGCTTACGCAATCAGCTGTGCGCTGACACTGGAATGGTATGCACATGCGCGAGTCATAAGAACTAAATTCTGATTGGCTCCGTTATTTCTAGAAATAGTGTAATTTAATTCGGTATACGGTACAAATTTTACCAAAAACTAACGTTATACATTATAACGACAATTTTTATAAGGAAAAATGCACTACCGCAAACATTCTTGTATTAACGTTAGTAGTTTACGTTATATATGGCCCTGAATAGATGATCAATTGGAAAAACGCAGTCGAAACCTATAAAAACTAATATCCGAGTTGCAAGGGTTTTTAAGAAAGAAAAGAGGGTAGAAAAATACTAACAGGTTTTTGTTTTCAAATCGGGGACATGAGAAAAACTTAGCTGTGCATTAAGAGTTTCGTAGTAAAAATTTATTAAATAGGGATTTATCGTTCTTCGTTAATAGTATGTGGATACTAACGAAGCGTGCTTGAGGCAGGTTTTGAAAGCGGGTATCATTTTCCAATGGAAAAATAGTTCCGAGTCGTCGACTGATTAGGAAACCACGAAATTCGCTGCATAGCTTTTACCTGTTGCTGCAGGGTATGTATAGTTGTTTTTGGAACTATCTGATTCTATTTTCTTTATTTGAAATTATAGCAACAAGTTCTGGGCAACGGAAACGCATTAGTTGAAAATCTGTTCATAAGAATTTCACTGCGGAGATCGTGCGATTGCTTGCGGTCAAATGACAGTTGACGTTTAGCGACTGTCAGGGTAGGAGTTAAGAGAGCAGATTATCCTGTTGAACGGTGATGCATGCTGATTAAACTCCTGAGAGACTAGTCTTCGATTCCACAAGTGTAGCGATTCCCACATAAATGAAGTAAAGTTAAACTTGTGATATTTCCCATATTCTCGAAAAGTAAGAACAGTTTATAACCCCTTAATTGTACACTAGCTATTATATAACTGTGAGTTAGTATTAATATCAAATATAGCAGTCAGAAAGTAAAATTGACGTAAGCTTAAGTGGGGTACCCCGTTTTATAATACGAATTATGATTAGGTAGGAATTTGAGGTAGACAGTTGTTCCCATTTATACAAAGAGAATAGACTAATCAAAACCAGAAGTATCAATAAATTTATATAAAGAATTGCTTCTTTCATTCAAACATTAAAGTTTCAAGTATTGTAATTTGCTATATTTATTAGGAAGTTTATAAGTTTTCTTTCATCGATATAAGTGTACGTGGGAGTAATAAAACTTGTTGGCGCCCAGATAATTTGGACATTTAATTACTAAAGGATACACGCCGTCTTCACTGCAGCTAGTGACGGGCCCCAAGCACACTTTCATAGAGAACAATGTTTTAAGTAAAATCTAGAAGGTCGACCTAAAGATAAGGGAAAACCTAGCACCTCTCTTCAATCGGCACTCCTTTCAAGATGTTAGCTTATCTTCGAGTGCTTAGTATTCTGAAAAATGGTTTAGAAATTTTACCGTAACGTCTGGTTGTAGTGAAAAGCGTGTACAGTTTTTTCCTTGGTTCATTAAAAATCTTGGTTTGTAGCTGCCTCAGCTTTGTTTAAAACATGTTTTTTTGTTATTTCGGGAATGCAGTATCTAAGTACTACAATTAGTTGTTTTGTCTAGTATGAACAGTGTAGGTTCGGATACAGCACTTTTACCGTAAGTCATGTTACTAGCTCCTGTTAAATTGTTACTGCAGAATGTACTACTATATTTACAACCGTAGACCTAATTTTGTCTATAAATGTAGAATTAATTTGTAGTAAACCACTACAGTCTTAATCATGGTTTAATCAAGTTTGTTCCAGATTTCCTGCTCACAAAGATCATTCTAACCAAACACATCAACAAAGGTCCAATTACTAATTTCCTTCCATTCCTTCAGTACCTGGCAAACTTACCAATCTGGTCTTCCAAGTCAACACAATCTGTTTATATCTAAGTCACTTACTAAAGCGGTTTCAGACAGTGGCGCACAATAACTTTCCTTTATCAACCGTCTTCTACCCAACTTTGGATATAGGCCTCACCGATATTTTGCCCCTTTTTCTATTTTCGACTAGTCTAAACCAATTTAGGCAGGTGCACTATACAGGTGGTCAGACCATGTCATCATAGTCTTGCCTTGCTTCTATCTTACGCTATGTTACTTATCCGATACCCTTCTTTATCTTTCAGTGTTGAGGGTTTAGGGTTTTAAACATGCAAAACTTTCACCATTCGTTTCTGTCCCTTGCACAAATTTTCGCCTGCGCCCAGCTGCTCCCTTTCTTGTCCATTGCACCTGCCATTTGAATATTTCATGGACTTCTCGGGCGACCTTCCGGTTTCTTACCAACTACTTCAATTTTCTACATTTTCTTCACTACGCTATCATCTCTATTTGCGTCACATGCCCGAACCAGCTTAACTGCTTCTCTTCTATTATTGTGATAAACTTACTTATAAATCTAATTTCGCACGATTGGAATTTACTTCTTCGTTGTTCATTCAGCACCCACAACTTTACTTTCATTTTTACTTTTTCCTCACCATGTTCTCTATGTGGGGTCAGCGTGTCGACAGCGGTGCTTTTATTCCTTTCTATTTTGGGCGTCTTGTAAGGTTAGTCTAGGTCTTCCATGTTTTCACTTGCCTGGCACCATTCTTCTGTTGACCCTTTGGATAACGTTATCTTCTTCTCTTTGAGTACATCCCCACCATCATGTGTCTTCTCCTTGATCTTATTTACGACGCTGGCCACCTTCATCTCTTCTCCTATGTCCTCGTCCCTACATTGACCCATTAGGGTGAAACCCACTAACCACCACAGCATTCGCATTTCTGCTGTGTTTAGCCTCTTTTCCTCGGTGCGTCTCACAACTCAGCACTGCTTGTTTGTAGATTTTACCTTCAGTTTCTTGGACATTTTCTTTTACGCGAGCATTCCTAACATTTTTCGCCACTTTACCTATCCAGACATTATTTTACTTCTCACATCCTCTCCACAGTCATTTTCTTCCAGTACACAGCCAAGGTGCTTCGTTTTGCATGTGATGAACGGCGAAGGAATTAATGTCGAGCCTTGATGTAGACCTGAACTTACTGGTAGTGGGGTGCTTACTCTGGTAGTGCTTCTCACATGCCTTCTGCTGGTTTGTTACATATCTTGGATTAAGGTTACGTACATTTTTTGTAGTTTTCCTTTCTTTAGGCATTGCCAGATAAGGTCACGTGGTCTTTGTCGAGGTGCATATTCACTAGTGAATCCTTGTTGGATACTAGTGAATATGGATGCACAAACAGCAAAACGGCCAAATCTGCCTAAGTATCCTTGTTCTCAAGATACTCAAACAACACGAGCCACCAAAGAGCATGGCCATCGCGCGGGTTTTTGCTCGACTTCACAAGGTGCAAGGCGCGTTAAGCCAGAAAATGCTGGGTGTTCATATACAAATACTACGCGGTCTAAGCCGAAATTCTATGCTAAGGAGAATAGGTCAATAACTCTTTCAGCCCACTTCATAACATGGTACATTAGCTTTACAGGGTGATAGTTTCCGCAGTTTTGTGCGTCTCCTTTCTTCTTGTAGATTGGTAACGTAGTACTTGTTTGCCACGAATCCAGAACTTTCCTTTCATTATGTAGTCTATTTAACACTTTCGTCATGAATATTATGCCTTTATCTCCCAGTAATTGAAATGCATCTATTGGTAGGTTGCCAGGCCCGGTGGTCTTTCCAGTCGTCATTTTCTTTAGTGCGTCCTCCTCCTCTTTATTTGTAAATGGGTGGATCCCACGATTCCATCAATAGTCAATTTCTGGTAGATCATTTCTCGCTTCCGTGGTTCCTTCCTTAATACGTGACCCGCCTAACTATACTGTAGGCGTACTGCTCTACTATGTCTATCACGCCTGGTTCTACTAATCCATTCATTTGTATGTGACTGTCACACTTATACTTAACATACGTTATACAACATACCTTTGATGTATTATCATCTTGTGAATGATAGTCGTGGTGAATGTCACGTGTATATATCAAAGCCTGCAGCGGTGCACTGATCGTATAGTTTTGCTTTAAGCTAAATGGGTAATTTCGTTTCCATTACTTTTTTAATCTTTCCATATGTCCTTCTGTCTATTTCTGCTGTTTGATTTTGCTTTTCGATCGTGATCAATAGCCATTAGTTGTAACTTTTTCAATAACGTTACCATTGACTAATATGATAGTGTGGCTTTCTGTATTTGTTTTCTTAGTTTGATCCAGATTTATTTCGAACCCTACATTGTTTGCCGCTCAGCTTCAGCATCATTGATTGCAGTTCCATTTAACTTTCTGTTATTAGGACTATTAGATTCCCAAATACGTTTCCCAGCATTATTATACCTTTGTCTTCCAATTGTAGTTTTTTCAACACATCCTTAAGCTCTGAGGTAGACAGCAGGTGTATTTTACCTTAGTAGACCCCCTTTTTATGTATATTTTCTATTTATGGGTATGCATATTATTTTGGAATGCTGATCTCACATAGATTTTTTCTATGATGTTCACATATCCCTGATACACTCTTACATTTCTGAGGAATTTTATTACAGCCCACATCTCTATGCTCTCAAAGACGTGTCGATGAATCCATGTAATAGAGGGATTAATAAATTTTCATACTTCCTCAATTACTATTTTAACTGTCTGCTCCTTCGAATACTTGTTTTCATTTTTCTTCATGCTGTTCATCAGTATTCTATAAAGTAATTTACACGCACATGCGATAGCAGACCTATTCGACGATGGTTTTTTATGTCTACCTTTCTTGTATTAATACCCCTATGAAATTCTATCAATGTTGCGGTTACGTTCTTTTCTTATTCATCTATTGAATAGTATAGCAATTTTTTTAGGTAGCGTACCTCTTATTTCCGAGAGGTTATCGTCTTAACTAGTAGTTTTTCTATTTTTTAACCTTTTTAATGAATTTTTAAGCTCTATTGGTAGTATTTCCTCTAAGTTAAAGTTACTAATTTTTCTATTGGCTTCTTTATGTTTGTTGTTGTTTCCTTTTTAGAATTGTATAATTCTTTGTAGAATGCTTTTGGTCTTTTCAGGAGTTTTGTGTTTTTGTTATGGTTGCTCCATTTCCATTTTTTAATTGCTGATCTTCTAAAAAATATTTTCGTGTTCTATAGAGCTAACCAACACTACGATTAGGGTAAATAAGAAAGATACAGCAACCACCAACTTACAAATCTTCCCTATAGAGCGATACGCAAGGGGTGCCAAAATGTCAATGGATTGTTTTTATGAGCTCTGATAAGTAAAGAGTGGGACCGATAAGTGGCCTCATCACCACGGTGCTAGAAAATCTGAGCGCAGAAGAAAATCACTAAGCAACCGGGATATGACTAACAATAACTTCGCGAACGAGAGTAGACGATACGCAACACCCAACAGAAAGCGTCTGAAAAACTATGACAGTACAATATATTAGGCACAGATTTTATCAGATAAGACAGATAATCTAATATCGGGAATGACCTTACAAGTACAGTCACACATATGTGACCATAGACACTGCCTATTGTAATCTGCTGCAGGTATATATGCTTAATGAGTAAATCAAGAATCACTGACAGTATACGAGCATATATTTAACCTCCAAAACGTCAAAATAAACACTTCGTAAATGTGTATTGGGTAAATATTGAACTGCCAGAGCTAATTAGCCAAATAGCATTTTAAGAGGGCATAAAAACCAGAACACATCACATTACTCGAAGAGGAAAAATGCGAGAATCCAAATCAAGCACCCTGTTTCTGTTTGCACATTAATTATCAGTTTATGTACTCTCACTTGTTGGATTACGGTACATAGAATGTGATAAAAAATGTTTTGAAAAAGGGCGGCTGTGGATTATGAACTTGATGAGGATTTACTTAGTTAATAAAGGCAAATTATTATTATTATTATTATTATTATGTAATAAACTCTTACTGTTCGATCGTAATAGTCCGACTTTTTTCTAAATTCTTTAACGCAAGCTTGGATGCTGTATTTTCATTCACCATTTTCTTGATTCCCATCTCGAAATAATTTAAGAAACTTGTGTTATTATAACAAATTCGTCTTAATGACATATTGCCATTTAAAGAGGGTTAAATTGAGACAATAATTAATTGTAAATATGTGAACTAATCTAAAACACTGATTCCAGTTCCTCTCTACTCTCCTCAATGTTTTTTTTAACTGCCCCTTATTTCTTATAGTCATATGTTAAGTAAGCTTGTAAGGTCTTTTTTCAGCACTTAAGCCCCTTCGCAGCTACTTTTGCATCTTTAAATTGGCACAGTATATTCCAAATTTCTATGAAATTGACATCTGGCATATCCGACATATTCAGATTTCTACTACTATTATTACTAATAATATTTTATTAATAATCGAGACATTAGCAACAAAGAACTCAAACAAAGGAAATAATAATATACCGGGTGTTTACAAAAGGTGTTACTTAATTTTAGGTGTAAGCAGCGCTCATCAAAGTAAGACAAACAGTTACTATGAACATAGGTCGGGAAATGCATCATAAGGGAACTACACGCCCGAGGAGGGTTTAAAAAAAATTGGGATTCTATTTAATTAAAATACTAGTACAGATAAAGAAAATTTCATTCGATTTGGTATCTAACCTACTTTTCATACCAAATTCGATGACCTTGAAAAAAATTGTTATAGGGTTGGAATGGATAATTTATGCAAAAGTAAGGGATGTTTTATGTCACAACTTTTATAGTCAAAAGTTTAGTCAACTGTGGTTAGATATTAGAAAAGGATAGATTTTTTTATTACAAAAGGTAGTATTGTTTGTAATCGCTGAGAGTAATAGCTTTCGATAAAACTGAACATAAAGACTAAAATTCCCTACTAAAATTTGTTACCACCTTTTTCTACACCCAAAAATTTACCTAATTTTAGACGTAGGTAGTATTCATCAAAGTAAGACAAATAGTTGTTATGAGCAGGTTTATTTGACCTGAAGCAGCGAATTTCAATCTTTAAGTTCGCTCTTTTCAAAAACTACTACTCTCAACGATTCTAAACAAAAGTACTTTTTACAGGTAAGAAAAGTATAGCCTTTACAGTTATTTATTCACATTTGACTAAAGTTCTGACTGTAAAAATTTATGACATAAAACAATCTCCCACCCTTGCATAAACCACTTCTTCTACCATATACCAACTGTCATCTAGTTTCGCATATAAAATAGTGTCGATATGTTCAATTACACAGGCCTGCAAATTGAAATTTTTTGATTTTTTTTTTCACCGTAATGGGTGAATCGTATGTATTTTGGTGCGCTGAGTCCAGTTGTTCTCCAGCACGTAGGGATTTTCCGCAAAATGAAAAAGAAAGTTATGCAAAACCCGCAGTACATATAGGTAAAAATGCATTTTGAAATAAAAAAAAATATATTACTAGTGGTTTATTTACATTTTTAAATACAATTTAATAAAAATAATATGTAGTATATACAATAAGGATTTATAATTCTTTATAATATCTACATCTTTTTCCCCCAAAACTCCGTTTTGAGCTTTTCCGTTTGTGTGGGATGTCTGGAAGTTCTCTATGAAGCATCCAACAGTAGTCTCCCACCATATTCACATCCCATCGTCCTTGGTACCTCCGTTCCATTTCTTTGATGTCTTGGTGGAACCTCTCGCCCTGCTCTTCACTTACGGCACCAAGGTTTTCTGGGAAATAACTCAAATGGGAGTTCAAAAAGTGAAGTTTCAAGCTCATGGAGCACCCCAAGGTTTTAAAACATTTCAACATTTTATTTACAATTTCTTCATAATCCGGGTTCTTATTGTTCCCCAAAAACTTAGTCACAACTTATTTAAATGATATCCACGCCTCTTTCTCAGCTTTTTTCATCATCTTTTCAAACTGATTGTCTTTCATTAGTTTCCGAATGTCCGGGCCAACAAAAACACCCTCCTTAACTTTGCCTCAGACAGTCCCGGGAATTTCTTTTCAAGGTATTTGAACGTTTTGCCATCTTTTGGCAATGCCTTGACAAACTGCTTCATCAGTCCAAAGCCATGTAGTCATACTTTTGTTTTAGATGCAGAGTGCCCCACGGGTACAGAAGCGTATTTATTGCCGTTGTGTAGCAAAACTGCTTTTAAACTTCTTTTTGACGAGTCAATAAAAAGCCTCCATTCATCTGACACATGTTGAATGTTAAACATTGACATCAACTTGGGAACATCAGAACAATATACAAGTTCGCCATCTTGAGAAAAATTTGACTCAAATTGTTTTTCTCTGCTTCTGTACCAAGAGAATGAAGTTCCAGATCTCAACAAGTTCTTTTCTTGAAGTCTAGAGCCCAGTAATTCAGCAGACTCTTTAGAAAGCCCTAAATCACGAACGAGGTCGTTTAATTCTTCTTGGGAAAACTGTTGGGGTCCACAGTCTTCGACTTGAAACTCATCATCCAACTGCTCTGACTCGCTCTCTGATGACTCTGGCAAATCGTCAAAATTGTGTGGGGGCACTGGTACTGGAATGCCGGGTCCATGAGGCACAGGCCGAAGTGCAGATTGCATGTTTGGGTAACATATATCTTTTTTATTTTTGGCATTGTACCCTTGTATGTTGCAAGAATAAAAGTAGCAGTCATCGCCGTGGTTTCTCGGCTCTCTCCAAATCATAGGCACCCCAAAACCAAAAGATTTCACCTTTCCTTTAGACCACATGCGAAGTCCTTCAACACAGCCTGAACACACTCCATGAGGGGCCCAAGATTTTTCTTGATCTCCGATCTTCACACCAAAATAGGCAAAGTACACTTTTTTAATAAACTCTGTAATACTTCGAGATTGTTTTTTTAATACAAATTCGCCACAAATGTAACAGAAACTATCAGGATTATTAACACAAGCTCTTGAAGACATTTTGAAAGACACTTTAAGAATATTTAAATTGAAATGAACAAATCGAAGGACTACGAGGGGTATATATAGGGCAATGGGAAAATCCAGGTTTCATTTGTCAATAATGTTCACCACAATTACGCTAATTACCAGAAAGAATTTCTCCTATTTATTTATGTACTTTTAATAACAAAAACATTTATTACAGTAACATTGGAATCTGAAAACACCGAAGAAAAGCGATAAACCTTAATTGCATACTATTAAGGTAATGGGTTTCCATGATTCATACGCTGACTAATACTGTTAAATATACTAATTTTTATCATATTTCATAGTTTCTAATATAAAACTATGAAGCCGAATAGGAAAAACAACTTTTTTCGTCATATTCATAAATATACGCCTTAAGGTAGGCAATCCCGCAGAAAAATGCATTTTGCGGAAAATGCTTACGTGCTGGGAAAAAACTGAGGGCATTTCCGAACTCAGCGCACCAAAATACATAAGAATCACCCATTATTTTAAAGAAAAAAATTTGGTCGCAGACCTGTGTTATCGAAGTCCGTACTGTTTGCTACCCATCTCAGAGATGTAGCTCCCTTCTGACGCATTTTCGGACCTATTTTTACAGCAAATTTTTGTTTTATTCTGATGGGTATTAACTATCTCTAAAAGTTGGTAATACCGTTTGTAAACACCCTGTACAACCAATTATCAGGTATCACTGATAATCCAAAAATACGTTTAGTAATGAGAAAGAGCTTTGCAGAGAAGTAATTTAAACAATTTATTCAGATTTACAGAACCAGCAGGAGCTTGCATAGAGCAAAAATACAAAATTTAAACCACTTGATTCAAAATGCAAAGTAATTTTGTAGACAACCTGTAAAAAATTTTGTGTTTCAGTTATTATACCAACACATAAAAAAGATTGAAACGATCAACATCTAGCAGCGAATGGTGCTACATCGCAAAAAGCTCCGAAATGGGTGCCAACGCTCCGTGTAATGCGAGCATATATTAGCTTAGGTTTATTGCAGAAAAACGTCGTCGAGATGCATAGCAAAAACTTTACGAGACACATCTCAAGGTTTAATGTGCTTTCCCAGACAGACTCGAAAGTTGACTGCGAGGATTAATTTTATTGGGAGGCCTAACGCTGGAATATTGAAATGCAAAAACTCAATTTAGGGCGCACTCGGAATTCCAAAACCACAACTTGCTCAAAGCGGTTTAAGACTCATGAGAAAAGATAATTGCAGCAACTAATATTATTTTAAAAGTATATAAAACCTAAAAGAACATCTTTGGATGAAAATTTATATAAAATTTACTTTTCAAGTAGCGCACATGTGGTTCTCAAGAAGAACTTTAATAAAAATTGAGAAAACTGGTACCATGTACAATTTAGTTTTATATTTCAAATAACTTCATACCACACTATTAATATATATGTGTAAAAGCGAAAACTCATATTTACTACATTCCCATGGCGGCTGCTCCTTAGGGTACCAGGGCCTCAAGCTTTATAGCTGTCAGCTGCTTATATGTCATTAGAAAAAAGTACCTACTCAGTAACTCAAAATATGTTTTATCATATCTTACTGTTATAATATGTACGTATAACAAGGTTTAAGTAATCAGATCCGAAGATAGTTATTTAGTACCGCTTTTAAAACATGTAAAACAATAAAAAGTATGTCAACATAACATGAGTTATGTGTCAACACCCTCGCTCGTATTATATGCACCGGGCAGCTGGCAGCTGCTGTGGGCGCTCTAAAATGATATCCAAACGTATATGGAAATTGCAGGCGAAAACACTGTACTTGCAAAATCGGGGATATATCAGTCTCAATGCGACGCGAGGGTTCACGATGTTGGCATCGCCTCTGCTGCTGACTCGCGGGCGTATCGTCATATTTACAAATATGACGCTCCTGAAAAAAACGAAGCAATCCGAAGATAAACCCGGCCGTCTTGCCGATAATATAACTTCTTGGAAATATTGTGTAAACTGCGAATGTCCAAGGTAAATTCTAACACTCTTGCATGGTTGTGCGTCGTGTTCCGTTAGCTAAAAAGGTTAAATTAAAAGTACATGGACGGTATTAAATTTAAACTTCCGAAATAAAGTTGGAACTTGTAATTTCACAGACATTTTTCTGTGGATACTTACAAAAAAAACAAATTATGTATGTTATGCATTAAAGGCTCTGTTTTATTTTCCATTATTAATTATGTACATTATTATCGTGTTTCGTTAACGTTTATGCACATTTAGTGCTGTGTTTCTGTACCTTTTATTCTGAGCATATGACGTTTCCTTTGGAATTATTAAAATAAAAAACCCTAGCTGCCACTGCTTTATTCAGATTTAAAAGATATATTGCCGTGCCAAGATGGAAGGCAAAAAGGGCTGTCATTGGTAGTTATACCAACTCTATTTTCAAAGTATTTCCCTTTGGCCATAACACATTTGCTCAAGTTTTGCTTTTTGTCTATTTTGGCAAGCACAAATAAATCCTCGAAGCAAGCTCTGAGCTGTAATGAGAGTAGCTGACCTGCTGGGCTACAGATTCATGTAAGCCACCACTATAGTAATGTAACAAAATGCCACGCAACCGAAATTTTTCAAATAATTGAGGAAGGTAAAGTCTGTATACCAATAAACAGTTAAGGTTTTACGATCGTGAAGAGGAATTACTACAGCTGCACCACTGTATCTGAAAAAAGCAGGAATATTTTTTTTATAAAAACTATGGCGAATAACTTTTATTGGCATAGCCTCATTTTCAAAAACCCAAACACTTGGTTGTTGTTTAATATCAAATTAGAATTTTAATCGTAGAATGATCCATCTTACATCCAACATAAATCCGAAGCTTTATACTTTTCCTTAAGCAATTATGCAGTAGTGCTAAAGTTTTCAGAACAAGTGGTTATCCAATAGCCAGATCGTCCATATCTCGGTTATCTTCTAATGTTTAACGTCCATGTTTAAATTCGCTGTACTAGTAACTAACGAAATAGCATTCCGTGGCACTTTAACAATATTTGTGGTCAACAAACAACCTTTAAAATTGAAAATTTGCCTTTCTACGCTTTAACAAGAACCTCTCAAGGTTGCAACTGGAAACTGTCAGAATGAGTTGTCTTCTTATTGGCATTTATGGGACGCTGCTAACAAATAACGGGACATCCCTCATAGATGTATTCCTCTTGGAGGACCTCTAAACTCAAGGAAAAAAAATAAGTCGTGATCTTGCACTTACATTTTGTGTTATAAGTCGATAAATTACATTAGAATTCAAAGTTGCATATTGACAAATAAAATCTGGAGTTGAGCACAAGAGCTCGTATTGTACGTCAAGATGTTCTAGAATTTAATGTCGTGTTTTTGGAGATCAGATTTATGGCAAAATATATAGAAACATTTCCACGCTTTCCTAGGTTTTAGTTAACAGATTGACACCTGAAACTATTTTTGTTTTGCTTAAAGCGTTATACTTTTGAGTATGTTTAAACGAAACGAAACACTTTTACTAGTTAAATAGGCACATACAGAAACGTAGACAGTATCTGCTTATTCTACATCAAAGCCAAATGTAGATGGAGGGCGTTAAACTTTAAATAATCAATCTAAAAAGGCACAAAGTAAGTTTATCTCGTGCTTTGGGTAACCTTTATTAGACGAAAGCTTTACATAAAAATTGCTACAGCCAAATTTCTCATTAAAATTGCTTTCATAGCATGAAAACGGCTAAATTTGGCTCGTAGTTGCTCCAAAGTAAGTTATGCCCAAGTTTGTAAGACTTCTAGAGTTCCTAACGTGTCTTGCCACATTTTCAACTTTCGAATATCGGCGTATTAGTCTGACAAATTCCGGGCCTATAACTTGCTCCTAGCGCCTGCTCAGCCCTCATAAAACTTTCTCCAACAAACGCCTCTAACAAGAGGCGTGACGAGTATTTTTATGTGTTCGTACCTCATCCATAAAGTTTTTTCAATTATTTCACTTTTATTGCACGGTTGCAATGATATATTTGCGCAGGAACTCTAGATTTTCCGCTAAAAAAGTCCGGCCTTGATACCACGAAAGAAAAATGTCTGTGCAAATTGGGTGCCACATCCCACTTACGCCAGATAAATATTAATATTCATGGCGTCTGTTTTTCCTGGTCGTTTCCTTCATAACACGTTTCCCAGGCTCCTCCGCAATGTGGAGTGCTCTTAGAGCGCTGATAAATGATCAAAAATCAATATGCAGCGCGGTCGAACACTAACGAAGATCGCTGAGCAAGTCACATTGATGGATGCTTGAAAAATCAAGAACGATGGTACCCCAGAATAACTTAAATAAATCACTGTGGAACTTTGCAAGCACTCGGATGCGTAAGGCGTCTGATTGTAAAACAGAGAGCAACGTGCGAGAGGAAAATATTCGAAAAGTCGTCGATTGGAATACTGATACATAAGAGTCCCTCAGGATGCGGTAGCGAATGGCAGATCTGAGCATTCCTTAAACTTTGAGATCGCAACTTTGAAAAACGACCCTTTTCTGTAATTGTGCCCCTATTCGCCGGTATTGACACTTTTTTCTGTCCGCGGTATCAAAATGTTCCCCAACCGACAAAGTTATGGAAGTTGGCAGAACTTCGACTGTGGAAGTCAGAGTGTGGTGATATATAAGTTTAATTAGGACAAATTGTATTATTACTGTTATTACTTGTACGTGAATCACATTCCTATCCGAATACGAGCGAAACTTGTAAGTTTACTTGATCTCTACATTTTGGTAGCTACAAATATTTCCTTATTAACCTCTAGCGTCGAAAAATCTGTTTTAGTTGGACAATACGTGTACAACATTAAAATGGTTTAGCCTTGCTTCGCTGGTAATACGATGGTTAGCTCAAAGCGGGGTAGGTCACAATCAAACTGCAACTTGAGATGCTATGACAAAATCAGAGGGTTTCCAAAAAAAAAAACATTTGATTACTTATACTACATAGTATCAATTTCAACTAAACAACTTCAAAGGTACGGGTAGATATTATGCAAATAACGCCAAATTTATTATATTCAAAACGAACTCGTGAATCAAATTAAATGTTTAGATTCGAATTATATTATATCAAAAGCACCAGTTTATTTGTATTGAAAACGAACCCAGAATTTAAATTGTTATTACGTAAATCATCACAAATATTCAAAGAAGAAATGGTAGACAGGGATTCTGTAACCACAAAACATGACAAAATAGAGGCGCTCGAAATCGATTCGCAGAAGTAATAAACAGCTCTAACTGAAATAACATTACCTAGCATTATAAAAAATTATGAGTGAAATGATTCGTGATTTCCGCCGTACGACGACACCTCTTCGACCAGAGGCAACTATACACATGTTACAGTTTATCGCATACACAAGCAACATATTCGCTCAATCCCTAGATATCGGGTACAAATATTGAAATGGTATTAAGCCCACAACTTGGCTCTGTTTGCGGTACAAAATATTCAACCAAATCAATATAGCACAGAGTCAGGATAATTTATATAATTGCAATTTTAAACAAAAATAAAAATATTAAGTGCATTGAGTATGAGATGCGAAAAACAGTAATTAGTTGGATAAAGGCACTCAAAGGCAAAGCATATATCAAAGGATTTAAATTTGGCTTGTTAATAAAATAATATAATTAAAATGATAGATTTGTGCACATGTAAAGCCAGACCAAACGAATGAAATTGGCACATAAAAGGAGCGTAGTTATCAATAAAAGCAAAGGACTGTGAAAATTGTGAGCAAGCTGAAGGGTAAAGCAAGATGAAGGAAAATCTAAAAACTTGCAAAGAGCAATCCTGAATGAAGGCAACAGAAAAGAAGCAAACGACGTTAAAAGTGCGGAACTCAAAAATCAGTGCTTTAATAATTAAAAACATAGTGCAAAAGCATAGCAGTGAAATTAAAAACGTTTGTGAGTGCAAAAAGACAATATTTTAGATTAACAAAATGTTGGATTGTAATGTATGTAATCAAACTTTATTCTATTTATGGTAAAAATTATCAAACCAATTTTCCAATTAATAGTAGAATAACACCGTATCTTGTTGTCAAAATAAAACAATTAAAAAAAAATAATTTGAAAGGTTGTCGAACTTGTGCTCCACATTTAATTAATGTTTCATAATAATAAATGAGCATTTTATAATATAAAAAGTGGTCCATTTGATTGCCTATGTGGTAGTGTACC